>CM055116.1:446723717-447923717 GCA_029206835.1 Rana muscosa
CCTGAACATTAGCAGCAAAAAATAAAAAATAGGGGGCTCCCCGTATTTTTTGCTGAATATATTCAGGTGTTTTAAATAGCCTTGCAGGATTTAAATGTCATTTTTGCATGTGTGCGCTGTAATCTTTTGTTCTGCTCCCCTTACAGCCCCCCTAATACTCACCTGAGCCTCTTCTCGATCCAGCGATGTGTATGAGTGTCTTGGCTGTCCCAGGACTCCCTCCCCTTATTGGCTGGGACAGCAGCGGGAGCCATTGACTCCCACTCCTGTCAATCACAGAAAGCTGAGCCAATGAGGAGAGAGTGGGGGCAGGGCTTTGCGGCGCTATGTGTCTTATGGACTTAAAGAGCAAGGCTCTGGAGCTAGCACACACCAGTGCCCCAATAGCAAGGGGCTTGCTATTGGGGGCACTGGTCAAGGGGGAGGAGCCACAAGCACCGGCGAGGGACCAGAGAAGAGGAGGATTGGGGGGGTATGTTTTAAAAAAAATAAAAAAGCCCAACCTTTAATACTACTTTAAAGCTAGTTGTGACCAGTAAATCCTTCTTAGAAAATGTTTACGATACACTCAGTACTTGGGATGGATTTACCTCTCTAGTCATCAGTATTATCTATACACAGTCTTTTCAGGTAACATACCTGTTGTCTTTCTTTACGGTTATTTGGTCTCCTCCAGGTAGCAGGGGTTTCATTTCAGTCAGGCCATAACTTTCCCGACATATCTAAAAACACAAACATATTCAGCACCTACAGATAACATTCTTCAATAAAGCCCAAGCCTTTTTTTTTTTAGCTTTAGAAAAATAGGATATGGTTAGACCCTCTGCTCTGTTTTACTGCGGTCTGTGTCCACACGGGCAGTATTCACCTCACATCCTGCCACAGAGACACAACAGGAAGAGAGAAAACCCTACTCTTATAGAACGGTCACCATTACACGTATCCCCATTTAGTGACAACTGGAAAATTTTGAATTTCCCATCACTTTCTGTCCTGGCGATCATGGTCATCAAGAAAAATAGAGCGAGTGAATCTCACCCGTATGGACACGTATGGCAATAAAAGCCTCAGAATAGTTGTATTGTACGTGTCTCCCACAATACAGGCTTGGCTACATTCGTTTGTTCAGGGGGCTTCAGAATATTGATGGACGCAGCCGCCGTGTAATTACAAAGAAATAAAGATATTCACAAGAACACCTTAGTAATGTGATAATCTCATGTTTTATTCACATAAGAAATAAGGCATGTGAGGCTTTTTAATGTGAATGAATGAAGAGATTACCATCTTTTCAAGGTGTGCTGATGAAGATTTTTATTTCTTATCAGGAAAAATCCTAACCTTTCCTTACTTTACACTTTAAATGTGCTGTGCCCACATGTCCTGTCTTATTAGTACCTGTTCCATACATCCTGTAGAATGACTCAGTTGAAACCCATTGACATATAGATTATGTCTAGTAGGAGAGTTTTTTACTGAAAATATTGCAGGGTGTAAAAAGCTCTAAAATATCATGTGTGACTATATAGTCAATTACTAAGCTAGGATACTCCACCCCATGGTAAATATATATATATATATATATATATATATATACACACACACACACACATATATATATATATACGGTATATATATATATATATATATATATATATATATATATATATATATATACATACATGAAAATAAGAGGGACGCTGACTCCAGTTGTATTTCAACAAGTTCTTCTTTATTGGTCGATCATATGCAGACAAAGCATTAAGTAAATGGCAGCCACTGTACAGTTCCGAGCATCCCTGCTCTTCGTCAGGCTATCAGGCTACATACATACATACATACATACATACACACACACACACATACATACATATATATATACATACACACATATACACACACACACACACACATTATATATATATATATATACACACATATATACACACACACACACACACACACACATATATATATATAGTAACTTTACACATGTGCAGCACTGGTGTCAGCTTATGTCACCATGTTAAAAGGACAGCAATATGGGTAGCATTACAGTGACTGTTATTAGTCCAGGTTCACAAAACTAGCCAATTCCGTCTATACTGCACAAACCACTTTGTGATTACTTTTATCTGTACTCATCGCTGGATGTCTCTACCTTTTTTATCCCCCTTTTAAAATAATTTGTTTGGTCATTGCTGATCTACGCCATGTGGAGGCCTCTTTCTCCTTTCATTGTTTTTATATATTCATCACATCCACTTGTGTTCTAGTCCCCTAGAGGGGTGCCGCTGCTCTATGTGGGCGCCATCGCGCTACAGGAGACTTGGAAGCGTGCTTCATCGGCCTGGCTACTACCGTGAGGAGCGATTGGACGTCATCCCAGATGATCATTTGAGGAAGCCGTGACACAGATACTCTTGCCTTTGACTCACCACTCATCAGTGTGTGGGTTCACACCTCACGGTAAGAGTACCGACCCCTATCCCCTGGTGGCGGGATCACAGCCCTCCCTCTGGTGTTTATGTGATGCCAGGATTGATGTTTTATTTACTCACCTACCTTGCATTTACACCACATTGTATTTTGGAAACATTTTACTACAGTGTTTGAGACTTTTTTTCACCTACTAACCACCCCTACCTATATGGGACTTGTGCTTACAGACTTTAGCACTTACCAGTCACCTCTGCACAGAAGGGACTGTGTTCATTATTATTATTATTATTATTTTGTCCACTGATTTTTCTTCATTTTTGTGCGATTATCACACCTATCACTGATTTTGTCATGATATCTGTGTTACTATATTTGTGATGAACTTACCATATTATTTGCTATAACCTTTTTTGTTCATTGGTCTTCACACCACTGTTTGAATTATATTCGGTTCACTTACCCAGCACTGCACATTTTACCCACCAATGCTGTGCTTTTCAGGCCCCTTTCACAAGAGTGGTCCGATCGTGTCCTCCTGTCTGTTTTTGAGACAACCTGATCGGACCATAGTTCTCTATGGAGCGGCAGATTTAAATGGAAATTTGTCCATTTACACCCGCCTACCTCCAATCTGATCTGGCAAAAATAAAAGATGGCTGGGCCTCCATTCCCCTCTGTCTGGCCAGATCAGAGGACAGTTGGGTGTAAACGGACAGCATGAGTGTACACAGACCTGTCAGTTGCCCGCTTAGCAAGGGATCCACGGACAGATCCCCTGCTGAGAAAAACTGGATCGGCCCGTGTGAAGATTGCAGCTAGAGTGCAGATAAGGCCAGCCATTGATGGTTTGAATCTCGGTCTGTTTACCAGAGACTGACCCAGATTCAAACTATGTATGGGCAGGCTGAATGTACCCAAGTTAATCGATCGATCAACTTGAGTACAACCAGCCTGTCATATTTTACATACAATTATCGCTAGCAGCTCTTGTAGCCACTAGCAATAATAACAGTGTTCTCCTGGCAGGGGCAGTTTTCCCGCCCCCTCCAGGAGAATACAATGGCTCCCCTATCACCACTGTCTGTGTTGATGGGGGAATCAAGCTATTTTTTTCCTGCAACCCGTGGGACACAGATGGGAAAAATAGGATTTTTATAACAGCTTACCTGTAAAATCCTTTTCTTGGAGTACATCACGGGACACAGAGCGACATAGTCATTACTATGTGGGTTATATAGATACCTTCAGGTGCTGGCACTGGCAACTTCCAAAACCGGAAGTACCCTCCCCTATATAAGCCCCTCCCATCCGGGAGTACCTCAGTTTTGTAGCAAAGCAATAAGTGTCCCCAAAAGAGGGGTGGGAGCTCTGTGTCCCGTGATGTACTCCAAGAAAAGGATTTTACAGGTAAGCTGTTATAAAAATCCTATTTTCTTTCTCGTACATCACTGGACACAGAGCGACATAGTCATTACTATGTGGGACGTCCCAAAGCAATGCCCAATGAGGGGGGGGATACACCATACATAAGCTGAGCGCTATCAGACATGAGGATCTTTTGCGGCCTGCAACACACTGCGCCCAAAGGCGACATCCTCCTGACTTCTAACGTCCACCTGGTAGAACCTAGTAAACGTGTGTACTGAAGACCATGTTGCGGCCTTACAGATCTGAGCCAGGGAGGCCTGGTGATGCACTGCCCATGAAGTTCCAACTGCTCTCGTGGAGTGCGCCCTAACTTTGAACGGAGGCGGTCTCCTTCTCAAGCCATAGGCTTGCATTATGACCTGTCGAATCCACTTGGCTAAAGTAGATTTTGACGCTGCCTGACCCTTTCTGGGGCCTTCCGGCAGAATAAACAAAGTATCCGTTCTGCGAATCTGAGCAGTGGCTTTTAGATAAGCTTTAACTGCTCTTACTACATCCAAAGAATGCAATAACTTTTCCTCTACCGAACTAGGTTTGGGGAAAAAGGAAGGAAGAACCACATCTTGGTTCAAATGAAACCTCGATACCACCTTAGGAAGAAAGGCTGGATGAGGACGTAACATTACTCTGTCCTTATGGATAACCAGATATGGCTCTTTACAGGACATAGCGGCTAATTCCGACACTCTTTTAGCCGAACAAATGGCTACTAGAAAAATCAATTTCCTGGTGAGAAGAACCAAGGAAATGTGCTGTAATGGTTCAAATGGTTGCTTCTGTAGAACCGACAGAACCAGGTTTAAGTCCCATGGACATATGGGAATATTAACCGGAGGGCTAATACGCATCACTCCTTGTATAAAAGCTTTGACTAGTGAATGCAAAGCCAAGGGCCTTTGAAAAAATATTGACAAGGCCGAAATATGACCCTTGATAGTACTCAAGGCAAGCTTCCTATCTACAGCCCATTGTAGGAAGTCCAGAATCCTACCTATTACGTACTTACGTGGATGCCATTTCTTGGCCTCACACCAGGCGATGTACGCCTTCCAGATTCTATAGTAGATCTGCCTGGATACCAGCTTCCTGGCATTGATCATGGTAGCTACCACAGGATTAGAGAGACCTCTCTTTTTTAGAATGTGGGCTTCAATAGCCAGGCCGTCAAACCTAGGGCTGGTAAGGAAGGGTGGTATATCGGTCCTTGCGAAAGCAGGTCCGGACGATGTGGGAGAGTCCAAGGACTCCCCACTGACATTTTTAAAATCTCCGCGTACCATGCTCTTCGGGGCCACGCTGGAGCCACCAGAATCACTGGTTTCTTTTCTACCCTGATTCTGCGGAGTAATCGAGGTAACAATTGTGACGGTGGAAATGCATATATCAGCTTGAACTGATCCCAAGGGAACACTAGGGCATCCGAGCCGCAAGCTAGGGGATCCCTTGTCCGAGAGACAAACCTGTCCACCTTTGCGTTGAATCTGGATGCTAGAAGATCTACATCCGGTGTTCCCCACCGCTGACATATTGTCCGGAAAACCTCGGGGTGAAGGGACCATTCCCCTGGGCATAATTGCTGGCGACTTAGAAAGTCCGCCTTCCAATTCTCCACTCCTGGAATGAATACCGCGGATATGGCTGGGACATATCTTTCTGCCCATTTCAGGATGTAATTTACTTCCCTCTGGGCTGCACGACTCCTGGTGCCACCCTGATGATTGATATATGCCACTGCTGTGGCATTGTCTGATTGAATTCTGACAGGGGACCCTTGGAGTTTGGATGTCCATGCTACTAGGGCATACCGGGCTGCTCGTATCTCTAAGAGATTGATGGGCAGGGCCTTTTCTGCATCCGACCATCTGCCCTGGAGAGACCATTGCTCCAGTACTGCTCCCCAGCCTATAAGGCTGGCATCTGTAGTGACCACCTTCCAAGAAATCGGACTGAAGGATTTCCCTTTTTCCAGATTCTGGAGAACCAACCACCAACGGAGGCTCTTGCGAACGGAAGGGGACAAGGACATTGGTAAGTCTAGGGCCTGAACTTTCTTGTTCCAGGCTGACAGTATGGCCCTTTGCAAATTCCTTGAATGGAATTGACCGTAGGGTACTGCTTCGAATGATGCCACCATTTTTCCCAGCAGCCTCATGCACAGGCGTATGGACGGCTGTCTTTTTGTACCCACTAGGTGGATCAAATCTCTCAAAGACAACACCTTTTCTCGAGGCAAGAATATTTTTCTCTGGCCTGAATCCAGCCTTAGCCCCAAGTATTCCAGACTTTTGACTGGTTTTAGGGCTGACTTGTCTCGGTTGATAATCCAACCGTGAGATTCCAGATACTTGATTGTCTTGTAAACGACCACTTCTAGTTTTTTCACTGAGTGGTCTATCAGCAACAAGTCGTCTAGATAT
The DNA here is from genome assembly GCA_029206835.1 of Rana muscosa. NCBI lineage: Eukaryota > Metazoa > Chordata > Amphibia > Anura > Ranidae > Rana > Rana muscosa. The sequence continues at coordinate 446,730,005 of CM055116.1, forward strand.
GCCATTATCGTTACACCTTGTGTTCTTAGATTGGCCAATAATGGGGCCAGAATTTTTGTGAACACTCGTGGTGCTGTGGCCAGACCGAAGGGTAAGGCTCTGAACTGAAAATGGCGCCCTTCTACTGCAAAGCGTAGAAATTTTTGGTGGACTGGAAAGATGGGAATGTGCAAATAAGCATCTTTGATGTCGATCGAGGCTAACCATTCCTCCCCTTGTAGGGCAGTGGCCACCGATCGGATCGACTCCATCCGGAAAGTCCTGATATGCAGGAATTTGTTTAGCCCTTTTAGATTTAATATGGGCCTCACGTCCCCGTTTGACTTCGGGACTGTAAAGAGGTTTGAGTAAAACCCGAACCCCCATTCTTCAAGGGGAACCTCCATAATTACTCCTTGGAGCAATAGTTGTTCTAGTGCCAACAGGAGGGACTCTCTCTTCCGGGGATCCCTTGGCACGTTTGACCTCATAAAATGGGAAGGAGGAGAGTCTTTTAACTCCAATCTGTATCCCAGACTTACTGCGGAGAGCACCCATCTGTCTCTGATCGTGTCCCGCCAGGTCTCTGCGAACAACTGGAGTCTTCCCCCCACCCGATTGAGTGGGGGCAACCCTTCATGAATTTGACTTTGGGGGAGGTTTTGTACCTCTCCTGACCCAGGGTTTCTTATTACCCTGCGACTGTCCCTGATTTTTACCCCCGGATTTGACCGAGGAGGCCGTCGGAACTGTTTCACAGCCGATGCCCCAGGGACTGGAGAAGCCGGCCTCTTAAAAGAGGGACCTCTAACTCTGTTTTTAACCGGCAAGAGTGTACTTTTACCGCTGGAAATTTTCTGGACATATTTGTCCAGGTCTTCCCCGAATAAGCGTTCACCATGAAATGGGAAGCTAACCAGCAATTTTTTACAGGGAGCTTCAGCAGACCAGTTTTTGAGCCATAGAAACCTGCGCATATGTACTACAGACAGCGTAAGGCCTGATGGATTGAATCCTTTATGGCGTCAACCGCAAAGCATAAGGCTCTAGGTAGATCAGCTAGGGCAAGGGCCTGCTGATCTGGCAAGTCCCTTAAGACCTGTTTCAACTGATCCTTCACTGTTTGGCAGACCCCAATAGCTGCCACTGCTGGTTGTGTCACCAAGCTTGCTGTAGAAAAAGCAGATTTTAATAAGGACTCCAATTTTTTATCTATTGGGTCCTTGAACATTTGGACATTATCCACTGGACATGTCAGTGATTTATTCACACAAGAGATGGCTGCGTCCACTGTAGGGACCCTCCATTTTTTGATGAACTTATCCTCCATGGGATAGACCACCGGAAATCTCTTGGGGAGAGTAAATATTTTATCAGGATGTTCCCAATCCTGGTAAATGAGCCCTTCCAGTAAAGGGTGAAGTGGAAAGGAACAGACAGTCTGGGGAGCTTTTAGCGACCCCAGCGAGGAGACAGTAGTGGTTGATGGTTCCGCAAGGTGCATTTTAAATGCTGATCGGACCATGTTAGTCAGAGACTGAACCCATAATCTTTCAGCTTGAGATGCTGAGAAAGGTTCCTCCACTGTTGATTCCTCTATAACAGAATCAACCTCATCCTGATCCCCTTCAGGCAGGTTGATCCCTGTATGGGACTGTTGCTCCGCTAACAGGCACTCTGAAGGAGGAGACGGAGATCGGGCGTGCTTTCCCTGTGACAGGGAGGCAGCGATCAATGTTGACAATCTCTCTTCTAATCCTCCCAGAGCTGGGGAAAAAACCTCCTCTGTTACATACACAGGAGCAGGTGAACTGAGGACAGCCACAGTACCAGGTACTCCTGCGGGGTCTCTACGGTCACGAACCTCTGAATTTTCAGGGGAGACTGGTGCAGCAGAAGCATGCCCAAGATCCTCAGAGCCCGATGGAGACCCCCTTCGCTTCCTGGAAGATTTAGTTCCGGAGCTTCTGGACGGCATATTCCTAAGCCCAAAGCTGAGGTATTCCAGCCGTAATACACCACTTTTACTGATAATAGTCTAGCACAATTTGCTGCTATATAACAGTTGGTGTCTACTAAAGTGCCTTTCTAGGGGATGCCTGCATCAACCGCCTCTGTGTGCCTTATTTACTGTTGCTAGCTCTGTCTGTGCACTTCAATAGCCAGCTGTGATTGTGCCTTTAAACACGCTGGACGCCCGCACATGCGCAGTAGCGCCGCGGCGCACACCGAGCGTCATCCACCAGCTCCGCCCCTTTTTCCAGATCGCCTCTATATAATAGGATTTTTATAACAGCTTACCTGTAAAATCCTTTTCTTGGAGTACATCACGGGACACAGAGCGACATAGTCATTACTAATGGGTTATATAGATACCTTCAGGTGCTGGCACTGGCAACTTCCAAAACCGGAAGTACCCTCCCCTATATAAGCCCCTCCCATCCGGGAGCACCTCAGTTTTGTAGCAAAGCAATAAGTGTCCCTAAAGAGGGGCGGGAGCTCTGTGTCCCGTGATGTACTCCAAGAAAAGGATTTTACAGGTAAGCTGTTATAAAAATCCTATTTTCTTTCTCGTACATCACGGGACACAGAGCGACATAGTCATTACTAATGGGATGTCCTAAAGCAATGCCCAACGAGGGGGGGATACACCATACATAAGCTGAGCGCTATCAGACATGAGGATCTTTTGCGGCCTGCAACACACTGCGCCCAAAGGCGACATCCTCCTGACTTCTAACGTCCACCTGGTAGAACCTAGTAAACGTGTGTACTGAAGACCATGTTGCGGCCTTACAGATTTGAGCCAGGGAGGCCTGGTGATGCACTGCCCATGAAGTTCCAACTGCTCTCGTGGAGTGCGCTCTAACTTTGAAAGGAGGCGGTCTCCTTCTCAAGCCATAGGCTTGCATTATGACCTGTCGAATCCACTTGGCTAAAGTAGATTTTGACGCTGCCTGACCCCTTCTGGGGCCTTCCGGCAGAATAAACAAAGTATCCGTTCTGCGAATCTGAGCAGTGGCTTTTAGATAAGCTTTAACTGCTCTTACTACATCCAAAGAATGCAATAACTTTTCCTCTACCGAAGTAGGTTTGGGGAAAAAAGAAGGAAGAACCACATCTTGGTTCAAATGAAACCTTGATACCACCTTAGGAAGAAAGGCTGGATGAGGGCGTAACACTACTCTATCCTTATGGATAACCAGATATGGCTCCTTACAGGACATAGCTGCTAATTCCGACACTCTTTTAGCCAAATAAATGGCTACTAGAAAAATCAATTTCCTGGTGAGAAGAACCAAAGAAATATGCTGTAATGGTTCAAATGGTTGTTTCTGTAGAACCGACAGAACCAAGTTTAGATCCCATGGACATATGGGGATATTAACCGGAGGACTAATACGCATCACTCCTTGTATAAAGGCTTTGACTAGTGAATGCGAAGCCAAGGGCCTTTGAAAAAATATTGACAAGGCCGAAATCTGACCCTTGATAGTACTCAAGGCAAGCTTCCTATCTACAGCCCATTGTAGGAAGTCCAGAATCCTACCTATTACGTATTTACGTGGATGCCATTTCTTGGCCTCACACCAGGCGATGTACGCCTTCCAGATTCTATAGTAGATCTGCCTGGATACCGGTTTCCTGGCATTGATCATGGTAGATACCACAGAATTAGAGAGCCCTCTCTTTTTTAGAATGTGGGCTTCAATAGCCAGGCCGTCAAACCTAGGGCTGGTAAGGAAGGGTGGTATATCGGTCCTTGCGAAAGCAGGTCCGGACGACGTGGGAGAGTCCTAGGACTCCCCACTGACATTTTACAATCTCCGCGTACCACGCTCTTCAGGGGCACGCTGGAGCCACCAGAATCACTGGTTTCTTTTCTACCCTGATTCTGCGGAATAATCGAGGTAACCATTGTGGCGGTGTGAATGCATATATCAGCTTGAACTGATCCCAAGGGAACACTAGGGCATCCGAGCCGCAAGCTAGGGGATCCCTTGTCCGAGAGACAAACCTGTCCACCTTTGCGTTGAATCTGGATGCTAGAAGATCTACATCCGATGTTCCCCACCGCTGACATATTGTCCAGAAAACCTCTGGGTGAAGGGACCCTTCCTCTGGGCATAATTGCTGGCGACTTAGAAAGTCCGCCTTCCAATTCTCCACTCCTGGAATGAATACCGCAGATATGGTGGGACATATCTTTCTGCCCATTTCAGGATGTAATTTACTTCCCTCTGGGCTGCACGACTCCTGGTGCCCCCCTGATGATTGATATATGCCACTGCTGTGGCATTGTCTGATTGAATTCTGACAGGGGACCCTTGGAGTTTGGATGTCCATGCTACTAGGGCATACCGGGCTGCTCGTATCTCTAAGAGATTGATGGGCAGGGCCTTTTCTGCATCCGACCATCTGCCCTGGAGAGACTATTGCTCCAGTACTGCTCCCCAGCCTATAAGGCTGGCATCTGTAGTGACCACCTTCCAAGAAATCAGACTGAAGGATTTCCCTTTTTCCAGATTCTGGGGAACCAACCACCAACGGAGGCTCTTGCGAACGGAAGGGGACAAGGACATTGTAAGTCTAGGGCCTGAACTTTTTTGTTCCAGGCTGACAGTATGGCCCCTTGCAAATTCCTTGAATGGAATTGACCGTAGGGTACTGCTTCGAATGATGCCACCATTTTTCCCAGCAGCCTCATGCACAGGTGTATGGACGGCTGTCTTTTTTGTACCCACTAAGTGGATCAAATCTTTCAAAGACAACACCTTTTCTCGAGGCAAGAATATTTTTCTCTGGCCTGAATCCAACCTTAGCCCCAAGTATTCCAGACTTTTGACTGTTTTTTAGGGCTGACTTGTCTCGGTTGATAATCCAACCATGAGATTCCAGATACTTGATTGTCTTGTGAACGACCACGTCTAGTTTTTTCACTGAGTGGTCTATCAGCAACAAGTCATCTAGATATGCCATTATCATTACACCTTGTGTTCTTAGATTGGCCAATAAGGGCCAGAATTTTTGTAAACACTCGTGGTGCTGTGGCCAAACCGAAGGGTAAGGCTCTGAACTGAAAATGGCGCCCTTCTACTGCAAAGCGTAGAAATTTTTGGTGGACTGGAAAGATGGGAATGTGCAAATAAGCATCTTTGATGTCGATCGCGGCTAACCAATCCTCCCCTTGTAGGGCAGTGGCCACCGATCGGATCGACTCCATCGGAAAGTCCTGATATACCGGAATTTGTATAGCCCTTTTAGAAATAATATGGGCCTCCCGTCCGCGTTTGCTTCGGGACTGTAAAGAGGTTTGAGTAAAACCCGAACCCTCATTCTTCCAGGGGAACCTCCATAATTACTCATTGGAGCAATAGTTGTTCTAGTGCCAACAGGAGGGACTCTCTCTTCCGGGGATCCCTTGGCATGTTTGACCTCAAAAATGGGAAGGAGGAGAGTCTTTTAACTCCAAACTGTATCCCAAACATACTGCGGAGAGCACCTATCTGTCTTGATCGTGTCCCGCCAGGTCTCTTGCGAACAACTGGAGTCCTCCCCCCACCCGACTGAGTGGGGGCAACCCTTCAATGAATTTAACTTTGGGGGAGGTTTTGTACCTCCCCTGACCCAGGGTTTCTCATTACCCTGCTATTGTCCCTGTTTTTTACCCCCGGGAATTGACCGAGGAGGCCGTCGGAACTGTTACACAGCCGATGCCCCAGGGACTGGAGAAGCAGGCCTCTTAAAGAGGGACCTCTAACTCTGTTTTTAACCGGCAAGAGCGTATTTTTACCGCTGGAAATTTTCTGGATATATTTGTCCAGGTTTTCCCTGAATAAGCGTTCACCATGAAATGGGACGCTAACCAGCCATTCTTTACAGGGAGCTTCAGCAGAACCAGTTTTTGAGCCATAGAAGCCTACGCATATGTACTATAGACAGCGTAAGGCGGGAGGCCTGATGGACTGAATCCTTTATGGCGTCAACCGCAAAGCCTAAGGCTCTAGGTAGATCAGCTAGGGCAAGGCCTGCTGATCTGTCAAGTCCCTCAAGACCTGTTTTAACTGATCCTTCACTGCTTAGCAGACCCCAATAGCTGCTACTGCTGGTTGTGTCACCAAGCTTGCTGTAGAAAGAAGCAGACTTTCATAAGGACTCCAATCTTTTATCTATTGGGTTCTTGAACATTTGGACATTATCCACTGGACATGTCAGTGATTTATACATACAAGAGATGGCTGCGTCCACTGTAGGGACCTTCCATTTTTTTTTTTTTTTTTTATGAACTTATCCTCCATGGGATAGACCACCGGAAATCTCTTGGGGGGAATAAATATTTTCTCAGGACGTTCCCAATCCTGGTAAATAAGCCCTTTCAGTAAAGGGTGAAGTGGAAAAGAACAGACAGTCTGGGGGCTTCTAGCGACCCCAACGAGGATACAGTAGTGGTTGATGGTTCCGCAAGGTGCATTTTTAAATGCCGATCGGACCATGTTAGTCAGAGACTGAACCCATAATCTTTCAGCTTGAGATGCTGAGAAAAGGTTCCCCCACTGTTGATTCCTCTATAACAGAATCAACCTCATCCTGATCCCCTTCAGGCAGGTCGATCCCTGTATGGGACTGTTGCTCTGCTAACAGGCACTCTGAAGGAGGAGACGGAGATCGGGCGTGCTTTCCCTGACAGGGAGGCAGCGATCAATGTTGACAATCTCTCTCTAATCCTCCCAGAGCTGAGGCTCTATTACATACACAGGAGCAGGTGAACTGAGGACAGCCACAGTACCAAGTACCCCTGCGGGGTCTCTACGGTCACTTACCTCTGAACTTCAGGGGAGACTGGTGCAGCAGAAGCATGCCCAAGATCCTCAGAGCCCGATGAGACCCCCTTCGCTTCCTGGAAGATTCAGTTCCGGAGCTTCTGGACGGCATATTCCTAAGCCTAAAGCTGAGGTATTCCAGCCGTAATACACCACTTTTACTGAGAATAGTCTAGCACAATTGCTGCTATATCACAGTTGGTGTCTACTAAAGTGCCTTTCTAGGGGATGCCTGCATCAACCGCCTCTGTGTGCCTTTATACTGTTGCTAGCTCTGTCTGTGCACTTCAATAGCCAGCTATAATGTGCTTTAAAACACGCTGGACGCCCGCACATGCGCAGTAGCGCTGCGGCGCACACCTGAGCGTCATCCACCCGCTCCGCCCCTTTTTTCAGATCGCCTCTATGAATAGAGGCGCGTGCACGTGCGCCTTCGGCGCCTTTTTTGAAAACAATAAGGAGCTAGATGGGAGCCAGGGCCCCTTTGCCGCAGGGCCCGGGGATGGATGAGCGCAGCAACAGGGCAGAGGAGACAGCTTCCCAGGAGAGAACATACCAACTGCCTGGATTTGATTCTGGAAGAAAAAAAAATCCACATTACAAGAAAAAGAACCATAGCGGCCTCTAGTGTCTAACACAGGTACCGCGGTCTTACATTTTTTTTTTTTTTTTTTTTTTCTTGCCTACTATTAAAATTTTTACATTTTCTCAGTAGTAACAGGCAAAACAGAATATTAGCGGGAATACCTTAGGTAACAGGCAGAAAGACAAAATAGGCTTGGGGGTCCCTCAATAGAACCAAGTTCCCGAGGGCCCCCACTTACCTTTTCCTCGCCGCAGGACTCTGTTTGGTCCACAGAAGCCCAAACTTCACCTATCACGGCAGGCATTGTAATCAAACCTTCAGGGACCGGGTTCCCAAGGATTCCACTCCCCTGGACCTGTATAGCACCCTGCACAGAAAACATCTTGGTCGTGGGTATGACCAGAGCTCTGGATCCCAGGGTCCAGCTCTCCTAAGAGAAGCATTACAGGCAAAACCTTGCTCTTCTCTGCAAGGCCCGGGTACCGACCGTTTAGCTATGAAGCTTTTTTGGTCGGATCCGGAATAGCTTACTGAGGCCCAAAAGAACCTGTACGCAAGCTCAGTGAAAAACACATGTTTCTTCTTGGCCAACACCTTAGACACTGGCAAAAAACTGAGGTGCTCCCGGATGGGAGGGGCTTATATAGGGGAGGGTACTTCCGGTTTTGGAAGTTGCCAGTGCCAGCACCTGAAGGTATCTATATAACCCACATAGTAATGACTATGTCGCTCTGTGTCCCGTGATGTACGAGAAAGAAAAAAAAAAACGAATGGGGTTTTAACTCTTTCATAATTTGGCCAAAATGGGGAAAAAAGTGCTTGCTTTATATATACTTTAGTATTATACATAACTAGAACATCTAACAGGGTTAGGTCATTGCAGGAGATTTCCCCTCACTTCCTGTCTTAGTGTCACCAGAACAGGAAGTGAGGGAAATTTATATATATATATATATATATATATATATATATATATATATATATATATATAAATATTATTGACATTATAAAGCAACAATTGCAAGCTATTTCACCACAGTGAGATTCCCCCCACTTCCTGTTCTGGTGACACAGACAGGAAGTGAGGGGAAATCTCAAGCAATGATATAGCACTTTTTTTTGTTGGCTAAATTATGGAAGAGTTAAAACCATATTCTTTTTTTTTTTAACAATCTGTGTCCCATTGTGAGGTCCCATAGACGCAACAGGTAGTGAGAGAGAAATAGTCCAAACACACACAAAAAAAAAAAAAACAGCGCTGTCCCCAATCACACTTCTACAACGATTGCAGTCTTTATGAAAGTCTATATGAATAGTTCTCTTCTCCTAGGTGCTGCAGCTCTCTCATAAATCCACTGGGTGGTGGACATGAATCTGAAAAAATACAAAGGGAGAGAGAGCGCGCAAGATCCGCCCTAGTGTAACACTGTTTTTATTGTAATTTAGCAATTAAAAGTATGAGGAGTGAGAGAGAAATGCCCTTGGAGACACTTGCCAACAGACCTGGAGTCCCAGGATGGAGGAGATGGGACTGGAGAATAAGGACATGGGATGGAGGAGGAGATGGAGAAGGAGGACGAGGAGGAGGAGGGCGAGAAGGAGGAGGGAGGAGGATGACATGGGATAGGACTCGGTGGGACTGCCAATGGTCAGGTCCGGGGATGGGGCTGGGCTGTGTAAGGGGCCCCAAAATTTCTGATGGCGGCCCTGATCATGGCCATCTGACACAGAGATCACGACCCCGACATGCAACCAGCTCCTGATCAGAGTGGCAATTTAAAATATGTAAAAGGCGAGTGAGGGAAGTATTAAGTAAGGGGTGGAGCTGGGTGAGAACGAGAGAGACAGCGCCATTTAGTAAGCCATGGGAGTCCCTGCACAGCCAGCGCTGCAAAACCATAAGCGATGTCTGTTTTAAGGCAGCCTGGTGCTGCAGTACAGGTAACTGACTTGTAACAGACCTAACCAATATAGGGGCTTCTGGGGAGGACTAGGAGCAAGCCTCTTACCCATTGACTATGGCCCAAGGAGAGAGCAGATCATTCTCTAATGATGGACCACTACTTAATGGACACTGAGAATGTGGTTTGGATTACGTCAGACAGTAATATTTATCCACAATATCTCCCAGAAAATATATAAAGACTATTCCTGATTTGTTTGATTCTGAACTATAAATGTTAATTGAAAGAGCTGGTTACATTGGCCCCTGTTCCATGTAAGACAGGGGTGTCCAAACTTTTTTCAAAGAGGGCCATATTTGATGAAGTGAACATGCGTGTGGGCCGACCTTTTTGCCTGACATTCTGTGAACCATTAAAATTCCATCTAAATGTGTTCGTTCGAGCACTAATACACAATGCCCAACAAGAATTCCCTTGCCTTTGTGGCTGCGTGTGGTGAAGAGATGAGCTCAGGCGTGTTATTCGGATATACCATATTTATTGGCGTATAACACGCACCTTCACTTTAAAAAATCTTAAATTTTAAATAAAGAACTGTGAATAAAAATAAGGGTCACTGCCGATCAATACAGCCTCACAAGTGCCATGAATGCAGCACCCCCGTTGTCCTAAATGCAGCACCCCCGTTGCCATGAATGCAGCACACCCCTTGCCCTGAATGCAGCATACCCCTTGCCCTGAATGCAGCACCCTCCTTGCCATGAATGCAGCACCCCCCTTGCCATGAATGCAGCACCCCCCTTGCCATGAATGCAGACTCACCATTGCAGCCTGATTCATTCAGCTGCAGCATTGGAGGAGACAGGAGACCTGTGATGGACAGAACAGTCGTCCAATGGCAGCGCAGGAGATGGGACTTCCAGGTCGCCGTGTAAACAGGAAGTACTCCTGTATGCACATCGCTCGTCCCGCCTCCTCAGCAGCCAGCATGTATTTCTTTTGTGGCCCCCGGCGCTCAGGGATTCGTTGGGGGCCACAAAAGACATACATGTCAAAATGACCTGGCGGGCTGTCCGAAACCGGAACGCGGGCCACGATTGGCCCGCGGGCCGGACTTTGGACATGCCTGATGTAGGAGATGGACAGTCTGTTACTGGAGGTCTCCTGCTATTGTCTGAAGGTGCTCTGTGTTTATACTTGTAATAATGCGTATTGTACCTTCTGAGCTAGAAGCCGGCAAGTCTGACCTGGAATGATACCAGGTAGCTAATTAACGTAATGTTTATAGTATAGGTCGGTTGTTGTAATTATATTTCTGTGTACAGGTTGTATTGTTAGGGTAGGAAGGGGGATGTCCTCCTGTGGGTTTGAAATAAAGTTGAGTTTCAAACAAAGAGAGTTCCAGCTTTGCAGCCAAACGAGTCGTGCCTAGTTCTTGGCTGCAATAGTCGGCTATAATATCAGATATCAATGTTCAGATTGGAGGAAGCTGTCTACTTAAAGAAGCACTGAAGCAGAGTGTGGGACGGGTTCGTGACATTGGTGGCAAGAGGTGGGATGCTTCCTGCAGTCTGGGACATCTAAACCTGCACCAGGATCCAAGTCTGGATAGCAGAAGAGGAGAGATACAGATACCAGCCGTCATGGAAGAGGAATTCGGAAGGAGGTTGCGAGAGATGCAGATACAGCACAGAGGACCAGTGCCAATGCCAATGCAGGTCCTGCTGGGATAGTATGATTCTGTCTGCTGTGAATTCTGTAAGTAAACACTAGCCCATGAGCAGTGCCACCAGGGAAAAATTCTCCCCTCCATCCAGGAAAGGTATTCGTCACAGTATGGATTGCAGGTGCTGTTTTTGGGAGAAAAACCACGCAAGGAGCAGACAGCTGAGTTAAGCAGGCTGGTCTGGGCAGAGATGCGGTTGGACAAGAGCAACAGAGCCCTGCGGTGGGAAGTTTCCCAAGCATGCCCTTCGATAGCGGATGACAGCCCAATGGAAGGATTTGGCTATGGCAGCCTGGGAGTGTTGTACAGGAAGCTGCCAAGAGACCCTGACTTTGGCAGCCATCTGGAGTGGCGGTTGGAAGAAATCATGGATTACAGAGAAGAGATGCTGAACATCTCGGAAGTGCTCTGGGCACTGGAAGATATGGCGCTTCTGACGGTTCAGGAATGTGATTAGAACAAAAGATGTATAGGACAACCGCACTCCAAACCAACGTAACTTTATTGTAAAAAAATGGGAACAAGCACTACAAGTCACAGCAACGGAAACCAGGACAGCTGACGCGTTTCACACTACACTTAGTGTTTACTCATTTTTTTACAATAAAGCTACATTGGTTTGGAATGCGGCTGTCCTATATATCTTTTGTTCTAATTGCTACGTGCACTGCCGGCACCGTCGGTTCCTGAGAGAAAGAATGTAGCCAAGTAAGACCTTCCTGGAGCGGCAATTTCTTTGTTTCTTATCTGGTTCAGGAATGTGAGCTGGAGATCGCCTACAGACGGCTGCTAGACTCTGCTCAGCAGCAGGGTTGGGCTCTCTTTGCCTGGGACTATCCAGAAGTAGTAGCCGACAGTTCTGAAAGCCTGGCTGAAGTGTCAGCAATGGGGCAGAGTAACCGTGTGCTTTGCCCATCTCTGCCCACAGGTATGGAAGCAGAGGTTTTATGGCCGATGCAGCAAGTGTTGACTCACCTTGACAATCCTGTTTCTGCACGGGACGATCTTGGATGGAGAAATGAGTATGTCCAACGGCAGTTCAAGGGCTCTGAAGAAGAGGAAGCAGCCCTCATGTCTCAGCCGTGAAGCACAGAAAACAGTGTTATTACCTGTTAACTACTTTTTCCAGGAATCTTCCAGGACGGCTTACAGAGAGATAGGCTCCTCCCACCTAGAACAGGAAACACATGATCCACATCATAAAAGTCTTACTCATGCATTAGCCCCTCAGTATTTAACAAATAACCGAAGGCCTCAGAATCATTAAACCTGGATCAGCGTAGCTCTATCCTTATATATGCTTTACATTGCTACTCACCTCATAAAAGGGGAGGGAACTGACGCCGTCCTGGAAGATTCCTGGAAAAAGTAGTTAACAGGTAATAACACTGTTTTTCCAAGTCATCTTCCAGGACGGCTTACAGAGAGGACAATATAGTACTACCTGATCAGGGTGGGACCACAGCCTGCAGCACTTTCCTGCCGAAAGACTGGTCCTGGCTGGCAAGCAGGTCCAGTCTGTAATGCTTCACAAAAGTCTGGAAACTGGACCAGGTTGCGGCCTTGCAGATCTGGAGGGGAGATGCTCCTGCCCTTTCAGCCCAAGAAGTAGAAACCGCTCTTGTGGAGTGAGCATTTATACCTAATGGAGGTGTGCGGGAGACTGCCTTGTATGCCTCCGCAATGGCCGACTTCATCCACCTGGCGATGGTACCTTTGGATGCCTCTTTCCCCTTGTTAGGACCTGCGAATAAAACAAACAAGCTGGTGGAGCGTCGCCACTCCTTGGTGTGCTCTATGTAGGCAATCAGGCATCTCCTGACGTCTATTTTATTAAATCCTGCTTCCTTATCATTCTTTGGATTTCCGCAAAATGATGGTATCACGATTTCTTCTGACCTATGGAAGTTAGACGATACCTTGGGGAGAAAAGCTGGGTCCAGCGAGAGGATAATTTTGTCTTGTAAAATGGTGCAGAAAGGCTCGATCACTGAAAGTGCCTGGATCTCACTGACTCTCCTAGCCGAGACTAGGGCCACCAAAACTACTGTCTTCAGGGTTAACAGTTTTATGGGTAGTTCATCTATAGGTTCAAATGGTGCCCTACCGAGACCCTGTAATACTGTTGATAAGTCCCAGGGAGGGAACCTCCTTGCTTTGGGGACTCGTTTCCGGCTGATGGACACAAGAAATCTTTTGATCAGTGGTTCTTCTGACAGTCTTTGATTTAAAAAGTTGGACAGGGCGGCCACCTGAACCTTAAGAGTACTAACTGCAAGGTTTAGATCTGCTCCGGCTTGGAGGAAATCTAGAACCGCCGGGACCATGGCACCTGAAACTCTGTTGTTGAGCCTGCGCCAGTCCCCAAATCTCTTCCAAATTTTATTATAAATTGTGTTAGTGGACGGCTTTCGGCTGCTAAGAATGGTATCGATTACCTTGGCCGATAACCCTCTCAGCTCTAACAGCTCCCTTTCAGAAGCCAAGCCGTCAGAGAAAGAGAGCTCAGTTCTGGATGATTCGCTTCTCCCTGGTATAAGAGGTCCGACCTGTAAGGTAGTCTCCAAGGTTCTGCAATGCTGAGTCTTAGAAGACCTGAGAACCAAGACCTCCTCGGCCAAAATGGCGCGATCAGGATGACCTTTGTGTTGGACCCTCTTATCTTCCGGATAATCCTCGGAATGAGGGCAAACGGTGGAAATGCGTACACCAGATCTGCCTCCCAGGACTGGGATAGGGCATCTAGGCCCCGACTGAGAAGATCTCTCTGTAGGGAATAGAACTGTTTCACCTGCCTGTTGTGTCTTGTAGCAAAAAGGTCTATCTGTGGGTCTCCCCACTTCTGCACTATTTCTTCGAACACTGTTCGATTCAAGCACCATTCTGTCGAAGACAGCGTCTCTCTGCTTAGGGCATCTGCCAGAGAATTTAATTCCCCTTTTAGGTGAATGGAAGATAGGGATAACAGGTTTTCTTCTGCCCATTGAAGGATCTCTCTTGCTATCCTCATCAGACCCGGGACTCTCGTACCCCCTTGCTTGTTGAGGTAACAAACCGTGGTAATATTGTCCGAAAGGACCTGCACATGTCTTCCCCTTAGGGATGGGCAAAAGGCTACTAGGGCCTTTAGAACCGCCTTCATCTCCCTCGCATTGGAGGAGAGGCCGGCTTCCTGCCGGTTCCAGAGCCCCTGGGCTATCAGAGTGCCTGAATGGGCCCCCCAGCCCTGCCCGCTGGCGTCCGTGGTGACTGCCAGAGGACAGTGTTGGGACCAGAGTCGGCCAGCCGAGAGGTTTGCAGGGATCAACCACCATTCTATTGAGAGCTTTACTTCCTGCGGAATTTTCTGTCTGTCTCTGAAGTGAATTTGTTTGTCCATCCCAGAGAGAAAGCATGAACGCCTGAAGCGCTCGAGTATGGAACTGAGCCCACTGGACTCCTGGGATGGCCGCTGTCATTAACCCAAGGACCCTCATTATACTCTGAATTGAGGTCCTTGAACAAGTGCAGAGGTTCCTCACCTCTGTCAAAATTGTCTCTACCTTTTCCTTTGTCAGGAATATCTTGGACTTCCTTGAGTCTATCAGGTATCCTAGGTATACAATGCTCTGAGTAGGTACTAATTGTGACTTCTCCTGATTTACCAGCCACCCTAGTTGCTGAAGGTGTCTGGTAGTTCTGCTCAGGTTCCGTCTGACTTCGTCTGCTGAGTCTGCAAAAATCAGTAGGTCGTCCAGATAGGGGATAATCTGAATTCCCTCTGATCTCAGAGTCCCTAGCGCTTCTGCCAGTATCTTCGTAAAAATGCGTGGAGCTGACGCTAGTCCGAAGGGCAGAGCATTGAATTGAAAATAGAGGGTTCTGAACCCTTTTCTTACTGCAAATCTGAGAAATTGTTGGGACTCCTCTCGAATAGGGACGTGAAGATAGGCGTCCCTTAGGTCCAATGAGACCATGAAGACCCCAGGGGTTAACAGCTCTCTGGTGGAGTAGATTGATTCCATCTTGAAACGTCTGTACTTCACGTCCATGTTTACTTGTCTCAGATTTAGAATCAGTCGAAATTTTCCTAAAGATTTCTTTATCAGAAAAACTTGAGAGTAGAATCCCTCTTTCCTTAGAGATGGGGGGATGAAGCTTATCACCTTCTCTTCTAGCATACTCTGCAGGAGGGAAGACATAGCTGTGGCTTTTTCCGCGTCTCTTGGGAGACTTGTTATGAAAATTTTTTGAGGGGGGCAGCCTAAAAGTTCTATCCTGTACCCTGATGCGATCAGATCTAGGATAAAACGGCTGCTGGAGATGGTCTGCCACTGTGGAAGGAATGACCCCAATCTCCCCCCCACAGGCCCAACTGAGTCACTGGGAAGTGTTCTTAGGCTGGGAGGGTCTAAAGAGGAAACCTCCTCTGCCCCTTCCCCTCCTGTATTGCCAACCCCCTTTCTGGTCTTGGGCTCTGTTATTCCGTCTCCTATCCCCCCGATGAGAGTTCCTTTCACTTGACACCTAAAACTCCTCTTTTGTTGTTGTTGTTGTTGTTGCCTCTTGGGAAAAGGGAACCCTTTCTTTTTATCGGCCGACCTCTCTAGGACGGATTCCAGCTCCTTTCCAAAGAGCAGATCTCCATCAAACGGGAGGGAACAGAGTCTTGTCTTTGAGACAGAGTCTCCTACCCAGGTCTTCAGCCAGATAGCCCTCCTGGCTTCATTAACCAAGGCTGTGGATCTGGCCGAGAATGAGACCGACTCCTTGGATGCATCCGCTATATAGGCCACTGCCTTACTTAGCGTGGGTAAAGCATCCAGAATCTCTTCCCTAGGAGTGTCTGACTCCAGAAGAGTGCGGAGCTGTTTAAGCCATAAGTCAAGTGTACGCGCCACGCATGTGGTGGCTAGTGCGGGTCTAAAGTTGGCGGAGCAAGCTTCCCACGCCTTTTTTAAACAGCCCTCCGCCTTCCGGTCCATTGGGTCCTTCAGGATACCTGTATCCTCAAAGGAAAGTTCTGAAGCTCTAGAGACCTTGGCTATGGAAGCGTCCAGTCTGGGACATCTATCCCACAGCTTTGTATCCTCCTCCTTAAAGGGGAACCTTCTCTTTAAATTTTTAGGGAAGAATACTGCTTTCTCCGGCTTCCTCCATTCATGAAGTATGGTCTCCCTTAAGGATCCATGCACCGGAAAGGTTCTGCCCTGTCTAGGCTGAAGGCTTTCATATAGGAGGTCATGCACTGACAACTCCTGGTTCTCTGGGGACTCCAGTTCCAGGGTGTCGTAGATTGCTTTCAGGAGCTCCTCTGTCTCCTCTGAAGGAAAAAGGAATTTTTGCATCTTTTCTGGCCCTTCCTCGCTCGGGTCTATCTCCTCAGGGTCTGAGGCTGAGCCTGAGTTGTCCTCCCCGTCCTCCAGGACTCGATGCTGGTGGACTGCCCGTACCTGGGCCCTAACTTCTGGCCTCACGGTAGTACTGGTGCCTGAAGTACCTGGGCTGGGTTCAGCAAGTGTCTCTTGCTGTGTGGGCTTAAAGGACTGAAACGTCTGTTTCATCCCTGACTTTAATGAGTCCATAAAGCCTTTGAGAACAGGGCCTGTTTCTCCCTTAATAAGTCTGTCTATGCAGTCCTGACAAGCATTCTTTTTCCACCCAATTTGCATCTTCCTGGTACATATTGGGCATCTTTTTCTAGGTGTTTCTGTTTTATCTCTGGGCTCGTGGGTCCTGTCCTGTAATACAGTAAATGACAAGCGCCTGCATATTACTTACACTGAAGTAAACACCCAAACCAGAAACACCACGTGGACTCTCTTATTCTAGTCTAAGAATTATGAGAAGTACCCACCACCAGAGCCTATGGTAGAATATGTGACGTCTGCCACCATCAGCATAGGAGAAACAAACGGTCTCTGGAATAAACAGACTCCCCCTGTGCCGCCCCCACAGGAGGGTAAGAAAAGGAAAGAAGCGGTCTGCCCCTTATTTTCTTACCTTAGGGCCCGATGCGACCGATGGCGCCTCCAGATCTGCGTCTCTGGGTCCTTCCATGTTGCGCGGCGCCATCTTTAGGTCCGGGTCCCTTAAATATGAGAGGAGTGGAGGTCCGGAGCGGCGCTGTGGATCCGACGCCGCCCCATGGCACAGCACGCCTGTTATTTTCAACTAGGCTTCCAAGTGGGTGTACCAAGATGGCCGCCGCGGGACTTCCTGTCGTGTCACTTCCTGTTTTCTGCGCCGGAAGTGACACACTAGCTGTGCGCCCAGCTCCATGCTGTCCTGGAGCTAGAGACTCCCCTCTGTAGATCCATCTGCCCGGGAAGGATACCGGCTCTACGGCTGCCCGAGCCTCCGCCAGGAGGATACCCTGCTGTGCCGCGGCTGGACCCACTGGATCACCTCCTCCACCCTCACAGGTAACCTCGCTGAGGATACACCCGACTTGGGAGGTGGGGTCCCATACCATCACCCATGACCCCTGTTTCGGGTCTCCTGGGTGGCCCCAAACTGACTCATACCCCAGGGGAACTACCCCTGTTGACTGGGTATGGACGTCGGGGGGGCCCCTGCCGCCTGGCACGAAGGCCCAAAAAAAATAACAAACATCCCTTGGATAGTGCCTGTCTAGCCTGAGGAAACACAAAATACTGAGGGGCTAATGCATGAGTAAGACTTTTATGATGTGGATCATGTGTTTCCTGTTCTAGGTGGGAGGAGCCTATCTCTCTGTAAGCCGTCCTGGAAGATGACTTGGAAAAACAGGGATTTGACTTTTCATCAGAGGATGGTATGGATACTGAGTCATCTGCCAAAGTGTTGGCACTGGGCCCAAGGGCCATCAGCCTGTGCCCTGGACTTTCAGCAATTTCAGAGGCTGGGGATTTTTTTATTTTTTTATTTGTATATTCTTTATTGTTTTCACCAATACAAAACATCTACTTAAAATTTAACAGTATCTATACGTACATCACATTGTATCATTTTAAGATGCCCTCTTTACCCCTTACCCTCCCCTCCCCTCCCTCCCATCTCCCCATCCTCTTATTTTTATTCATAGAAACCTACTGCAACCACTACTCCAGTTTTATGCACTCTGGGGGTATTACTCTTCTTTATCTGTTTACTACCGCTCTCGCTCTCTTTTTCTCACTGCAACTCATAAGGCTTACTACCATTTGTTACGTTAATCTCCTCTCTTCTCTTTAGGGCGGACATCCCATTCTTCTCAACCAGGGCTCCCACAGTATTTAAAATGTGTTAAAGTTGCCGCGTCTGGTCAAAACTACTTTTCTTTTTCGTACATCACGGGACACAGAGCGACATAGTCATTACTAATGGGTTATATAGATACCGTCAGGTGCTGGCACTGGCAACTTCCAAAACCGGAAGTACCCTCCCCTATATAAGCCCCTCCCATCCGGGAGCACCTCAGTTTTTTGCCAGTGTCTAAGGTGTTGGCCAAGAAGAAACATGTGTTTTTCACTGAGCTTGAGTACAGGTTCTTTTGGGCCTCAGTAAGCTATTCCGGATCCGACCAAAAAAGCTTCATAGCTAAACGGTCGGTACCCGGGCCTTGCAGAGAAGAGCAAGGTTTTGCCTGTAATGCTTCTCTTAGGAGAGCTGGACCCTGGGATCCAGAGCTCTGGTCATACCCACGACCAAGATGTTTTCTGTGCAGGGTGCTATACAGGTCCAGGGGAGTGGAATCCTTGGGAACCCGGTCCCTGAAGGTTTGATTACAATGCCTGCCGTGATAGGTGAAGTTTGGGCTTTTGTGGACCAAACAAAGTCCTGCGGCGGGGAACAGGTAAGTGGGGGCCCCCAGGAACTTGGTTCTATTGGGGGACCCCCAAGCCTAATTTGTCTTTCTGTCTGTTACCTAATGGTATTCCCGCAAAATTCTGTGCATGCCTGTAACTACTAAAAAAATGTAATAATTTTTAATGGTGGTCAAGAAAAAAAAAAAAAAATGTTTTTATATATATTTAATATATTAGACTGCGGTACCTGTGTTTGTCCACTAGAGGCCGCTGTGGAATGTTTTCTTGTCATGTGGACTAGCTTCTTCTCAGCAGAGCAAAGTCCAGGCAGATGGTGAGTTCTCTTATAGGAAACTGCTTCCTCTGCCATGTTGCAGTGTTTGTCCATCCCCCGGCCTGCGGCAAAGAGGGGCCCTGGCTCCTGTCCCTTGTTACCATATTTGAAATTAGCGCCGAAGGCGCACGTGCCCGCGCGCGTGCACGCGCCTCTATATATAGAGGTGAGCCGGGAAAGGGGGCGGAGCCTGGGGGATGACGCTCTGTGCGCGCCGCAGCGCTTCTGCGCATGTGCGGGCGTCCCAGCAGTTTTAAAAAAACCACAATATTGTAGTGAGCTGGCTATGAAGTACAGAGACAGAGCTGGCAACATTTAAAGGCATACAGCAAGCGGTTGATACAGGCATCCCCTAGAAAGGCACATTAGTAGACACCAACTGTGATATAGCAGCAATTGTGCTAGACTATTCTCAGTAAAAGTGGTGTATTACGGCTGGAATACCTCAGCTTTAGGCTTAGGAATATGCCGTCCAGAAGCTCCGGAACTGAATCTTCCAGGAAGCGAAGGGGGTCTCATCGGGCTCGGAGGATCTTGGGCATACTTCTGCTGCACCAGTCTCCCCTGAAGTTCAGAGGTAAGTGACCGTAGAGACCCCGCAGGGGTACTTGGTACTGCGGCTGTCCTCAGTCACCTGCTCCTGTGTATGTAACAGAGGAGGTTTTTTCCTCAGCTCTGGGAGGATTAGAGAGAGATTGTCAACATTTATCGCTGCCTCCCTGTCAGGGAAAGCACGCCCGATCTCCGTCTCCTCCTTCAGAGTGCCTGTTAGCAGAGCAACAGTCCCATACAGGGATCGACCTGCCTGAAGGGGATCAGGATGAGGTTGATTCTGTTATAGAGGAATCAACAGTGGGGGAACCTTTTCTCAGCATCTCAAGCTGAAAGATTATGGGTTCAGTCTCTGACTAACATGGTCCGATCAGCATTTAAAAATGCACCTTGCGGAACCATCAACCACTACTGTATCCTCGTTGGGGTCGCTAGAAGCCCCCAGACTGTTTGTTCTTTTCCACTTCACCCTTTACTGAAAGGGCTCATTTTCCAGGATTGGGAACGTCCTGAGAAAATATTTATTCCCCCAAGAGATTTCCGGTGGTCTATCCCATGGAGGATAAGTTCATCAAAAAAAAAAAAAATTGGAAGGTCCCTACAGTGGACGTAGCCAACTCTTGTATGTATAAATCACTGACATGTCCAGTGGATAATGTCCAAATGTTCAAGAACCCAATAAATAAAAGATTGGCGTCCTTATGAAAATCTGCTTGGTGATACAACCAGCAGTAGCAGCTATTGGGGTCTGCTAAGCAGTGAAGGATCAGTTGAAACAGGTCTTGAGGGACTTGACAGATCAGCAGGCTTTGCCCTAGCTGATCTACCTAGAGCCTTAGGCTTTGCGGTTGACGCCATAGAGGATTCAGTCCATCAGGCCTCCCGCCTTACGCTGTCTATAGTACATACGCGTAGGCTCCTATGGCTCAAAAACTGGTCTGCTGAAGCTCCCTGTAAAGAATGGCTGGTTAGCGTCCCATTTCATGGTGAACGCTTATTCAGGGAAAACCTGGACAAATATATCCAGAAAATTTCCAGCGGTAAAAATACGCTCTTGCCGGTTAAAAGCAGTGTTAGAGGTCCCTCTTTAAGAGGCCTGCTTCTCCAGTCCCTGGGGCATCGGCTGTGTAACAGTTCCGACGGCCTCCTCGGTCAAATCCCGGGGGTAAAAAACAGGGACAGTAGCAGGGTAATGAGAAACCCTGGGTCAGGGGAGGTACAAAACCTCCCCCAAAGTTAAATTAATTGAAGCCCCCACTCAGTCGGGTGGGGGGAGGACTCCAGTTGTTCGCAAGAGACCTGGCGGGACACGATCAAGACAGATAGGTGCTCTCCGCAGTAGGTTTGGGATACAGTTTGGAGTTAAAAGACTCTCCTCCTTCCCATTTTTGAGGTCAAACGTGCCAAGGGATCCCCGGAAGAGAGAGTCCCTCCTGTTGGCACTAGAACAACTATTGCTCCAAGGAGTAATTATGGAGGTTCCCCTGGAAGAATGAGGGTTCGGGTTTTACTCAAACCTCTTTACAGTCCCGAAGCAAACGCGGACGGGAGGCCCATATTAATTCTAAAAGGGCCATACAAATTCCTGTATATCAGGTCTTTCCGATGGAGTCGATCCGATCGGTGGCCACTGCCCTACAAGGGGAGGATTGGTTAGCCACGATCGACATCAAAGATGCTTATTTGCACATTCCCATCTTTCCAGTCCACCAAAAATTTCTACGCTTTGCAGTAGAAGGGCGCCATTTTCAGTTCAGAGCCTTACCCTTCGGTTTGGCCACAGCACCACGAGTGTTTACAAAAATTCTGGCCCTTTATTGGCCAATCTAAGAACACAAGGTGTAATGATAATGGCATATCTGGATGACTTGTTGCTGATAGACCACTCAGTGAAAAAACTAGACGTGGTCGTTCACAAGACAATCAAGTATCTGGAATCTCACGGTTGGATTATCAACCGAGACAAGTCAGCCCTAAAAACCAGTCAAAAGTCTGGAATACTTGGGGCTAAGGTTGGATTCAGGCCAGAGAAAAATATTCTTGCCTCGAGGAAAGGTGTTGTCTTTGAAAGATTTGATCCACTTAGTGGGTACAAAAAAGACAGCCGTCCATACGCCTGTATATGAGGCTGCTGGGAAAAATGGTGGCATCATTCGAAGCAGTACCCTACGGTCAATTCCATTCAAGGAATTTGCAAGGGGCCATACTGTCAGCCTGGAACAAAAAAAATTCAGGCCTAGACTTACAATGTCCTTGTCCCCTTCCGTTCGCAAGAGCCTCCGTTGGTGGTTGGTTTCCCAGAATCTGGAAAAAAGGAAATCCTTCAGTCCGATTTCTTGGGAGGTGGTCACTACAGATGCCAGCCTTATAGGCTGGGGAGCAGTACTGGAGCAATAGTCTCTCCAGGGCAGATGGTCGGATGCAGAAAAGGCCCTGCCCATCAATCTCTTAGAGATACGAGCAGCCCGGTATGCCCTAGTAGCATGGACATCCAAACTCCAAGGGTCCCCTGTCAGAATTCAATCAGACAATGCCACAGCAGTGGCATATATCAATCATCAGGGGGGCACCAGGAGTCGTGCAGCCCAGAGGGAAGTAAATTACATCCTGAAATGGGCAGAAAAAATATGTCCCAGCCATATCTGCGGTATTCATTCCAGGAGTGGAGAATTGGAAGGCGGACTTTCTAAGTCGCCAGCAATTAGGCCCAGAGGAAGGGTCCCTTCACCCCGAGGTTTTCTGGACAATATGTCAGCGGTGGGGAACATCGGATGTAGATCTTCTAGCATCCAGATTCAACGCAAAGGGGGACAGGTTTGTCTCTCGGACAAGGGATCCCCTAGCTTGCGGCTCGGATGCCCTAGTGTTCCCTTGGGATCAGTTCAAGCTGATATATGCATTCACACCGCCACAATGGTTACCTCGATTACTCCGCAGAATCAGGGTAGAAAAGAAACCAGTGATTCTGGTGGCTCCAGCGTGGCCCCGAAGAGCGTGGTACGTGGAGATTGTAAAATGTCAGTGGGGAGTCCTTGGACTCTCCCACATCGTCCGGACCTGCTTTCGCAAGGAACGATATACCACCCTTCCTTACCAGCCCTAGGTTTGACGGCCTGGCTATTGAAGCCCACATTCTAAAAAAGAGAGGGCTCTCTAATTCTGTGGTATCTACCATGATCAATGCCAGGAAGCCGGTATCCAGGCAGATCTACTATAGAATCTGGAAGGCGTACATCGCCTGGTGTGAAGCCAAGAAATGGCATCCACGTAAGTACGTAATAGGTAGGAGTCTGGACTCCCTACAATGGGCTGTAGATAGGAAGCTTGCCTTGAGTACTATCAAGGGTCAGATTTCGGCCTTGTCAATATTTTTTCAAAGGCCCTTGGCTTCGCATTCACTAGTCAAAGCCTTTATACAAGGAGTGATGCGTATTAGTCCTCCGGTTAATATTCCCATATGTCCATGGGATCTAAACTTGGTTCTGTCGGTTCTACAGAAACAACCATTTGAACCATTACAGCATATTTCCTTGGTGCTTCTCACCAGGAAATTGATTTTTCTAGTAGCCATTTGTTCGGCTAAAAGAGTATCGGAATTAGCAGCTATGTCCTGTAAGGAGCCATATCTGGTTATCCATAAGGACAGAGTAGTGTTACGTCCTCATCCAGCCTTTCTTCCTAAGGTGGTATCGAGGTTTCATTTGAACCAAGATGTGGTTCTTCCTTCTTTTTTCCCCAAACCTACTTCGGTAGAGGAAAAGTTATTGCATTCTTTGGATGTAGTAAGAGCAGTTAAAGCTTATCTAAAAGCCACTGCTCAGATTCGCAGAACGGATACTTTGTTTATTCTGCCGGAAGGCCCCAGAAGGGGTCAGGCAGCGTCAAAATCTACTTTAGCCAAGTGGATTCGACAGGTCATAATACAAGCCTATGGCTTGAGAAATAGACCGCCTCCGTTCAAAGTTAGGGCGCACTCCACGAGAGCAGTTGGAACTTCATGGGCAGTGCATCACCAGGCCTCCCTGGCTCAAATCTGTAAGGCCGCAACATGGTCTTCAGTACACACGTTTACTAGGTTCTACCAGGTGGACGTTAGAAGTCAGGAGGATGTCGCCTTTGGGCGCAGTGTGTTGCAGGCCGCAAAAGATCCTCATGTCTGATAGCGCTCAGCTTATATATGGTGTATCCCCCCCCTCATTTGGCATTGCTTTAGGACATCCCATTAGTAATGACTATGTCGCTCTGTGTCCCGTGATGTACGAAAAAGAAAATAGGATTTTTATAACAGCTTACCTGTAAAATCCTTTTCTTGGAGTACATCACGGGACACAGAGCTCCCACCCCTCTTTGGGGACACTTATTGCTTTGCTACAAAACTGAGGTGCTCCCGGATGGGAGGGGCTTATATAGGGGAGGGTACTTCCGGTTTTGGAAGTTGCCAGTGCCAGCACCTGACGGTATCTATATAACCCATTAGTAATGACTATGTCGCTCTGTGTCCCGTGATGTACTCCAAGAAAAGGATTTTACAGGTAAGCTGTTATAAAAATCCTATTTTTCTTTCCACACTGTCGTGTTTATCACATTAACCAATTCTACTGATGACGGTGCTTTCTGTGATTGCCAATTTTGTGCTATCACTTTTCTGGCCTGAAACAGACACCTCAGTACCGCTACCGTAATGCCCTTTTGCTCTTTCCTCTCCTCCATACAACCTAGTAAACATGTTTTAGCCTCCAGTTCCAATCTTGTCTCAAAGGTTGTATTTATGATGTCCATACCTTGATCCAATACCTATGTAATTTCGGGCATTTCCACATCATGTGTATAAGGTCCCCTGTATCTTGACACCTGGGGCATTTATCATATGCAGTCTCTTTGGTGTGTAATAGACTCTATGCACTAAGAACAAATGGGATACTCGCTGTGACGGGGAGAGTGACACCAATGTCCCCATCTCCAGTATCCGTTCCCATTATTCAGTAGTTATAGGGCCTATATCCTTCTCCCATTTCCCTTTGTCCTTTTCCACGCTCTCCCCGAGTATGGAACAACCACTAATTTGCGTATATAATTCTGAAATGAGGCCTTTAAAGATTCCTACCTTAATTAGCCTTTGAAGGTGGGGGATTTTTTGCCATGTCACCGGATGTGTTTTAAATTGGGTTTGGAGGGAATGTCTAATCTGCAGATACGTATAAAATAGGGAGTTTGAAATGGCTGGGGATTTAATAGGCTTTTCTGTAGAGGAGGAACCACCTAGCAAACCTCCAGCAGAAGAGCTGGCATCAGGGCCTAACATCACTGAGCTCTGCCCAGCACCAACAGCAGCTTCAGCCTCCCTGAGAGAAAAGGCAGCTGGACTTTCTCCTACACCACTGACAGGGACATGGGATTTCCTTCCAGCAGCATCTGTGGAGTTACAAGAAACTTCTCCAACTGAAGCGCTGACAACTGGACAGAGGGTCCAAGACTTTTGACCCACACCTGCATCAGTTTCGGAGGCCCAGGGTGAGAAAGTGGCGGTCACTTCCCAGCAGCAACAGGGCAGAGTGCTACCAACCTCTGCCCAGTACTGGCAACAACTACAGAGTTCCAGGGAGCTTGGCCCCTCTCCCAAGCGACAAGCTGAGGTAGTGAAGCTTCTACTCCCAGCAGAAGCGCTGGCAACAGGGCAGAGCATCGCTGACCCCTGCCTAGCACCTACAGGGTCTCCACAGCTTCAAGGAACTGGGGAAGTTGGCTCCTCTGCCCAACAACAGACCGAGCTATGGAATGGTAAAGACCACCCAGCTGAAGCGCTGGCGGCCGGATAGAGTCAATGACCCCTGTCCCACACCTAGAATAGTCGACAAATTATTAATAGAATCACGGACACAAAAAACACACACACACACACACACACATATATATATATATTCTTCATTAAGAAGAACTATTGTTAAATCCCTTCATTAAGTATACTGCCCTACCTACTACTGACCTCTGTACGCTGCCCTACATCCTACTGACCTCTGTACACTGCCCTACATCCTACTGACCCCTCCGTACACTGCCCTACATCCTACTGACCCCTCCGTACACTGCCCTACATCCTACTGACCTCCATACACTGCCCTATACCCTACTGGTTGGTATGCAAAGCTGCACCAGATTTTGCACTCCAGTTTTCGTAAATCAACCCCAATGTGATCTTCCACCTGACATTTTCCGCTAGCAATATCCTTTTATTTGAAACATCAACAGAATTTTTTTGCATAATTAGTAACATCATTATAATGTAATTCACTATGCAGAGATCCTTACTGTAAAGTTAAGGCAGAAAGTTTCCTCAACATCTTCTCCAGGATAGTCTAGAAGTTGTTGTAGGCTCCTATAGGAATAATTTTAATTTAAACAAAATTATAGGGGGAGAAAAAAAGAAAGGAGGAAGAACTTTCAAGCACTCATAGAACAAAACAATGTACAGTGATTCAAAAAGGCAATGAAGTGCAATTCAACCACCTGTCTTTCATTTAGGTTGTTTGGAGGGAACATCTGATCTTGAAAACAAATTTTGTCTGGTCTCCTATCTAAAGTCAACCATGCCATTCCTCTTGCCATTCCACCTAACAATACTGGTCTCCCTCTCTTATGTCACAGCTCTCTAGCAATCTCTACTCAATAAATATCTTAGTCTCAACGGAAGGGTCCTTCCCCTTTGATTAAAGCTTGTCATACACTGAAAAGATTTTTCTTTTGTTCGTTTGAACAACAAAAAAAAATAAAAAATATTTGAACTGCTTCCTCTATACAGCTTATATAGCAAGGAGAGATTAATCTTCTGCTGTGTGCATTACCTGAACAGCAGTTGTGCCTGAATAGATACAGCTGATGTTCAACCAACAACTTTTTGCCCATATCCTTGGGTTTTTCAGTGGCAGGATGTGGCCAACCAGGATATCGCATATATAAATAGTGCATCGCTATTCTCATACAATCTGCTCCACTGTGCATACAATGTATCACACTAAATTAATCTGTGACTTGATAAAACAAAAATGGAAAAATACAATAAAATAAACATATAATCAAAGTCTTTGTAATGTGGATTAATTCAGCTCTGTGCTCCCCAACAATCTTCTCATATAAAAGCAAGTGTTTCCACCACCAGGAGAATTGTACTCTCACCTCACTCCTATTAATCACAGGCTTTTCTTTCTTACAACTCCAGCCAATCCCTCAGGGATGGACTCCTCTCTTATCCTTTGATATGGTTCTCCACATGGACCACATGAAATAGAAAGGCAACTGCATAGTGCTCTCTGTATAAATCATTTATTAAAAAAACCCCATTACAAAGACTTTGATTATATGTTTATTTTATTGTACTTTTCAATTTTTGTTTTTATCAAGTCACAGGTTCATATAGTGTGATACATTGTATGCACAGTGGAGTGGATTGTATGACAATAGAGCTGCACCATTTATATATGACATTTTCTATTTGTTTGGTGTAGTGAATCACTGATAGGTGTACAGCAGTTATTTCATAATTATTATTTTTGATTAATAATATTTAAATGAATATTTTTTGAGATTTATGTATGTGTTAGTCTACAGGTCACTGATTTAGTTGGTTTGTGTTTTAGGATACCAGGTAGCGCTGATTGTTTCACTTTATTTATATTCAACTGGGATATCCACTAAGCAAAATCAGGAGCCAGTTGAAATTCACAATGTATGGCTAGCTTGGGACCATAGCCTCAGGACTGGTCAAGTGGCATGTTACCTATGGGAGCATGGAGTCTTATTTATATTTAAAAAAAGGGGGGGGGGAGGGGGTTGTTGTAATAGCTTTAACGCCTTATTTAGGATAAATTGTAATTCAAAAAAAGCATTTTTTTTTTTAATTAGGTGTACTTCACTGATTAAAAGAGAATTTACATGTGCTGTACCCAGTATTTCCTTTAAAGTGGCTGTAAACCCTTACATATACCTGGTGAAGTCACTGGACTTAAGTGATACACGGAGATGAAACAATTCTTCCTAAATAAGTTGCACCTGTTCATCTGCAGTCTTCTCTACATCTATTCAAAGTTTAGAATTTATAAAGCTTGTCTGAGTTGTCAGAAAAAAAGGAGGCAGAGAGCTGAAATTACACTCTGCAGAGCTCAGTGAGCAGAGCTCTGAGAGCTGATTGGAGGGAAGGGACACACCCCTTCATACAGCGCACAGGAACAGAGCCGAGGCTGTTAATCTGCTGGAGATCCCTCCTCCGTCACCATTTTTTTCTTGGTGTCAGGAAAACGTGTCAGAAGTGACTTATGCTGATAGCAGAGGAGTGAAGAAGCAGACAGAAATAACACTTAGTGCTCTTAATTGAGACAAGTACACAGAATAGAGCGATATGCTCTGTTCATATTTCATGTCTGAGGTTTATAATTACTTTAAGTACCCAGTTTCAACTGCAACTTTCAGATAACTCCAATTTCTTTATGACTGCCCATTTGTAAAGTTTTCCCAGACATGTGCATGTGTCACATTGCTAAACAATTTGCTACACATACCTTCCTTCTGTGGGTGACAACTCCTTGAGGTCCTCTAAATTTGCTGGAACATTCAGGAGCTTCTTATACAACACCAATGGGAAGTGAAGATCAACTACTGTGAAATTATAGATGGCTAAACCACACATGATGCCAATCAGGTGGAACCAGTTATGTTCTACAAAACACTAGATGAAAAACAGCATGATAAGAATCAACTTGTAAAAATGGATGGCTTGAAAAGTAAAATTGTTATCTTCTGCCCCTAAACTGGATACATGGTAGTGCTAGAGGGGTCCAACTTTACTGGAAATAATATACATGGTTTTTCTCAGTGTAAGAACTTAGGTTTCTGATCTCTCCCCAACTTCTATGCTGCTTAGGAGATTAAGTCGCTATTCAAATCAGTGCCGCTTGTCCACTCCAACTTTTCGGTGCCACACCGATTTGAAAAAAAGGTTCCTGCACAATTTTTTTCCGATTTCAGGTGCGACTTGCAGAGACATCTGTGCATGAAATCGTACAGATGTCAGGCAAGTCACACCTGAAATCGCACTGACCTGCGTTTTTTAAATTGTGCTACTTCAAGTTAAATAGCACAATTTCAAAGTTGCATTCAGAGTGAACGGGGACTAAAGTGTGTTCATTGAATATCATTAATTTTTAACTACAAGAGTCACAATACCACATTTTACCACTAGGTGGAACTGTTAGCATAATAGAATTACTGCTAGAAAAACCCCAGGGCCTTGAGCACAGGAAGCTTTCTCCAAGTAGGGTAAAGGGCAACCAGTGATTTTTTGGATTTTCTTTTGTATAATAAACTAAAACAATTTTCAAGATAAGGGGGAGTGACGTGTTACCAGTACTGGGATTCTTCTAAGTAAATGCAGACACAGAAAGACGAAATAGAGCCAAAGTGACCCTGATGCTTTGCATGCAAATTGGGAGATGCTGCCATGAGCTTGTAATGGGGAGAGAACTGAAAGGTGGGGCAGTGACACGGCACCTGGAGAATTGCCCTCCTTATGCTATTCTGCACGGAGGAGGTTAGTGGATCTCAAGAGAACATGCACAGCTTAAAGCCGGCCATAGAGAGTTTCTTTCCTGCAGTGCGATTTTCTTTCCAGGAAACCCAAGTTAATCACAAGTTAAATCACATTAAAAATCCAACAGGCTGGTTGTAACCAATTTGATCAATCGATCAACTTGGGTACATTCAGCCTGCCAATACAAGGATCGAATCTCAGCCAGTTCCTGCTGAACCGGCTGAGAGTTGAACCGTCTATAGCCAGCTTTACAAATCTTTTGGCAGGTAAAACTATATTTTCCTTGAAAATTTGTATCTGTTTGGACAGTGCTGCTCTGTAAGAAAAATAATAAGCTCTGACAGACTGTATATGGCTTTATTACTTACTATGTCTGAAAACCAGAGCAGGTTTGATTCCGGATAAACTGTAAACATTCCATAGATGGGGTTTAGAAGTTCTTTGAGGAGCAACAGGAAGAATTCTTTACTAACACCTCCATCATCCACGGCCTCTTCACCATCAAATATCACCTACAGAGGAAGATTCGCGATTTGTGATGGCAGAAAGAAAAGAAGTATGCAGCAGTAACATAGAAGAAATGTTTCAGTTACGTTTCTCTTACTTGATTTACATACTTTTATTTGAATACCAGCCTGTAATGCCCCGACAGTAGCAGGCCATTTTTCAGTGCTGTGAACTTTGACTGACAATTACAGCGAGGGAAAAAAGTATTTGATCCCCTGCTGATTTTGTACGTTTGCCCACTGACAAAGAAATGATCAGTCTATAATTTTAATGGTAGGTTTATTTTAATAGTAAAAGACAGAATAACAACAAAAATATCCAGAAAATGCATTTCAAAAAAGCAATAAATTGATTTGCATTTTAAACTACTTAAGGAACGGAAGAATTTCCCCCTTAATGACCAGGCCATTTTTTTGGGATATGGCACTGCGTCGCTTTAACTAACAATTGCGAACGTGCGACGCTGTACCCAAACAAAAGCGACGTCCTTTTTTCCCACAAAAATAGCTTTATTTTGGTGGTATTTGATCACCTCTGCGGTTTTAAATTTTTGTGCTATAAACAAAAAAAGAGCGACAATTTTGAAAAATAAAAAACAATATTTTATACTTTTTGCTATAATAAATATCCCCCCCCCCCAAAAAAAGAAAAAAAAAGAAAATTTCTTCATCAGTTTAGGCTGATATATATTCTACATATTTTTGGTGAAAAAAACAACAAAAACAAAATTGCAATAAGAGTATATTGATTGGTTTGCACAAAAGTTATAGCGTCTACAAAATAGGGAATAGATTTATGGCATTTTTATTATTTATTTTAATTTTTACTAGTAATGGTGGTGATCTGCGATTTTAAGTGGGACTGCAACATTGCGGCGGACAGATCGGACACTTCTGACACATTTTTGGGACCACTGACATTTATACAGCGATCAGTGCTATAAAAATGCACTGATTATTGTGTAAATGACACTGACAGGAAAGGGGTTAACACTAGGGGGCGATCAAGGGGTTAAATGTGTTCTCTCCTGTGTGTTTCTAACTCTATGTGGATGAGACTGACTAGAGGAGGAGCCAAATCGCTGTTCCTAGCTAGTAGGAACAGACGCCAGACAGAATAATGATTCTTGTGTTTACACACACACACACACACACACAATAACCCCAGTTCTGGCTCTCTTGCCCACGATTGCGCGTGACCTGCTAGAACTGTTTAAAAGGACCAACGTGCAGCTACAGCGATTTGCGGGAATGTGCCAACCTGCCACAGTATAATGACGACGGCTGGTCGGCAAGTGGTTAATGAGGGAAATAAGTATTTGATCCCCCATCAATCAGCAAGATTTCTGGCTCACAGGTAACGAGCTGAGATTAGGAGCACTCCCTTAAAAGGAAGTGCTCCTAATCTCAGCTTGTTACCTGTATAAAAGACACCTGTCTACAGAAGCAATCAGACTCAAATCTCTCCACCATGGCCAAGACCAAAGAGCTGTCCAAAGATGTCTGGGACAAGATTGTAGACCTACACAAGGCTGGAATGGACTACAAGACCATCGCCAAGCAGCTTGGTGAGAGGGTGACAAACAGTTGGTGCGATTATTCGCAAATGGAAGAAACACAAAATAACTGTCAATCTCCCTTGGTGTGGGGCTCCATACAAGATCTCACCTTGTGGAGTTTCAATGATCATGAGAATGGTGAGGAATCAACCCAGAACTACATGGGAGAATCTTGTCAATGATCTCAAGGCAGCTGGGACCATAGTCACCAAGAAAACAATTGGTAACACACTACGCCGTGAAGGACTGAAATCCTGCAGCACCCGCAAGGTCCCCCTGCTCAAGAAAACACATGTACAGGCCCTTCTGAAGTTTGCTAATGAACATCTGAATGATTTAGAGGAGAACTGGGTGAAAGTGTTGTGGTCAGATGAGACCAAAATCGAGCTCTTTGGCATTAAAGCAACTCGCTGTGTTTGGAGGAGGAGGAATGCTGCCTATGACCCCAAGAACACCATCCCCACCGTCAAACATGGAGGTGGAAACATTATGCTTTGGGGGTGTTTTCTGCTAAGGGGACAGGACAACTTCACTGCATCAAAGGGACACTGGACGGTCCATGTACTGTTAAATAAATATTGGGTGAGAACCTCCTTCCCTCAGCCAGGGCATTGAAAATGGGTCGTGGATGGGTATAAAAGCATGATAACAGCATGAAACAAAACACACGGCCAAGGCAACAAAGGAATGGCTCATAAAGCACATTGAGGTCCTGGAGTGGCCTAGCCATTCTCCAGACCTTAATCCCATAAAAAATATGTAAAGGTAGCTGAAGGTTCGAGTTAACAAATGTTGCCCTCGAAACCTTAATGACTTGGAGAAAATCTGTAAAGAGGAGTGGGACAAAATCCCTCCTGAGAAGTGTGCAAACCTGGTGGCCAACTACAAGAAACGTCTGACCTCTGCGATTGCCAACAAGGGTTTTGCCACCAAGTACAAAGTCATGATTTGCGAAGGGGTCAAATACCCATTTCACTCATTAAAATGCAAATCATTTTATAACTTTTTTGAAAATGCATTTTCCTGGATATTTTTGTTGTTATTCTGTCACTCACTGTTAAAATAGAACTACTATTAAAATTATAGACTGATCATTTGTCAGTGGGCAAACGTACAACATTAGCAGGGGATCAAATACTTTTTTTCCCTCACTGTACTCGCTCTTGCAATATTTTATATTTTTTTTTACATAAAGTGTTTATTGAAGTTACAAAAAAACTAAATCAAAAAACTAATTGTACAGCATAAAGCAGGAGTACAAGCATCAAGAGATCTTGTTACAGCTGTCATAATGCACAAGAGTTTCCAGGGGATCTGAAACGGAGGGTGATCTGACAATATTGTAACAGCATAGCCGGTTGATGTTATTTTGAACATTGTTAGAGAAATGAAAATCAAAGGGAGTTGTAAATTTATTTGCTGGCTGAAAAAGCTGCAGAAAATCTGACACAGGCAAAATTCAGGCTGCCAATAAAAGACAGTCTGCTCTGCATGCAAATTGGCAGAAGTGAGAGATGCTCCCATGAGCTGGTATTAGGAAGAGATTTGAAAGGTGGGGCAGTGACACGGCACCTGGAGAATTGCCCCCCTTATGCTATTCTGCACGGAGGTGGTTAGTGGATCTCAAGAGAACATGCACAGGGGAAAAAAAGGGCTGAGGGAATAAACTGACAAGTGGCACTAGAACTGGTAGAACTAGTCCTGAATGATGGGTTTGGTACTGTTTATATGTATCCGAGTCTTTAAATAAATGTCATCTAGTCCAGGATTTCACATATGAAGACATAGTTTCTCTGCTGATATGCACCAACTCCTCCATTACCACCATCTGATCAATTCTGTGAAACTATTCTGTTATTACCAGTATCTTGGCGGAGATCCAGTCTGGGAAAGAGCGGTTTTGGCTGCATTTAACAAATGTATTAGCAGAATGCGCTTGTATTTAGTGGGGGGCATTTCAACGTGGTGGAGTATTGGGGAATTTGTATTCATAAATCTCCCTGATCAGAGATTGGATGCCTGTCCAATAGAGGCGAATTTTAGAGCAGGACCACCATGCATAGTTAGGTATCCTTCTCTGAAAGATAGCGCCAGCACCCATTTGAGACGGTAGGGTTGGCACTACCATGTGTGGTACCATCTACAACTAAGCTTGTAGCTTGTCTCTTGAATGTTTACGTTCATAAAGCCTTTGAGGAGGTTCACGTTCATGAGTGCCCAATCCTCCTCTGAAAGTGGTAACGCTAGATCGTTAGTCCAAACCTCCACAGCTCTGTCTTCATTGGGTTTATGGATGTGGAAAAAAATAGAGTATATCTTTGAGATGTCGTTGAGGGGAGTCTGAGTGGCACAGTTTTTCAAATTCTGTCAGGCGCCTGACATGGTGTGGGCATTTCGTAGGGTCACTCAAAAAATGTCTGATTTTGAGGTAGGTCCAAAAGGGAAGGGATACATTCCAGTTAATGTCCAATAAGGATTGATATGTACGAAAATTGTTCTGTTTGAAAAATGTGAGTGCAGGGAGTAAGGGCTTATTCTACCATGCATGCAAAAACAATCTCAAGTTGCCTGGGGAAAAGTCTGTTTTGTGACGAATCGCAGAACACTGAATTTTATATACAAAAAGATACAGCTTTTTTGGTGTATATACATATACACACATACACATATTGGGGGGGGGGGGAACAATTTCCCTTACATTATTTTTCAAAATGAAGAAACATACTAGTATTCAGGGGGGCTAAGACATGGAGCTTGATAATGGTGCACTAGATACAGTGCTTGAACGTCATACACAGAGTGAAGAGGTGATCAAGAGGTTAAATATGTAGGTCACACACAATGGGAGAGTGGAGATGAAAGGTTAACGTATACATGTGCAAAAAGGGGGGTGAAGGGTTAATACACAGGACAGTGTTGAAATAAAATGTACAGGAGAGGAGGTGGGTGAAAGGGTAAAAAATAAATAAAACACATTTTGTTATTGACATAATGTGATTTCTGTGACTGGTCTCTCTGACAAATTGCAGCAAAATGAAGGTACAGAGCCACTTGGATCAGCTCTGTACACCATATCTGTGAACGGAGCCATTCGAGGACGGCTCAGTTCACAGATATTAACGAGCACAACACTTCAAGTTGCTTTATCCAGTACCATTTAAAATTGGAACTTGGCAAATAGCCATTTGGTACTTCACCATTTAAAAGTCTTACTGTGGTAGTTATGTGGTTTAAACTGGTACACAAGGGCCTGAGCTAAAAAAGATTGGAGCGAAGAAGAAGAAAAAAAGAGTGCTATTCACCCTTTACAGCTTCAGATCAAGGTTCACTTGAAAACAGCAACCCTGAAATTCACTGGTCACTTACAGGCAACACCTCCACTTTTCTTATTTTCTATTTTTAAAAAAAGACAAAAAAGGTATTGTTCTTGGTGTGTTTTCCTACCTTCAAAGGCTTCTTCAAATCTAGGTCAGAGTGGATACTCAGTTCCCTCAGGGCATCAGCCACCAAGCTGGTTCTCCTCACGTGTAGCACCAGGAAGGGGTTCTTGGCCAGAACGGGCTCCAGAGACAGCAGCGTGAACACATTTTGTAGGTTAGCTCCATTGACTGCCACCTATGTATACAAACAGACAAAGCTATAGATTCTATCCAGAAAATCCAAGTTATAATTTTTGTAAATTTTTATCTTTATGATAGATAAATACATATATGGCTTCAAAGTATAACTAAACCCAAGAACAAAAATAGAATAAGTTACAGTTCTTGGGTGAGGTGGCTGCATTATTTTTTTTTCCTGGCTAAAAACATTTTCAGCAAATGCGTGTTGATGTTACAAGAAATGCAGTGTCCGGAACACTTTCTGTGAGCCTCACAGAAGAATATCTTCCTTCCTTGCGATCTTCTGTAAACTACTTATTTCCCTGGACTCTATGTAATGGAGATGAAGAGATATGGAAATGTTTGTAGTCCATGTCAGGGGTGCAGCCTAGGGTGACAACCATGGCTCCCTCCATAGTTACAATGGACGAGTGACATACGGTAGTTACATAAGGAAAAAAATAATAATAATAATAAGCCACCAAACCAAGGACTAGTAATATGCAATGTATTCAATTTGGGGTTTTAGGTTTAGATCCACTTTACTTCAGTCTAACAGAGATATTGGGGAAAAGCTGTGGGTATCCAACTTGCAGTACTGAAATGTACAACCCTAAAATATTTAACATTTATATCCACCAATCTTCTTGTTTAACAGCACATTCTACCATATCCAGAGCAGAGAAAGCTCCCATTGCATCATGGCCAGCAAACCTTTTTTTCCTTATTCAAAAAAGAAGTTGAGTAGCCATTCACAGGTTCTTAATTTTGAATTTTCCCCAAATGCTTAAAGTGGTTGTATAGTCAGTTTTTACACTTTTACCTACAGGTAAGCCTATAGTAAGGCTTACCTGTAGGTAAAAAAAATATCTCCTAAACCTATATGGTTTAGGAGATATTCCCCTCGCAATGAGCCGCTCACTCATTGCGGGAGTGACGGCATCGCGGCTACAGCCACTCAGAGCGCTGGAGCCGCGATACCCGGAAGACACGCCGGAGCAACATGTCATCTCTCTCGGCGTGGACCAGGTAAGTTACAGACGCCTCGTTCTAAGGTAAGTATTTCACAATGAGCTAGTATGCGGTGCATACTAGCTCATTATGCCTTTTGCCTTACAGGGGTAAAAAAAAAAAAAATTCTGAGGGTATACAACCGCTTTAAGTGCGCAAACCATATGAATCCAATAAACAATGGTTAGTTTTTCCTTTTTTTTTTTTTAAGCAAGAATGCCTGTTTTGCATTAGGAATTATATTTTCTTGTCAGTCTTCTTAGCAAATGTCCTTAACCACTTGCCGCCCACCCTATTGCAAAATGACGGCGGCAAAGTGGTTACAATATCCTGACTGGAAGTCATATGGATATTGAGCCACTGCGCGCCCCCGGGGGCGCACATCGCGGCGATCGTTGTTGTGGGATGTCAGTCTGACACCCCGCAACACCGATCTAGGTAAAGAGTCTCCGACGGAGACTCTTTACCACGTGATCAGCCGTGTCCAATCACGGCTGATCACGATGTAAACAGGAAAAGCCAGTGATCGGCTTTTCCTCACTCGCGTCTGTCAGATGCGAGTAGAGGAGAGCCGATCGGCTGCTCCTCTGACAGGGGGGGTTTGTGCTGATCGATTATCAGCGCAGCCCCCCCGAGGATGCCTACACTGGACCACCAGGGATGCCACCAGACCACCAGGGATGCCCACCATAAGGTATGCCACCCTAGACCACCAGGGATGCCAATTAGAAATGCCTAATGGATGCCAATCAGTGCCCACAATGGATGCCAATCAGTGCCTATCATGCCTATCCGTGCCACCTATCAGTGCCCATCCATGCCGCCTATCAGTGCCCATCCGTGTCGCCTATCCATGCCGCCTATCAGTGCCCATCCGTGCCGCCTATCAGTGCCCATCCGTGCCGCCTACCAGTGCCCATCCGTGCCGCCTACCAGTGCCGCCTACCAGTGCCCATCCATGCCGCCTACCAGTGCCCATCCGTGCCGCCTACCAGTGCCCATCAGTGAAGGAGAAAACGTACTTATTTACAAAGTTTTGTAACTGAAACAAAAAAATAAAAAAATAAACGTATTTTTTTCAAAACTTTCAGTTTTTTTTTTTATTTTTTAGCAGAAAATAAAAAGTCGCAGAGGTGATCAAATACCACCAAAAGAAAGCTCTATTTGTGGGGAAAAAAAATGATAAAAATTTAGTTTGGGTACAGCGTAGCATGACCGCGCAATTGTCATTTAAAGTGCAACAGTGCAGAAAGCTGAAAATTGGTCTGGGCAGGAAGGTGTATAAGTGCCCTGTATGGAAGTGGTTAATATAAGACTACTGTAGTCATATGTACAAGCCCATAATAACAAACCCCATGACCATTTTCATTAGCCGTATGATACTAAATTGTTGTAGTTTTGTAACACATTGGGGGAGATTTACTAAACCTGGAGCACTCAGAATCTGGTGAATTTGTACAAGGTAGCCAATAAGCTTCAAACTTCAGCTTGTTCAATTAAGCATTGGCAATAAAACCCGGAAGCTGATTTTTTTCTATGCAGAGCAGCACCAGATTTTGCACTCTCCAGCGTTTGCAAACAGGAACAATGGGGGTTATTTACCATGTCATTTAGAACAATTAGGAGAACGTCCAAGTGTATTTTCAAGAAATTGGAAATGCTAGCTAGATTAGTTATCACACAGCAGTGAGGGCATTCCTAAGGAACTCTCAGATCGCTTGCTTGTTTGACATGGAACATCTATAATTAAAGCAAGGTAGTTCTCAATATAAACTAAACTGGAAACACACACACAGCCCTTTAGAACCCCCCCTGTGTAAATACAGCAATTATGTTTACCCCCCCCCCCCCAAACACACACCTTTTAATATATACAAGGCCTTGAAAAACTATTTTCACCCCTTGAAATTTTCCACATTTTGTCATGTTACAACCAAAAACGTAAATGTATTTTATTGGGATTTTATGTGATAGACCAACACAAAGTCGCACATAATTGTGAAGTGGAGGGAAAATGATAAATGGTTTTCAGAACTTTTTACAAATAAATATGTGAAAAGTGTGGGGTGCATTTCTATTCAGCCAACCCGAGTCAATACTTTGTAGAACCACCTTTCTCTGCAATTACAGCTGCAAGTCTTTTTGGGGATGTCTCTACCAGCTTTGCACATCTAGAGAGTGAACTTTTTTCCCATTCTTCTTTGCAAAATAGCTCAAGCTCCGTCAGATTGGATGGAGAGCGTCTGTGACCAGCAATTTTCAAGTTATGCCACAGATTCTCAATTGGATTTAGGTCTGGACTTTGACTGGGCCATTCTAACACAAGAATATGCTTTGATCTAAACCATTCCATTGTAGCTCTGGCTGTATGTTTAGATTTGAAGGTAAACCTCCGTCCCAGTCTTAAGTCTTTTGCAGACTCCAACAGGTTTTCTTTTAAGATTGCTCTGTATCTGGCTCCATCCATCAACTCTGACCAGCTTCCCTGTCCCTGCTGAAGAAAAGAATCCCCATAACATGATTCTGCCACCACCATGTTTCACGGTGTGTTCAGGGTGATGTGCGGTGTTAGTTTTCTGCCCCACATAGCATTTTTCTTTTAGGCCTAAAAGTTCAATTTAGGTCTCATCTGACCAGAGCACCTTCTTCCACATGTTTGCTGTGTCCCCCACATGGCTTCTCGCAAACTGCAAACGGGACTTCTTTTTTTCAAAAGTGGCTTTCTTCTTACCACTCTTCCATAAAGGCCAGATTTGTGGAGTGCACAACTAATAGTTTTCCTGTGGACAGATTTTTCCACCTGAGCTGTGGATCTCTGCAGCTCCTCCAGAGTTACCCCCTTATCTTTCCTTAACAGAGTTGGCTTTTCTCTGAGGAACAGCTGCCGCCCACCATTCTTATCATCTCCTTCCTTTCTAGGACTGGTCATTTGTACCACCATATGGACTATTGAACTGTGACTGTTTTTAAGACATATGCATTGCTGTTTTTAAGTGTTCAGTAATACCAGTGTGTGCGCTGATAGTTCACTTTTATCCTCCAGAGTTACCATTGGCCTCTTGGCTGCTTCTCTGATTAATGATCTACTTGCCCTGACCTCTCAGTTTAGGTGGACGGCCATGTCTTGGTAGGTTTGCAGTTGTGCCATACTCTTTCCATTTTTGGATGATGGATTGAACAGTGCTCCGTGAGATGTTCAAAGCTTGGGATATTTTTTTTATAACCTAACCCTGTTTAAACTTCTCCACAACTTTATCCATGACCTGCCTGATGTGTTCCTTGGCCTTCATGATGCTGTTTGTTCACTAAGGTTCTCAAACAAACCTCAGAGGGCTTCACAGAACAGCTGTATTTATACCAAGATTAAATTACTTACAGGTGGACTCTATTGACCAATTTGGTGACTTTTGGAGCAAATTGGTTCCACTAGATTTCAGTTAGAGGTATCAGAGTAAAGGGGGCTTAATACAAAATGCACGCCACAGCTTTTCCTATAAATATTTGTAAAGAAAAACTTTGAAAATTATTTATAATTTTTTTTCCACTTCTCAATTATGTATCACTTTGTGTTGGTCTATCACATAAAATTCCAATAAAATACCTTTATGTTTTTGGTTGTAACATGACAAAATGTGGAAAATTTCAAGGGGTATGAATACCTTTTCAGGGAACTGTATACATACTGTACATACATTCACCAGCCACTTTATTAGGTACACCTTGCTAGTACCGGGTTGAACCCTCTTTTGCCTTCAGAACTGCCTTAATTCTTTGTGGCATAGATTCAACAAGGTGTTGGAAATATTCCTCAGAGATTTTGGTCCATAT
Organism: Rana muscosa; assembly: GCA_029206835.1. Taxonomy (NCBI): domain Eukaryota; kingdom Metazoa; phylum Chordata; class Amphibia; order Anura; family Ranidae; genus Rana; species Rana muscosa. The sequence goes on from CM055116.1 coordinate 446,769,735, forward strand.
TGACATGATAGCATCACACAGTTGCTGCAAATTTGTCGGCTGCACATCCATGATGCGAATCTCCACCACATCCCAAAGGTGCTCTATTGGATGGAGATCTGGTGACTGTGGAGGCCATTGGAGTACAGTGATCTCATTGTCATTTTCCAGAAACCAGTGGTGAGATGATTTGAGATGTGACATGGTGCATTATGCTGCTGGAAGGAGCCATCAGAAGATGGGTACACTGTAGTCATAAAGGGATGGACATGGTCAGTAACAATACTCAGGTAGGCTGTGGCGTTTAAATGATGCTCAATTGGTACGAAGGGGCCCAAAGCGCGCCAAAAAAATATCCTCCACACCACCAGCCAGAACGGTTGATACAAGGCAGGATGGATCCATGCTTTTTTTATGTTGTTTACGCCAAATCCTGACCCTACCATCTGAATGTCGCAGATCAAATCAAGACTCATCAGACCAGACGTTTTCCAATCTTTTATTGTCCAATTTTGGTGAGCTTGTGCGAATTGTAGCCTCAGTTTCCTGTTCCTAGCTGACAGGAGTGGCACCCAGTGTGGTCTTCTGCTGCTGTAGCCCATCTGCTTTAAGGTGCGATGTGTTGTGCATTCAGAGATGGTATTCTGCGTACCTTGGTAGTAACGTGTAGTTATTTGAGATACTGTTGCCTTTCTATCATCTCCCACCAGTCTGCCCATTCTCCTCTTACATCAACAAGGCATGTTCATCAACACAACTGCCGCTCACTGGATATTTTCTCCTTTTCAGACTATTCTCTGTAAACCCGAGAGATGGTTGTATGTGAAAATCCCAGTAGATCAGCAGCTTTTGACATACTCAGACCAGCCCGTCTACACCAACAACCACGTCACGTTCAAAGTCACTTAAATCCCCTTTCTTCCCCATTCTGTTGCTCAGTTTGAACTTCAGCAAGTCATCTTCACCTCATCTAGATGCCCAAATGCACGGAGTTGCTGCCATGTGACTGGCTGATTAGCAATTTGTGTTACTAAGCAATTGAACAGGTGTACCTAATAAAGTGGCCAGTGAGTGTATAATAAAGTGTGTGATATATATATTTATATATACACACACACACACACACACACACTTTTCCCCTCAAAGCCTAAAGTTAATTAAATGATACTGGCTGTCATTCATCGCAAAAGACCAAGGACATCTAGTGGTGGAAAAAAAGTTATATAGGGGACAGCTCCGGATTAAAGACGAGTATTGTGCATTTTTATTTTATCTTTAAATTCTTGTAATTTGTTTGAGCTAGAGGACGGCTTTAAATAATAAGCCAACTGAGATTTAAAGCATGTCCCAAGTTATCCAAGGAAATATTTATACAATGATGTAATTTTTATACCAAACTAGAAAATGAAAGCACATAAAGATTAGAACTCTTTTTTTTTAAGAACTATCTGCATGTATATGTAGACTCCATTCAGTACCTGCATCTGTAACTCAGCATCGGTCTGTAACATTTTGGTCTTGGCTTGAGCATCAAACACAAATGGATAAGAACAGAGCGTCACCGAATCCTGGGGAGGGACAAATAAGAGAAAATACGCATACTGAAGGAAACATACACAGGCAGAATACAGTGCAAGTGGATAACCATTTATAAAACAAAAAACGAAGGAATGCATAGTTTCAAGTCCATTTACACAAGTTTTCCTTAAAGTGGTTCTAAAGTCAGAAAGTTTATCTTTTTTTTTTATCTTAATGCATTTTATGCATCAAGATAAAGAACCTTCTGTGTGCAGAAGCACCCCTATTACTTTTCTGAGCCCCATCTGGATCCAGCGATGTTGCACAAGAGACTCGGCTGTCCGGGACTTTCCCTCCTCACTGGCTGAGACATCAGCAGGCACCATTGGCTCCCGCTGCTGTCAATTATAGTCAATGAGCCAATGAGGAGAGAGGGGGGCAGGGCCGAGTAATTACCGGTAGATTACAAATCAACTAAAGCAGACACTTAAAAAAAAGCCCGTCCGTGTAAAGCTGACCATATGATCACAGAATTTTGGTTCAGCAAGATTGGTGGAAAAATTCACTCCATGGGTGGCCCTGGTGGCAACAGCCAGAGCGAGAAAAGTCGATTTTTAAATTGACTTTTGTCATAGAAGCCCTGTAGAAAATCGTCAGCTGAAGAACGCCCGCATACTATCAATCACATGGTGTTTGGGTATTCTGAATATCGGCAGTGCAGGCTGTGAGAATAAAAGTGCTTACAGTGAGAGATTTGTCCATCCCTTCTGTTTATGGATGATGGTGAAATCTGTTAGATTTCTTTTGTTCAGCCTGCCTATATGTGTATGGCCAGATTTAAGAAAGCTTTAAGCTTTGGAAAGGATGCATCAACATAAGCCACACCTTACATGTTTCGTCTATTAGTTTTCTTAGGGGGAAGACATTTTTCTGTGTGCTCTTGGACCCCTGATGCCTGCTGGGAAATTTCATACTGCAGTAGGCGTGGTCTTAGATACTAACAGTGCCAGTAAGACTGCAGGATACCATTTATATTTGAAGTCTGCTTGTACCAATAGTGCGGCGATGCCCTTTTAAAAAGTGTAAGTGCAATTTTATTCCTTTGCCGAGCCTAATAAAAAGCAAGATGACCCTATTTGGTTAACTTTCTTACATACACTTCTCAATCTGGGGTCATACCAAATACCTCTGGAGCTTCTGTGAAGGAGACGTGAAAATTGCAGAGAAATTGCATTGATGGATGAAGGATCATACTGTACTATACCCTTCCATAACAAAAGGTCACAGGTATCTGGCGAGTGTCGTTTACCATATGGGGTTTTGTGAATCACAATGGGAAAAGCACGATTGAAGCTGGGAGGAAGGTTATTAGGAAATCAACACTATTTGGATGTCACATGTACAAAAGAGACTAAATTAATTTTTTTTTTCATGAGTTTTACACATTTTTTTTTTATATTGGAGCACATGTATTTGGATATTTTTTGTGAAAAACATTGTGTTATTTCACAGCTGGAAGCACCGGTTTTTAATACAGAGTGAATAGCACAGTTTTTTTTCAGAATATCGTGTGTATATATATATATATATATATATATATATATATATATATATATATATATATATACACACACACACACACATACACACATACATACACACATATACACAAACTAAGATTGTGAGTTGTTGTATGTGTGTATCTGGCCTAAGGTGTTTAAGTACATATTAACACGTTATCAAGATTTATATTGGATTGACCAGTTTTACTTTTATATATAAAGAAAACAGAAAGATGATCCATTCCTTATAATAAAACACATGTGGAAGATAGAATTCCTAGTCCAAATGCCTAAGGAAGTGTATGGTGTGCGATTATACAGTGGTAATGAGGAAGAAAGGAAGGCTGTGATAGAGCAGAGGATGTTTGTTCTGAGGGAGAGATGGCAGAAGATATTTTAATATCTCAGAACAAACAACTTATGTTTCATAATGTATTTTTCTAAGGCATGCTGATACTTAAATACATTACACTAACATAAAAAAAAGATATTAAAGCATATTACCGGCATAATGGCAGCACGCATCTTCTGTGAAGATAAAAACAAAACAATGAAACCTTTTGTTATTTCCATCCAGAAAATATTCTATATGGGTATAACAGGAGTAATTTTTTGTCTCAGACAACAATGACCAAGATGCATATGCAAACATATTCACCTTAGAAAAAATTAACATGTGGAATTCTCCTATTTCATAAAACATGCAGATAATAACTATAGGGGCATGAATGCAAACAAAATAATTCCAGGGTGTTTTCAACTAAACTGGAAAGCTAAAGCAGGCCATACACTGTTCAGATTTCGATACATGGGTGGCACCATCAGTCCCCACCTGCCAGACACCCTCCGATTGAAAAATCAAAGGAGCCATTAAGATGCAGCCACTGCTTGGGTATTCAGAGTAATCTGCAGCAGGAGATTCATTCATCCGTTCTGCGCAGTGTGGATGGAGGAAATAGTTCTTTTTTTTTTTGTTTTGTTTTTATTACAGCCCACAGGGCCAGTGTATGGCCAGCTTTAGAATGTTCACTCCACGAGAGAGCTATGATTTTTTTTTAATGAAATATAAAAGTGCCAAATAATGAATATCACATGACATAAGAGTGGTATGCACATGCAAAATATTTGGGCCTGTGTTATTATTATACAGGATTTATATAGCGCCAATAGTTTGAGCGGCGCTTTACAACAGTAGGACAGACAGTACAGTTACAATACTATTCAATACAGGAGGAAACAGGGGGCCCTGTTGACAGGCTTTGGCCTAGTGCTGATGGGCCCCTGTCGTTAATGGGGCCCCGAGATATCCAGTCCCAAGCTGGCCAACTTACCCTATTAACGTCAATGTTAAACCCGAATTTCTGCCGGTACATATTTGGGTTTTACCGGTCTCTTTGGGGAGCCATTACCGGCCGGACGTAGGTCCCCCGGCCCCCAAATGTGCAACGTTTGGTGTCCGGGGGACCTATGGCCAGGAAGCAATCCGTTCCCAAACCCGGAAACCCCAGATGCATTCTGCTTGCATTTAACATCAGTTTGAGACACTTCTGGAAGTATTCAGAACCAGAAAAAACTGTTACATACCAATCCTGCTTCATTCAGGAACCACTTGAGGTAATCTTCTTGGATATCCACCAAGCTTGATATCTCCGGGATATAGAATTTATCATTCTCCACATGTCGTACCTTCACATTTACCTGGAAACAAAATGAAACCATTGCTATGTGAACACTGCTGAAAATATACCTTTCAACCGAGAAAAACAGCCTTTCATCAGAGGAATGGGACATGAGGAAGAGGAATGGGACATGAAGGTTCACTGCGGTTGGCAGATAAGGAAAATTCCAAGTATATTTGTTCATTACCATCAGTAAAATTGAACTACAGACCAGTATTTTTTTTTATGTTTTGAATAACAGAGACATAGAAAGCAACAAAACCTGACACAGTTTTTAACCTTTCCCCAATTCCATCCAAGACAAACTTCCATTTTAAATAAAAACAGAAGGATGTTACCAAGATACCAACCAAATTTACAAGAAATCAATACTCAGTCACCTCCTTAAAGCCGCTAAATCATGTATCCCTCTAACTTGGAAAAATGTCCATTGGATTTTGGCTCAAAAAGGCAGAGGAATTGAACTTGCTTGTGCTCTCTTCACAACATAGACGAGAAGTATACTTGATGTGAGCCCCCAAAAAGGTGCCCTCCATCCTCTCTTGGGTCATAAAATGAATTCCCTTCCCTCTTCTTCCCATACCTTCCACAATTGACCAACCCCCCCCCCCCCCCCCCCACACACACACACACTTTTTCTTTTCTCTTTCCCCCTCCCTCTTATCTTTTTTTTCTTTCTCTGTTCCCCTTTCCAATTCCCCTCGTCCTCTCTTTATATGTAAACCACAGGTGGTTTCCCCCTCCGTCATGGATTTGCAAGGACCCTACCTTTATTCATGGTCTTATTCTTGGGCTTGTACTGTAAGATACTACACATTTATTGGATTACCTGCTTTATATATTGCCCATTCATCGCCTTCTTCAAGCTATTGATTTGTATTTACATTATGCCTTTCAAATACAAGAAGATGTACCTTGCATCTATGTATGCTTCCTTCTTTTAGATCCCTGTACTTTGATTGTATTGACAACTGCCTTTTTTTCGCTAAATAAAATTATAAAAAAAAAAAACTAAAAAAAAAACAACAGGAGGATTAATTAACCCCTTGCCCGCTACCTGTTTGCAACATACAATCACACTGGAGCCTAGCTCTGCAGAATTCACAGACAGAGCAACTCCTAATAGACAGAGTGGAACCAGCTGTCAAACTGATAGCAAAGCCACACACATTAAATCTTGAGTCACTCTCCTGAAGTAAGCTGCAATGCTGTGTCCTCTGCAGTGCCAAGGCTCCCACCCTAGCTGTGCATTGCCACCATAGAGCCACATGCAGTATCCTCTTTTGGCTAAAGGTCTTGATCGTATTTATTCAGAATATAGTCATAAGCAACAACTTGGGGCATTTCACAAAAAAAAGTTGGTGTGTACAGTTACAGATTCCTGCAAAATCACTCTTCATAATAATGTGATCACCTGCAGAAAATTTTCCCTTTTCTTTCTCTATTCTATTATCACCTTGTGTAGCTTTTCCAAGAGCTTGAGAGCAGCTGTGATGTAGCTAGTAAACAGCACAGGGATCAGCAAAGTCTTTCGTCCATTCAGAAGATAGACCACAGCTCCTTTATAAAGGTCAATTAATCTGAAGAAGTAGCTTGGGCAAATCTGGGACCACCAGTTATCTAAGTAGAAAAAAAAATATGAATGAATATTATGTGAATTCTGTCTCTTAAACAGGTGAAGTTAAAGCTCGACTCTGGGCACAACTAAGAACATACCCATACAATGGGGCCCCTCAGAATTGCAAGAGTTAAATGCTTAAGTCAAGTCCAGGGGGCTGCAGAAGAGGCTGCATTACTTAGCAAACTCCCCGCTCCATTGATGTCCTCCTCTCCTTGAAGCTTTGGTCCTCAGTGTCACCACATACAGCACAGGGCTGTTAACCTTGTGTTTCACATGGTGGGGGCTTGCATGCAACCACAGTCGAGAGGAGGCTGTTGAGGGACAGGAGTCAGGTAAGTATTAGGGTCTTCTGCAAACCCTACACTTAAAGAGAGTTTACTTGCAGTGTGGGGGCCATCTACAAGGGTATTTTTTTATTTTTTTTTACATTTTTGTATTGCCAGTAATGGTTTGTTTTACATTCAGCTGTCAGCGGGGAACCGCTGACAGCTGGACACGGCAGCTGGCTTCCCGGGCCCACTCCTCAACAACCAGCTATTCACTGGTTGTTAAAGTGTAAGTTCCCCTTTACAGAAAATCTGTAAGGTGAACTTGCACCACTCACCCCTCTAGTCCCGCTGTACTAGTGTCCCGCCATACCCTGCTGTCAGACACCGGGACGCGGCTTCAGCGGCCTGGGGATTTAAAATCCACAAGGCTTAATCTCCTATCCATACCTCTCAGCGTGTAAGAATTGAAGGCATTCTAATTGGTCAGCACTGTCACATGGATGGCGCTGACCAGTCAGAATCCATCTAGCCCATTCCGTCAGCGCTGGAGGAGAGGAGAGAAAGCCAGGAGGATTTCAAATTACCCTTTAAGGATGCTGGCGGCCTACGCTTCCAAATACATTTTAAAAACACTCTACTAAACGTTGGGCGCAGAGTTTAGGAGCTGTCAACGTTTTTTTCTGTCAAAATGCTGCCGTTCCAGAGCCACCAACTCTCTTGTCAAAAATGTTGATAAATGTTGATAAAAGCCTGTGTGTGCATGAACACATAAGATAACATGCAGGGTTTAGACGCAGTTAAAAAAAAAAAAAATGTCTGACACCCAAAACAGCAGCTGTAAAACGCCCAGTGTGCATGAGGCCTTAGAGGGATTTTCTCTCACTTCCTGTTTTGGATATGGAACAGGAAATGAAGGCAAATCTGTCCAATGGTACACAAAAGGCAAAAGTAAATCTTAAAAGATGTTAGAACCCTCCTTTTACTTTATTCAAAATGAGGGTTTTTCTCCAAACTAACACCCAAAAGGTTAGAAGTACTTTATTCGTAGGTATGCTGCAAGAATGGAAACACATATAAATCATATAATGGGGTTTTCTGAAATCTGACTGCAAAAATGGAAATGTACCGTACTTTAGGTTACTGCACTTGTGTATCAGCATTTTTTTTATTTAAAAAAAGCCAACAGTGTTTGCCCAGCTTTAGTAATTCCGCTACACAGTATAGAATGTAAACCAAATATACCAATACCCCCCATACAAAACTTTTTTGATCACTTCCAGCTTTTTTTTTTTGTGTGATTAAAGCCCCTTTCACACTACTGCGAATTTAAAGTCGCGCAATTTTTTGCCGCGATTTGCGGCCGCGATTTCAGGGAATGCCTGTGTAAGTGGCATCAAAATTGGAGTGCAGGGACTACTTTGAAGTCGGAACGACTTGAAGTCGTACTAATATGAATGGTTGTCATTGGAAATCATGGGAAACGACTTGTCATGCTACTTTTCCATCACAAATCGTGGAACAAGTTGTACAAGTGTGAAAGGGGCCTAAGGGTTAAAACTTTTATCAGACTTTATTTCTGTCTGTGACTCCATGGTATTTATGTTGATTTCTCTGCACCCACTTGAGAGATTTCCCATCGCCTGTCACTATGACCCCCTTTCTCCAGGACAAGGTAGGATAGGGGACAGAACAATCAACAAAAAAACACTGAGGAGACAAAGCCTGACAAAAGATATTTTAAATCACTTGCCTTTAACACCAAGGCAGGAAGTGAGAAGAAATCTGCTAAATGGGGACACAACCAGCAATAAAAACAGAGGTGGAACCCTTTCATACACTAACCAAAAACATACTGTGAACATATTGTGAAACGGAACACTATAAAAAGAAAGTTACCCAGCACTTTGCTTGGGTTGGTATCCAGCCTTAAGATTGCCATGGCTAATGGCAGTGTCAGTGTTATGTAGTACTTTGAGTCCTGCAGCAGAGGGAATTCTGGGAGTATGAGGTAAATACGCATCGCTTCTACATCTGGCGGAGAGCTGGAAAGCTGTGGTATTAAAAAACTTTCAAAGCCCTTATGAATCTATTAAAAAAAAAAAAAAAAAAAAAGAATACTTTAGTCATGAATCAAGCTTTTACAGAGTAATCAAACAGCAATAAAGACGTGGTGAGGCAGGAAAAGGACATTTACTGTACTAACTTAGAACCACCGGCTGCAGAAGACATATTCATCATATCTGCAAGGCAAGGCTTATTGCATATTCATTAAGCTGGCCATACACGAGCAAGTTTTCGAATGAATGTTTTTATGAACATCAATATGAAAATGCTCATGAATGGCACTCGAATGTACTTATAAAAAAAATTGCCTTTAACATTTAATTTTGGAGTAAATGAACTATCCTGAACAAAAACCACATTCGCTGTCAAACATTTGTTCGTTCGTACCTGTTTTTTATTTATATTGTCTGAAAACTCTTTTTCAATAAAAAAAAAATTGTAACAGAAATTTGTTCGTTCAATTTAAAAATTTTCATCCTGCTCTTTCAAATTCTCTCATCACTGTAGTCAAAAAGGATCATTGAATTGACCCCACTAATGAGTAGAAAGTCAAATGAATGCTCTTAAAATGAAAATTTTCAAGCCAAACTTTACTGGTGTATGGCCAGCTTGAGGTCAGGCTTTGCAGCAGTTGTCAGTCTTTGTTGTTGTTTGTATTACTAAACCAATTCAAATTTAGCAGTTTCTGAAATGCATTTAATTAAAGAAATTATTGCATGTCAGTGCATGTTGACAGATACAGTTAGAGCTGGTTCACACAGGGGCGTCCTGGGATCCGACTTCAAGTCGCCCCAAGTCGCGCGGTTTAGAAAAGTAATGGAAGTGAATGGAGCCGTCGTAATGTACACTACTGCAGTCGCTCCGACTTCAGAAAAGGTTCCTGTACGACTTCAATCCAACTTCTAGGCGACTTGTACCCATTGATTTCAATGGAAGTTGCCTCCAAGTCGGATCCCCTGTCTTAACTGAAGCAACTTTCCAGGAAGTAAAAATAGTTTTCCAGGCAAACCCCTCCCGACCCCTTCCTCCCACAGAGCTGATTATTGTTTGATTGGCCACTGGAAAGTCGCCTGTCCTGGAGGCAACTTGAAGTTGCCTTGTAAGTTGCCTGGAGTCGCGCTGTGATTCATACTCAAGTCGTGTCCAAGTTGCCTCCCAAAGTCGCGCTGGAAGTCGTGTTGCCCCTGTGTGAACCGGCTCTAATGGTAGAAAACAATAAAGTCTGGCCAAAGCTCAAAGCCAGGCTGCAGGTGAAATGTGGTAAGCACAGTACCTTCATAGGAGGCGGCAAATAAATTCATCTTATCAAGTACAAATGTGTAATGGACCTTAGGCCAGCCTTACACATTACGATTTTACTCATTCAGCCCATATGGATGAACGAGAGAAATCACTAGATTCTCCTTAACCGCTTGCCGACCGTATACTGTACATATACAGTGGCAAGGTAGCTCTCCTGTGCAGAATCACGTACCTGTATGTGATCCTGTACTTTCAGGTCTGGGGTGCGCACACGTGTCCCTGGCAACCTGCTCCCACTGTGATTGGACACAGCAGGAGCTTATCAGCAGGTCCAGCAGACGCGATGTCCGCCGGGACATGCCCATCATTCGGGACAGAATCAGATATAAACAGACTGCCGTTCGGTCACTAGGGAAGGTAGTGATCCTGCGTTTCTGCAAAGCAGATGTCTGTAAACCCCTTTCTCTGCCAGTGTCATTAGCACAGTGACGGTGCATATTTTTTAGCACCGATTACTGTATTAGTGTCACTGGTTCCAAAAAAAGGTGTCAAAAGTGTCAGATTTGTCCGCCGCAATGTCGCAGTCCCACTAGAAGTTGCTGATCACCACCATTACTAGTAAAAAATAAAAATAAAAAATTGCATAAATATATCCCATAGTTTGTAGACACTAAAACTTCTGCGCAAACCAATCAATATATGCTTATTGCTATTTTTTTTACAAAAAAATAACCTAAATTGATGAAGAAATTACATTTTTTACTGGATATGTTTTACAGCAGAAAGAAGAAAGAAAACTATATTTTTTAGTTTCAAAATTGTCTGTCTTTTTTTGTTTATAGTGCAAAAAATAAAAACCAGGAGGTGATCAAATACCACCAAAAGAAAGCTCTATTTGTGGGGGAAAAAAAAGAACAACTGTTATTTGGGTACAGCGTCACACGACCCCACAACTGTTAATTAAAGTAAAACAGTGCTGTATCGGAAAAAATGGCCTGGTCATAAAGGGGGGTAAACCTTTTCGGAGCTGAAGTGGTTAAGAGGTCATGGATGTGGGAATCCTCCCTGACTGCTGTTGTATTCAGACCACCATATCACCCATGGCTGTTTGAATACCTGTGGCTGCATCTGATTGGATGCTTTCACTGTTCGGCCAACAATTTCCCATACAGCTCCTTTAAATTGTTTAATCAAAGTTTTTTGAGCCGAGTGTGATGCCGTGTACACACGATCGATTTTCTCGACGGTGAAAACACTGTAGAGAAAATCGACGGGAAAAAACGAGGAACGGCCTGTTCCCCTACACACGGCCGGGTTTTCTTGAAATGTTTTCTCTTGGTCGAGAAAAACGACCGTGTGTAGGCTCCCTGGCAGTGTTTCCCCGCGGAAAAAAATGCCGTGAATCACGACGAGAAAAATTAGAGCATGTTCTAATTTTTCTCGTCGTGATTAATGCCGTTTTTCTCGTCGGGAAAAATGATGAAAAGCTCACACACAGTCGTTTTTCTCGTCAAAGAGAAAAAATTAAATTTTTCCCCGACTAGAAAAATGGTCGTGTGTACGCGGCATTACCGACAGGGTCACTCACTTTGAATTTCAGCTCATTCAGCAGAAATTGGCCACAATTCAAGCCGTGCATGGCCAGCTTAAAGCGGAGTTCCACCCAAAATTGGAACTTCCGCTTAAACCACTCCTCGCCCCCTTACATGCCACATTTTGGCATGTAATTTTTTTGGGGGGGGGGGGAGTGGGACTTTCTGTCCCACTTCCGCCCAGGGACCGCTTAGGCGACACGTCATATCGCCTAAGGCGGGCCCCTCCCTGTAGGCGATCACCTGGGACACGTGACAGGTCCCAGGCGATCGCCTGTCCACTCAGATTGCACAGCGCCGTTAGCACATGCGCAGTGAGTGCCCGGCCGTGAAGCCGAAAGCTGTCAAGACCGGGTGCCCACAGTAGGAATGGAGGCGCCGGCGGAGAAGGGGGGAGAGGAGCGAAGCTCTGTTCGGCCGCGTCGCTGGACAGTGGAGCAGGTAAGTGTATGTTTATTAAAAGCCAGAAGCTACACTTTTTGTAGCTGCTGACTTTTAATAAACATAAAAAAAGGCTGGAACTCCCCTTTAACTAGTAAAGGCTCACTATCACAGGCTTGCATATATAACAGTGGCATGGACTGGATTTTACCTGCTCTAGTAGCCTTGAATGCTGGGTGTTCATCAACTTCTCAAAAAGGACTTGAATGGACAACAAGTCAATTCCTGGGATCTTGGGGCTTGTTTTAAAATGCTCATCATTTCTGTAGTGAAAAGCGCTCGTCAACAAAATCAAAAGGATTTTTTTTTCTTGCAAAGATATCTTTGTGTAAAGGGGAAGTCCGTATTGTGGTAGCTCACAGTAGAAAAGCAAATGCCACTCTAGGTGAGGTATTCCTGTTTATGCCCTTCTCTCTGCAATAAGGTGCTGGTCCGATTCATGACCCAGACAATCCAAATTTTCTCAAACAAAGGTTAACTGCACTCCAATTGGCAAAAAAAGTGAGCTTTATTGAATAAAATACAATTACAAAAATGTCAAAGACCTGAGATACAGGATGACGGCAGTGATAGTTAACGCGTTTCACGCAGCAGGTTATGACTAAGTGCATCCTGTGTGAAATGCGTTAACCATCACTGCTGTCATCCTGTACCCAAGATCTGTGATGTTTCTGTACTTGGTTTTAAGTCAATAAATCTCACATTTGTATACTTTATTAGCCTAGCTGCCTATTTGTGAATATGGCAATAAAAGTTGTGTGAATGTAGGTTGCCCTATATATTGACATGTACTGCATTTTGGAAGGATCTCATTTACCCAACCTGAATGGCAGGAAACAGGGCAATGTATCTAACATGCAAGACTATTTCCCAACCCAATACAATGCGTTGTGCTGGTGAACCAGTCTGGGAGAACAATGAGGCTTATATATGAAAGATGCCCCAACATGAACATTTCTGGGGCCCATAGCAAACAATCATCTTTATTTTATTTTTAGCCTGCAATGTGAAAATGATGAAAAATGATGAAAATGATTGGAATCCGATTCCGCAATCTATGTTTTCTAGAATTTGCTACTGAAAACTCCCTTTTTTGCACTGTGTTCAGAATGCAAGGCTGTGATTTTAGTACTTACGTCTTTTCCAGGAAACTTCCATTCCAGCAGGCTGAAGAGGAAAGTGTTTGTACTATGCCGCTAGGAGAAAATAGAAAAGAGCCTCTAAAAAAGCGGTTTAACATGTGGCTTGTATACTAAACAATTCTGCAATGTTGCATATCCTTGTGTGCTGTATTAACACAACACAAACGGCACAAATTAAACAAAAAAAACCCCCAAAAAACAGAAATGCTGCAACTGCTGGAAAATTCTTCCACGCTCATGGAAATAATTTGTCTGTATATGTATATATATATATATATATATATATATATATATATATATATATATATATATATATGTATATATATACACATATACATACATATATATATATTTCTTTCTCGTACATCACGGGACACAGAGCGACATAGTCATTACTAATGGGTTATATAGTTACCGTCAGGTGCTGGCACTGGCAACTTCCAAAACCGGAAGTACCCTCCCCTATATAAGCCCCTCCCATCCGGGAGCACCTCAGTTTTTTGCCAGTGTCTAAGGTGTTGGCCAAGAAGAAACATGTGTTTTTCACTGAGCTTGCGTACAGGTTCTTTTGGGCCTCAGTAAGCTATTCCGGATCCGACCAAAAAAAGCTTCATAGCTAAACGGTCGGTACCCGGGCCTTGCAGAGAAGAGCAAGGTTCTGCCTGTAATGCTTCTCTTAGGAGAGCTGGACCCTGGGATCCAGAGCTCTGGTCATACCCACGACCAAGATGTTTTCTGTGCAGGGTGCTATACAGGTCCAGGGGAGTGGAATCCTTGGGAACCCGGTCCCTGAAGGTTTGATTACAATGCCTGCCGTGATAGGTGAAGTTTGGGCTTTTGTGGACCAAACAAAGTCCTGCGGCGGGGAACAGGTAAGTGGGGGCCCCCAGGAACTTGGTTCTATTGGGGGACCCCCAAGCCTAATTTGTCTTTCTGTCTGTTACCTAACGGTATTCCCGCTAATATCTGTGCATGCCTGTAACTACTAAAAAAAAAATGTAATAATTTTTAATGGTGGTCAAGAAAAAAAAAAAAAAAGAATGTTTTTTTATATATGTTTAGTATATTAAACTGCGGTACCTGTGTTTGTCCACTAGAGGCCGCTGTGGAATGTTTTTCTTGTCATATGGACTAGTTTCTTCTCAGAGAGCAAAGTCCAGGCAGCTGGTGAGTTCTCCTACAGGAAACTGTTTCCTCTGCCATGTTGCAGTGTTCGTCTATCCCCCGGCCTGCGGCAAAGGGGGCCCTGGCTCCTGTCCCTGGTTTCCATGTTTGAAAATTAGCGCCGAGGCGCACGTGGCCGCGCGCGTGCGCGTGCACGCGCCTCTATATATAGAGGTGGCCGGAAAAAGGGGCGGGGCCTGGGGATGACGCTCTGTGCGCGCCGCAGCGCTTCTGCGCATTTGCGGGCGTCCCAGCAGGTTTTTAAAAAGCCACATTATTGCAGTAAGCTGGCTATGAAGTACAGAGACAGAGCTGGCAACATTTAAAGGCATACAGCAAGCGGTTGATACAGGCATCCCCTAGAAAGGCACATTAGTAGACACCAACTGTTTATTATAGCAGCATTTATGCTAGACTATTATCAGTAACTGGTGTATTTTCGGCTGGAATACCTCAGCTTTGTGGCTTAGGAATATGCCGTCTAAAAACTCCGGGACTAGAAATTCCAGGAGGAATAGGGGGTCTCCATCGGGCTCTGAGGATCTTGGGCATGCTTTGGCTGCACCAGTCTCCCCTGAAGAATCAGAGGTTAGTGACCGTAGGGCACCCCCAGGAGTACCTGGTACTGTGTCTGTCCCCAGTTCACCTGCTCCTGTGTATGTAACAGAGGAGGTTTTTTCCTCAGCTCTGGGAGGGCTGGAAGAGAGATTGTCAGCACTAATTGCTGCTTCCCTGTCACAGGAGAAAAGCGCTCGATCTCCGTCTCCTCCCTCAGAGTGCCTGTTAACAGAGCAACAGTCCCATACAGAGAACGACCTACCTGAGGGGGATCAGGATGAGGTTGATTCAGTTGTAGAGGAATCAACAGTGGAGGAGCCGTTCTCAGCATCACATGCTGAGAGGTTATGGGTGCAGTCCCTGACTAATATGGTCCGATCAGCATTTAAAATGCCACTTGCGGAGCCATCCTCCTCTTCTGTCTCCTCGTTGGGGTCGCTAAAAGCTCCCCAGACTGTTTGTTCTTTTCCGATCCATCCTTTACTGGAGGGGCTCATTTACCAGGATTGGGAGCATCCTGACAAAATATTTACTCCCCCCAAGAGATTTCCGGTGGTCTATCCTATGGAGGATAAGTTCGTCAGAAAATGGAAGGTCCCTACAGTGGACGCAGCCATCTCTTGTGTGAATAAATCACTGACATGTCCGGTGGAAAATGTCCAAATGTTCAAGGACCCAATAGATAAAAAATTGGAGTCCTTATTGAAATCTGCTTTTTCTACAGCAGGATTGGTGACACAACCAGCAGTGGCAGCTATAGGGGTCTGCCAAGCAGTGAAGGATCAGTTGAAACAGGTCTTAAGGGACGTGCCAGATCAGCAGGCTCTTGCTCTAGCTGATCTACCTAGAGCCTTATGCTTTGCGGTGGACGCTATAAAGGATTCAATCCATCAGGCCTCCCGCCTTACGCTGTCTGTAGTACATATGCGCAGGCTTCTATGGCTCAAAAACTGGTCTGCTGAAGCTCCCTGTAAAAAATTGCTGGTCAGCTTCCCATTTCATGGGGAGCGCTTATTCGGGGAAGACCTGGACAAGTATATCCAGAGAATTTCCAGCGGTAAAAGTACACTCTTGCCGGTCAAAAATAGAGTTAGAGGTCCCTCTTTTAAGAGGCCGGCTTCTCCAGTCCCTAGGACATCGGCTGTGAAACAGTTCCGACGGCCTCCCCGGTCAAATCCCGGAGGTAAAAATCAGGGACAGTTGCAGGGTAACAAGAAGCCCTGGAGCAGGAGAGGTACAAAACCTCCCCCAAAGTCAAATGCATGAAGGGTTGCCCCCACCCAATCGGGTGGGGGGAAGACTTCAGTTGTTCACAGAAACCTGGCGGGACACGATCCGAGACAGATGGGTGCTCTCCGCAGTAAATCTGGGATACAAATTGGAGTTAAAAAACTCCCCTCCTTCCCGCTTTATAAGGTCGAACGTGCCAAGGGATCCCCAGAAGAGAGGATCCCTCCTGTTGGCACTGGAACAATTATTGCTTCAAGCAGTAATTATAGAGGTCCCCCTGGAAGAATGGGGGTTCGGGTTTTACTCAAACCTCTTTACAGTTCCGAAGCCAAACGGGGACGTGAGGCCCATATTAAATCTAAAAGGGCTAAACAAATTCCTACATATCAGGACTTTCCGGATGGAGTCGATCCGATCGGTAGCCACTGCCCTACAAGGGGAGGAATGGTTAGCCTCGATCGACATCAAAGATGCGTATTTGCACATCCCCATCTTTCCAGCCCACCAAAAATTTCTACGCTTTGCGATAGAAGGGCGCCATTTTCAGTTCAGAGCCTTACCCTTCGGTCTGGCCACAGCACCAAGAGTGTTCACAAAAATTCTGGCCCCATTATTGGCCAATCTAAGAACACGAGGTGTAACGATAATGGCATATCTAGACGACTTGTTGCTGATAGACCACTCAGTGGAAAAACTAGAAGTGGTTGTTCACGAGACAATCAAGTATCTGGAATATCACGGTTGGATTATCAACCGAGACAAGTCAGCCCTAAAACCAGTCAAAAGTCTGGAATACTTGGGGCTAAGGCTGGATTCAGACCAGAGAAAAATTTTCTTGCCTCGAGAAAAGGGGTCGTCTTTGAGAGATTTGATCCACTTAGTGGGTTCAAAAAGACAGCCATCCATACGCCTGTGCATGAGGCTGCTGGGAAAAATGGTGGCATCATTCGAAGCAGTACCCTACGGTCAATTCCATTCAAGGAAGTTGCAAAGGGCCATACTGTCAGCCTGGAACAAAAAAGTTCAGGCTCTGGACGTACCAATGTCCTTGTCCCCTTCCGTTCGCAGAAGCCTCCGTTGGTGGTTGGTTCCCCGGAATCTGGAAAGAGGGAAATCCTTCAGTCCGATTTCTTGGAAGGTGGTCACTACAGATGCCAGCCTTTTAGGCTGGGGAGCAGTACTGGAGCAATGGTCTCTCCAGGGCAGATGGTCGGATGCGGAAAAGGCCCTGCCCATCAATCTCTTAGAGATACGAGCAGCCCGGTATGCCCTAGTAGCATGGACATCCAAACTCCAAGGGTCCCCTGTCAGAGTTCAGTCAGACAATGCCACAGCAGTGGCATATATCAATCGTCAGGGGGGCACCAGGAGTCGTGCAGCCCAAAGGGAAGCAAATTACATCCTGAGATGGGCAGAAAGATATGTCCCAGCCATATCTGCGGTATTCATTCCAGGGGTGGAGAATTGGAAGGCGGACTTTCTAAGTCGCCAACAATTATGCCCAGGGGAATGGTCCCTTCATCCCGAGGTTTTCCGGACAATATGTCAGCGGTGGGGAACACCGGATGTAGATCTGCTAGCATCCAGGTTCAACACGAAAGTGGACAGGTTTGTCTCTTGGACAAGGGATCCCCTAGCGTGCGGCTCGGATGCCCTAGTGTTCCCTTGGGATCAGTTCAAGCTGATATATGCATTCCCACCGCCACAATTGTTACCTCGATTACTCCGCAGAATCAGGGTAGAAAAGAAACCAGTGATTCTGGTGGCTCCAGCGTGGCCCCGAAGAGCATGGTACGCGGAGATTGTAAAAATGTCTGTGGGGAGTCCTTGGACCCTCCCACATCGTCCGGACCTGCTTTCGCAGGGACCGATATACCACCCTTCCTTACCAGCCCTAGGTTTGACGGCCTGGCTATTGAAGCCCACATTCTAAAAAGGAGAGGGCTCTCTAATGCTGTGGTGTCTACCATGATCAATGCCAGGAAACCGGTATCCAGGCAGATCTACTATAGAATCTGGAAGGCGTACATCGCCTGGTGTGAGGCCAGGAAATGGCATCCACGTAAATACGTAATAGGTAGAATTCTGGACTTCCTACAATGGGCTGTAGATAGGAAGCTTGCCTTGAGTACTATCAAAGGTCAGATTTCGGCCTTGTCAATATTTTTTTCAAAGGCCCTTGGCTTCGCATTCACTAGTCAAAGCCTTTATACAAGGAGTGATGCGTATTAGTCCTCCGGTTAATATTCCCATATGTCCATGGGATCTAAACTTGGTTCTGTCGGTTCTACAGAAACAACCATTTGAACCATTACAGCATATTTCCTTAGTGCTTCTCACCAGGAAATTGATTTTTCTAGTAGCCATTTGTTCGGCTAAAAGAGTATCGGAATTAGCAGCTATGTCCTGTAAGGAGCCATATCTGGTTATCCATAAGGACAGAGTAGTGTTACGTCCTCATCCAGCCTTTCTTCCTAAGGTGGTATCGAGTTTTCATTTGAACCAAGATGTGGTTCTTCCTTCTTTTTTCCCCAAGCCTACTTCGGTAGAGGAAAAGTTATTGCATTCTTTGGATGTAGTAAGAGCAGTTAAAGCTTATCTAAAAGCCACTGCTCAGATTCGCAGAACGGATACTTTGTTTATTCTGCCGGAAGGCCCCAGAAAGGGTCAGGCAGCGTCAAAATCTACTTTAGCCAAGTGGATTCGACAGGTCATAATGCAAGCCTATGGCTTGAGAAGGAGACCGCCTCCGTTCAAAGTTAGGGCGCACTCCACGAGAGCAGTTGGAACTTCATGGGCAGTGCATCACCAGGCCTCCCTGGCTCAAGTCTGTAAGGCCGCAACATGGTCTTCAGTACACACGTTTACTAGGTTCTACCAGGTGGACGTTAGAAGTCAGGAGGATGTCGCCTTTGGGCGCAGTGTGTTGCAGGCCGCAAAAGATCCTCATGTCTGATAGCGCTCAGCTTATATATGGTGTATCCCCCCCCTCATTTGGCATTGCTTTAGGACATCCCATTAGTAATGACTATGTCGCTCTGTGTCCCGTGATGTACGAGAAAGAAAATAGGATTTTTATAACAGCTTACCTGTAAAATCCTTTTCTTGGAGTACATCACGGGACACAGAGCTCCCGCCCCTCTTTGGGGACATTATTGCTTTGCTACAAAACTGAGGTGCTCCCGGATGGGAGGGGCTTATATAGGGGAGGGTACTTCCGGTTTTGGAAGTTGCCAGTGCCAGCACCTGACGGTAACTATATAACCCATTAGTAATGACTATGTCGCTCTGTGTCCCGTGATGTACTCCAAGAAAAGGATTTTACAGGTAAGCTGTTATAAAAATCCTATTATATACATACACACATATACATACATATATATATATATATACATACACATACACATACACACACACACACACACACATATACACACAAGCGCGCGCGTGCCTTAAAAAAGCATTCCTACTCCTTGAAAATTTCCACATTTTGTCATGTTACAACCAAAAAACATAAAATAGGATTTTTATAACAGCTTACCTGTAAAATCCTTTTCTTAGGAGTACATCACGGGACACAGAGCGACATAGTCATTACTAATGGGTTATATAGATACCTTCAGGTGCTGGCACTGGCAACTTCCAAAACCGGAAGTACCCTCCCCTATATAAGCCCCTCCCATCCGGGAGCACCTCAGTTTTGTAGCAAAGCAATAAGTGTCCCCAAAGAGGGGTGGGAGCTCTGTGTCCCGTGATGTACTCCTAAGAAAAGGATTTTACAGGTAAGCTGTTATAAAAATCCTATTTTCTTTCTCGTACATCACGGGACACAGAGCGACATAGTCATTACTAATGGGATGTCCTAAAGCAATGCCCAATGAGGGGGGGGGATACACCATATATAAGCTGAGCGCTATCAGACATGAGGATCTTTTGCGGCCTGCAACACACTGCGCCCAAAGGCGACATCCTCCTGACTTCTAACGTCCACCTGGTAGAACCTAGTAAACGTGTGAACTGAAGACCATGTTGCGGCCTTACAGATTTGAGCCAGGGAGGCCTGGTGATGCACTGCCCATGAAGTTCCAACTGCTCTCGTGGAGTGCGCTCTAACTTTGAACGGAGGCGGTCTCCTTCTCAAGCCATAGGCTTGTATTATGACCTGTCGAATCCACTCGCTAAAGTAGATTTTGACGCTGCCTGACCCTTTCTGGGGCCTTCCGGCAGAATAAACAAAGTATCCGTTCTGCGAATCTGAGCAGTGGCTTTTAGATAAGCTTTAACTGCTCTTACTACATCCAAAGAATGTAATAACTTTTCCTCTACCGAAGTAGGTTTGGGGAAAAAAGAAGGAAGAACCACATCTTGGTTCAAATGAAACCTCGATACCACCTTAGGAAGAAAGGCTGGATGAGGGCGTAATACTACTCTGTCCTTATGGATAACCAGATATGGCTCCTTACAGGACATAGCTGCTAATTCCGACACTCTTTTAGCCGAACAAACGGCTACTAGAAAAATCAATTTCCTGGTGAGAAGAACCAAAGAAATATGCTGTAATGGTTCAAATGGTTGTTTCTGTAGAACCGACAGAACCAAGTTTAGATCCCATGGACATATGGGAATATTAACCGGAGGGCTAATACGCATCACTCCTTGTATAAAGGCTTTGACTAGTGAATGCGAAGCCAAGGGCCTTTGAAAAAATATTGACAAGGCCGAAATCTGACCCTTGATAGTACTCAAGGCAAGCTTCCTATCTACAGCCCATTGTAGGAAGTCCAGAATCCTACCTATTACGTATTTACGTGGATGCCATTTCTTGGCCTCACACCAGGCGATGTACGCCTTCCAGATTCTATAGTAGATCTGCCTGGATACCGGCTTCCTGGCATTGATCATGGTAGATACCACAGAATTAGAGAGCCCTCTCTTTTTTAGAATGTGGGCTTCAATAGCCAGGCCGTCAAACCTAGGGCTGGTAAGGAAGGGTGGTATATCGGTCCTTGCGAAAGCAGGTCCGGACGATGTGGGAGAGTCCAAGGACTCCCCACTGACATTTTACAATCTCCACGTACCACGCTCTTCGGGGCCACGCTGGAGCCACCAGAATCACTGGTTTCTTTTCTACCCTGATTCTGCGGAGTAATCGAGGTAACCATTGTGGCGGTGTGAATGCATATATCAGCTTGAACTGATCCCAAGGGAACACTAGGGCATCCGAGCCGCAAGCTAGGGGATCCCTTGTCCGAGAGACAAACCTGTCCACCTTTGCGTTGAATCTGGATGCTAGAAGATCTACATCCGGTGTTCCCCACCGCTGGCATATTGTCCAGAAAACCTCGGGGTGAAGGGACCCTTCCTCTGGGCATAATTGCTGGCGACTTAGAAAGTCCGCCTTCCAATTCTCCACTCCTGGAATGAATACCGCAGATATGGCTGGGAAATATCTTTCTGCCCATTTCAGGATGTAATTTACTTCCCTCTGGGCTGCACGACTCCTGGTGCCCCCCTGATGATTGATATATGCCACTGCTGTGGCATTGTCTGATTGAATTCTGACAGGGGACCCTTGGAGTTTGGATGTCCATGCTACTAGGGCATACCGGGCTGCTCGTATCTCTAAGAGATTGATGGGCAGGGCCTTTTCTGCATCCGACCATCTGCCCTGGAGAGACCATTGCTCCAGTACTGCTCCCCAGCCTATAAGGCTGGCATCTGTAGTGACCACCTTCCAAGAAATCGGACTGAAGGATTTCCTTTTTTCCAGATTCTGGGGAACCAACCACCAACGGAGGCTCTTGCGAACGGAAGGGGACAAGGACATTGTAAGTCTAGGGCCTGAACTTTTTTGTTCCAGGCCGACAGTATGGCCCCTTGCAAATTCCTTGAATGGAATTGACCGTAGGGTACTGCTTCGAATGATGCCACCATTTTTCCCAGCAGCCTCATGCACAGGCATATGGACGGCTGTCTTTTTTGTACCCACTAAGTGGATCAAATCTTTCAAAGACAACACCTTTCCTCGAGGCAAGAATATTTTTCTCTGGCCTGAATCCAACCTTAGCCCCAAGTATTCCAGACTTTTGACTGGTTTTTAGGGCTGACTTGTCTCGGTTGATAATCCAACCGTGAGATTCCAGATACTTGATTGTCTTGTGAACGACCACGTCTAGTTTTTTCACTGAGTGGTCTATCAGCAACAAGTCATCTAGATATGCCATTATCATTACACCTTGTGTTCTTAGATTGGCCAATAAAGGGCCAGAATTTTTGTAAACACTCGTGGTGCTGTGGCCAAACCGAAGGGTAAGGCTCTGAACTGAAAATGGCGACTGAGTGGGGGCAACCCTTCAATGAATTTAACTTTGGGGGAGGTTTTGTACCTCCCCTGACCCAGGGTTTCTCATTACCCTGCTATTGTCCCTGTTTTTTTACCCCCGGGAATTGACCGAGGAGGCCGTCGGAACTGTTACACAGCCGATGCCCCAGGGACTGGAGAAGCAGGCCTCTTAAAGAGGGACCTCTAACTCTGTTTTTAACCGGCAAGAGCGTATTTTTACCGCTGGAAATTTTCTGGATATATTTGTCCAGGTTTTCCCTGAATAAGCGTTCACCATGAAATGGGACGCTAACCAGCCATTCTTTAAAGGGAGCTTCAGCAGACCAGTTTTTGAGCCATAGAAGCCTACGCATATGTACTATAGACAGCGTAAGGCGGGAGGCCTGATGGACTGAATCCTTTATGGCGTCAACCGCAAAGCCTAAGGCTCTAGGTAGATCAGCTAGGGCAAAGCCTGCTGATCTGTCAAGTCCCTCAAGACCTGTTTCAACTGATCCTTCACTGCTTAGCAGACCCCAATAGCTGCTACTGCTGGTTGTGTCACCAAGCTTGCTGTAGAAAGAAGCAGACTTTCATAAGGACTCCAATCTTTTATCTATTGGGTTCTTGAACATTTGGACATTATCCACTGGACATGTCAGTGATTTATACATACAAGAGATGGCTGCGTCCACTGTAGGGACCTTCCATTTTTTTTTTTTTGATGAACTTATCCTCCATGGGATAGACCACCGGAAATCTCTTGGGGGAATAAATATTTTCTCAGGACGTTCCCAATCCTGGTAAATAAGCCCTTTCAGTAAAGGGTGAAGTGGAAAAGAACAGACAGTCTGGGGGCTTCTAGCGACCCCAACGAGGATACAGTAGTGGTTGATGGTTCCGCAAGGTGCGTTTTTAAATGCTGATCGGACCATGTTAGTCAGAGACTGAACCCATAATCTTTCAGCTTGAGATGCTGAGAAAAAGGTTCCCCCACTGTTGACTCCTCTATAACAGAATCAACCTTATCCTGATCCCCTTCAGGCAGGTCGATCCCTGTATGGGACTGTTGCTCTGCTAACAGGCACTTTGAAGGAGGAGATGGAGATCGGGCGTGCTTTCCCTGACAGGGAGGCAGCGATCAATGTTGACAATCTCTCTCTAATCCTCCCAAAGCTGAGGAAAAAACCTCCTCTGTTACATACACAAGAGCAGGTGAACTGAGGACAGCCACAGTACCAAGTACCCCTGCGGGGTCTCTACGGTCACTTACCTCTGAACTTCAGGGGAGACTGGTGCAGCAGAAGTATGCCCAAGATCCTCCGAGCCCGATGAGACCCCCTTCGCTTCCTGGAAGATTCAGTTCCGGAGCTTCTGGACGGCATATTCCTAAGCCTAAAGCTGAGGTATTCCAGCCGTAATACACCACTTTTACTGAGAATAGTCTAGCACAATTGCTGCTATATCACAGTTGGTGTCTACTAAAGTGCCTTTCTAGGGGATGCCTGCATCAACCGCCTCTATGTGCCTTTATATTGTTGCTAGCTCTGTCTATGCACTTCAACAGCCAGCTATAATGTGCTTTAAAACACGCTGGACGCCCGCACATGCGCAGTAGCGCCGCGGCGCACACCTGAGCGTCATCCACCCGCTCCGCCCCTTTTTCCAGATCGCCTCTATGAATAGAGGCGCGTGCACGCGCACGCGCGCGGGCACGTGCGCCTTCGGCGCCTTTTTTGAAAACAACAAGGAGCTAGATGGGAGCCAGGGTCCCTTTGCCGCAGGGCCCGGGGATGGATGAGCGCAGCAACAGGGCAGAGGAGACAGCTTCCCAGGAGAGAACATACCACCTGCCTGGATTTGATTCTGGAAGAAAAAAATCCACATTACAAGAAAAAGAACCATAGCGGCCTCTAGTGTCTAACACAGGTACCGCGGTCTCACATTTTTTTTTTTTCTTGCCTACTATTAAAATTTTTACATTTTCTCAGTAGTAACAGGCATACACAGAATATTAGCGGGAATACCGTTAGGTAACAGACAGAAAGACAAATTAGGCTTGGGGGTCCCCCAATAGAACCAAGTTCCTGGGGGCCCCCACTTACCTGTTCCCCGCCGCAGGACTTTGTTTGGTCCACAAAAGCCCAAACTTCACCTATCACGGCAGGCATTGCAATCAAACCTTCAGGGACCGGGTTCCCAAGGATTCCACTCCCCTGGACCTGTATAGCACCCTGCACAGAAAACATCTTGGTCGTGGGTATGACCAGAGCTCTGGATCCCAGGGTCCAGCTCTCCTAAGAGAAGCATTACAGGCAAAACCTTGCTCTTCTCTGCAAGGCCCGGGTACCGACCGTTTAGCTATGAAGCTTTTTTGGTCGGATCCGGAATAGCTTACTGAGGCCCAAAAGAACCTGTACGCAAGCTCAGTTTCTTCTTGGCCAACACCTTAGACACTGGCAAAAAACTGAGGTGCTCCCGGATGGGAGGGGCTTATATAGGGGAGGGTACTTCCGGTTTTGGAAGTTGCCAGTGCCAGCACCTGACGGTATCTATATAACCCATTAGTAATGACTATGTCGCTCTGTGTCCCGTGATGTACGAGAAAGAAATGTATTTTATGGGGCTTTTATGTGATAGACCAACACAAAGTGGCACATGATTGTGAAGTGGAAAGAAAATTATAAATGTTTTTTAATTTTTTTTTTACAAATAAATATCTGAAAAGTGTAACATGACAAAATGTGGAAAATTTCAAGGGGTATAAATACTTTTTCAAGGCACTGTATGCTGAATCAGGACAACAGGTTAGAAGCAAAGTTGGCTGATAAGCTTCGTCCTGATAAAGGTGGCCTACACACATCTGATACAGTTGCAAATGTAGCCTGACACTGTTATAATTGCATGCATCAGATGTATCATACTCATGACATAAGGAACGATTATTCACTGCGATTATATAGCACAAACATGGTGCAATCAAGACAGAGTTACAATGCTTTACTTGATCATTTGTGCACTATTCATACTGCAAGCACACAATGTAAAGTGTGTGTAAATCAGTCCATAGACACTAGATGGCACCAGATTCAGCTTCACTTGCCACATCGCCTGCCACCAGATGCAGCTTGTCACTTGCCACATCGCCTGCCACCAAATGCAGCTCGTCACTTGCCACATCACCTGCCACCAAATGCAGCTCGTCACTTGCCACATCGCATGCCACCAGATGCAGCTTGTCACTTGCCACAAGCTGCAGCTCGTCACTTGCCACGCCGCCTGCCACAAGATTCAGCTTCACTTGCCACATCGCCTGCCACCAGATGCAGCTTGTCACTTGCCACGTCGCCTGCTACTAGATGCAGCTTGTCACTTGCCACCAGATGCAGCTTGTCACTTGCCACATCGCCTACCACCAGATGCAGATTGTCACTTGCCATGTCGCTTCCTACCACCAGATGCAGCTTGTCACTTGCCATGTCACCTGCCACCAGATGCAGCTTGTCACTTGCCACCTTCGCCTGCCACCAGGTGCAGCTTGTCCCTTGCCACCAGATGGAGCTGGTCACTTCCCTCTAAGACTCACAACTCTCTCTGCCTCCCAACATTCTGGCACCCGAGTGTGCTAACCGGCACATGTGTAGTTGAGGGTGGAACAGCGGCGATGCGGGTGAGGAGAGATTTAATCTCTCTGCTCGCTTGCCGTAGCTCTGATCTGAGCTATGATTAAGCACTGAATCGCAGTGCGAAACGTCAGCTCATACTTGCTGTTTTCTTGCTGTGGCATGTTATTTGTGCTTTTGTTTTAAATAAAATAACCTTTTTTGGAGTGCGGCTGTCCAAGCGTTTGCCTCAGATTTTTTGCATTGTCATATGCATTGCCTGCACCCACGGCTCTGGATCTTGTGAATGAGTCACCAGTCACATCTGAGCGGTAACTCTCTCCTGCCGTAGCTCGGATGAAGCAGCCTTCATGGTCTGGCTGTGAAGGCAGATCAGCGCTGATAGAGGGCAGGCGGTGAGGGATGTCATCTCTCTGCTCGCCTGCCGCACCCCTTACAGTGCAGCCTTCGCGGCCTGGTTGCAAAGAGGGTACGGACAAGTACCAGTCCACGGCTCAGGGGTTGGGATCCTTGCTCTAGAGCAGGTAAATTACCTGTAATTGTTATTTTGGGCCATTGGCATTCTCTAAGCCTAGACCAATAGACTATGAGCTCAGCCTGCCAACATTATATAATTCAGTATACAGTTCTCCTGTCTACATAGCATATTTGTCAACGGGTCTTTTGTCTATGGGTAAATGTAATGTATTATTTAAAGTGTAGTTACCATTTTTTCACTATAGCTTTAGTTACGTTACTTACCTGAAATGAAGTCCTACGATGTGCAGGCTGCTGAATTCTGAAGAAATCTTCACTGCAGGACTGCCCTGTCCTCTTCCTGCTGCTGAACTTCCAGTACTGTGGGAGTGAACAGCTTTAGGTCTCAGGGGGCAGCTGCACAAGAGATGAACTGATGGGGACACATCCTCTCCTTTCTCCTCCTCCATGGTGAAAAGTTCTTGTACTGATTACACTGCCTGTATATGGGGGAGGATCTGATTAGTCACACAATTCTTTCCCCCATTCACAGCTTATGGTACAAGTAGTGTAATCAGTGAAATAACTTTTCTCAATGGAGGTGAGGGAGGACAGGAGTGAGTGTCTCCACGAGATCATCTTTAGTGCAGCTGAGCCTGTAGACCCAAACCTGTTAACCCCCCCCCCCATAGCTTTCTACAGAATCCAGCAGCCTGCACATCATGGGACATACTTAATTACAGGTATGCAACTAAAGCTGTAGAGCAAAAAGTTTGTAAGCTAAACTTCAGATTTAGGAGAATGAATAGTATTTTTACTCAGACGTACTTCATGGTGTTGGAATTACTATTTTCTATGACTTTCTGCCTCCAATCGTCAATGGTTTCATCATTGATGCAGCTGGTGTAATTTTTGTTGTGGCAGGAGCGGAAGTCATCAGCAGGCTCAGGCTTCTAAAAGACAGGACAGAAAATCTAAAGATGTGAAGCTGTGCCAAAAATAAACTGACAGGGGTTATAACCCTGCCTTACTCTACCCAATATAAAAAAAAAAAAAAAAAAAAAAAACATGGTTTTGCCCATAATTCTACTTTAAGTTTTTTTTTTTTTTTTTAGACTTTAGTTGCACATTTAAGTGCATGAACACTAAGTTTTGGACAAAGTATGGGAGGAAAAGAACCCATCAGGTTTTAATTACTGTCTGTGTTCTTGCTGGGGAGATTCACTCTCTCAATTTCCTGCGACAAGAAGTGAGGGAGAAAATAGGATTTTTTACTCACCGTAAAATCCTTTTCTCTGAGTCCATGGACCGACACAGCTTCTCTATTGACAAAGTGGTATTATCCGTTAATTAGGAGTGACTAGGCAGAAAAACTTGTAAAAAGTGTTGCATCACACCTTCTACAGTACCGCCCAGGGGGCGGACCCTCTGGGTATACCCTCTCAGTCTGCACATCGCAGATCAGTTCGTCAAAAAGCAGTACAAACTTAAAAGGAGGGGTGGGTGCTGTGTCGGTCCATGGACTCAGAGAAAAGGATTTTACGGTGAGTAAAAAATCCTATTTACTCTTTCGTCCATGGACCGACACAGCTTCTCTATTGACAAAGTGGGACGTCCCAAAGCAGTGTCAGAGAAAAAACGAGGGGTGGTAACAGCATAAAAACAAACTTCACCCCAAAACACAAAACAGCACTCCTCCAACGGAGGAGTTGCAACTCTAAACAGCCGCCTGCAAAACCTTGCGGCCGAAAGAGGCATCCGAAGATGCACCTACATCAACTTTGTAGAATTTTGTGAAAGTGTGAGCGGACGACCAAGTCGCCGCTTTACATAGTTGGGAAACAGACGCTTGATGTCGGAAAGCCCAAGAGGCACCTATTGCCCTGGTCGAATGCGCCGTGACAGGAAAGGGGGGCGCCTGACCCTTTAAGGCGTAAGCCTGGATTACTATCTGTCGGATCCACCTAGAGATGGTGGCCGATGAGACTGCTTGGCCCTTCTTGGGACCAGCCACCGAAACAAACAGTGAGTCTGACTTCCGGAACAGGGAAGTAGCAGATATGTATACTCTCAAAGCTCGGACAACGTCCAAGGAATGCAACGCCGACTCCTTAGGATTCGACGGCTGAGGACACAAGGATGGAAGTACAATGTCTTCGTTGAGATGAAAAGCCGAAACGACCTTCGGAAGAAAGGAAGGCTGCGGCCGCAGCACCACCTTATCCTTGTGGAAAATCAAATAGGGAGCCTTGCAGGACAAGGCTGCCAGCTCAGAGACTCGTCTAACTGACGTAACAGCCACCAAAAAGACCACCTTCTGAGAAAGTGTCAACAGGGGAATATCTCTAATATTCTCAAACGGTGCCTTCTGAAGCACCGAGAGGACCAGGTTCAAGTCCCACGGAGGTAACGGGGGGCGGACCGGAGGGGCCACATGTCGAACCCCCTGCACAAATGTACTCACGAGAGAGTGAGTCGCCAGGGGTCGCTGAAAAAAGACAGCCAGGGCAGATATCTGTCCCTTAATCGTACTTAGGGCAAGCCTTTGGTCTACCCCATGCTGTAAAAACAGCAGGATTCTGGAAACCAAATAGGTACGCGGATGCCATTTCATTTCCTCACACATGGAGATGTAGGCCCTCCAAGTGCGGTGATAGACCTTCCTAGAGGACGGTTTCCGAGCACTTCTCATAGTAGAAATTACTGAGTCTGACAGGCCCCGGTCTCTCAGTACCTGGTTCTCAACAGCCATGCCGTTAAAGCCAATGACTGTAAAGCAGGATGGAATATGGGACCTTGCGACAGCAGGTCCTTCCGTAGTGGTAGGCGCCAGGGGACCTCTGCTACCAGACGTACTAGATCGGCGTACCAAGGACGCTGAGGCCAATCTGGAGCGATTAGGATCATTGGAATTCCCTCTGCCTCCACTCTGCGGAGCAGAAGAGGAAGAAGCCTTAAAGGAGGGAAGGCATAGATTAGCCGATACTGGCCCCACGATGCTACCAACGCGTCCGTTGCGTCTGCCCATGGGTCTCTTGACCGGGCCACAAACCTCAATACCTTCCGATTGAGTCGGGAAGCCAGAAGATCTACGTCTGGTGTGCCCCATCTTTGGCAGAGGAGTTGGAACACCTCCGGGTGTAAGGACCATTCTCCCTGGTCCAGCATCTGGCGGCTCAGGTAGTCCGCCTGCCAGTTTTCCACACCCGGAATGTACACGGCCGACAGTGCCGGTACGCTCCTCTCTGCCCACTTCAGGATGCGAGCGATCTCCGATGCTGCAGCTGAGCTTCTTGTTCCTCCTTGATGATTGACATATGCCACTGCTGTGGCCTTGTCTGACTGGATCCTGACTGGACGCCCTTGCAGTCTCTGAGACCATTTGAAGAGGCACAGCTTGATCGCCCGGATCTCCAGGACATTGATCGGCAGGAGGGCTTCCTCTGGGGTCCAGCGACCTTGCGCCGACTGGACACCCCAGACTCCCCCCCCAACCTGTAAGGCTGGCGTCCGTCGTGATCACTATCCAGTAAACCGGAAGAAATGACTTCCCGGCCATTAGAGCCGGTGCTGTCAGCCACCATACCAGGGATCTCCTGACTAGGTGGCTCACTCGGATTTGATAATCCAGAGATGAAGGGCATCTGTTCCATCTGGACAGAACTTCCCTCTGTAACACTCGAGTGTGGTATTGAGCATATGGGACCGCCTCGAAGGAGGCTACCATGAGGCCCAACACTCGCATGCAAAAACGGAGTGACGACCAATTCCTGGAAGTCAGCTGCCGTACTGCAGCCCGGAGGGTCTGCAACTTCTCCACAGGGAGGAATACCTTTGCCTCTGAGGAATCCAGAATCAACCCCAGGTACACTAGGCGTTGAGTGGGCACCAATACTGACTTTTGCGTGTTTAGTATCCAACCACAGTCTCGAAGAGTCTGACAGGTAATGGACACGCTTACCTCTAATTCTGAGCTTGAAGGGCCCTTCAGCAGAAGGTCGTCCAAGTAACCTGTGATAGCGATACCCCGCTGTCTTAGAAGTGCCAGAATCGGAGCGAGCACCTTGGTGAACGTCCTGGGTGCTGAGGCAAGGCCAAACGGGAGGGCCACAAACTGGTAGTGGTTCTTCCCGATAGCAAATCGCAGAAACCTCTGGTGTCTGGAGTATATGGGGACATGCAGGTATGCGTCCTTGATGTCCAAGGAGGCCAGAAAGTCCCCCGGATGGAGAGCCGTGACTACGGATCGAACCGACTCCATCCGAAATCTTTGTACCTTCACAAAGCAATTGAGGGCTCTGAGATCCAAGATTGGACGAACCCCCTCCTTCTTTGGCACAATGAACAGATTTGAGTAAAAACCCTGACCCCGTTCCTGTTCTGGAACTGGAATAACTACCCCGCGTTCCAGTAGACCCTGGACCGCCCCATACAGGGCCTCCCGACGGGTCGGTAGTAGCTGGAGATTGGAGGTGATGAATCTGTCTGGTGGACAAGAGAGAAATTCTATCTTGTAGCCTGAGGAGATTACTTCGCAAACCCACCTGTCGGAGACTAGAGCAGTCCACTGAGTCGCGAATTTGCGAAGACGTCCCCCCACCCGAGAGCTGGGTGGGGGCGGACCTTCATGTGGACGCAGATTTGTCCACAGGCTTGTTGGGTCTGCGGGACCAAGGACGCTTTTGTCCTTGGGCAGGCGCTTTATCGGCCTGGGGTCTTTTCCCTGTCGCCTTAAGAGGGCGAAAAAAACCGCTTACGTGCAGTAAAGGAGGGCCCTTGCCCTTGGCGTGGTCCCCTACCCTTGCTAGTTTGGGGAAGCAAAGTGCTTTTACCTCCTGTAGCATCCTTGATGATGTCATCCAGAGAAGCCCCAAAAAGTCTGTCGCCCTTAAAAGGCAGATCCAATAGGGCTTTCTTGGAAGTCTGGTCCGCAGACCAGCCCTTTAGCCAGATCAGGCGGCGTATT
Organism: Rana muscosa; assembly: GCA_029206835.1. Classification (NCBI taxonomy): domain Eukaryota; kingdom Metazoa; phylum Chordata; class Amphibia; order Anura; family Ranidae; genus Rana; species Rana muscosa. The sequence continues at coordinate 446,801,163 of CM055116.1, forward strand.
GCTACTGCATAAACCGAAGCTCTTGACAGCAGGGGAATAGTATCCATGTCTGACTCGCAGACAAACTTAAGGCCCTGGACCAACTGGTCGGCCAAAGTTATCTCATTAGGAGGAGCATCTCGCTCCTTTAACCCCTGGAGTAGCAATTTTGCCCATTCAGTAAGTGTCTGAGACACTAGGGCCCCCGCCAATGCCGGGCGTACTGCTGAGCCTACCACTGAGTATAGGTAGCGAGCGAGTGCTTCAGCCTTCTTATCCACAGGGTCCTTGAAAACAGGAGCCCCTTCTACTGGAATAGTGGTGGCTCTATTAAGTCTGGACACCGAAGGGTCCACTATAGGGGGAGAGGTCCATATCTTCAGAAAACTCTCCTCAAAGGGGTACCGTACTGCAAACCTCTTTGGGGCTGTAAAGACCCTCAGTGGGTTCTCCCATTCCTTGTATAAGAGTTTGTCAAAATAAGACACACAAGGGAACACCTTAGCAGTGCGGGCAGGTTTACGAAACCCAAAGGGGACTGGAGTATCTGCTACTTCTTCAGTCCTTTCCAACTTTAGCGTATCCCGCACTGCAGTAATAAGGTCAGATACCAAAGCCGTCTCGCGTACTGACCTGGACTTGGAGTCCTCCTCACTGTCCGATCGGTCACGGTCTGCAGTCTCTGATGCATCAGAATCTGGGCCATGAGCCGTAGCTGGACCTGGTTCTGCATCAGAAATATCCCCAGAAGATTGCAGGGGACGGGGGCGTTTATTACCCCCTGTATTCCCGTGTGCTGCTTCCACCCTGGCAGCAAACGCCTCTAGGATTGCCGACATAGCGTCCATAGACACCTCAGGGACACCAGCTGCTAAATCTGGTGTTTCAGGGGAGAAGACATCTGGCTCAGATGCCATGCTGACCACACGCTGACACTCACAGGGCTCCAGGCAAGATATCAATAGGCCACCCTCCTGCGCTGCAGAGATGCTGGGTTACCCAGAGGACTCACCACCCTGGATAGGTACTGCTATGCTGCGCCTATGATGCTGTCCCCTTGCTGCTGTGTCAGTCTGCTTCTTTTATCAGCACTTCCTGTGTGAATTTTCGCGCCAGTGTAATGCACCCTAGAGGCCGGAGGCTCTCGCAAAATGGTTGCCAAAACCGTCTGTATGGAAGATAATGTGGGCTCTAAGAAAATGGCCGCCGACAGAAGATAGAGGTCAGGCAGCCATAGCCCACAAAAAAGATGGCCGCCGAACGGCAATATCTGCATACAGGGTGGACAAACATGGCCGCCGATCACCTGATAGGGGCCAGTGGGTGTGGCCGAACTACAGGAAGATGGCCGCCAGGCAGTTACAAGAGGCCAAACTTGGCATGGACCACCTCAAAATGGCCGCCGACAGCATGGAGACACAGAAACACAGGTAAGCAAAAATGACATTTCTTTTAAATGTTAGTTACAGCCAGCCCCGCTCCAGTGGGACCCCCTAGGTGACCCCCAGCACCCAGCAACCTTTAGCTAGAAGCCCAGGGAGGAGGGAAAGGCAGGGAGAGAGGGAAGAAAGGGGCCACAACCACTTACTTGATCTCTCCAGGAATGTCCAGCTAAATCACCCAGCCGAGGCAGGGGAGTTTTACTTACCTATCCTGCATGTATTCTGCTGGAAGACATTCCAAACAGATCATCGTCCGCGCACGGAAGGTGACTGTTGGCCAGGCATGCTGTGATTGGACCCTGAAGGGACGATCATATGTATGCCCTGGAGCATGACGCTCACCGGACAGGCTGCTGCGACTCGGCCGTAAGGTCAGCCGAAGCTGAGCGGTCCGATGCAAGCCTTGGAGCGTAAGCTCACCGGCCAGGCTGCTGCGACTCGGCCGTAAGGTCAGCCGAAGCTGAGCGGTCCGATGCAGGCCCTGGAGCGTAGGCTCACCGGCCACCCGTGGAGCGACGGGCATGTCGTGGAAAACCCAGCGCGTAGCTAGGGTCGGCACACGCTCGATGGCCGAAACTGGGGAGACTACAAGGATCGAGGATCCAGCCTGTCACCCAGTCGGCAGTTGATCGAAGATCGCAGGAAACAACAAATGTAGCAAAAAAATAAAAAATATATATATCTTTTTTCCCCGGACCAATGAGCCCGAAGGGAGCCATGTCCTACTCCTTGCTAGACAGAAAAAAACTGATCTGCGATGTGCAGACTGAGAGGGTATACCCAGAGGGTCCGCCCCCTGGGCGGTACTGTAGAAGGTGTGATGCAACACTTTTTACAAGTTTTTCTGCCTAGTCACTCCTAATTAACGGATAATACCACTTTGTCAATAGAGAAGCTGTGTCGGTCCATGGACGAAAGAGTAACAACATTTTATCGTTGTCCCCAAAACAGGTAGGTGAGGCTAAATCTTCCACGGATGGTATCAGGTATGGTAAAAACTGTCTTATGCCGCGTACACACGATCGATTTTCTCGACGGTGAAAACACCGTCGAGAAAATAGACGGGAAAAACGAGGAACGGCTTGTTCCCCCTCTACACGGCCGTTTTTCCCGACATTTTTTCTCTTGGTTGAGAAAAACAACCGTGTGTAGGCTCCCCGGCAGTGTTTCCCTATGGGAAAACTGCAGCAGAAAAAAAAAATGCCGTGAATCACGACGAGAAAAATTAGAGCATGTTCTAATTTTTCTCATCGTGATTAATGACGTTTTTCTCGTCGGGAAAAATGATCAAAAGCCCACACACGGTCGTTTTTCTCGTCAAAGAGAAAAAAATTAATTTTTCCCGACGAGAAAAATAGTCGCGTGTACGCGGCATAAAAGGGGAATTTACTTTTTAGAGATTTCTTTTCACTCTGGGTTGTGTCTCCAGGACAGGGAATGAAGGGAAATCTCCCCAATGGGACAAAGACCGCAAATTATAAAGTCATGGGGGTTAACACTTAGCTACTCTATCCTAGACTAAAAAATAAGAACAAAAAAAGTTTGGGTGATAATCAGCACTGCCACCATGTTGTCACTTTTCTTTGCCTGAAGTTATGAAACTAGACTTAGTAGGCGTTACAGATAAGGAAGACATCATTAGAATAACCATAGTGTTAGTTTCCTATGACTCACCTCTGGCTTTGAGCAGAGTACAAATGTTTTGTCCCAGCCACAGAAAATGTGCTTGATAATATTGTATGAAGATGGATCTGTGAAAATGATGCAACACTTATGGCAGACTTGCAAGAATAATTATTAAAAGCATACAAATGCAGTGCAAAAAACATTGCATGGCATCTTGGAAACAAGATGTCATTTCTAAATGACCCTTTTAGAAACTTCGTAAGTACTTGAAGGTACAGGGAACATGAGCTCAACCAAAAAACAAGCGCTTTCCCGTCTAGAGGCCTAGTGCCATAGGTCTCAGGTCATACGAACAATCCTTGTTATTGCCCACAACAGTTATTATTATGCGGGTTTTATAAAATGTCAACAGTTTGAGTAGCAAAGTTGTTCACTTCAGCTCAGGGGGAAAAAAAAATAAAAAATGACCACTTGTTTCAAAAGCCCATTGAAGGTCCATCAAGAGTAAGAGGTTTTCATGTACCGTATATACTCGACTCCCATGTTAAATGGTAATTTCTCCAGTGATTTTGGGGACCCAGTACCGGCCGGTCCTAGGTCCCCTGGACCCCAAACTTGGCACACATGTAGATGAAGAGAGGGGCTACAAGTGTGCAAAGTTTGTTGTCCAGGGGACCTACGGCCGGGAGCACCCTTTTTTTAAAGCCGGGTACCCCTTCCATAGACTCCCATGTTAAACATCAATCTAGTCACACAGCGCCGGAGATCAGGTAGGGAGATTAGGCACAGTGAGGCATGGGCACAGTGAGGCATGGGCACAGTGAGGCATGGGCACAGTGAGGCATGGGCAAAGTAAGGCATGGGCAAAGTAAGGCATGGGCAAAGTGAGGCATGGGCACAGTGAGGCATGGGCACAGTGACAGTGAGGCAAGGGCACAGTGAGGCACAACCACAGTGAGGCATGGGCAAAGTAAGGCATGGGCAAAGTAAGGCATGGGCAAAGTAAGGCACAGTGAGGCATGGGCACAGTGAGGCATGGGCACAGTGAGGCATGGGCACAGTGAGGCATGCAGATGGACACTCTAGGCTTATACTCAAGTCAATACGTTTCCCCAGTTTTTTGTGGCAAAATTAGGTGCCTCGGCTTATATTGGGGTCGGCTTATACTCGAGTATATACGGTAAGTGGAAAACCTTTTTTTATAACTGCTACTTCTTTCTTCCCTTATTGATCCGATCTTCCAACAGAAAGGCATTACTACTTACCAAACGTGGGTGGAGTTTTAATGCAGGGCATGGTCCACTTTCCTTTTACTGTAGTGGGGCAGATGACATTACTTGTGTGTCCGGTGCCAAGCTGGCCCCGATCTCCACATCCAAATGCATAGAGGATTCCAGAAGAAGGCACATAGGCAATAGTGTGCTGTCTGCAGGAATAAAAAGACATAATATTATACACATATGCAGTATTTTATATAGAATAATCACCTATATTGAATAACATTTTTCCTAATTTACATAGAATATGTTAATCCTGATGATCTTTACCACTTTGGGGGGGGGGGGGGGGTGACCCCCTTACCCTAAGACATATGTACTGTACGGTGGCAAATAAGTGGGCTTTAACGCTTACATGCCACATATATGTGTCACTAGGCAGCAGATGTTTTTATGCTGCGAGTACACTCACTGTGCCCTTACAGCACATAGACCAAGCTCTGAACGATGGCTCTTTGGCCTGCTAATGGGACCGCCTCCTGATCCTGTGATCACGATGACAGCCAATCGCCGTGGTCACGTGACCAATCACTCTACCAGTGATGCCTAACTACACTGCAGAGTGCATGAGCATCATGGGAAATGTAATTCCAAAACATCTGGGGTGCCAAGGCTCGCCATCACTGCCCTATAGGATTGAATGGAGATTGTGGTGTGCATACAAGGCCCAGCACAGGGGACAACACACAGCCAAGATCTGGCAGGATCGGGGAAAGGCGAGTAAAAGAACGGCAGGAGGGCTGGGGGAAGGAGGGAGTTAAGACAATGAAATTGCAATTACACTTTAAAAGCAAAATCATGCTTTTCCCATTAAAGGATAAACAGGTTAGTGTTAAAAACCAGGTCGTCCAGCGCTCATGGCGCAATGACGTCTTTTTATTGGCTATAAAAGGATAAAAATCGACACATTTACAAGTGAAGGCGAATAAACGGCGTCAAACAGTTCCTTCAATAGAGAGCCTTAGTGAGAGGCACATCCGTGCTTCAGAATAGATGAGAAGACAGCCGGATGGATGGATGGATGGATGGGCTGGCTCCATGGACACAGGATCATCATCAAGCAGCTACCGACAAGCCATGAGTGAGCCACTCACTGACTGAAGAGACGGCCAATCAGGAGAGGGCTGTGGGGCGCCTAGGGAGAGCTCTGATGGAGCCAACTGATAGAGGACACTGTAGTGGTCAGGATAACATGTTTCGGAGGGCGTGGCCTCTTTCCTCAGACCCACCCCCTGTTATTCAGAGAGCCCTTTTGTTGCTGAAATTAATTGGCCTGGGTTTTTTTTAACCGTATAATCAGAATTTATCGAACTTCTACTGAAAAACATATAGGGGGCAGTATGACAACAACTATGACAACTATAACATTTAGGAGCAGCATGCAATATGCCTAGGGTACAACTACATATTCTTTCTCTTGAAAAAATGTAATTAATTGGATTACAATTGCAAATGAATAATAATTGTATGATAGTAAAGAATAATAAATAAATCATAAATTTCAGTAAAATAGGATAGGTAAAAAATAATAATAATAATAATAATAATAAAGATTCATTCGTAGGTTCTTTCTGTATACATGTATATATGTGAACACCAACATGTACACACACACACACGTTGATTCTTTTATCATTATTGTAATATATATACACCGGTATATATTTATTCATTCATATCAAGTCATATTTTAATATATTAGCCATTTATATCAGATAACTTTTTCGTTTCCTAATTTATGGCTTTTCTTGCTTTTTAACCCTTAAGCCTCGTACACACAATCGGATTATCCGACGAGAATTGTGTGATGACAGGCTGTCGTCGGAAAATCCGACTGGTTGTACGCTCCATCGGACAATTGTTGTCAGATTTTCCACGAACAAAATGTGGGATAGCATGCTTTAAAATTGTCTTCCAACAACTGTGTGTCGGATTTTCCGATCGTGTGTACACAAGTCCGTCGGACAAAGTACAAACATGCATGCCCAGAAGCAATGCTCACCATAACACAACACAGAAGTTGAACTAAAGGGTGGCGCTAAAGAGCTGAAAAAACACGTAGGTTCGTGTTTGTTGGCCGACAATTTATTCTTTTGTATGCAATAAAAGTTTCTGGCCAACGCCCTTCGGACAAAATTCCTACGCTTTGTCTGATGAAAATACGATCGTGTGTACGAGGTTTTTAGTGTGTTGTAGAGGGAATTTTATATGTTGTTAGTTTACTAGTTGTTAGATAATACAACTTCACAAGAGGTTGTATTAGGGTACAGCTGACTAAAAAAGAATAATAAAAAAATAATAGATAATTATTGAATTTTTTTTCTTATAATTATATATATTATATATATATATATATATATATATATATATATATATATATATATATATATATATTTAAAAAAAGCCCATTATGGTGAATACATTTTAATAAAAGATGGAAAATAAACACTTATTCTTTTTGATATAAAAATAATAAATTACACATTATGAACTTAATTGGAGAGTAAGAGGAGTAGTAGTAGTAAGAGTAGTAAGAGTAGGAGGAGTAGTAGTAATAGGAGTAGTAGTAAGAGTAGTAGTAGGAGGAGTAGTAAGAGTAGGAGTAGTAGAAGAGTAGTAGTAGTAAGAGTAGTAGTAGTAGTAAGAGTAGTAGTAGTAGTAAGAGTAGTAGTAATAATAGCAGTAGTTAGGGTAGTAGTAGTAATAGTAGTAGTAAGAGGAGTAGTGGTAATAATAGGAGTAGTAAGGAGTAGTAGTAAGAGTGGTAGTAGTAGTAGTAGAAGAGTAGTAGTAAGAGCAGTAATAGTATTAAGAGTAGTAGTAGTAAGAGTAGTAGTAGTAAGAGTGGTAGTATTAGTCGTAGTAAGAGTGGTGGTAGTAGTAGTAGTAATAATAGTAGTAAGAGGAGTAGTAGTAAGGAGTAGTAGTAATAATAGTATTAAGGAGTAGTAGTAAGAGGAGTAGTAGTAGTAGTAATAGGAGTAGTAGTAGTAACAGTAGTAGTAGTAAGAGTAGTAGTAGTAAGGAGTAGTAAGAGTAAGGAGTAGTAAAATTAGTGTTAGTAATAGTAGGAGTAGTAGTAAGAGGAGTAGTAGTAAGAGTAGTAATAAGGAGTAGTAGTAAGAGTAGTGAGAGTAGGAGTAAGAGAAGGAGTATTAGTAGTAGTAAGAGTAGTAATAGTAAGAGGAGTAGTAGTTGGAGCAGTTGTAGTTGTATTGGGAGTAGTAGAAGTAAGAGTAGTAGTAAGAGTAGTAGTAGGAGGAGTATTAAGAGTAGGAGTGGTAGAAGAGTAATAGTAGTAGTAGTAGTTGTAAGAGTAGCAGTAGGAGTAGTAGTAGTAATAATAGTAGTAGTAGTAGTAGTAAGAGGAGTAGTAGTAAGAGTAGTAATAGTAGTAAGGAGTAGTAGTAGTAGTAATAAGAGTAGTTGTAGTAGTAATAAGAGTAGTTGTAAGAGTAGCAGTAGTAGTAATAAATAGTAGTAGTAGTAGTAGTAGTAGTAGTAGTAAGAGGAGTAGTAGTAAGAGTAGTAATAGTAGTAAGGAGTAGTAGTAAGAGTAGTAGTAGTAAGAGTAATAGTAGTAATAAGAGGAGTAATAGTAAGGAGTAGTAGTAATAATAGTATTAAGAGTAGTAGTAAGAGGAGAAGGAGGAGTAGCAATAGGAGTAGTAGTAAGAGTAGTAGTAGTAAGAGTAGTGGTAGTAAGAGTAGTAGTAGGAGTAGTAATAGAAGTAGAACTAAGAGGAGTAGTAAGGAGTAAGAGGAGTAGTAAGGAGTAAGAGGAGTAGTAAGGAGTAGTAGTAGTAAGAGTAGTAGGAAGAGGAGTAGTAGTAAGAGAAGGAGTAGTAGTAAGAATAGTAATAGTAAGAGGAGTAAAAGCATTAGTAAGAGTAGTAAGGAGTAGTAGTAAGAGTAGTAGAAGTAGTAGGAGTAGTAAGATTAGTAGTGAGCAATAGTAGTAGTAAGAGTAGTAGTAGTAGTAAGAGGAGTATTAGTAGTAGTAAGAGCATTAGTAAGAGTAGTAAGAGTAATAGTAGTAATAGCGAGAGTAGTAGTAGTAAGAGTAGGAGTAGTAAGAGTATTAGTAAGAGTATTAGTAGTAGGAGGAGGAGTAAGAGTAGGAGTAGTAGTAATAAGAGTAGTAGTAGTAAGAGTAGCAGTAGGAGTAGTAGTAATAATAATAGTATTAAGAGTAGTAGTAGTAAGAAGTAGTAGTAGTAGTAAGAGGAGGAGTAGTAGTAAGAGTAGTAGTAAGAGGAGTAGTAGTAATAATAATAGTATTAAGAGTAGTAGTAAGAAGTAGTAGTAGTAAGAGGAGTAGTAGTAGTAAGAGTAGTTGTAGTAGCAAGAGTAGTAGTAGTAGTAAGAGTAGTAGTAGTAGTAATAGTAGTAAGAGGAGTAGTAATAGTAGTAGTAGTAAGAGGAGTAGTAAGGAGTAGTAGTAAGAGTAGTAGTAGTAAGTATTAGCAAGAGTAGTAGTAGTATGAGTATTAGTAAGAGTAGTAGTAGTATCAAGAGTAGTAGTAAGACTAAAGCCCCGTACAAACGATCGGTTTGACTGATGAAAACCGTCCGATGGATGGTTTTCATCAGACCAACCGATCGTGTATGGTACCCATCGGTCTTTTTTCCATCGGTTGTAAAAAATAGAACTTGTTTTAAAATTTTCCGATGGATAAAAAACCGATGGGAATTTCCGATCGTCTATGGGCAAGTCCATCGGTTAAAAAACCCACGCATGCTCAGAATCAAGTCGACGCATGCTCAGAAGCATTAAACTTCATTTTTCTCGGCTCATTGGAGTGTTTTACGTCACCGCGTTTGGAACGGTCGGTTTTTTGACTGATGGTGTGTGGGCAAGACTGATGAAAAAACAGTTTCATCGGATTTCCGATGGACAAATCCATCGGACGAAAATCCATAGGTTATCCGATCGTGTGTACGGGGCTTAAGAGTATTAGGAGTAGTAAGAGTAGTAGTAATACTAGTAGTAAGAGTATTAGGAGTAAAAGTAGTAGTAAGAGTAGTAGTAGTAGTAAGGAGTATTAGTAGTAATAGTAGTCAGAGCATTAGTAAGAGTAGTAGTAATAATAGTAGGAGTAGTAAGAGTAGTAGTAAGGAGTAGTAGGAATAGTAGTAAGAGTAGTAGTAATAAGAGTAGTAATAGTAGGAGTAGTAAGATTTGTAGTGAGCAATAGTAAGAGTAGTAGTAGTAGTAAGAGTAGTAGTAATAGTAAGAGTAGTAGTAATAGTAGGAGTAGTAAGAGTAGTAGTAAGGAGAAATAGTAGTAGTAAGAGTAGAAGTAAGGAGTAGTAGTAAGGAGTAGTAACAGTAGGAGTAGTAGGTAAGGAGTAGGAGTAGTAAGACTAGTGGTAGTAAGAGTAGTAGTAGTAATATTAGTAGTAGTAGTAGTAGTAGTAGTAAGGAGCAATAGTAGTAGTAGTAGTAAGAGGAGTATTAGTAGTAATAGTAATAGTAAGAGTAGTAGTAAATAGGAGTAGTAAGAGTAGTAGTGAGCAATAGTAGTAGTAAGAGGAGTAGTAGTAGTAATAGTAGTAAGATAATTAGTAAGAGTAGTAGTAGTGAGAGTAGTAGTAGTAGTAGTAAGAGTAGTAGTATTAGAAGAGTAGTATTAGTAAGAGTAGTGGTAATAGTAGTAGTAAGAGTAGTATTAGTGAGAGTAGTAGTAGTATTAGTGAGAGTAGTAGTAGTAAGAGTAGTAGTAAAGTAGTAGTAGTAAGAGTATTAGGAGTAGTAAGAGTAGTAGTAATACTAGTAGTAGTAAGAGTAGTAGTATTAGAAGAGTAGTAGTAAGAGTAGTAGTATTAGTGAGAGTAGTAGTAGTAAGAGTAGTAGTAGTAATAGTAGTATTAGTAAGAGTAGGAGTAGTAAGAGTAGGAGTAGTAAGAGTAGGAGTAAGGAATAGTAGTAGTAAGAGTAGTAGTAGTAGCAAGAGTAGTAGTAGTAGCAAGAGTAGTAGTAGTAAGGAGGAGTATTAGTAGTAAGGAGGAGTAGTAGTGAGTAGTAGTAGTAAGAGTAGTAGTAAGGAGAAATAGTAGTAGTAGTAAGAGTAGAAGTAAGGAGTAGTAGTAAGAGTAGTAGTAAGAGTAGTAGTAGTAAGGAGTAGTAGTAGTGAGTAGTAATAGTAGGAGTAGTAGTAAGGAGTAGGAGTAGTAAGAGTAGTGGTAGTAAGAGTAGTAGTAGTAAGAGTAGTAATATTTGTAGTAGTAAGAGTAGTAGTAAGAGGAGTATTAGTAGTAATAGTAGTAGTAGTAAGAGCATTAGTAAGAGTAGTAGTGAGCAATAGTAGTAGTAAGAGTAGTAGTAGTAGTAAGGAGGAGTATTAGTAGTAAGGAGGAGTATTAGTAGTAAGGAGGAGTAGTAGTGAGTAGTAGTAGTAAGAGTAGTAGTAAGGAGAAATAGTAGTAGTAGTAAGAGTAGAAGTAAGGAGTAGTAGTAAGAGTAGTAGTAAGAGTAGTAGTAGTAAGGAGTAGTAGTAGTGAGTAGTAATAGTAGGAGTAGTAGTAAGGAGTAGTGGTAGTAAGAGTAGTAGTAGTAAGAGTAGTAATATTTGTAGTAGTAAGAGTAGTAGTAAGAGGAGTATTAGTAGTAATAGTAGTAGTAGTAAGAGCATTAGTAAGAGTAGTAGTGAGCAATAGTAGTAGTAAGAGTAGTAGTAGTAGTAAGAGGAGTATTAGTAGTAGTAGTAAGAGAATTAGTAAGAGTAGTAGTAGTAGTGAGAGTAGTAGTGGTAATAAGAGTAGTAGTATTAGAAGAGTAGTAGTAGTATTAGTAAGAGTAATAGTAATAGTAGTAGTAAGAGTAGTATTAGTGAGAGTAGTAGTAGTAGTAGTAGTAGTAGTAGTAGTAAGAGTAGTAGTAGTAAGAGTATTAGTAAAAGTAGTAGTAGGAGTATTAGGAGTAGTAAGAGTAGTAGTATTAAGAGCAGTGTTTCTCAACTCCAGTCCTCAAGGCGCCCCAACAGGTCATGTTTTCAGGCTCTCCATTGTTTTGCACATGTTATTTGATCAGTTTAACTGCTTTAGTAATTCCCACAGCTGTTTCATCTGAGGGAAATCCTGAAAACATGACCTGTTGGGGCGCCTTGAGGACTGGAGTTGAGAAACACTGATTAAGAGTATTAAAAGTAGTAAAAGTAGTAGTAAGAGTAGTAGTAGTAAGGAGTAGCAATAGTAGTAGTAAAAGGAGTATTAGTAGTAATAGTAGTCAGAGCATTAGTAAGAGTAGTAGTAGTAAGAGTAGTAGTAGTAATAGTAGGAGTAGTAAGAGTAGTAATAGTAGTAAGGAGTAAGAGTAGAAGTAAGGAGAAGTAGTAGTAAGAGTAGTAGTAGTAGCAAGAGTAGTAGTAAGAGTAGTAGTAATAGGAGTAGTAAGAGCAGTAGTAAGGAGTAAGAGTAGTAGTAGTAAGAGTAGTAGTAGCAAGAGTAGTAGTAGTGAGTATTAATAGTAGGAGTAGTAGTAATAGTAGGAGTAGTAGTAGTATGAGTAGTAGTAGTAAGGAGTAGTAGTAAGAGTAGTAGTAGTAGTAAGAGTAGTGGTAGTAAGAATAGTAATATTAGTAGTAGTAAGAGTAGTAGTAGTAGTAGTATGAGTAGTAGTAATAGTAGTAGTAATAATAGTAGGAGTAGTAGTAAGAACAGTAGTATTAAGGAGTAATAGTAGTAGTAGTATTAGTATTAGTAGTAAGGAGTAATAGTAGTAGCAGTAATGAGGAGTAGAAGTAGTAATAGTATTAGTAGTAATAGTAGTAAGAGCATTAGTAAGAGTAGTAGTAGTAGTATTAAGAGTAGTAGCAGTATTAAGAGTAATAGTAATAGTAGTAGTAGTAAGAGTATGAGTAGTAGTAGTAAGAGTAGTAGTAAGGAGCAATAGTAGCAGTAAGGAGTAGTAAGAGTAGTAGTAGTAGTAAGAGGAGTAGTAGTAGTAATAGTAAGAGCATTAGTAAGAGTAGTAGTAAGAGTATTAGGAGTAGTAAGAGTAGTAGTAAGAGTATTAGGAGTAGTAAGAGTAGTAGTAAGAGTAGTAGTAGTAATAGTAAGAGTAGTAGTATTAAGAGTAGTAGTAGTATTAAGAGTAATAGTAGTAGTAGTAGTAAGTAAGAGTATGAGTAGAAGTAGTAAGAGTAGTAGTAGTAAGGAGCAATAGTAGCAGTAAGGAGTAGTAAGAGTAGTAGTAGTAGTAAGAGGAGTAGTAGTAGTAATAGTAAGAGCATTAGTAAGAGTAGTAGTAAGAGTATTAGGAGTAGTAAGAGTAGTAGTAAGAGTAGTAGTAGTAATAGTAAGAGTAGTAGTATTAAGAGTAGTAGTAGTATTAAGAGTAATAGTAGTAATAGTAGTAGTAAGTAAGAGTATGAGTAGTAGTAGTAAGAGTAGTAGTAGTAAGGAGCAATAGTAGCAGTAAGGAGTAGTAAGAGTAGTAGTAGTAGTAAGAGGAGTAGTAGTAGTAATAGTAAGAGCATTAGTAAGAGTAGTAGTAAGAGTATTAGGAGTAGTAAGAGTAGTAGTAAGAGTAGTAGTAGTAATAGTAAGAGTAGTAAGGAGTAGTAGTAGTAATAGTAAGAGTAGTAGTAGTAAGAGTAGTAGTAGTAATAGTAAGAGTAGTAGTATTAAGAGTAGTAGTAGTATTAAGAGTAATAGTAGTAATAGTAGTAGTAAGTAAGAGTATGAGTAGTAGTAGTAAGAGTAGTAGTAGTAAGGAGCAATCGTAGCAGTAAGGAGTAGTAAGAGTAGTAGTAGTAGTAAGAGGAGTAGTAGTAGTAATAGTAAGAGCATTAGTAAGAGTAGTAGTAAGAGTATTAGGAGTAGTAAGAGTAGTAGTAAGAGTAGTAGTAGTAATAGTAAGAGTAGTAAGGAGTAGTAGTAGTAATAGTAAGAGTAGTAGTAGTAAGAGTAGTAGTAGTAGTAAGAGTAGTAGTAGTGCCTCCAGCACTCTCTCACTGCTCCATTCAGCTGCCAGCAGTGAAAATACCTAGTACTTCTAGGTAAGGCAGAGCATGCGACTCGGTGCTTGTTTATTGGCCAAGCATTGTCCTATGTGTCAGCCCTGTGTAAGCTCCAAATGAATATCTAAAATTAAGCTTACATAATATTAGCACTGCTTTTTGGCCGCTAGCGGGGGGGGGGGGTGCTTTTAACCCCCGCTAGCAGCCAAGGAAAGAGCTAAATGTGCAAGTGTAGCACTTTGCAGGTTGATTTCAATGGGCAGAAGTGGTGTAGGAGTGGTGTATACGCCCGAAAGATGCTGCTAGCTGGACTTTTTCTAACGTCCTGCAAGCGCACCGCTCCAGTGTGAAAGCACTAGGGCTTTCACACTGGGGATGCAGGGGAGGCATTTTTCAGGCACTTTACAGGCGCTATTTTTAGCTATGAAAAACACCCCAATGTGTACGGGGTCTTAGTGTGGGAAGCTGAATCTATCGGTAGTTGAGAGAAAGAATTTGCTGCCTGATAGCATTAAGGCCTCATGCCCACGGGCGTTTTTTCAGCCGCGTTTTTGAGCGTTTTTTACAGCTTAAAAACGCCTGTCCATGTTAGTCTATAGCTTCATGCCCACCTAGGCGTTTTTGAGCTGTAAAGAGCATAGGCGTTTGTAAGCTGTAAAAAAAACCCAGGGCCAGTGCGTTCCTCAGTGTCAGAATTAGGCAGGAAAAAACGCGAGCGTCAAAAAACGCGCAAAAACGCGCACTAACGCGCGGTCGCGTTTTTAGCTCCGACGTTTTTTTTTTTTTGTTTTTTTTTCAAAAAAAAAAAAAAAATATTTACAATAACATGGACAGGCGTTTTTAAGCTGCAAAAAACGCAGCTGTAAAAACGCCAGTGGGCATGAGGCCTAAAAAGTGAGCCTGTTGCTTTACCATTTATGTGCAAAACATTGGTTCATTTAATATCTTCATATCCAAGGACAATCCTATCAAACCTTTTAAAAAAAAATTCAGCCGTGTTTTATACTAGTTAACTTATTAAAAATCATTCAAATGCTTTGCGTTTTAAAGGAATTTTTGTCTGGACATATGAAGCTCAACTTAAAACTGGTGTTTTTCTACATCATGATTTTTCGCATGAGGTAAAAACAAAAAAACAAAAAGTACAATATTTTTTTTTTTCAAAAATGTGTAATGTTGTGTATAATATCTGGCTGTTCCGTCTGGCAGGAATGTCCAAATCACAAAATTGGCTGAGCACAATTAAAATTGATTTATCTATTTAGATCCAATTGAATCTATACCCAAGTAAAAAAAAAAATCTAATATTTGAACATCCAGCCATCTGATTGGAGTTCAGTTTTGAAAGCAAAGTCTTTCCTGGTGCCTCCATGGCAGCATACCTGTGACAAGCTCCGCCTTGGCTCCTCCCTCAGGACTAGTGAATATTATAAAAGAGTTGATTAGCACAGCCCCAGCATTCTCCTATTTTTCCCTCATACCTCATGGCAGTGAATTCTGGTCGAACGTCCTTACCTTCTGCATTTGGCAGCTTCCGTCCGGGTTCAAGCCTCTCCCGGACGCGGTCCCTTCTCTTGGGCAGCTAAATGCGCTTATAAGGTTGGGAGTCCCTTCTGTAGGATCTTTTGGGACAAGCAGTTTGTCTCTTAACTAAGAGCTCCACCTGCAGCACATCTTCCAGGCATTAGCTCACACATGGCAACAGAGGCAGCAGCTATTTCTGCATTTCTTTTTTTTTCTTCCATTTTTTCCTTCCTTTTAGCTTTTTCTTTCTGGCTGTTTTCTTAGTGTTTCCCATTTCCTTTATGCCCCCTGTCTCCCCCTCGCCCTCTATCACCTCCTCGTCCCCCTTAGGGATCGCGCGCGCTCACCCCCAGCCTTTTTATTTACGGCGTCTTTTGCCGCGTTCTGCGCATACGCCGACGCCCGGGTCCTAGAGCCGCCGGTTCGCGCATGCGCGGTAAGCGTGGAAGCCTCTGCGGCCAACTTAGGTTAGGGAAAAATTTTGTTTTCTTGCCCTTAACCCTAAATTACAGGGCAGAGGCGTTTTCCTCTATCCACCTGGTCCCATTTATCTCCCTGGCTGCTTGAGATCTACTTAAGAGAAAGCTCCAGGGAAGAATACCTGTCGTTTCAGGTAAGTAAAAATATATATGTATATTATATATACCGTATTTATCGGCGTACAACACGCACTTTTTTCCCCTTAAAATCAGGGGAAAATCGTGGGTGCGTGTTATACGCCGATACTCCGAATTCCCCTGCTGAAAATGAGCGAGAGGAGCGAGCGGAGCCGAAGCCGAAGTACAATCGGCTTTACTCGGCTCCTCTCGCAGTCCCGCCCATCTCTGACTGCGCCGCTGACGGAGAAAGCCGAGTGTACTTCGCCTAGTCTCGGCTCCTCTCGCAGTCCTGCCTGTGACTGTGAGCAGACACGAGTCTAGGCGAAGTACACTCGGCTTTCTCCGTCAGCGGCGCAGTCAGTGGAGATGGGCGGAACTGCGAGGAGCCGAGTCCAGCCGAAGTACACTCGGCCCCGCTCGCTCCTCTCCACAGAAATCGGCGCCAAATTTTAAAAACCGCCGCGACTGACACGATCGCAAAGGCACTGGGCACGGCTGCAGATGGACAGATGAACACTGGGCACGGCTGCAGATGGACAGATGGACACTGGGCAAGGCTACAGATGGACACTGGGCACGGCTGCAGATGGACAGATGGACACTGGGCAAGGCTGCAGATGGACAGATGGACACTGGGCACGGCTGCAGATGGACAGATGGACACTGGGCACGGCTGCAGATGGACAGATGGACACTGGGCAAGGCTGCAGATGGACAGATGGACACTGGGCAAGGCTGCAGATGGACACTGGGCAAGGCTGCATGCTGCATTTAAATGTAAGTTTTTTTTTTTTTTTCCTTGAATTTCCCTGCTAAAAGTTTTTTTCCTTTAAATTCCCTCCTAAACTTGGGGTGCGTGTTATACGCCGGTGCGTGTTATACGCCGATAAATACGGTATATATATATAATAATTTTTTTTAAAAAGGGGGAGGAAATTGTTTTTAAAATTAATTATAGTATATGCAGGTGTGCAAGTAAAACTCAAAAAAAAAAAAATGTTTTTAATTATTTAAAAAAAAAAAAAAAAAAAGGGGGAAAAATTGTTTAAAATTTTTTTTTTATATATGCATGTGTGCGAGAACCCCATCCCCCCCCCCTCCCAAAAAAAAAAAAAAAAAGTTCTTTTATATAATTTATATTTAAAAAAAAAAAACACGGAGATTTTGTTTCTCTTAGCCAGATTAGGACATGGTCGTTAACCCTTCCCTGTTCCTTTCTTAGCTGCTACCTTTGCTAAGCCACTCAGCATGAGCCATTCGCCGCCCATACAAAGATCCTACTCTACTTCTGAGGTAAGGACCTACATCCAGGTAAGCTTACAAATCTTAAAAAAAAAAAAAAAAAAAGAGTGCACCGAAGCTGGTACTTTTATGTATTTCAGCCCTATACGCCAGAAGACGTCTAAAAAGACCTCAAGGCGAAATGAGGACTATGATGATTCTAGTCCCAGTAGAGACAGGTTGTCCAGGAATCGGGATCATAGAAGTGGCAGGAAGTCATCGCTGAGGCGCTTTTCAGGCGCTTTCACGCTAAACAAAAAAAAAAAAAAAAAGCGCCTGAAAACTTATTTCCACTAAAATCAATGAATGCTTTTCACACTGGAGCAGTACACTGAAAAAAACCGCCCATCTCCATTGAAATGAATTGAAAGCGCTTCAAAAGCGCTCAGTGTTTTACTGGCAGTTTTTCAAGCGCCTCAGTGTGAAAGTGGCCCAACGCTCCTGAAGCCGAGATCTCCAGGATGTCAGTCCTGTGGAGACACCCCACTTCCAGACAAAGTGATCTTTCGAAGTTGCCCAGCGGACAGAAAGTCTGAAAGCCTGCAAGTGGCGGACCTACTTAAGAAAGCAGTAAATAATTCCCTTGTGGAATTGGTAGCCACAATGCCGCCGCAACATCTGGCATCTCCTACTCAGGAGCAAATGGCTGAGGCATCCATTCCCGGGCCGTCCTCAAGTGAAATCTCACGCCGGACGCCTGCTTCTTCCTCTAAACATCAGGAAGGGTAATTTACGGGGGCGTGACCAGGATGTGAGAGTGGTAGACGGACGTCTCTCCCCCTCTCCGCTCGTATCCCACGGCCTACGGCCATCATGCCGGAAACTGCAGCGTGTAACGCGGGTGGAGAAACGGCCCATGCCTGCTGGATCTGACAAGATTCCCCTGCTTATATCTCCCAGAATTCCCAGCGTGGAACATATGAGGTTCTAATCAGGAAGTGGAGGCAGCCTGGGACGCGGAAAACTTGAGGCACTGGAGCGGAGCTCGAGCGGTGTTTGTGCAGCGTGCAGCGTGTACCAGGCTGAGCTGCAATACTCTACCACCTCATACCGAGGAGTCCCTAGGTAGCTGGGGAGCGGACGCCGGTGAGAGAGGTGTCCCCCCCCCCCTCGCAGGAAAGCAGCAAGCAGCCCAGAGGAGCTCCCTGCCGGAGGAAGAGCGTGGGGCTCCCTTAGCAGGCAGGGGGGCGACTGTGACTTTCAACCCCCCCCACCCAGCACACCAAGTGTTTATTACTGCATCGCTGTGCCAGCTCTGAGGGAGCTTCAAGCAATACCTCCCCACACTTCTTCTCCAGAGGCCAGAGAGATAACCGGCTCTCTTTTTTTTTCATCTGCCACTTCCATACCCCGGGAGGATAATCCGATGGTTGGGTGAGAGACTTCCATTATGTTATTTCTGTATATTCTCACACTGACATTAATCCTATAGAGGGGGATATAGTCTTTGGCCACAATCTAGCTGGGATATAGTGGTTGAGAGTGAAGTAGGGTAAAAACAGCAGGAAAACATAAAACCTTTGGCAGTAACTCAGGCCACCTAATGGCATCACAAAGAACCACAAAAGCAAGCATAGCAGCAAGCCAGGCTGCAGCTAAGCTAGGAAAATACTCTCATAATCCAGACCAACCCTCAGTACAGACTCCCCCAAAAAATAATCAACAACCACAGCCCAAGCTACAACCTGGAGCTACGGGTGTAAGGAAAAGCCAGGGGCAAGCACAACTACTCTTAGAGGCAAGTGAGATGGAGAGGAGACTCTCGGGGATCAATGAGAAAAAAGGGACACACGGACTCCTTGCCGAGGGAGGAAGAGAGGGGGATACAGAGCCATCATTAAAGGAGGTGCTGGCAGCAATTAACTTTTGCAAAACATCTCTAAGCGCAGTAACTATCCAGCTTAGCTCCATACAGGAAGAATTGTCTTTGGCCAGACAGGACCTGCAAAAAGCAAATGAAAGAACAACAGCCTTGGAAGTGAGGGTCAGCCTTGTGGAGGACGAACTAGCCCCCCTTAAAAGAGAAATGAGAGAGATGAGGGAACAATTGGACAAACAAGGGCTGATGGACAAAATTGAAAATAGAATGAGGAGGAAGAATGTTAGAATGGTGGGACTCCCGGAGCATAGCGAAGGAGCAGACCCAGTAGCATTTGTGGAAAAATGGCTTAGAGAAACATTTGGCCAGGAAGCTTTCTCCCCTTTTCTAGCGATTGAAAGAGCGCATAGGGTTCCCGCTAGACCTCTTAGATCGGGCGGACCCCCTCGTCCCCTTCTAGTTAAAATGTTCTACTACAAAGACAAAATGTTAATCATCCAAAAATCTAGAGAACTGGGCAACATTCTATATAACGGATCCAGGATATCTATATATCCAGACTTTTCACCAGAATTACAAAAGAAAAGAGGTTTGGAGAGATAAAGCGCAAACTACAACAGATAAAAACTACATATGCACTATTATTCCCTGCAAGACTAAGGGTGAATGCACTAGAAGGGACAAAGTACTTTGATTCGCCTGAGGAGGCGACGGAGTGGCTTCAATCCTATAAAGAATCCCCATAGAAGACAGGATATGGATAGTTGTTTTGTCACATTTTCTTTTTTTACATTTTTTTTTTTTGTGGAGGACTCAAATTTTTTTCTTTTTATTTTTTTTCCAAAACCTTGCTTACAAAATTTTTTTATTTTTTTTCTCTCTGCCCTCCCTTTCCCTTTCCCATTCTGGGTGTAACCCAGTGGGTGTAGGGAAAGAGATGAGTAGACACGAGTAGACACGCTTAGTAGTGTTTGGTAATATGTAACACAATTTAAATGGCATTGTAATCTTTTTTTTTTTTTTATTTCTCCACTCTCTTTTTGGCATGAGGGAGATACGGGGGGTGGGGGAGAGGGGGGTAAGGGGTGAGATTAAACTGAAGGGAGGGAGACGCATATTATCCCCCTTTATAAGGGGGAAAAGCGTGGAACTCCTTAAGTTTAAGGGTAAGCATTGTACTTCATTAAGTATTGGGTGTATGAGATATGGGGGTATGAGAAACCCCCACAGGGGTATAGATGTATGTTGTTTCGGAGGGGAGGGAGGGTGGGGGAGGGAGTGAGAGAGAGTCTAAACACTGGCAGGGTGAATGTTTGTTGAAAGGTGTTAGAGAGGGTCACAATAGGAAGCCCCAACCCAAGCCATGGAAGGCGGTGAGAAGGGTATTTGAGAGAGGGTACGGGTATGCATGGGGGATATGGAGTGGAAGAACTGCGACGACAGTTACACAAAGAAATCACACAAAGAAAACACTAAAAGAAGAAAAGTATAGACACGCTTTAGTAATTAAAGGATTCACTAAAAAATTTGGGTATTCTCCATCGCACATTAATGAATAGTAGAGCACAAGTGAAAAATTTAACAATATGTTCATGGAATGTCCGGGGGTTGGGAGATCCAGGGAAAAGAGCAGCAGTAATTTCATTGATGAGAACATATGGTTCTTCAATAATATGTCTTCAGGAGACCCATCTCTCGAGCATCTCAATACCCCAATTGGGGTGGCGAGATTATCAAACACAATTTCACTCGGTCCACACTTCATATTCTAGAGGGGTAGGCATATTCATTAAAACTGGTACAATGTTTAATTGCATTCAGAGTAGGCGGGACGAACTGGGGCGCTATGTCTTTTTACATTGTAAGATAGAAGATAGAACCTGTATTCTGGTTAACTTGTATATTCCTCCTCCCTTTAACACTTCGGTACTAAGTAGTTTGATGGAGTTTGTTCTGGAGAGGCCGGGGATACCGGTGCTCGTAATGGGCGATTTTAATATGGTCCTAGACTGGGGCAAAGACAGATTTCCCACTCAGCTGTCTCAGGAAAAAACAAGAGATGTTAGACTAGTCAAATTCTTGGAAGAAATAGGGTTGAGGGATATATGGAGATTACATAACCCTGCGATACGGCAGTATTCCTGCCTCTCCACGACACACTCCACGCTCTCAAGAATAGATTTAGTATTGGGTAATGAGGAGGCGTTACCAATAATAAAAAAGGTGAACTATATGCCGAGAAGCCTTTCTGACCACTCCCCAGTGTTGGTTGTTCTCGATACAGGAGTAGTAATGTACCAGAGAGAGGGGAGAATCAACCCGCATTGGATGGAATTAATGAATGACCCACAAGAAATATCAGAGGAGATCAGGGAATTCATAGAAAAAAATCAAGGTACTGCCTCAGTACAAGTGGTATGGGACACACTGAAAGCCTTTTTTAGGGGTATAATGATACAAAAAATATCAAGTTTAAAAAGACAATCCAGTCAGGAGGAGAGAATAGCCAGCGAATTAGTAATCGAAAAAGAAGCGCAATACATTAAAGACCCAACACCTAATAACTCCAGAGTATGGATACATGCACAACAGAATTACCAATTAATAATGTTGAAGAAAGTAGAAAATAAGCAAATCTTTCAAAGACAAGTAGCGTTTGCGGAGGGGGAAAGTGCAGGCAGGATGCTAGCCCATTTAATTAAAACTAACTCACCGAGTTCAGGGGTGCCAGCAATAAGGGTAAATGAGGACAGAGTGACCCACCAAACATCAGAAATAGCATAGTTTTCGAGATTTTTATGTAAACTTGTATAGTTCAAGTCAAGAGGAAAGGAGGGAAGAAATGGACGGATTTTTTGGAAGACTAGTGATGCCATTGCTATCTGAGGTGGATAGAGAGGAATTAGACAAACCCCTGACCTTAGAAGAAATACAGCTGACTGTAAAGGGGATGGCGGGGCACAAAACCCCAGGCCCGGACGGTCTCCCAGCAGAGACCTACCGGTATTTCGGGAAGGAGTTACTCCCGGAACTTACCAGGGTTTTAAATTGCTCACTAGCTAAAGGAGAACTCCCCACGTCTATGATGGACTCCACAATAATAGTTATCCACAAAGAGGGTAAGGATTCACTTGAAACCTCCTCGTACAGACCTATTTCTTTACTCAACACTGATATAAAAATACTGTCGAAGCTCTTGGCAGCTAGATTAAACAAAATAGTTGAGAAACTGGTACATCCCGATCAATCGGGTTTTATACCTGGCAGGGCAACCTGCACAAATATAAGAAGAGTTTTTCTGAACCTTCAGATTCCAACAGAGGAAGACGGAAAAAGAGCAATTGTTTCGTTGGACGCTGCCAAGGCCTTCGACAGTATAGAGTGGCAATATCTATGGCGAGTGTTGAGGGAGTTTGGGGTCGGTCCTAATTTCATGAAATGGGTCAAGATGCTGTACAGTACCCCAGTGGCCAGAGTGAAAGTTAACAATGTGTATTCCGAGAGGTTCAGACTGCAGAGGGGAACGAGACAGGGGTGCCCTTTGTCCCCCCTTTCTCTTCGCCCTCGCAGTCGAGCCCCTTGCGATCGCACTTAGGTCAGACTCCGAGATAAGAGGATTTGTAAGAGGTGAGATAGAGGAGAGAGTGGTATTATATGCGGACGATCTTCTTTTGTTACTGGGAGACGCACAGCACTCCCTTGGTAGGGCCATGAATCAAATAGAGATTTTTGGCCGCTTTTCGGGCCTTAACATAAACTGGGGAAAATCCACGTTGCTACCAGTGGACCCTCTGTCAAATCTACTCCCGCAAGAGGCTTCACAAATTCAAATAACAACACAAATTAAATACCTGGGGGTGTATATATCCAGAGACCCTAACCACTATATTCTAGATAATCTTAAAAAATACAAAGGGAAAAATAAGGTATGGAAATGCCTTCCATTGTCAGTAGCAGGCCGCTGCAATTTAATAAAAATGGTGTGGATGCCACAGCTCCTATACGTCTTACAAAATTCACCAGTTTGGATATACAATAAATGGTTTCAGAAAATAGACACTATCTTTAGGGAGTTGATGTGGAAAGGAGGTGTAGCAAGAATAAAATTAAATACCCTACAGAGGTCAAAACAAGAGGGGGGAGTGGCACTTCCACATCCATTTAGTTACTTTTTGGCGGCACAGATTCAATACATGAAGGGTAGTAACATGCAAGGAGAAG
This sequence comes from Rana muscosa, assembly GCA_029206835.1. Classification (NCBI taxonomy): domain Eukaryota; kingdom Metazoa; phylum Chordata; class Amphibia; order Anura; family Ranidae; genus Rana; species Rana muscosa. The sequence goes on from CM055116.1 coordinate 446,823,894, forward strand.
AAATAAGGAAGAGAATTTTATTACAACACTCTACTCATGACTCTATGGTAGAAGCCATGGAAGCAGGCTCTCTCCCACGGAAATTACCTACCCTTGACCTCATGAGTAGAATATGGAAAGCAGTGAAGATAGCGTTGGGATATGACGGTATCACGGAGTATACCCCCCTATGGGAGAATGATAATTTAAAAGAGATACAGAAGATGGGAACAGTTAAGGAATGGGAAAGACAAGGGGTTAAATACATCTCCCAGCTGTACCAAGATGGCATATTAAAAACCTTCCAGATACTAAAAGAACAATATAATCTTCCAAATAAATCCTTCTATAGATATTTGCAGATCAGACACGCCCTAACAAAACAATATAAAGGAACAGTAATGACCTGGAGTAAGATTCCCCTGTTAAAAGAAATTATCAACACTAAAACATCTAAGGGCTCAATAACAAAAATATACTCAAATTTACATAAGGGGAGCCTAAGGGGAACCCAGGACCAGATACACAAGAGAAAGTGGGAAAGAGATATTGGTAACTTATCTAACGAACAGTGGAAAAGAATTTTGGAACTTGCTTCGTCAGTCTCACTATCTCCCTCCCAGAGGATGTCTCACCTGTTTTTGCTTAATAGAGCATATTATACTCCGTATAAACTTTTCTGCTTTGGCCGTAGAACAGACACCAGCTGCCCCAGATGTGGTAGAGTAGACGGTGATATGATCCATATGTTCTGGCGATGCCCGAAGTTGTTTCGGTATTGGAGGGAGGTAGTGAGAACAATTAAGCAAGTTTTTGAGGTTGTTATAGAGCTGGAACCCCTACAATGTGTATTGGGCTGGGTAAAGGGCGAGGGGTTAAACGCCTACACTCAGTTAGCAATAACAAGATGTTTATTTCAAGCAAGGAGGCTGATTGCACAAAGATGGCAATCAACCTCCCCCCCCCCTCAGCAAGGACTGGGAGCAAAATATGAACATAACCATCCTAAAGGAAAGGACAACCTATGTTAGACAAGGAGCCCTAAAAAAATTTGATATGATTTGGAAACTGTGGCAAGAAAAGGGATAAAGGGGACGTTCAGGTTCATGTTCGTGTAAAGAGAAAGAAAAAGAGACTGTAATTTAAAGAAAGTAAAGCAGTCGCAGAAGGGAATGGATGATTTGGAGGAAGGAAGTGTGAGTGTGGACTAGGTCAATGAGTGGTCGGGTGAGAGAGGTAGAATGGAGGGTGAGACAAGAAGTATCGGGGTAGAGGAGTTTTGGATTGTAATGGTTTTAATGTGAAATAATATTTTGATTAAATATATTTTTTTTGTATGGGAGACGGGGGGGAGGGATCGAGGGTATGTATGTATTGTTGGAAAATGGAAAATGGTTCAATAAAGATATGAAATTTAAAACATCAGGAAGAGAATGCCATCTCAGGGGGTCTCTCTGATGACCTAGATACCTTTTTGGTTTTGCTTTCGCCATGGTCCAGCCTTTTGTGCAGGCGGTAAAACAAGCGATCGGCTGGGAAGAGACCGACACAGAAGTCGAAGTCGTACTTCCCCTTTTTCAAACGCCAGAATACCCTCTTTCCCTCTCATGGGGGAGATCAGGGATGTGAATGAGGACGAGTGGAAAAAGACGGAGAAAAGATTCTCCATTAATCGATTGGGAAAGTTATACCCTCTCTCAGAGGCCGATTCCGCAATGCTGGAGGGCCCTCCAGTGGTTGATGCAGCTGTGGTAAGGTTGGCAAAGAACGTCACATTGCCCATGGAAGACTCGACTTTGTTTAAGGATCCACCAGACAGAAGGATGGATCTTGATCTCCCAAAAGATGGCGGGCAACGCTTGTAAACCTGCGATAGCCCTGACATCAGTGTCCAACGCCCTACGCGTCTGGACAGATGATATAGAGTTTGAAATCTAACAGGATATCCCAGGGGAGGACATCATCAGGGCCTTAGTGGAGCTAAAGCTCTCAGTAGATCTTATTGGTGAAGCCACGATCGATTCAATTCGATGCTCCGCAAGGTCAATGCTCCACACAGTTATGGCCAAACGGGCCTTGTGGCTGGAACCTTGGTCAGCAGATATTGCCTCAAAGCAGAATTGGTGCAAGAAACCCTATGACGGAAAAATAGGATTTTTATAACAGCTTACCTGTAAAATCCTTTTCTTGGGAGTACACCACGGGACACAGAGCTAGTCATTACATAATGGGTTAAGGGTCACCAGCGGTGATTGGACACTGGCACAACCAATGGAAGACAGTTCCCCTCCATATAACCCCTCCCATCAGGGAAGTACCTCAGTTTTGTAGCAAAGCAGTAAGGTTCCCATAAGAAGGGGGGGACCTCTGTGTCCCGTGGTGTACTCCAAGAAAAGGATTTTACAGGTAAGCTGTTATAAAAATCCTATTTTCTTTATCGTACACCACGGGACACAGAGCTAGTCATTACATAATGGGACGTCCCAGAGCAATGCTCATATGAAGGGGGGGAGACACAGATCAAAACAGGCCGCTTGCGGACCAGAAGCCCTATACTGCTGCCTGCAGCACACTTCGCCCAAAGGCGGAATCCTCATGTCCTTTCACATCTATTTGATAGAATTTGGAAAATGTATGGACTGAAGACCAAGTTGCAGCTTTACAGATCTGAGCCATCGAAGCCTGGTGGTGCACTGCCCATGAAGCACCTATCGCCCTGGTAGAGTGCGCCTTAACAGGAAAAGGAGGAGTCCTGTTCTTTAAACCATAAGCTTGAATAATTACTTGTCTAATCCACCTGGAAATGGTGGATTTTGATACCGCTTGGCCCTTCTTGGGCCCATCTGGTAAAATAAACAAAACATCTGTTTTACGTATCTGAGCGGTTGCTTGCAGATACACCTTTACCGCTCTCACTGGATCTAGAGAGTGTAATAATTTTTCCCCCGCCGTCCGCGGGTTTGGAAAAAAGGAAGGCAGAACAATGTCTTGATTCAAGTGAAAAGCCGACACCACCTTAGGTAGAAAAGCCGGATGGGGTCGTAGTACGATTTTGTCCTTGTGACAAATTAGATAAGGCTCTTTACAAGAAAGAGCTGCTAGCTCTGATACTCTCCTAGCAGAAGCTATAGCAATCAGAAAGGCCAACTTCCTACTTAATATAATTAAAGGAATATGGCGAATAGGTTCAAAAGGTTGCTTTTGCAACACTGACAATACCAAATTCAAATCCCATGGACACAAGGGAGTCCTAACTGGAGGATTTATCCTCAGTACCCCCTTAATGAATGTCCGAACTAGGGAGTGAGATGCCAATGGTCTCTGAAAGAAGACTGATAGAGCCGATATTTGCCCTTTGATGGTGCTAAGGGCTAAATTCATATCCACTCCTAACTGGCAAAAAACAAGAATTCTACTTATTTCATACTTCTGAGGATTCCAACATCTGGATTCACACCAGGAAACGTATGCTCTCCAGACTCTCTGATAGATGAGTCTGGAGGCTGGCTTTCTAGCATTAATGAGCGTAGAAAGAGCCGGACCAGAGACCCCTCTCTTTTTAAAAATGTGGGTCTCAGCAGCCAGGCCGTCAACTTTAGCCTTTGTAAGGAAGGGTGGAATACTGGACCCTGTGACAGCAGGTCGTGTCGGAGTGGAAACTTCCAGGGCCTTCCTATCGCCGTTTTTACAATCTCGGCGTACCAAGGCCTCCTGGGCCAGTTTGGGGCCACTAGGATTACTGGTATTCCCTCCTCCTTGATCCTGCGAAGCAGTCTTTGTAGAAGAGGGATCGGAGGGAATGCCTAGATCAGTGAGAACTGATTCCATGGAGTTATTAGAGCGTCTGTATTATTAGAGCGTCTGTCCCGTAGGCTAGAGGATCTCTCGTTCTGGACACAAAGTTGTCCAATTTCTTGTTGAACCTGGCAGCTAGCAGGTCTACATCTGGGTTTCCCCATCTCAGACATATGGCCTGAAAGATCTCGGGGTGAAGAGACCACTCCCTGGTAGCAGCTGCTGACGACTCAGGTAGTCTGCTTGCCAATTTTCCATCCCTGGAATGAAGATTGCAGAAAGGCAAGGTACATGCTCTTCTGCCCATGCCAGGATCCGGTTCACCTCTCTTTGGGCTGCCCGACTGCGGGTGCCTCCTTGGTGATTGATGTAAGCTACTGCAGTAGCATTGTCGGATTGAACCCGAACTGGGTAGCCCTGTAACCTGTATGTCCAGGTTTTGAGGGCTAGATATACCGCCCGGATCTCTAGCACATTGATGGGCAGGATCCCCTGAGTCTTGGCCCAGGTTCCCTGGGTAGAAGCCTCCTCGAATACTGCACCCCAGTCCGATAGGCTGGCATCCCTAGATACCACCTTCCAGGCCACTGGGAGGAAGGACTTTCCCTTCCGTAAATTCCTGGCTTCTAGCCACCAATCGAAGCTGTGGCGTACTTGTGAGGACAGGCGCATGGGTATATCCAGAGCTTGGCTCTTCCTGTTCCAGGAAGCTACCCAATAGTCTCATGCAAAGGCGAACAGACGGCCTCTTGTTTGCTTTGACCTTGTGGATCAGGTCTTTCAGAGACTGTATCTTCGGTTCTGGCAGGTATACCCCGTTTTGGGCTGTATCTATGATCATGCCCAGGTACCCTATCCTTCTTTGGGCCTGGAGAGAGGATTTTTGTAAATTTATAATCCATCCTAAATGCTCCAGGTATCCTACTGTAGTGTGTACAGCGTGACCCAATCCGTCCTTTGACTGATCTATTACTAGTAGATCGTCCAGATAGGCTGTTACCGCAATGCCCCGTGTTCTTAGGTTTGCTAACAGAGGAGCTAGCACCTTTGTGAATACTATGGGCGCGGTGGCTACACCAAACGGCAGAGCCACAAATTGAAAGTGGCGATCTTCTACCGCAAACCTTAGGAATCTTTGGTGAGCGGGGAGGATGGGTATGTGTAAATGTGCGTCCTTGATATCTATGGGCGCCATGAATTTTCCGCCCTTTAAAGTGGCGGCCACGGATCGGATCGTTTCCATTCGAAAATGGCGATCGTTCAGGAACCGATTTAGGGATTTTAGATCCAGGATGGGTCTGACATCTCCATTTGGCTTTGGAATCACAAAGAGGTTTGAGTAAAAACCTGAACCTCGCTCTTTTTGGGGTACGTCTGTAACTACCCCTTGAGCCATTAAGTGATTCAAACCTTTGAAGAAGGATTCTCTTTTTTGTGGATCCTTGGAGAGTCTTGAACCTCGGAATTGAGAAGATGGGATCTCTCGAAATTCCAGTTTGTACCCTGAGGATATTGTGGATACTACCCAATTGTCCTGGATTTCTGATCACCAAGTTGCTCAGAACTGACAAAGCCTTCCTCCCACTCGGCCGAGCGGGGGCGCCCCTTCACTGAGAGGCTTTGGGGCTTGCTCATTAGCTCTTGCACCCCACGGCTTCTTGTTCTTCTGAGCTTGCCCCTTGGCTTTTGTGGGCGGCTAAAACAGGCCGCCGCCACTGGTTGGAGTCAGATTTCCCGGGAGCTGGGGAGAGAGCGTTTAAAACAAGATCTCTTGTTTTTCTTTCTCTCAGGTAAAAGTCGTTTTACCACTTGATCTTCTGTATATATTTTTCTAAATCTTCCCCAAATAGGCGTTCGCCATGGAACGGGAACTTGCCAACAGCTTTTTGCATGGGGTCTCCGCTGACCAATGCTTAAGCCAAAGTACTCTGCGCATCTGTACCAGCTGGAGTGTAAGGCGTGATGCCTGTATGATAGAATCTCTCATGGCATCCACTGTGAAGCATAAGGCTTTAGGCAAATTTTCCCAATTTCTAGCCTGCTCTGAAGGCAGTTCCTTCAGCCCCTGCTTTACCTGTTGGCTGATGACCTGACCCATACCGACTGCTGCTACTGCAGGTTGGGTAATTGAGCCGGCCAAAAGGAAGGAGGATTTCAACTTCCTCTCAGAAGGATCTTTTAAACCCTTGTACATTATCCACCGGACATGTCAGGTTTTTATTTACACAAGAAATAGCCGCAACTACCGCAGGCAGGCTCCATTTCTTTAAAAAAAAAAATTCCCCCATAGGATAAAGAATGTTAAACCTTTTTGGAGGTGAGAAACGCTTATCTGGATGTTGCCAGTTTGCGTATATTAGATCCTCTAGTAACGGATGAACCGGGAAGGAGCATGCACCTTGCAGGGATCTTAATGACCCTAGGGAGGAGACAGGTAATTCCGTTACCTCCGCAGAGGTTAACTTAAATGCACTGCTATAGCATTGTACCTGTGACCTTAAAATCTGGCTCCTCATCCTCTGCTGATGTAGCCTCCTCCTCCTCATCCTCCTCCCTCAGGTACTTCTGAAGGGAGGTCCAATACTGGAAGAGACCTGCTTCGCTTATTGTCCCTTTTTAGAGGACTTAGCGATTAAGGTAGCAATTTTTTCCTCCAGATTATTTAGGGCAGCTGATAAAGTGTCCTCAGTGACATATACAGGCCCAGGCTTCACTGGGGAAGCCGCCATACCTGACAGAGGTAATGGCTCATCCTGAACAGGTGCATTTAGCAACACAGGAGAGAAAGGTACCGAGTCAGCACAGTTAGAGCCTCCTCTCAGGCGGTGGTGCTTTCTTATCTCTTTTTGTCCGTATTACTTCCCCTGGAAGGCTTACTGTTTAGACAAAATACAAGGTACCTAAATGCATATACTACCGTGTTTAGTTTAGCAAATACATTAAGTATGCAACTTTTAACACATAACTATGCATAACATGGATGTCTTCTAGGAAGTACCCAATCCAACCACATGGAGTCTTACGTCCCTGTATAGCTGCTGTGTTTCTCTGCCAGGAATAAGAGAACTAACGAGCTTGCTTGCTGCTGCAGTGCTTCTCACACTGACAGTCTTTTAAATTTGGCGCCGTTTCTGTGCCTGCGCGCGCCACGTGCCCGCGCACGCCTTCGCCCCCCCCCCCCTCCGATAAAGCGCGCTCCCGCGCGTGCGCGGCCCTTAGCGCTATGGCGGTGGCCATAGTGAGAGAGGACTCTCATCAGCCCTTGTTCCCACTTACCTGCATCTGCAGGTGTCTGGTCGGCCACCGAAAGGAGGATCGGGGTGCCCCAGCAAGCTCAGCAGCGGAGGTGACGAGCAGTGTACTTCGCCGAAGCCGACACTGAACAGAGTGAGGTGAGTATATTCAGCTCTTTACTCCCCCCAGTGGTGGAAAAAAAGAAGACATCCACTTTTTGAAAAAGGTCCCAACCTAGTTATGGACCTTCTAATCTCACCTTATCCACGCCGCAGGTTTTTCTGCTGAAAGATTTCAGACAGATACCAAACTTCACCCTTCACGGTGGGCTATGTGTGCCAACCTTCAGGGATATGGGTTCCTATTTAAAGGATACCTCTCCCCTGGGCCTTGTACAAGACTCTTACCAGGACTTTATAGCGAAATAGCGAAAGTGCTGGATCTTAGAGCCCAGTCCTCCGAAGAGAGACATTACAGGCGACGCCTCATGGATGAGGCCCGGATCCCATCCAGATTCAGCTCATTTGTAGGCGTCTTGGATGGATCCGAAAGCATAGCTCTTTTACCCCCAGAGGGTCTCTTTGGTAGAGCTTTCCTTTAGCACCTCCTAACGCGTCCAACACCTTTCGACACTGGCGAAAAAACTGAGGTACTTCCCTGATGGGAGGGGTTATATGGAGGGGAACTGTCTTCCATTGGTTGTGCCAGTGTCCAATCACCGCTGGTGACCCTTAACCCATTATGTAATGACTAGCTCTGTGTCCCGTGGTGTACGATAAAGAAAGCCTTGTTTGGGGAGAAATTGGACAAGGCCATCTCTCGCGTCATGGGCGGAAAATCGGGCCTGTTACCCCAAGATAGGCGCTCCAGGACATTCGCAGGCAAAATTGGAGAAGCACGCAGTCTACCTTCCTCAAGACCCGTAGACAGAGACTCGTGCCTATCCCTCAGGATTCTGCTAAATCCTTTTGACGCCAGGCCATCCCAAGTGATCCCTGTGGGGGCCAGACTCAAACACTTCTTGAAGATCTGGGAACAAAGTGCAGGGATTTGTGGGTAGTCTCCACAGTTAAATACGGTCACTTCTGGACGTTTCTAGACAAACCCTCCAAAGACTTTTCTCTCCGACAAGGGTGTCAAGGTTCCCCCAAAAAAACGGAAGCACTACAGCGATTTCTTCTCTCCTTGCAGGAACAGCAAGCAGTGGTTCCAGTGTCTCCATCAGAAAGATTTTCGGTTTTTACTCCACCCTGTTTCTAGTCCCCAAGAGAAACAGAGGTAGGAGACCCGTGTTAGACCTGAAGAGGCTAAATCGCTATATCTTCCTAAAAAATTTAAAAAGGAGTCGCTATGAGTGATTATACGTGTAATCCAATCAGGGGATCAGATGTTATCAATAGACTTGCAGGATATTTACCTGCATATACCAACACTCCCTCCTTTCCAGAAATATCCGAGGTTTGCAGTGGTGCCTGTACATCTTAAATTTTGGAGTCTCCCATTCGGCCTCTGCACGTCACCAAGAGTCTTTACGAAGACCCCAATTGCCATTATAGCCCCTCCTAATAGAATTAGAGCCTTGAGTATACCATTACTTGGATGACCTTCATCCCTGGGCGAAGGTTCCAGCCCAGTTAGTGGAACAGAACGGTACAGTATCCCTCCCACCTCAAAAGGTGACATTGACTGTTCGACAGATGAAGAAAGTCAGTGTGAGATCCTACCTGGCATACTCGAACTGTCAGAGTCTGATAGGCTGGATGTCATCATGCATCCCTAGGGTCCCTTGGGCTCATTGGCATTTGAGACATTTCCAGCATAAGTTCTTGAGGCTGTGGAACAGACGGTATCTATCCCAACCCATACACCTGACGACCCTGATGCTCAGGAGTCTACATTGGTGGATGAAGAAACACACGCCTATGAAATCACATCCATTAGGACATGTCAACTGGATCACAATTATTACAGATGCCAGTAAAGCAGGTGGGGATCACACTGCAACCAGATCTCAGGGCAAGGAAGATGGTCCTTTCATACAACAGGCCTGGTATCAAATATCCTGGAGGTCCGGGCAGCCTACCTTTTGCATTGCTAGCCCTAGAATTCAAGATTACAGGCAAACCAGTTCTTCTCCGAATGGACAACAGGGCTGCGGTGTCTTATATACACCGACAGGGAGGGACGCACAGCAGGTCCCTGCTGAAGGAAGTGAAAACATATCCTTTTGGGCAAAAAGGAATCTAAAAGACCTAAGGGCAGTCCATCTGCCCGGTCTTCTCAACTCAAGGGCCAACCGCACATCTCGCAGGTTCGTAGATTTCAACGAATAGTCTCTGCACCCGAAAGTTTGCGACTGGTTAGTGGACCGGTGGGGTATCCCTCGGGCTGGGCTTATTTGCAACGGCATTAAATACCAAGTTTTCAAGGTTCATCTCGAGACTTCCTCATCCCCAGGCGGAGGCAGTAGATGCTCTCTCAGCCCCTGGGCATGCAATCTGGCCTATGCCTTCTCTCCATGGCCTCTTTTTCAAAAAACAAAACAAAAACTCCTGTTGAGGCTTATGGTAGAAACCACAACGGTGATAGCGGTCCTACCGTACTGGCCAAGACGTCCCTGGTTCCCCACAGCAATGTACCTGAATACAAAGCCTTCAGTCAAGGTTACAATAATACCTTTTCTCCTGTCACAGGGATGTCACACCCATCCAGATTCCCGCAGGTTAAATCTTCACATCTGGCAGCTGAAAGAGAAAGATTCCAATCCCTAAGGTGTCCCAACAAAGTTATCGAAACCCTGCTCAGCGCAAGAAAGCCATCCACAAACAGTATATGCAATGAGGTGTGGAACAAATTCAGGGCCTTCATGATTGGCAGAAACTGCGATCCAGATTTCCCATCATCCTCTCAAATTCTAAAAACTCTTGCAGGCGGGCTTAGACCTAGGTCTTGCTTAAGTACACTAAGGGTGCAGGTAGCGGCAATTTCAGAGGCAACCAGTAAAATATGGGCTGAGAATTAATTAATAATCCAATTTTTCAAAGCTGTCAAAAAAGATCCGACCACCAACTAAACAATCTTTTCCCACTTGAGACCTTGCTATCATCCTAGAGTCTTTAATCAATCCACCTCTTGCCTCTTCGGAGTCAGCATCGCTTTGAAATCTAACCATGAAGCTATCCTTCTTGATAGCCAAAACTTCTGACAAACGGGTTTCAGAGCTCCAAGCTTTAGGAGCGGATCTTCATCATATCATATTCTTTCCTGACAAAGTAGAACTTGGAACGGTGCAAGGATTTAGCCCCAAGGTCACATCATCCTCGAACATGTCGGAGCCCTGGGCACTTCCAACATTTTCAGAACAAGACTCGGGTTCTCTTCACGAGCTGGACATTGCCTCCACTTTGAGATGCTATCTGCAGGCTACAGCATCCTTCAGGGACACTATCAGGTTGTTCATAAACAAAGGCAAGGAGGCGTTAGCAAGAACGATTGCCTCATGGTTCGTTAAACTCATCCACAAGGTGTACAGGGCAAAAGGACTGGGATCCCCTTCGATAGTCAGGGCGCACTCCACCAGAACGGTTTCTGCCTCTTGGGTGGCAAGAATGAATGTGTCAATTGAAACAATTTGCAGGGCAGCGACTTTGGTCGTTCCAACATACGTTTCTGAAACATTACCGAGTAGACCCAGGAGCTCTCTCATCGATGGAGTTTGGCAGACAGGCGGTCAAATCTGCCTTTGCTTCTTCCTCTAAATGATGATAATAATCTCTTTAAAATAAACCTCTGAGCATCATCCCACCCATATCAGCTAGTTATTTGTCACAGGTATGCTGCCATGGAGGCACCAGGAAAACTGAAAATTGTATCATACTTACCAGTAATTTTCCTTTCCTGGTGCCTATCCATGGCAGCATACAATCCCACCCTCGGTATTCTATATTACGGAGAATGCTGGGGCTGTGCTAACCAACTCTTTTATAATATTCACTAGTCCTGAGGGAGGAGCCAAGGCGGAGCTTGTCACAGGTATGCTGCCATGGATAGGCACCAGGAAAGGAAAATTACTGGTAAGTATGATACAATTTTCCGTTTTCTAACCCCCATTTCCATCTAAAATTGACCACAAAGCAAAATCATTTTATTAACATCACCACCATGTCTGTGGAAACACATTTGCTGTCTATATGGTTAACATTACTTACACATGTTTTTTTTTTGTGTTTTTTTTTTTTTTTTTTACAGAAAACTGTTTTTACTGACAGAGCTTTTAAAGTAAAAGTAAAGGCCCTTTTTTTTTTCTTTTTTTTTTTACAGGTTTTGTATTTAGCAAAAAAAGGCGGTTGCCGAAACAATTAGGCCTCATGCCCACGGACGTTTTTACAGTCGCGTTTTTGAGCGTTTTTTACAGCTTAAAAACGCCTGTCCATGTTAGTCTATAGCTTCATGCCCACCTAGACGTTTTTGAGCTGCAAATAGCATAGACGTTTTTAAGCTGTAAAAAAACCCCAGGACCAGTGCGTTCCTCAGCGTCGGCGTTAGGCATAAAAAAAACCCTGAAAAACGCGCAAAAACGCTGCGATTGCGTTTTTGAGCTCAATGCTTTTTTTTTTTTTTTTTTTTTCGAAAAAAAATAAATAATTATACAATAACATAGACAGGCGTTTTTAAGCTGTAAAAAACGCGGCTGTAAAAACGTCCGTGGGCATGAGGCCTAAGTGTACAGGGATCAAAAAGAAGGAAGCATCCATGGGTACAAGGTACATCTTCCAGAGACTTTTTTTTTTTTTAACAATCATGTTATACTTACCTGCTGCTCTGTGCAATGGTTTTGCACGGAGGCGCCCAGATCCTCCTCTTCTCGGGTCCCCTAATTCAGCTCTCCTGGCCCCTCCCCTCCTGTCGAGTGCCCCCATAGCTAGCAGCTTACTATGAGGGGTTTCCGAGCCACTGTTCTCTGCATCTATTCACACATTGAGCATGGCTCGGTCCCACCTCCGCTCTTTTCCTCGTTGACTCACTGGCTGCGATTGACAGAAACAGGAACCAATGGCTCCTGCTGCTGTCTCAGCCAATGAGGAGCCTTCTTCTAGATTGTAAGCTCTAGCGAGCAGGGCCCTCTGATCCCTTCTGTATTGTATCTGTACTGTCTTCCCTGATGTTGTAAAGCGCTGCGCAAACTGTTGGCGCTATATAAATCCTGTATAATAATAATAATAATAATGAGGAGGAAGAGACTTGGGAGACCCTCTGCTCTCATGCACATCGCTAGATCGGTATGGGGCTCAGGTAAGAATGCATGAAGGTAAAAAAAACCTTGAGCCTTTACAAACACTTTAAAGCCTGCCTTGAAATTCAGGAAGAAGGTTGATAGTTTCTTCTGGTTACACAGGAGTTGAGAAAAAAAAAAGAGCCCTGGACTGCCGCACTCTGAATAAACGATTTATTTTCAAAATTCCAAAATTAAAATCCAAAGTTAATCCATAGATTCAAAAGTCCAAAAATAGACAAAAACAGAAAACTGACATGCAGGGGTGGATAGCTGACGCGTTTCACATCAAAGATAGATGCTTACTCATAGCTGGAGTTGAGAAGATATTTCCCTACTAGTGTTCAGAACAGCAGAGAGCCCCAGAAGAGGACCAAGCCCTGACACTAGCATGGAAATAGATATGATGATACACCTGACGTTGAGTTGACACGTATTTTTTTTGCTCTAGGCAGCACAGCAATTTAATACCATGGAACAGTTAACCTCTCCAAAATTACCCGAGAACTTACAGATTTACAGATAACCAGATAAATGCTTCTATTGTATTAACTGTATCATTTGAAAGACTGCCATTGTTCTCAGCCTTGAGAAGTGTCCGTGAACAGGAGATGCCAGGAGTTATATAGCTGTTGGCATGTGGATTCTTTTCTTCAGAAATCTCATTCAGTGTCTTTAAAAAGAGCGTCAAGCCTCGTACACACGGCCGGTTTTCTCAACAAGAAAACTGCCGGGAGAGCTTTCTTGCCGAGAAAACCGTGCGTGTGTACAAGGCTTATAGGTTTTTCGTCAGGAAAACTGGCCAGAATCTCGACGAGAAAAATAGAGAACCTGCTCTCTATTTTCTCGTCCGGATTCTCGTCGGCCTGTTTCCTGACGAGAAACCCGAAAGTGTGTACACTTACCTGTCGCAGAGAAAACCCGCGCATGCTCGAAATGACTTTGACGCATGTGCAGTAGCTTCCTAGGCATAGGTAGGGTGTAGCAAGATGTCGGCGACGGCATCGAATGTGACGAGCGCATGCTCGTCGTAGTCGATGACGTCACCGCGTTTGTGCCATTCAAAAGAACGGCGGTTCTTTTGAATCGTACGTGTGTACACTCGGCCGGGACAAGATTCTTGTTCAAGAATCTCGTCAGGAAAAACTACGTGTTTTTTCCTGACGAGATTCTCGGCCGTGTGTACGAGGCTTCAGTCTCAAGCTGGCCATACATGGATCGAAATTCGGACAGTTTAGCAGGGATTGAACAAATTCCAATCCATGAGTGGGCAGCCTGGTTGTACAGAAGTCGATCCACCGATCCACTTCTGTACAACTAACCTGTCAGGTTTTTTCCTGATCGATCAGTGTTTCCCCAATGGTGAATACAATATCAAAGCTGGAATGATTCCCTTCTTATTCACATTGATTGTGTGGCTGGGGAAAGCAGGTCATTTTTTTTTTTTTCATTCAACCCGCTGGTTGAAAATAACAAATAAATAAAAAATTACTAAAATGTATAGGCTGCCTTAAGTTGGCCATAGATGGGTAGAAATTCAAACAAAAATTCTTAGGAAAAGAATACTAGTCAAAGCCCCCGTCACTAAATGGTTAGCTTACAGTCCTGTTTACAGTTTTTGTTTTGCTTCGGCTTCGCTTCAAAAATTATACCCAAAGTAGCTTCAGTGGTGCTTCAAAGCGTCTTCAAAGCCTCCATAGAAGTCTATGGCAAAGCTCGCTTGAAGCCCCACGAAGCCTCACCAAAGCCCCACCAAAGCCTCATCGAAGCCCCAAACAAAAGCAGGTGTAAACAGAACTGTAAGCTAACCATTTTATTTAGTGACAAGAGCCTGACTGACGTTCAGAGAGCTTTAACAAAGCGTGTCTGAAGCCATGTTTTAAAGCAACTGTAAACTAGCCCTGAAGCTGAACTTCATGGAAACTTCAGTTCCTATTGCAGTAGGTTTTCCCCAGCACTGCAAGGATAAAGCTGAAGTTTAGGTACAGCAGTTATTACATGGTTACATTGGTCTAGTTTGGACCAATGTAAGGATGGAATGTGCCATACCTACTGGATCCCCGTGGAAGATGAAAATGACTATAGTAGACTCTGAGCCTTCTCTGATTGGCTGAGGAGGAGAGGCGGGGCAGTGACATCACAAATGTCGACCTCATCCAATCCGAAAACTTTGGATTCATTAAAGCGGAGTTCCACCCAAAAGTGGAACTTCCGCTTAAACCACTCCTCACCCCCTTACATGCCACATTTGGCATGTCCTTCTTTTTGGGGGGGGGGAGTGGGGGCTTCAGTAGAAGTGGGACTTCCTGTCCCACTTCCTCCTTCCACCCAGGGACCGCTTAGGCGACTCGTCATATCGCCTAAGGCGGCCCCTCCCTGTAGGTGATCACCTGGGACACGTGACAGGTCCAAGGCGAACGCCTGTCCACTCAGGGAGCCTCACGCATGCGCAGTGAGTGCCCGGCCGTCAAGCCGAAAGCTTTAACGGCCGGGTGCCCACAGTTAGAATGGAGGGGCTGGCGGAGAGGAGCGGAGCTCCAGGCGGCGCGTCGCTGGACAGTGGAACAGGTAAGTGTCTGTTTATTAAAACCCAGCAGCTACACTTTTTGTAGCTGCTGACTTTTAATAAACATAAAAAAGGCTGGAACTCCCCTTTAAGAAAAGTGTTTTGTAAATGGCACCCATGATAAGCAAGCGACCTCCTGTTCAGTAAGCAACAGGGCAGCAGCTCGACACAGGACCTGGTAGCCAGCGCAAATCACTGTAGTAGCAGTGCGTACTACAATCATTTCCAGCTTCCATGGGGATCTCACAGGTATGGCACATATATCCCCAATCCCAAAAAAGTTGGGACACTGTGTAAAATCTACATAAAAACAGAATGCAATCATTTGCAAATCTCATAAACCCACATAGTTGCTTGCAAAAGAATAAATAATTATATTTTCTATTGTGAATAAAATATGGGATAATGAGGTTTGCTAAATTATTGATTACTGGTTTTAAGTAGATTTTACACAGCATCTCAACTTTTTTGGAATTGGGGTTGTCCAAGCTGGATCAATATAACTACTGTATATACTCGAGTATAAGCCGACCCGAATATAAGCCGAGGCACCTAATTTTACCACAAAAAACTGGGAAAACGTATTGACTCGAGTATAAGCCTAGGGTGTCCATATGCATGTGGGGCTCAAAATGAATTTGTGGCAGACCTACTTGCATTGGCCCTTAATAACAACTTCTTCCAGTTCGAAACCAAGTTCTACCAGCAGATCAAGGGTACCTCCATGGGAGCCCCATGGGCACCGGCATATGCGTGCCTACATCTGGGCCTGTGGGAGGAGGATTTGGTCTATAGTTCGTGTATGTACCTGAGCCATGTTCACACCTGGCTCAGGTACATAGATGATGTCTTGATGGTCTGGAGAGGGGATGCTGCTTCACTCGAGATCTTTATGTGTGCATTGAACAATAACAATCGCAACATCCGATTGACATATACATTTGATCGCCAAAAAATTCCGTTCCTGGACCTCTGTATCCGGGTGGAGAACCTGACCCTCACCACTACCACCTTCCGGAAGGAAACCGCGGCCAACACCCTATTGAGAGCCGATAGCCATCATCCAAGATGGCTAAAGGATGGTATACCTATTGGGCAGTTCCTGCGGATCAAGAGGAACTGTTCCAGTAGGTTGGACTATAGACGGGAGAGTGGTGCCCTCTACCTTAGATTTAGGGAGAGGGGGTACTCCCACAAACAATTGAGACGAGCTAAGTCCAAAGCAGCAAACCGTGATCGAAAAGATCTACTGTCCAACATACCCAAACAGGAAAAATTAGAACTGGGACCAGTTAGAATTATAACCCAGTTTGGTTCCCAATGGGATACAGTAAGAAACATCCTCAAGAAACATTGGGATGTCCTCACAAACACCCCGGGAATAGCCAAGTTAGTGGGCCCAGCCCCTTTGATGGTGGCAAAAAGGGCCAGAAATCTAGGGGACTCGTTGATTCATTCCGAATTCACGAGAACAACTGAGCCCAACTGGCTTTCTGAATATCCACGCAGTAAAGGCATGTTCCCCTGTGGACATTGCCAGGTATGTCCCTTTGTGGAAAGGACTGATACCTTCTCTGACTCCACTAATACATGTAGTTATTATATTAAGAACACCATTAACTGTGCGACATCCAGGATTATCTACATGTTGACGTGCCCGTGCAAAAAGATTTACATCGGTAAAACTAAACGCCAACTAAGGGTGCGTTTGGGGGAACACATGAGGGAAATCAGGGAAAAGAACCCTGAAAAACCGTTGGCTAGACACTTTGCTCAATATCATGATGGGAATCTGAATGGCATGAAAGTCAAGGGCATCTATTCACTTAATCTACCCCCGAGAAGGGGGGACTTTGATCAAATACTCCTGCAAAAGGAGAAAATGTGGATATTCCGCCTGGGGTCTCTCACACCACTGGGCCTCAACAACGAGTTAAATTTACAGCCCTTCCTAACAATTTAGTGCATGTCTGGAGTACCTACATATTGGCCACATTCGGTTTTGTTCTATTCTGTGCTCTTTCTATTTCTTTACTTTACTTTTTGGTTTCTCTATTTCTTTATTTCCTTGTCTCTGTTTTGCCTTACTGTATACATTACTTCCAATCATCCGGGCAATATAAAATATAATATGTTGTATATGGTACCGGATGGTACTTCGGGCCTATCTTCTGCTTGGCACAATTTAGACAACTATGATGCCCTCAATGGGCAGGGTGCCCCTTATAGATTCATAATGATTGTATAATCATTACAACGGGTGTCCGCTTGAGCCTCCTATCATATGGACTTGAGTAGTGTCTCTACTCCACTTACTGACCGTTATAATCTTGTGCTGATTATATTGCAATAATGTACTATCTACCTCAAACATGTATTTAACTACTGTGTGTTATGGCGGTTATGGGTCTACCATGGCACCTGGTATACTTCTCCCAAAAAACCCCCCAAGCTACAAACCCTGCTCCCTTGTCCTTGATAATGGGGGGGGGGGGGGGGGGTTTACTTGTACTTGTATTTATATGGGTTTGCATTTGCATATATTTGGCGCCATGTCTGTCTATTAGCTGTCTGTGGTCCGCTATGTGTGTGTTTTTTCCTATCACCCACTCCCATACATATCCAAGCCATTCTTCACAACCACTATCATTAACATTGTTCATTGTTCCTAGATATTGGTATCTGTGCATTAAAGCATCAAAATATAAACTATCATGTATTGGACCTTTAATGAAGTTTGGAGATATATGCACTCAATGCTTTCTGTCCTCCGACATGATATGGAATTAATATATTCTACTTATACTTAGGGGGGAACTGGTCTATAGCCAAACACTATCTATGTTCGCGCACATACACCGCAATGTCCTTTTTTTCTCCTTTAAAATACATGTACTGGGCGGAGTGAGACGAGGGAGGGACGCTATAAGAAGGACCCCTCGCCCTCCGTCACTTATACGTCCAGATGAAGCTACGCACACATCATATGCGAAACTAGTCAACGTCATTTCCGCCCGGACGCCACGCTGCGACGCGGCTTCATGCCCGCACAGTGACGACGAGCCCCGGAGGGGAAGGAGGAGGAGGAGGAGGAAAGCTAAACAGTCGTGAGTATCAGCTGTGGGACATGAAAAGGACTCAACAAATCCCTCTACACGTACCGCTACATACAGCAGTACCCTGATACGATTCATGTAAGCCAGGAAGGAGCAGCAAAGTGACTCCATGCGGACGTGGCAGTGCATCCGAGCATCGGAGAAGGGGTAATTTCACTGACAGCCACTATACTTCACTACGTGCAGGTTCATACGTCTTTACCCCTGGTTACTGGCTATCCCAGTATGCTCCACTATCACTAGCAGTGAGGATTGTTCTTATTTGCATCACATCTGTCCCCAGCCGTACTTCACATGTGTTTCTCTGCTTGCCTCCAGGAAGATATTTTCTCATGGACACAGTATCCCAACGCTTAGACTATTTTCACTTGAATTGTTCTTTCTCCACATGACATTACAGTTGGTGAAACAGGACTGCAGCTATCTCCTCACGGATCCATCCAGCTGGCCTTCACCCCTTCTTTCCTCCCCCCCCCCTCCCCACCCTTCCATCCATTAGGGCTCGAGCTCCCAGGGCCTTTTAGGGAGTGGTCTCTCGGCTTACACACAGCTTTGCTGTTGTCATAATTTTTGATTGTATTGCAATCATCATTTAGACCTCTCCCTGAAACTACCTGGCGTCCGGACGTGTCTTATATGTTTAGGTCATTTTATGTCTGTCCTGTTGTGTATGTGCATCATGTGTTGATCAGTCAATCCTGACTGTCATCGTTTTTATATACACGTTGTCCAGTATTCTGGATATAGTCCATGTTACCATGTAACATCTCTCAATAAATCTATTTTGATAAGTTTGCACAAACTGTTCATGAGCCTCCTCTCTTTTTTCCAATCTCTTATTTGGATAGTTTTTGTTTATGCAGATAGGGGCTGAACAGTGGTTACTGTACATATTTTGTGCTCTTACATGGTATATTATAATTTAGCCTAGTTTTCATATTTATACTACTGTCCATATGCATGCCTCACTGTGCCCATGTCTCACTGTGCCCAATCTCCCTACCTGATCTCCGGCGCTGTGTGACTAGACTGACTTTTAACATGAGAGTCTATGGAAGGGGTGCCCGGGTTTGAAAAATCAGTGCTCCCCGGCCTTAGGTCCACCGGACACTAAAAACTCTGCACACTTGTAGAGGAAGAGTGGGGCTACAGGTGTGCCAAGTTTGGGGACCTAGGACTGGCCGGGATCAGGCACACAAAGTTAAAGTTGGACACAGACTTGAGTATAAGCCGAGGGGGGCATTTTCAGCACAAAAAAAAATGTGCTGAAAAACTCGGTTTATACTCGAGTATATACGGTATGTAAAAAATGTCATACCTAAAATGTCAGCTTTAAATGGCTAGTTTTTGGACTAGGGGAACAGAAGTTTTACTTACCTTATCCCTTGTACCCAGCCACAGTGGACTTGTCACACGGAACAAGGGATAGAGAAAATTACACTGCTTTTTAATGTTCCCCTAAACCAGGGGTAGGCAACCTCTGCACTCCAGCTGTGGTGAAACTACAAATCCCTCTGCCTTTAGGAGTCATGCCTGTGATTGTCAAGGTCTTGCAATGTCTCATGGGACTTGTAGTTTCACCACAATTGGAGGGCCGAGGTTGCCTACCCCTGCCCTACACAAGCTTTTAACCCTTGTAGTACAGTGTGAGCCCCACTACAAGGGGAACTTTGGATTTTCCCTGAACTTCATCATGAAGAAGATGTAGTCAATGTGTGGTACGTGTGGTACGTATGTGGTACGTATGCGTTATACGTGGTTAATCTTTGGGTAAGCCATATTTTAAAGACAACAAGTCTGTGCTTTGTCAGCTCACCTGCCACATGCAATCTGAGATACTTCGCTGCCCATCAGTTCCAGTATACGCCTGGGATTGATCTCATTATGGAGAGAGTCATGCCCCAGCTGCCCGCAGCCTCCAGCACCAAAAGTAAAAAGCCCACCAGTCTGCAAGAAGCCAACAACACAATTTTACTGTAGAACAGCTTGTACAGAAACAAGATAAGAACAGAAGGTGTTATCCATTACCTTTGTTAGGACAGCTGTATGCTCTTCCCCACAGCTGATGTACACAACTTTCTGGGTACGCAAAGGCTTTATATGGCATGGTGATTCACGGACTGTAAAAGGGAATACAAGTTACTTGAGACATGCTGAAAAGTATATATTATTCCATGCTCAGCTTGTCCAATACACCAATATCGATCATATTTGATATATTCATTCTGATGGTGTCTTTTTTCAGCATTTGCAACTATTTAATGCCAAGATGCTTCAGTTTTTAAGGCGGATATTCCAGACAAACAGCTAAAATACAAGTTGTCACCTTGTCAACTTCGGAGCACCATCACAGGATTTTGCCTTGCCAGCACAATGGATATTCTTTATTTTATTATTCAATATGTTTGATATTATCGCTTTGCACCAAGTCATTCATGCACTTTATTTATATGTGTCATATCACATTGGTTACTTCAATATAGTGAAGCACTTTTCATTTGTTATTGTTTAATTTGCCAGCACAATGGACATTTTATATAATATATGTTATTATGTTTAATATCATGCATGGTTTGCACCAAGATCATCATGCATTTTATGTGTCATATCACATTAGTAATCTTAATATAGCGCAGCATTTTATTTGTTTTTAATGTAAGAAAAATGTAGCTCGTTCTAGTGTTGTAATCATTAAAAATGGTACAGATGTTGCGAAGGAATGGGTTTCAAAAGAGGTAGTAAACACCACTTGCTACTACAAGGTAAACTTATAATAAAGTTTACTTATTGACTTCTGTTCAACTGTCCTGTTGGAATTTCTGCTTGAAAAACTGAGAACTTAACTACCGTATTTATTGGCGTATAACACGCACAGGCGTATAAACACGCACCCTAACTTTAAAAGGGAAGTTTCAGGAAAAAAAATAACTTTCCACAGCCCCCTGCATATAACACGCAGGCACAGTTTACCCTCTATTTTCAGGGTAAAAAAGTGAGTGTTATACGCCAATAAATACAGTACTTCCGGACCGCCCACCGCACATACACTGCAGCAGGGCGGCCCGGCTGCGCGAACCAACGTACCTTTACGTTCTTCGCGCTCCCTGGTCTGGGGCGTGCGCACACCGCCGGTGACTCGCGATCGTTCCGGGGAATGACCGAACAGCGGTCTGTAAACAAGGCAGACCGTCGTTCTGTCACAGAGGAAGAGAGAGATCTGCGATTCCTAGTAATCAGGAACACCGATCTCTCTCTTTGTCTAGTGTCAGCATCCCCCACACAGTTAGAAAGCACACATAGGGAACACATTTAACCCTTTGATTGCCCCTGACAACCCCTTCCTTGCCAGTGTCATTTATACAGTGTATTTTTTTTTAGCACTAATCACTGTGTTGGGGTCACTGGTCCCCAAAAAGTGTCACTTAAAGTGTCCAATTTGTCCGCCGCAATGTCGCAGTCACACAAAAAAAAAAAAGGCTCAATGCAAGCCTTTTCCATATACTAATAATGCCATCAGCAGTCTGCCAGAACTGAACATATTAGATCATTTGTTGTAGGATTGGGTTGGGGTTTCCTGCTACATACCCACCAACGTCTTATTGAGGAAAGTGTAACATTTCCCCAAACTGAACAACAAAATTTGGATAGAATACAGCAATATCTATTCCACTATGTGAGAACATTTCTTTATATGCAAATGCCTTGGTTTATTCCTTATTTAAAGAGCAGTTTTTAGCCCTTCAACAGCCTTTCACTTGGAGCCCAGCTATCCATATTAATCCCAACTTCAGCCAAAACTTACTGTTTTAGTTTGGACAGTGTGGAAGTGTTAAAACCTGTGTCATCTTCCTGTTACTGTAGGTGATCCCACTTGGAAAATGTCTCCTTAGATTCTGTCCATTTGTGAGGTGTCGGACAGAAAAAAAAGTGTGGGGAAATCTACCCAAAAGGGAATCATGTAGCCCAGTGCACTCATTACAGACCATAGGTCATGAAATCATAATTTTGATGTGAAGTTTCAGGGCCACCATAAACATGATACTTTACCTTTCTCGTCATTAAGACCAAGTTGCCCTGAGTTGTTCTTCCCCCAGGCAAACACAGCTCCAGAAAGGGACAAGGCAAAACTGTGGAAGCCTCCTGCTGTCACCTGAGCCAATGGTATTCCTTCCAAGGACTTTACTCGCTGTGGGCTAGACTGGGAGGTGAATCCATGCCCAAGACCCAGCTGACCATGGCTATTCTGGCCCCATGTAAACAAATGCCCATCTGGAACACAAAGGATAAAATCATGAAATAAAATGAGACAAGATTACATTTTACTGGACAGGTCAAGAATTAACAAAAACTTGACCTGGTAGCAACACATCGCAGTGGCTACACCATGCTCAGGGATTGCATGTAGACAGAACAGAAGAGGTTTCACCAGACCGACTATATCTTTCTTCGCCGAGTGAACATAAGAGATCATAAACCCATGATAATTAGATAGTCGAGAATCTATCCATCAGCTAAACAAAGGAAATGTATTCTCAGACTGCTTTTGCTCATTTTAACCTGCAAATACTAGCTGCATTGCTGTCTTTACGTTAATATATTCTAAAAAACTGAACTGTAACAAGTACGTGACTAGTGAAATCAGATTTAGGCCTCTGCTAATGATCTGCATGTTTCTACCTTCTCAGTGATTCAGCGTGAAGATTAAAGTATATCTAAAGCTATTTTTCAGTAGGCAATGGTTACAACCATTGTTAGTGTTTTCTTAAGTGTTTGTTAAGTCTATTATTTTATTCACTGCCACCCCCTCTATTAGAGGCTGGCATACCACAATATGCAATTTCTTTGTAAAAACGGGCGTTCTAAATACCTCTTTAGAGCGGTCTTCAGGCCGGTCACATGACTCGCGGCAGCTTTACAGCTCTGAGACATTGCTTCTGCGGGAGGGGCTGTGATCTCCCTCTGATGTCAGCTGGGGAGATCACGTGACCTCCCGTTGAAGCAATGTATCGGAGCTGTAAAGCGGCCGCGAGTCATGTGACCGGCCTGAAGACAGCTCTAAAGAGGTATTTAGAGCGTTCGTTTTTACAAAAAACGTGCATAGTGTGGTATGCCAGCCTCTAATAGAGGGGCTGGCAGTAACCAATTTAGGGTTTTTATATTTAATAGCAGCGGCGGGGGGGTGGGGCGGGGAGGAGACAGACAGAAATGGCACCGACAGGCAGGAAGGAGGGGGTGAGGGGGAGATAGGAGAGCAGAGAGGACAGCTACGTATGATAGAGGGACGTACTCTGACCACGGTGGTCAGGGCTGAGCAGCCCTGGTTATGGTGGTCAGTATAGAGAGGGCATACAGGAAGTGGCAGGATCAGGGAGTTTTTTTTTTATTTATTTAAAAAGGGGAGCAGATTACACAGCACAAGCACTGTGCTTGTGTAATCTGCTTGGCACCAGAATCAGAATAATTTTTTTGGGGGTTAACATACACTTTAGTTTGTCTTCTGTCCCAAAAACACACCAGGAAGTGGTGGAACTCTTTCGGAAGTGAGGGGAAAATCCCATCAGGCAGCTGTCACCAGAACAGGTGTCCCATTAAAACATGTCGCCTCACTGCCTGTTGTGGGGAGGGCTGTAAAATTTTGGATTCCCCATTACTTTCTTCCCAGAGACAATGGTTACCAGAATAAACAGAGCAGATGAATTTTCCCCATGAAGACCCAGGCAATTAAAATCTTGAAGCATTTAGAAATTTTTTTTGGCCTTAGATTAATTTCTTTCTGGATCAGCAAGACAGTTAAACATGTAGTGTGTAGCAGTGGCAGCCAACATACTTTTAGTACAATAAGAAAAAATAGTCCTATTATGGAGAACAGCAAAACAGAGTATTGTAGACATCACCACAATATTCAAGTGGTAAGCTTGTTTCTGCAAGATCTCAGATTGCAAACAGATTCGATTACAGAGCCCTGAACCAGTCAATTAATTTTGTAAATGTAAAAAAAAAAAAAAGGGGGGGGGGGGGGAGAAGATAATTTTTTTACCTAGATAAGCAAACAATAGAACATCAGCTGTAAGGGGTCTTACAGAGTGCTGGATAACGTGTGTGTGTGTGTGTGTGTGTGTGTGTGTGTGTGTGTGTGTGTGTGTGTGTGTGTGTGTGTGTGTGTGTAATACCCATGGCAGTACATCACAGACAATGCAATCACGATTCCTTGCAGAATTCTGAAAGTATCAGTCCCTTTATGTGGATTCTGCTAGAATACCTTACTGTGATATAGGGGCTGGTTTGCCTACAATTTGTTCTTTTTTGATAGAATCATCCAACTGCTCATAGAGTTGCAATGTACGGAATGTGAATTTTGTGCAAGTACAGCCAGAATAAATACTGATGAGTCAAACTCAATAGACATTGGGACTGTAAATATCAGCCCTGTATGCATCATTGATTGAAAACTTTATGCATGGTCATTGTTAAGGCTTTGAAGATTGGAATCTGTGACTCTCTAAAAGTGGATCACAGCTTTTTTTGATGGAGCACAACCAGAATTTTCTTGAAAAAATAATTAAGAAAAAAAAAAAGGGGGGGGGAACCACAGCTGATACTTATGAATTACCAAATGCAGTACGCTTATCTACTTACCATCTGAAAGGGCCAAGCAGTGCTGGTTTCCACATGAAACCTGCAGTATCCTCTGTTGATTTAACTTCTTAATTAATCTAAAAAAAGAAAAAAAAGAAAGACTCGGGTTTCAAAATTCAGTAGTACACACCATACGTAAGCTATGGTTTTAATATGCTTAATAAACAGAAGAAATGCACCAGAATGGAAGTTACAAAAGCAAATATTACATTAAAAAAATAAGAGAATGTTTGCAGTGTAAGATGTGATCTTATTAAAATATCCTGGCATATACAATTTAAACAAAAGAAACCGATGTTGAACAAAACAAGGCAACACTCCAAACTCAACCTTTAGAAGGACTTTAAAGACAAAACAGAAATCTAGGCTCCAGACGGATGAAAGGAATATACTTTGTCCAATTTCAAGGAGCTTTGCAATAACTGCGTCAAGGAGCTTTGCAATAACTGTGTCAATTGATATATTGTAAGTTTAGGTTTAAAGTCTAATTCCTAAATAAAACCGAATTTCTGCAAGTTTAAAATCAAGCAGTAAAAGCTGATTTCTGATTGGTTGCCCCAATTTCCCCTTTTGTTAAAAAAGTCCATTATTTCCTCGATTTAAGCCAGAATACACACACACACACTCTGGTGAAAATAACTGCTCAACAAAAAGCGACCAGCACTTTTTCATATGTATGCAAATGCTAGATCACAGCAAGCATTTTGATTTGCTCAATTTATGTTTCCTAGCAAGTTAAAAACAGAAAATGAAAAAACAGGAATTGCATGAACCAAGGTAGATTGCACACACACATATAAAATATGATGTGAAAATCTATTTAATAGGATGTGAAAATCTATTTAATGTGCAGATATTGTTACTTGCTGTCATTGTACCATGCCTTTGGTTCAGTTAAAGTGATTGTAAAGTCTTGGTTTTCTTCTTTTTTTTTTAACAAACATGTTATACTTACCTCCTCTGTGCAGTTGGTTTTGAACAGAGCAGCCTGCATCCTTCTCTTCTTGGGTCCCCCTTTACTGCTCCTGGCCCCTCCCTCCTGTTGAGTTCCCCCACAGCAAGCAGCTTGCTAAGGGGGCACCCGAGCTGAGCCGAGCTGCAGCTCCCTGTATCCATTCAGGCATGGAGCTGCCATTCGGCCCCGCCCCTTTTCTCCCCTGATTGGCTGATTTTGATTGATAGCCATGGGAGCCAATGGGATCGCTGCTGTGTCTCAGCCAATCAGGAGAAGAGTCCCGGATGGCCCGAGGGACACGTGGACATCGCTGGAAAGAGATAGGGCTCAGGTAAGTATGCATGAAGATAAAAAACCTTCTGCCTTTACAACTCCTATAAGAGAAATCCTTTTTTGGTAAGATATGCCCTTCTGGCGGCAAATCTCTGATACATAAATCAATCAATGTGCTCACCTACACTAGTAGGCTTTATCACCCACTTCCACGGTAACAGTTCACAGCTATACTTTCCCGTCATGCATTCCCAGTTCTGAAAAGCGGGTAGGGTCGCTTTCCTTCTGTTACATTTTCCATTATTTACAATAGAAATCAAAGAATGGAGCAAAGTGAAATACCCTTAGAACCACGGTGGTAGGTGGACAGAACACACGCCACATGAAAATTCATCCAGAGTCGCTGACACACATGAAATACCAAGGGCTAACCATTCAAAATGCACAGCCAATATTTTTTTTGTTTTAGCTTTGGATAGAGAAAGAAATGTTTAAATCATGTCAGTTGTATTTTGCGGTCTTTGTTCTGTTTGGGAGAATTCCTTTCACTTCATATATACAAAGCAAGAAATTAGTTTAAATCCCCTCCCTGGCTCCATTGCCACCTAATAAGCACTTATAGAAGCGCTTCTTTTGTTTTTTTTTTGCAAGTTTTAGCACACAAAAATGCGTGTTTTTGAAGAGTTCTGCAGGCATTTTTGCACATGTATTCAAGCTCCTGGGTGGGAGAAAAGCAGAAGAGAACAATTGTTCAGGCTTGTGTCACATGTTTCCAGGCACCTACATTAAAGTCTATGGTGCCAAAACATAGAACACAAATTCAAACTAAAGCCAAAAGTACACACTACCAGTTTTCGCTTAACCCCGCAGGCTGAATATAACAAAAAAAACCCCGGACAGATCGCCGTACTAACAAGCAATGTTAGTGCAGCGATCTTCCCCGTTGTGGGATTGTGTTCTGACAGGGTGACCGCTCCCCCACCAGAACACCAGCCATTGGCTGCAAGCGCTGATCAGAAGCCGGCTGGAAGCTGGTCTTCCCGTATGCTGGTTCGACAGAAGCCAGTTGTGAGATCGGCTTCTGTTGGACAGGCAGCTATACACATGGGCCGAAAGTTGGCCATTTTCTACTGTATCGGCTGATTTTGGTCACTATTCGGCCCGTGTGTGCCCGACCTAAGGCTTATGTACCATTTTAAGCTTCAAGCAACTGAATAGAAATGTGAACAGAATGTATTGAAAAAGAACAGGATTCCTAAGGCTGAGCATTGTCGCATTGCGCGCATAAAAGGCCCAGTTGTGAATTGGGGTCTTAGACAGCTGTCACTAAACCTGGCGACTTGTTCTTGGTTCATCCATCACCTTCTGTCCTGGTGGCAATGGGAACCAAGATAAACAGGGAGTGTAAATCTATCTAGTGGGGTCACAGAAACGATAAAAACCTGACAGGGTTTCTAAAGCTGGCCATACACTGATCAATCTATAAAATTTCCAGCATGTCCCAACAGAAGCTGTTCAAACAATTGATTTCTGTTAAGCAGGGGCTGCCACACACTGATTACAATTCAGCCAGTCCCAGTTGAGCTAGCTGAATTTTCGATAAGTGTGTGGTAGTCCATGCTCAACCGAAACAGATTATTTGAACAATTTGAAAAATAGCCTTGTGACCTACCGTGTGTGTTCAAAGAAAATTAAAAGTTAAAATAAAATTAGAAGCCATCTGCTGACACTAATCACATTCTCATATACTGTACATGTGCAAGAAATCCGTCAAATCAATATATGGGCCACGCTGTGTCTACCTATTCAGACATATATAATTAATACCAACAAATTTAGTGTCTACTCTTATGATAACAAATCACCATCAGTGTTAAACAAAATAACATGCAGTTCATAGTGCTTAAATAAATAAAGTCCTCTGATGTGCAGTTCATACATTTCCCATGTGACATGAACCCTTGAACAAATCACATTCCACGAAAAACTCCTTGATCCGACTACTCCATTTATAAGTGCTCTAAAGAAAACGATGTGCCAGCTCACGCGTGCTCCCCACCCCCCCACCCCTTATGAGTGTATTCTCACCTCTGTGTGTCAAACAGTGCTTGTGAGCCTCTCCAAGGCTCAATCAGATAAATCTCCTGGCTTCTATGCTCTTCCATATAGAAATGTCCCAGTCAGTGGATAGCATCAAGGTACATATGGGTGAAAAAAGCTCCAAAAGTGCTTATACCATTTAGGCATTAACTTTATTAAAATATATTCAAAATTGAGTACTCACATACTCCTGGTGCTTCCACCGCACCAGGCTAAATCAGGTAAATGTGTATTAAAATTCCCCTAAAGCCACACAACTGCTGTCTTCCCGCTGACTACTTTCTCTTCATAAGGGTCCAGGTGCCTTCACCATCCTCGCCCCTCCCCTACGCGTGTTGACACAGGGTCACGTGTCTTCCTCAGGGTGATTTCTCTTATTATTAATTATCTTCTTATTTATGATTATTTGAACAACTTCTGTAGAAGGCTCATGCTGGAATTTTTTTCTTAATCAGCGGCTGCAGCTATATTGATCAGTGTATTCTGACAGCAGCTGAAGCCACTGTAAGAATACAATGTCCCAATGTGGGGGATTTTTCCTTCTACACATAGAAGGTGGATGGAGGAATCTAGGTGAATGAAAATAAAATAAAAAATCTTAACAATGTATTGCCAGGTTTACTGTCTAAAGCTGCCCATACATTAGCCAGATTGTTTTGTTCAACCAGTAGGTTGAACGCAAAAAAACAGCTAAAATTTGACAGAGCGGTTGAACAAAAGTCAAAATCGGTAGATCGACTTCTGTTCAACCACAGTGGCCATACATGGATTGAAATTTAACTGGTCCCTGCTAAATCAGACAACTTTCAATCCATGTATGACCAGCT
The DNA here is from genome assembly GCA_029206835.1 of Rana muscosa. NCBI lineage: Eukaryota > Metazoa > Chordata > Amphibia > Anura > Ranidae > Rana > Rana muscosa. Next base: position 446,852,647 of record CM055116.1, read on the forward strand.
TTACCATACTTTATCTTAAAAATAAAACCCTTTTAGCTATAGATAAAATTTAAAGTCTCCTATATAAGTGCCGGTTCACATTGGGGCAACACGACTTCCAGCGCGACTTTTCAAGGCAACTTGGAGACGACTTGAGTGCGACTTCAGCGCCACTTGGAGCGACTTCAAGTTGCCTCCAGGACAGGCGACTTTGCCAGTGGCCAATCACATAATAATCTGCTCTGTGGGAGGGAGGGGTTTGCCTTAGAAAACAATTTTCACTTCCTGGAAAGTTGCTTCAGTTAAGACGGGGGATCCGACTTGGAGGCGACTTCCATTGAAATCAATGGATACAAGTCGCCTAGAAGTCGCCTTGAAGTAGTACAGGAAACTTTTCTGAAGTCGGAGCGACTTCAGTAGTGTACATTAAGACAGCTCTCATTGACTAACATGTAATTTCTCATGTCGCGCGACTTGGGGCGACACAAGTCGGATCCCAAGTCGCGGTAGTGTGAACCGGCACTAAGGGTAATAATTTACAACAAATAAATCGTTTTGTAATTACTCATATGTTTGCAAATGTGTAATCATCTGTATTCTTGCATTATAAACAGACTGTGATGAATAATGGTTACATCTGGTTGTTAACATAATGTTGGGGTGTGGTATGGTGTACTGTAATACTGTCTTCTATGAACACGATGTCTTTACACTCATTCCAGAAATGATCATTACACAACAGACAAAGACTGGCACTGTGGAGACAATTTAGAATTTTTAGTGTAGGGATTGGTCTTGATTTTTTCCCTGAAATGGAATTCCCCTTTCGTCTTTACTTTCATTTTCACTGTCAGCACATTGCCAGATTCCTGTACTGTATGTAAACACTTGTGTGCTTCGACTCCCTTTTCTTATGTAATTATTTGCCAAATGCCATACTCTAATGCCTCTTTTTAAACTTTGCAAATGGCCTTTCAAAGGGCAAGGTCTCAGATACACCGTAAATACAGCTTAAGCAATAAGTAGATCAAGTGAGATTAAATAGGTTTATACCAGAATAAATATTCCAGGGAGATTCGGGTAAAGGTTTGGTATCATTTCAAACCTTTATTTCTATTCCTCCCCAGTTATTTTGCGTATTTATCTTATTCACTGGCTTTACTAATTTATCTTATTGTATGATGACATAGGAATGTTGCAAATAATATACCCAGGAGGAAAATGTAATTGTACGAAGTAAAACCTTATCGAGGTTTTAACAAGCAGCAACATATTTTAACAAACATAAAACATCATATCTTTTCTGAAAGGGGAATTCCAGATTTTGCTATAGTGTAGGCATCTACACTCCTTTGGCTCTCCCCAATGTGCTCTGCTCTGTCTGAATCCCTGTACACACGGCCAGGAATAACGCCAGGAAAAAAAAACGTTGGTTTTCCTGACGGGATTCCTGGCAAGCTTTTCTTGCTCGCCGAGTGTATACGCAGCACATTCAAAAGAACCGCCGTTCTTTTGAATGGCAAGAACGCGGTGACGTCATCGACTACGACGAGCATGCGCTCGCCACATTCGATGCCGTCGCCGCCATCTTGCTTCACCCTACACTACCCTTGTAAGCTACCGCGCATGCGTCGAAGTCTCATTGAGCATGCGCGGGTTTACCTGGAGACCGGTAAGCAACAAACGCACGGTTTTCTCGTCGGGAAACAGGCCGACGAGAATCCCGAAGAGAAAATAGAGAGCAGGTCCTCTATTTTTCTCGTTGAGATTCCCGGCAGCTTTCCCGACGAGAAACCATACACACGGCCGGTTTTCTCAGCAAAAAGCTCTCCCAGCAGTTTTCTTGCTGAGAAAACTGGCTGTGTGTACGAGGCTTGACAGAATAATAATGTCACTGCCAAGTCATTGAAAATTGATTATCCAATGCTATGAGAGATTACATCACATAAATTATGGCACACCTACACACACCTTATGTATTTGTTTCACACATTAACATTTATACAAGACAAAGCCCTATGAGTTAGCTAAAGTTTCACCCACTTGCTAAAAAATAATACAAAGATAGAATTTTTGACTTGCCTGTAAATTCCTTATCTTGGGAGCACAGTACATTGATTATATGCAAACTACCTTTAGGTGATTGGACATAGTAAAAACTTTGCTGGGGCTGCTCCTAGTGCACACTCAAATAACCCTATCCATTCTGTGAGAATCCAGTTTTTAGCAAAAGCCACAAGAAGTGACCACAGTAGACCAAGGTAAGGGACTGGTTTACTGTACTGTGCTCCATGATAAAGACATTTACAGGTTAAGTCAAAATTTCTAATTATCCTAAAGGGGAAGTCCACCCTAAAACTAAAATTCCTACATCTACAGACATGCACAGTCTAACACTAACCTATCTAGCCCTGTAAAGAAAAAAATTGTATACATACCTTTTCTGAAGCCGATCCAAACGGATCTCCAGCGGCGGAAGCTCTGCAGAGGACACAGCGCACAACAGCTGTGAAATGAATGGGAAGTGACGTCACCCATAGAGTTAATATGGGTCCTCCACAGTGATGCCGCGGTTGACAGCTCAGCGTGAGATCGGGTTGGATGGCCTGCAGAAAAGCTATGTATACTGGTTTCTGCTTCACAGGGCTAGACAGGTTAGTGTTAGATCATCGATGTCTGTAGATGCAGGGATTTTAGTTTTAGGGTGGACTTCTACTTTAGGTGTACAGAACAGGACACAGAACTTGTATTCATAGACCATGGGACATCCTAAAGTGGTGAGCTGAGGGGTGGGCAACAGCACAACAAACAGAAATGCCAATGGGCCCACAAAAAACAAGGGTGAAGTAACCCAAAACACTCAGATAACAGTTTGAAGCACCTTGCAGCTGAAGTTCGCAGAGAATGTGCGAAGAGGACCTGTTGGTGGCCTTGCAAATCTCAGTTACAAATGCTTAACGCTGAAAAGCCCAAGAGACACCAGATGGACCCCGATAGCCCTTGCAACATCCAAGCAGTGTAGGTACATTTCTACTTGGAGCAGAACAGAGGGAAGGAAGGACAATATCCTTATTGGAGGTGGAGAGCAGAGGTCTCATTGGGTAAAAAAAAGAGCTGCCTGCTCAGAATGGCCACCAGGGAGGAATACTTGCATGTAAAGTCTCTCAAAAGGGACATCACTAAGAGGCTCAAATGAATGTCTCTAAAAAGGTACAGAGATCACAGGGTGGAGTTACAAGGTAAAAGAGGGGGTGGATTGATATGAGCAACTCCCTGAGCAATCTTAAATAAAGACTGTGAAGCAGGAGGTTTGTAGAAATTAATGAATAAGGCAGAAACCCCTAAGGGTGCCCAGAGCCAGATGCTGACCAAGACCATGTTTAAGAAAGGCCAAAATATGAACAGAGTATTTCCAGACTTAGTTGTCTTTAGCCTCGTACACACGATCGTATATCCTATGGATTCTAATCCGATGGTTTTGTCCATCGGAAATCCGATGAAGCTGACTTCCATCAGTCTTGCCTACACACCATCAGTCAAAAAACCGACCGTTCCAAACGCGGTGACGTAAAACACTCCGATGAGCCGAGAAAAATTAAGTTCAATGCTTCTGAGCATGCGTCGACTTGATTCTGAGCATGCGTGGGTTTTTTATCCGATGGACTTGCCCATAGACGATCGGAGTTTTCGATCGGTTTATTTATCCATCGGAAAAATTTAAAACATGTTCTATTTTTTAAAACCGATGGAAAAAAGACCGATGGGTCCCATACACGATCGGTTTGTCTGATGAAAACAATCCATCGGACGGTTTTCATCGGTAAAACCGATCGTGTGTACAGGGCTTTTTCCTTGCACCAGGCAAAGTAAGCCTTCCATGTGCAATGCTAGATCTTGCAGGGGGTAGGATGATTAAGACAGAGGTTTACCCCTATCCTTCAGGACTTGGGTTTCAACAGTAATGTCAGTAAAATTATGGAAAGAGAAGCACAGTGGAATAGGGGGCCTTGTGCCAGTAAGTCTGGAAAGTTTGTTTACATGAGTCGAAATAGGTCTATGTACCAAGATTTTTAGAGCCAATTTGGTGCAATGAGAAATCACTGGAACCCTTTCTACCTCACTCAAAGGGGAATCTTTACCCTAGGGAAGGCATAGGTCTGCCTGAAGGGAATCCAAAAAATTACTACTACGCACGTCTACTGGACGAGCGAGAGGATGCCCGGTCCTGGCATCAACCTGAGCCAGGGCAAGGAGCCCATGATTTCCAAATCTGATTTCCCCCTCTTTTGAAAAAGATTTTGTACAAGCTTGGGTGCAGAGAATTCAGGTACACAAAAGGATTCTGTTTAAAGAGTTTCAGATCAATACGGCAGAAAGCCTATATTTGATTTGGTGACTGTGAATAGGTTTATTAAAAACTTCAGAACATTTCCTCTGAAGGAACTAAGGAACTGGTGCAACCCCCCCCCCCCCACTTGTGACTGAAGTTGGTGCAAGGCACCCAGTTCATCTGCCTGTTTGTACCCAAATTACAGATTGAGGTCTGGGACATTTCAGATCTAGACTTGCACAAGGGCCAATAGACATCATTGTAAGGAGGGCTTCTGGGAATGTTTTGTGGATTTAGAAGTTCGCTGTAGGCCATCAATCAAATGTGTTAGTCGTCCAGATCCTTTGAAAAAGATCACCAAATTTAAAAAATAGATGAAAGGTTACTCATTGCCCAAAACAAATACAATACAGAGTAACACAGTAAAAGTAATCTATTCTATGTGAGCTGCTGATATCTATAAACCCTCCCAGCCCTCTCAGAAGTCCCCCCATTCTGTTAAAATCGAGACAAATACCTGTGGGAGGTTCTACAGTCTTTCATACAGGATCATCCCGACAATGGTCTGGATATGAAGTCTGGATCCACCCCCTTTCCTGTAATTTTGCTTGATTGATGTCGGCTCTCCTTCCTCTGCTCGTTCCTAAGACTTCAGAGTATAGCTGCTCCCCCCTCCCTTCTCACTCCTCTCTCCTCTCTCCTCCCCCTCCCTCCTCCTCTGCAGCATGTTTCAATGGTCAGAAGAGTCGGCAGAGATTTCAGCACTTCAGTGAGTGTAATGTGAGAGAAGTCACTGCTAGAAATAGATAGTGCTGTGTATGAGAATCTACACTATCTATCAGCCCAGCCACGTCTCTTAGGGGAGGGGGGACAGAGGCAGGGGGTGTGTTGGTGCAGATGTACACACCCCCTGAGAACTTTCAAACTGAAAATGGACCGTTTTTGCCAGTTAAAGGAAAGTTCATGTGCACATGGTGTAAAAACTAAAAGAGGTAGGAAAAAAAGAAGATTAGCTGATATGTGAAGAATGTAATATGTACTAGTTATTTAACCCATCCCATACTTCTCCTTTAACCTGTATAGCACCCTGCAGCCAACTACACTTCTTGCCAAAATGAATATCCAACACAATATCCGGTGTTCGGAGCAAATATTTCAGGCTGGCCCCACACAGTACATTCCAGGCGTGGTCCCCCTCAATCCAGAAACTGCTAGATATCCCATGTCCATAACAATAAGCTGTCAGATCTTGATAGAAGGGTCAGGAGAAAAAAAATAATAAAAAAAAAAGAAAATAAAAAAAAGATCCAAAAAGGAGAAGACAAAGGTCATTAGAAAAAAACTATCTTATGGAGTGGGTGGGGTTATACAAGTATGCACTAGGGGCTGCCCTAGCAGTGTTTCTACCAGTGTCCAACTGAGGGTAGCCTGCATATAACCCATGGTCCATGAATACAAGCCCTATGTCTTCTTCTGTACAATTAATGTACATCAATATGCAATATTTCATATTTACATGAATAGAAAAAAAAAAAAAGCTATAAATAGCATGAAATCAAAATTACCATCCTATCTAGATTTGGCAGATATTGATATAGTGCTTTACTTTGCCAGTGTAAATATTGCTAAATTGTTGTTCGGTAGAGAAAATGTAACGGTTTACAGACAAATATGAGCTTGAAAGATGATGTTAACATGATTGCTCAAAGTTTTGGCAAGCACTGCATTATTTAATCTTAGAGGCAGTGGGAGATTGATTTCTGAAGAGGTAAAAGCATTTTATATAATGCTTCCACCATACTCAGCAGTAATACTCTTAACAGCTTGCCACACCTTGGATACTTCCAAACACCAACTTTCTGGTTGTGTGACCTGCACGTAGTAAGCACAGTGCATGGTCAACAAAATAAAATAAAAAAAACAACATGTATTGGGATTATGATAGGAGGACTATCAGAGTAAAAGCATAGTCTGCGGGAGCATGCATCAGCTGTCTAACAGGAGTTTTGCTGAAGTGGAGCATAGACTGTGGACAGGCGGCAGAGCTAAACCACAAACACCGTTGTATGGCAACAACTGAAAATATACAGTTAAGCAAAAGAGTGCAAGATAAAGAGCAAGTATGAGAGAGAGAAAATTGTAGTGGAAGAAATTGGGTCAAACCAAATTTATACACTCTGCGTCTGTGTGAATTTTTGTATTTTTAATATTTTTTTAATTTGTCCAGTACTGCAAGTCCTTAGTGAATCCCCTTCTAATGGACGATTCTGACACCTTAAATCTTCATAAAGCCCAAAAATTAAAATCAACCTTTACAAACTCAGGGCAATGTCATATGAGTTTTAGCCCAAAGCAAATATCTTAACAAAACGACTGTCTGGAAAGGTATACTGCACATATCCATACCTTGGCACTGGAATACACTGTTCAGTGGTGGAGTGCCCCAGCTGTCCATCACTACCAGCACCCCATGAGAAGATCTGGCCTTGGTTATTTAGTGCCACGCTATGCGATCGGCCACATGCCACATGGACTATACGTTCACTTGCTAGTGCATTCACATGACCTGAGAAAAAACACAATTAGACACAATAACTTATAAAAGAAACCATTTGTCTGAATGTTCAGATTTAAAAAATGTAAAACATCTCATTAAATGCCATTTTGAGATCTAGGACAGTCTAAATCAGGAGTGAGTAAAGCCTTCTACACACAGGCTGAATAGCAGACGGCTCAACAGAAACTGGCCAACATTAAAGTGGATATAAACCCGGATTTTTTATTTTTAATTAAGGCTTGCACCTTGTACAGTATAGGATTTCATGTCATCTGTGTCCACTCTTGCCACAAAGAGTTAATCCAGCTCCGAGCATTCCTCTTATCTTTTTTCAGTAAGTTAAAAACTGACACACAGAGAAATAGTAGTCAGTTCTTCCCCCTTGCTGTGAGTGACAGGTGATTTCCTTATCTCATGCAGGAGCCTGAGAGACACATTCTGTGTCCTTCAGATCCCCTCCTCCTTTCTTCTCCAGCTCTCCCAGGATTGGCTGCTCCACACCTCAGCATGATTGGACATGCTGAAGTCATGTGGTGACTTTTCTGGGTTTTGACTGGATGTTAGGTATCATAGCAGAAGTTCAGTGTAAGAAATACATAGGAGAAAATTCATGTTGACAAGGGGAGTGTAGAGGTGGGCGGCGAGTCTACTGACATCACGACTCCACTCACTGAGCTCCAGAAAACAGATCCACCCACAGAATCTGCAGTTTTTTGGGTCTCATAACAGACAGAGGTGAGACATTTGACAGATAAGGATACATGCAGGAGGCATGTATATCCTTATAGATAACCACGGTGGCAGTCGTTTATAAAGGATGATAGTGGGTTTACATCCACTTTAAGCCCATGTGTACAGCAGCCTTGTCCGACAGAAGCTGGCCGAATATCTGTCTTCTGTCGAAAGAGCATGCTGGAAAAACGTCCGACGATCGGCATCCGGTCAGCGCTCACAGCCAATGACTACGAGCACTGACCCATGTGTTCTGGTGGGGTCAGAACACAATAGCTCAGTGGGGAGATCGCGGTACTAACAGTGCATAGTTAGTACAGCGAGCTCCAACTCATAGTGTGTACCGGGCATAAGGATGAGATTCGAGCTCAGAGCGATGCAGAATTCTCTGCAAATTTTTGCTGTTTGCGCTTTAGCCAACTAAACGGCCCGTTCACTCGCCTGCAGCTGAGAACCTCTGGCTGGTCAGGTAGTCATTCACTGGTGGCGTTATTACTACTACCAGTACTAATGAATGACAGCTGTGGTTGCTAGGTCTTAGCAACCAATGACACCCTTATTCAACGGAATAAGTAATAAATATAGCCAATTGGTCAGTTATGTCAGCCAGCATCCCTGGCCCCTATGGCTTACCATCAGCTGAGGGATGGGGAGTCTCCCACTCAGCAGTGAAGGAAGCCAGCATCCTAGAAACCAATATATCACTGTGAATGACAGCATTGCTGACATTTGCTGTGAGAGGATAAGCAGGAGAGGATGATCGTGGGACATAATTTATTTTATATCATAGAATGTTATTTTTGACAAGCAGAGGAGAGCAATGTTGGAAGAGGGTGACAGGAGATGCATAGGTGAGCAGTGTTGGAAGAGGATGGCAGGGCATGCAGAGATGAGCAGGAGGTGAACCTGTGGCAGTGGAGCAATTACAAGAGTGGCACAGAGATGGGTCAGCAGCAGCATGGTGAATGGAGGACACATATGCTGAATGACACACTGTTAAGTGATTTGCAGCTGGACAGATGTGTCACTTGCCTCGTGCCTTCCGTAATGATTGCAAGACTGAAATGATGCAAGGTAGGTCAAAAAAACATAACAAACATACGTAGCATGCACTAGGCAGACGAAAAATGCATATACTCACACAATATAAGTATGTAAATACATATTTGAATTCCCATATTTTTGGACTTTGTTTACACTTGCCGTTGGAGTGAGTGAGTGAGTGTGTGTGTGTGTGTGTGTGTGTGTCAGTAAAAACATGCAGTTAAGCTACATTTTAAACCACCAACCCCCCACCCACTGCTTTCCCTTAACCTGCAAAGCCACATGTCGCGGACATTATGCCTTGCAATTATGCCCCTGTCGTGTTTGGTGGGTAGTACCACCCCGTCAAATAAACCTATTCAACTGAATGAGGACACGCCACAACTGCTACGCAGCATAATGCCTCCTCCCCACCTGTCAAAGGCCTTTTGATAAGCGATCCACCACAGTTTGCACTTCGGAGGGCCAAGCATGTGTGAACGTGCTCTTTTTGTGAATATAAACATTTTCTTGAGGTCGGATTCACATTTCCGTGTTGTGGTAACGCATGCAACATTAGTTGTTGCACAATTGCAGTGCATTTTGAATGCTACCACACACACACACACCTGCATTGTAGTGTGACACAACACATGGCGATGCATTGCGTTACGTGTGAGATCTAGCATTCCCTTCTGTCTCTTTCCATCGTGGAGCAGTTTTAAAGCTCATCAAACGCTATGAAACCGCGCATAGGGCGTTTAGGGAGCGTTTTAACGCTTGTAAAATGCCCCATTCTAAAGCTCATTGACGCCTGTCTGACGCCCATATCAACGCTTTACAAACGCTGTAGGAGCGTTTGTTGAGTATCACTAATTTAGTCAGGTGTGAACAAGCCCTTAGACAGTTGTCACAAGAAGAAGTGTGCTTTTGGAAGTTTTCCCCTCTATTCCTGTTTCAGTGACAATTTAAGATTTTGGATTTATCTTCACTTTAATTTCCGGGGACATTGGTGATCAGAGCAATTAGAGTGTGTGAATCTCCCTAATAGGGACTCAGAAAGCAATAAAAACTTGACAGTCATTTTAACTTCTCATGACTATCCAAAAAAAAAAAAAGTTGGCCTTTAGTTATACTTTAAAAACCTTTGCTTTAAAAGTGTATGTAAACTCTAACAATGAACCTCTCTTATTTGCTTTCTTTGGGTCTTATAAATAAAAGCATTAAAAGTTTTTTGGTTAAGTATCTGCTGATTGTGCCAGAAACCTTGTGAGCCGATAACTTTCTGTTTTCTGCCTTACACAATGGGAGAAGGGAGGGAGGGAGGGAGGGAGGGAGGGAGGAAGAAAGGGAGATGCAGAGAGGACTATGTTTTTTTTACTGTAAAAAAATAAAGTAGAACTTCATGAGTGAGTGAGTGAGTGAGTGAGTGAGTGAGTAACTTGTATAGCGCTACAAATGCGAACTGAATCGCCTCAAGGCGAAGTTCTGCTTTATGCCCTCACCTCCCTCCTCCTCCTATTTTTTGCACTTTTTTGGGATGGGGGCATACTTGGTGTTGACATGTGCCTGCTCCCACTTTCAGTTGGATTGCCATCGGAAGTTCTCCTCGCCCCAACTTCCCCCGCAACCTTCTGGGATAGGTCACAAGGCCCAGAAGGCTGTGGGACCATTCACAAAGCACATGACGGCGATGGGGACCCGAAGACCTGGGAAGAATTTTTTTGGGTGACCATGGCGTTGGACCCCTTTGACAGGCGAGTGTCCATTTATTTATTTTTTCAAAAACAGGGCAAAGAGCGGACAACATATGCTTTTGGAATTCAGAGCCAAACATACACTGGGGTTGATTTACTAAAAGGCAAACAGTGCACTTTGCAAGTGCAGTTGTACTCATTTTCCCCAAGAGCTTAGTGAATGTTGTGAAGGCTCACTTTGTTAAGAACACCCAATCAGGTGCAAGGAAAATGGGAAGGAAAAATGTTTGCTTGCACGTGATTGGATGGTGGAAATCAGCAGAGCTTCACCACATTTAGGCCCCTTTCACACTGGGGCGGGCAGGTGCGGTGGCAGTATAGCGGCGCGATTTTCAGCGCCGCAATACCATCGTATTTACTGCGATATTCGGCCGCTAGCGGTGCAGTTTTAACCCCCGCTAGCGGCCGAAAAAGGGTTAATACCGCCCGCAATTTCAATGGGAGGGAGCGGTATACACACCGCTCCAAAGATGCGGCTTGCAGGAGATTTTTTTTCCTCCCGCCAGCGCATCGCCTCAGTGTGAAAGCCCTCAGGCTTTCACATTGAGAATACTGGGGCAGGAGTATTTCAGGCGTTATTTATACGCTATTTTTAGCGCTAAAACGCCTGAAATACGCCTCAGTGTGAAAGGGGCCTTACTAAGCTCTGGGGGAAAGGAGTTCAACTGCACTTGTAAAGTGCACAGTCTATTTGCTTTTGGTAAATCAACCCCACAGTGTTATCATGCCAAAAAAGAAGGTAGGAGCACACAATTGTTTTTGCACATCAATAGTCATGTTCTGTACTGTTATTGTGTTTTAAAGGAATAAAACACAGGGAAATGTGCATGTATAGCACAGATGTACAAAATAAGTTTTGTTTTTGTTTTTTCCCCCAGACATACACTTTAGCTTCTACAAGTCTTTAGGTGTTTGAGAATGCTCCATAAGCTTATATAAGGCTGGGCATCAACATTGAGAGTTTAATATAACAGTTGGCGACTGTAATTGCTACGAGTAAACAAGACTAGAATATTTTGGCTGTGTATCAGGGAAGCAGAACCAAGCAAGCAAGTACAATTTAACCATTAACTTTATGTTCCTAACCCCGTTTTTTTTTTTTTATTATTAAAGTGTTCAGTAACTACACAGGCTTAAACTAAAAAACAGCTTGCGCTTTAGAAAGATTTACTACATTGGGTTAACCTCTCCGAACATGCATCACAGCACCAACTCCCTTATTTGTGTTCTCAATTCTCTGCTGTCAGTTTGGCTGACAGTCACAGTCGATGGATGGTGTAGGCAGAGAATGTTAGGGTGCCTGGTTTAATAAAATCAGTTTCTATACATAGCTAGAGCTATTGGTGCACAGTGTGTTATTATTCTTACCACAAATGAATTCTCCATTACACCACACAGACCTAAGGTCTTCCCACCCACTAGGGACAACAGCCAGAGCTGGACAGGGGTTGCAATTGTGACCTGGCCCCATGTTTCAGGACCCTGGAGCCCTATGGCGCTGTACACCTGGATACAAGGGGTAGCATGTACAAGAGCCGATCCCCTCAATTTTCCTCCTGCAGCCTTTCAGCAGTTGCAGGAGGAAAATAGAAGAAGGATTGGTTCCTCTACAAGCCACCACGCCAATCCACCTCCTGCTGTGATCAGGCCCTTGTGTGATCCCCTGGCCCCCTCTCCCGCCGGCTGCTGTAGGGGTTCTGTAAACGGTTTACTATGCTTCAGTTTGTGAACGAACAGGAAGCTCTGTACAGAGTCACACCTGTCCATTCTGTGCTACCTGGGCTGCAGAGAAGGAGATTGAGGCCTAGGTCCTCAATCTCCCTTCTTTGTCTTAAAGGTGGAACCCCTGATATTTCACCAAAGCCCCCAATGAGACTCCTAAAAAAAATTGTATAAACAAAAAAAAAAAAAAAAAAGGAGTTGTAAAACAATAAAAAGTAAAAAAAAAAAAAGAAGAATGAATGAAAAAAAAAAAAAAAGCTACGGATACCAGTGGTGGAACTACCAGGGTTACACTTGCAACCGGTCCCTGGTGTTCCACCCCCATGGGTGGGCCCATTATGGTTTCTTGCACATGGGACCTGAAGGTTCTAGATATGCCTCCGAGTCACACAACCTAGAAAAGCATAAAAAGGACCAAATAGCTATGCCCCCACTACAACACCCTTTTTAAAGAGGGTAACAGGGAGTAGAAGAAGGGAGAAGGGGAAACCAGTTTATAATGCATGCTCTACCACTGAGTAGAGATGTAGTGGAGGCAGTGCTTATAACCTGTGAGCTTCTTGTGCCTCTTATTTGGGAGAAGTCATTTTTGGTGGAAAATCAAAATAATTGATACATGGACAGGTTGATGGGTCTCAACCATGTCCCTCGTAAACCGTGAGGGTCTACATTTTATGGAGTTCTTTCTAGCCAACAAATCTCATAACAAATTCTAACAAAACAAAAGTGCAAAAATATTTGATCAAAATACAGATTTTTCGAATTAAATGAATAATAGACAATACCTGGCTCCCTATCATGATGGTCCTGTCCGAGTTGTCCAACACGGTTTCCACCACAGCTGTAGACTCGACCATCATCTAGCAGGAAGATAGAATGGTCTTCCCCACAGGCCACCTGTTTGACACAACTGGCCAGAGAAAAGGTGGAGGAGATGGGCTCTAGTATAAAACTTATGGACCCATGATTTACTCCAAGTTGTCCAAAATCAGAGTGCCCCCAGCATAACATGGCTTGACCACTCAGCAAGTCATAAAGTCCTTGTATACCTGGAAAATATAAGGGTTCAAGATAAAAATTGTTAAATAAGGATAATAATATCAGACAACAGTTATGAACAGCAAGACAATTCCACTTCAGACCTTTGCCAGCAAGGATCATGCAACTCAAGAGGAATGGAGCTTCAGCAAATTAGGCCTTGTTCACATGGGGCAATTAGCTGTGTGCCCTGTGCAGGGTCATCTTTTACCAGATTGGGGATGCACAGGTGTTGTGTGCATCCCCGTACTAGCATCTCGTTTTCTATTGGGACACGCGGCTGCATGGACACAAGCCGCTGTGTCCCAATATGACATGCGGGTGCGCATTCCCAAACACACACAGGGCGAGCCCGGGAACCATACCCGCACATACCATTGGGACACAGCGGCTATGTAATGTGCATCCCCGTGCCCACTAAAAGCATGGGGGAACACAGCGAACATCCCCATATGAATAAGGCCTTAAAGTATACAGTAATATATATATATATATATATATATATATATATATATATATATATAAATTTCATATAAGCTTTCAAATGTTAATGCAATTTCTAAAGTCATCCCAGCTTGTATTCGAATACCTAGGGATCCTAATGCACTATACAGAGGCCTCCGTGCACATGGGATTCTCACACACTCTATGAAAACAGTAATAAGAGTGTGGCAAATGGGTCTCCCCAATTTGGGTCTCAACCACCATTACTCCTTCACTCCACTCTAGAATCCCTACTCTGGAATGACAAGCTGGTAAAACCCCTATCCACCATATACAAGGCACTACTGCCATCAATGCATTTTGGTCTTGAAACTCTCCAAGGTAAATGGAGTGTGGATTTTCATGAGCTAGATACAGAGGATTGGGAGGACATGTGGGAATACCCTTTTTTTCAACTAGTGGTGGTGAAGGAGCGCTTAATTCAGTTTAGGATTCTACATCGGGTATATTTAACTCCGCAACGGTTGAATAAAATTTATCCCGGAGTCTTCCCTAGCTGTTGGAAATGTGGGAATCTAGAGGCAGGTTTCTGTCATATATTGTGGTCTTGTCCCAAGGTGCACTCCTTCTGGGAGGAGGTAACAAAGTTTATAGCCTCACTTTTAACAATCCCAATCCCACAGACTATACCGGTTTGCTTGCTGGGCTTGGTGAGTACAATAGAAAGGGCTTGGTGAGTACTTTGATGCACCTCACAACATCCAAGACCCTCGTAGGCCTATTGCTCTTCTATGCCTGTAAGGCAATATTACTAACATGGAAACAGTCTAATACTTCCTCTCTGAACTCTTGGAAAGCTCTGGTCAACTCTGCAATTCCATTATATAAAGCCACATATCACTCTCGTGGGTGTGCTGCCAAATTCAAAAAAAGTGTGGAAAATATGGCTTGACTTTATTTCCACCAATGCTACTCAAGAATAGAAGGTATACCTGATTTACTCTAAGGCCCCTTTCACACTGGGGTGGTAGCGGTAAAGCGCCACTATTTTTAGCGGCGCTTTACCGCAAATTTTGCGGCGGTATTCAGCCGCTAACGGGGCAGTTTTACCCCCTTCTAGCGGCCGAAAAAGGGTTAAAAACCACCGCAAAGTGCCTCTGCAGAGGCGCATTGCCAGTGGTATAACCGCGGTATCCCATTGCTTTCAATGGGAAGGAGCAGTATTACACACCGCTCCAAAGATGTGGCTAGCAGGACTTTTTTTCCCGTCCCGCTAGCGCACCGCTCCAGTGTGAAGGCCCTCGGGCTTTCACACTAGAGAAACAGCAGTCGCTGTTTCAGGTCGGTTTTCAGGTGCTATTTTTAGCACAATAGCGCCTACAAACCGCCCCAGTGTGAAAGGGGTCTAAATATTCTCCCTAAGCTGGCACCTGCTAAGACCCCCACGATACCCCAATGTTTGAACCCCTTAGTATTCTAGGCCTAGTACCAAGTTTCCCCCTGGGAAACCTCACCCCTATTGAAGAAGGCCAAGCCCCTTCTGTCATAGGGTGACAAAGCTCTGTCCTTATCTTCCAAATTACCTCCTTTGTAGTCAACCTATAAGAGGCTTTGGGTGAACACTACAACCGTTTTACTGTGCTACTGAAAAGATTAAATGGTTGCAGCCCATTTCACTGGTTGTATGATTATAGAGTTTCTGGATCAAAACAGAAATGCCTTACAAGATTATAATATACCGTACAGTGGCAGCTGGTGCTCCAATTTTTTGGGGGGGCGCAAACAAACTGAAAAAAAAAAATCATCAATTGCCGCCACTGTGCCCATTAAACGCAGCCACTGTGCCCAAACGCCACTAGTTTGTCCCCAAATGCAGCCAGTTTCCCCCCCATATGCAGCCAGTTTCCCCCCCATAATGCAGCCAGTTTCTCCCCCATAATGCAGCCAGTTTCTCCCCCATAATGCAGCCAGTTTCTCCCCCATAATGCAGCCAGTTTCTCCCCCATAATACAGCCAGTTTCTCCCCCATAATACAGCCAGTTTCTTCCCCATAATGCAGCCAGTTTCTCCCCCATAATGCAGCCAGTTTGTCCCCCATAATGCAGCCAGTTCGTCCCCCATAATGCAGCCAGTTTGTCCCCCATATGCAGCCAGTTTCTCCCCCAAATGCAGCCAGTTTCTCCCCCCATAATGCAGCCAGTTTCTCCCCTATATGCAGCCAGTTTCTCCCCTATAATGCAGCCAGTTTCTCCCCCATAATGCAGCCAGTTTCTCCCCCATAATGCAGCCAGTTTCCCCCCATAATGCAGCCAGTTTCTACCCCAAATGCAGCCAGTTTCTCCCCCAAATGCAGCCAGTTTCTCCCCTATATGCAGCCAGTTTCTCCCCATAATGCAGCCAGTTTCTCCCCCATAATGCAGCCAGTTTCTCCCCCATAATGCAGCCAGTTTCTCCCCCATAATGCAGCCAGTTTCTCCCCCATAATGCAGCCAGTTTCTCCCCCATAATGCAGCCAGTTTCTCCCCTATATGCAGCCAGTTTCTCCCCTATATGCAGCCAGTTTCTCCCCTATATGCAGCCAGTTTCTCCCCCATAATGCAGCCAGTTTCCCCCCATAATGCAGCCAGTTTCTCCCCCATATGCAGCCAGTTTCTCCCCCATAATGCAGCCAGTTTGTCCTCATAATACAGCCAGTTTGTCCCCCATAATACAGCCAGTTTGTCCCCCAAATACAGGCAGCTTGCCCCCCCCCCCCAGCCCTGCACTTACCTTCCTCGAGTCAGCGCCATCCTTCTTCCGTCCTCGATATCTTCTTCCGTCCTCGATGTCTTCTCCCGCCCTCGATGTCACTTCAGCCAATCAGGTTACCGGTAACCAGACCCGGTGAACCTGATTGGCCAGGGAACGCACCCCTGTGCGTCCTCTCATTAGGTATTTAGAAGCCGATTACAGCCCTCAGGCTGTAGTCGGGAAGCCTATAAGAGCCTGCTGGCTCTGATAGGCACGTCTAAAGGCCAATCAGTCGCTGTGACTCAGATGGCCGGCGCTCAAGGGGCCGGCCATCTGAATAGTGGGCGGCAGCAATACATAGGTTCATGCAATGCATGAACCTATGTATTGTTGTGGTGAGTGACGGCCGGGCGCAGAAGCGAGCAGTAGCGGCGCTTCTGCGCCCACTATGGTCGCGCCGCCATGTGTAAAAAAAGACATAAAAAAAATAAAAATAAAAAATAAACAAACTCTTAAAAGGGCCCGTTTTTTTTTTTTTTTGGTGACCACAGGAGGGGGGGCGGCGCCCGGGCGCCCCCTATGGACGGGCCGCCACTGATACCGTATATACTCGATTATAATCCAAGTTTTTAAGCACATTTTTTTGTGCTGAAAATGCCCCCCTCTGCTTATACTCGAGTCACCTTTTTGCGCCTGATCTCCCGGATTTTGGGGACCCGCTACCAGCCGTGCAAAGTTTGTTGTCCGGGGGACCTACGGCCGGAGAGCACCGATTTTTCAAAGCCGGGCACCCCTTCCATAGACTCCCATGTTAAGCGGTAATTTCTCCGGTGATTTTGGAGACCCCGGTACCGGTCGGTTGTAGGTCCTCTGGACCCGAAACTTGGCACACATGTAGCCCCATTTCTCCTCTATAAGTGTGCAAAGTTTGTTGTCTGGAGGACCTACGGCCGGGGAGCACTAATTTTTCAAAGCCGGTCACCCCTTCCAAAGACTCTCATGTTAAACTTCAGTCTAGTCATGGACACAGTGAGGCATGGGCACAGTGAGGCATGCACATGGACACAGTGAGGCATTCAGATGGACACAGTGAGGCATTCAGATGGACACTCTAGGCTTATACTCAAGTCAATATGTTTTCCCAGTTTTTTGTGGTAAAATTAGGTGTCTCGGCTTATATTCGGGTCGGCTTATACTCGAGTATATATGGTACCCATGCAGATATATTCATTAAAAAACCCGGATCTATTCGTCCATGGGTCCATTCGTTTGACTTGGCAGTACATACTACCTATGAAGAACAAAAGAAGAAAGTGGCACCTCCTTTATAATTACACTGCATGTAATAAATGTATTACATTTATTAGCCATGGCTTCAAATAAAATGGGTGGGACCACATGTAGAGGAAGCACAACTGGTTGCACCTCTTTTTATAGCTGCAGAAGGAAGACAAATACTACTTTTTAAAAAGATTACACACTACCTGCTCACACCTTTAGTCCAACAGCCTCATATATCCACGGCACAATTCAGTATAAAAGTTGTATTCAAATTAAAGAGAAGTTTTTCTTTATGGGGCAAGAGATATAAAGGCCTACCTAAACCAAAAGTGAAAGAAGGCCTACCATGAACCTGTTTGCAATCAGCTCCTTTGTGTACAATGTACACTTCAATTGATTCTGAATCGGAGATGAATAAATCTTCCATTATGCTGGAAAACATTTTAAAGCTAGCATTTTCAACATTTTCATTTTCTCTTCCAAATTAAAAGTGAAAGATCATTTCACCGTCTTGTGGAACAGGATGCACAAGTGCTGAAGCTTTGCCTATCATCTTACCTATTAACCGTTGAGAGCTGCAGGTATGTGGTGCCTGCACTTTGTACCTGTAGCAGTCTGGGATTTTTGAAATAAATTAAGTGAAATTCTTCTAAAACTTTGTGTAAGATAATAAAACAAATGCAAATAAACAATTATTGCAAAACGCACATAAAATAGCAAGATCTTCCAAGATGTGAAAAACGCACAATAAATAAATAATCTTCAAGTGGAGACCATAAAATACTATCTTCTAAAATAGTAAACAATGTGCAACAGGTCTAAACACTGTGTCAAGAAATCAAGATTGTGCAAATCGCAAAATAAAGAATGAACTGTGACAGTAAATCATAGACAATGAAATAAAAAATGTGAAATGCAAAGCATACGTGCAACCAGTGCAAAAGATGCATAAACGCATAAATCAATCCGAGGGGGTGTTGCACTTTAAAAAGTGCACGGTGCGACAGGTCTCTAAATATCCTCACGAGCTAGGATAACCAGGTGACTTGTAACATGCGTCTTTAAATTATAAATGTTGCAGGGCGATCTCACAGAAAATTGCAAAGCGATCGCACAAAAAATTGCAGTATATGCAACTATATCAAGTGCAGGTAGAGTTCATTTGGTCAATCGTGAATGGTGAAAAAAGAAAGCAGTTCATTTATCCTGTGCAGGAAGTGCAGTGATGCATGGAACACAGGAGGGCCGAGGGGGGGGGGGTGGTTGTGTGATGGGAATATCGTATTCCTTTTCCTGGGCTGGTGCACTCCGGTGGTGGTGACTTTTTGGTAAAGGTGGCCTCTTACCTGTAGGTAGAGAGGTAACAGCATGTAGCAAACAAGATGCTCTGTGTTCCTATAGGGGTCCGTGTGTGGTTTGGGATGGTTGTCTCCTAATAGCTGGATGCCGGGGTAATTGGGGTTTCCCTCTGGAGTATGCGCTCATATGCCAGCCGTTGTACAAGTAGAAATGAAGAGGGAAGATACTATATGGTGTAGTACGTTTTTAAAACATTTATTGTTCAACACGTTAAAAGCAGTGGTACTCACATTTGGCAGTAACACAATGTAAAAGACTCCACGAGCTGCGAGCTCGTCTGCTGAGCATCACTTCTAGTTCCTAGATTTGTCTCTACGCGTGGCATCACGGTCACGTGACTTCATCAGGATGAACTCCTGATGAAGTCACGTGACCGTGATGCCACGCGTAGAGACAAATCTAGGAACTAGAAGTGATGCTCAGCAGACGGGCTTGCAGCTCGTGGAGTCTTTTACATTGTGTTACTGCCAAATGTGAGTACCACTGCTTTTAACGTGTTGAACAATAAATGTTTTAAAAACGTACTACACCATATAGTATCTTCCCTCTTCATTTCTACTTATACAATGGCTGGCATATGAGTGCATACTCCAGAGGGAAACCCCAATTACCCCGGCATCCAGCTATTAGGAGACAACCATCCCAAACCACACACGGACCCCTATAGGAACACAGAGCATCTTGTTTGCTACATGCTGTTACCTCTCTACCTACAGGTAAGAGGCCACCTTTACCAAAAAGTCACCACCACCGGAGTGCACCAGCCCAGGAAAAGGAATACGATATTCCCATCACACAACCACCCCCCCCCCCCCTCGGCCCTCCTGTGTTCCATGCATCACTGCACTTCCTGCACAGGATAAATGAACTGCTTTCTTTTTTCACCATTCACGATTGACCAAATGAACTCTACCTGCACTTGATATAGTTGCATATACTGCAATTTTTTGTGCGATCGCTTTGCAATTTTCTGTGAGATCGCCCTGCAACATTTATAATTTAAAGACGCATGTTACAAGTCACCTGGTTATCCTAGCTCGTGAGGATATTTAGAAACCTGTCGCACCGTGCACTTTTTAAAGTGCAACACCCCCTCGGATTGATTTATGCGTTTATGCATCTTTTGCACTGGTTGCACGTATGCTTTGCATTTCACATTTTTTATTTCATTGTCTATGATTTACTGTCACAGTTCATTATTTATTTTGCGATTTGCACAATCTTGATTTCTTGACACAGTGTTTAGACCTGTTGCACATTGTTTACTATTTTAGAAGATAGTATTTTATGGTCTCCACTTGAAGATTATTTATTGTGCGTTTTTCACATCTTGGAAGATCTTGCTATTTTATGTGCGTTTTGCAATAATTGTTTATTTGCATTTGTTTTATTATCTTACACAAAGTTTTAGAAGAATTTCACTTAATTTATTTCACTAAACAGCGCAGCACCACCCCCTCTTTATACACTTAATTTCCGTGGGCATGATCTGACCCCCCCCCGGTGCTTGCAGCAGTTTTATATCACTAGCTAGCCCTCTCCATACTAGCACAGGAATACACCCAATTTTGTGAGTCTGGGATTTTTAGTTCCTTTAAAACTGAACTTTAGTATGTTTACCATGGGCCTCTTGGCTGCTTCTCTTGATTAATGCTCTCCTTGCCCGGTGTTCTGTCAAAACAGCCAACTCATAGAAACCTCCAACCACGTCACTTCCAGTGACTCACCAGCATTATTGGAGTTTTGGACGAGTTTGCTATTTTGACAGAACACCGGTATCGTATATAAAACGGTACATGATATAATGAGCGGACATTGTTAGTCCACCTGCCAACAACCACCAACATGGCCGCCTACAAGGCGGCGACAACTTTTTCCTGCTTAGCTACTGTTCTGTCAATACAGCCAAGTCATCGTGTACCATGTAAAAAAAAAGCCAAGCTGTCGAAATCTCTATTTACTAGGGCTGTGGAAATTAACGATTAATTCCTTGATTAATCTTTTTGATCACTCAAAATTCTTTTGATCGGTACTCACCTCTCCGCCGGCTTCTGGGTCTTCAGGGAGTTCCGTTGGAGATCCGGTGACGTAACGGACACCGCCGGGGCTTGCCGTGTCCATCTGAAGGGCTCCTTTGCTGTGCCTTCATATCTGCATGCCGGCGGGACCTTACTATCTGCCACACGCAAGGGCTGTTACACTTCCCTCTATCAACCTGGGATTCTACAGCCATCCACTGGGAGTTGTAATAGTTCCCTTCACGGGACATCTACATGCCGACGGACTGATGTTAACCCCTCCTCATCTGGATTCAGCAGTGGTATCGTTGTACACATTTTTTACCAGTATCATACTTAGCTACATGTTTTTATGACTGCTTTTGCTACCGTTTGGTATTACTCGCACCATTTTTACAGTTTATGTAGCTACATCGATTTTATCTCCAGTGCAATATTTATTTTGTTACCTACTTGAAGGCTATAAAAGTTTTAATGCTATTCCCATCGAGTGCTGCCTTTGTGTGTTTTTTGTATCCTGCTATCCATTTTTCCAGTGGTTGGTAGCTGCACTGGGAATCGGCCTACAAGGAGATCAGCTAAAAGTAGTTGGATCTGTAAGTGCGTTATAATTAATCGAAATTAATTGATTAAAAAAAATAAATAAAAAAAAAACTATTAATCGAACACAAAATTTTTAATCAGTAACAGCCCTACTATTTTCTGATGCTGGACATGGTTGGAGATTTCAACGAGTTGGCTATTTTGACGGAACACTGGCCTGTCAGTTTAGGTGGACGGCCATGTCTTGGTAGGTTTGCAGTTGTGCCAAACTCTTTCCATTTTCGGATGATGGATTGAACAGTGCTCCGTGAGAGGTTTAAAGCTTGGGATATTTTTTTTTTTTTTTTTTTTTTTTTTTAGAACCTAACCCTGCTTTAAAACTTCTCCACAACTTTATCCCTGACCTGTCTGGTGTGTTCCTTGGCCTTCGTGATGCTGTTTGTTCACTAAGGTGCTCTAACACAATGTTTCTCAACTCCAGTCTTCAAGTACCGCATACAGGTAAGGTTTCTAGGCTTTTCATTATTTTGCACAGGTGATTTGATCAGTTTCACTGCCTTAGTAATTACCACTGCTGTTTTATCTGAGGGAAATCCTGAAAACATGATCTGTTGGGGGTACTTGAGGACTGGAGTTGAGAAACATTGCTTAAACAAACTTCTGAGGGCTTCACAGAACAGCAGTATTTATACTGAGATTAAATTACACACAGGTGGACTCTATTTACTATTAGGTGACTTCTGAAGGCAATTGGTTACAGTAGATTTTAGTTAGGGGTATGAGAGTAAAGGGGGCTGAATACAAATACACGCCACACTTTTCAGATTTTTATTCGTAAACAATTTTGAAAACCATTTATAATTTTCCTTCCACTTCACAATTTTGTGCCACTTTGTGTTGGTCTATCACATAAAATACATTTACGTTTTTGGTTGTAACATGACAAAATGTGGAAAATGTATGCAGCACCATACCGGCGCCGCCCCCTCTCTCCTCTCCACCCCCTCTATGACTAATGGATAGATCCACGTATAGCATGAAATCTATCCATGGCCCCCGCTGCCACTCTATTCAGGCGTCCGACCCCTTTTCAGGACGCCAGGGGGCCTGAAATCCAGGCACCTGATCAGAGCAATAGGCTTGGCCTAAGCAAACCATTTCAAGTGACAAAAATCATGGGCTGAGTGTATGTTCACATCTATGCTTGTGCAGTCGGTGTTTTTTGCATTTTTTTTCCCCCATGCGCATTTTTAACACGTTTTGCATTTTGTGGTCTTAACCACATGCTGACCAGCAATGTACCCGTACGTCGCTGAACTTCAAGTGGTTATACCGGGATGATGCCTACAGCTGCAGTTATCTTCCCAGTACCGTTTTTTACTACCAACGATCAGCTCTCTTGGAAAAGTAATCCTAGGGGCTAACTAGCTGCTGAATTGTTTTTACAACCAGTGCGAGGGGATGTCCCCCCCCCCCCGTGTCTTTACCAGGATCTCCCATCCCACTGTCCCGATCGACCAGATCAGCTTTGTTCTGGTCTATTACATCACTTCTGGTTTACCCGCATGTAAAACGGCACCAGAAAATGCTTTTAAGGGCAGAGGAAGGATCGGGGTTTGATAGACCCCAGATCTCTCCATAAAGAGTACTCGTCACATGCCTTTTGCTTTACATTCCTTGTTAAAGCAAAAAAAGTGATAAATAAAATAAAAATGTAAAGCAACAGTGTAAAAATAAAAATAAACACCCCTCCAGCTCTCGTGCCCAAAGGCGAAGGCACGCGTTGGTCTCGCGCGCAGGCGATCATCCCACACGTGAGGAATCATCACGAACGTCAGATTATGGGTAGTAATTCTAGCACCAAACCTCCTGTGTACATCTAAGGCCCCTTTCACACAGCTGCCTTCGCTAAGTGGAATCCGCTTGCTCAGCAGAGGATCTCTCCGCTGATCCCTGCTGAGCAGGTGGATGACAGGTTTGCGTCCACTATGCAGAGCGGATACAGTCCTGCTCTTTTCTATGAAGCAATAGGATGAAAAACTTCCGAAAACGATCCCCCGGACGGAAGGAAAATAGGACCAGCATCCGTCTGTTTTTGGCGGACAGGATCAGGTCAGACGGTGGAGGGTGTCAGCGAACACCCGCCGCTTCATAGAGGACAATGCTCTTGTGCAGGATCATGTATATACAGTCATGGCTGAAATTGTTGGCACCCCAGAATTTTTTCCAGAAAATCAAGTATTTCTCACAGAAAAGTATTGCAGTAACACATGTTTTGCTATACACGTTTATTCCCTTTGTGTGTATTGGAACAAAACAAAAAAAAAAAAAAAGGGAGGAAAAAAAAAAAAGCTAATTGGACATAATGTCACACAAAACTCCAAAAATGGGCTGGTCAAAATTCTTGGCACCCTTTCAAAATTGTGGATAAATAAGATTGTTTCAAGCATGTGATTCTCCTTTAAACTCACCTGGGGCAAGTAACAGGTGTGGGTAAAATAAAAATCACACCTGAAAGCAGATAAAAAGGAGAGAAGTTCACTTAGTCTTTGCATTGTGTGTCTGTGTGTGCCACACTAAGCATGGACAACAGAAAGAGGAGAAGAGAACTGTCTGAGGACTTGAAAACCAAAATTGTGGAAAAATATCAACAATCTCAAGGTTACAAGTCCATCTCCAGAGATCTAGATTTGCCTTTGTCCACAGTGCACAACATTATAAAGAAGTTTGCAACCCATGGCACTGTAGCTAATCTCTCTGGGCGTGGACGGAAGAGAAAAATTGATGAAAGGTTGCAACGCAGGATAGTGCGGATGGTGGATAAGCAGCCCCAAACAAGTTCCAAAGAAGTTCAAGCTGTCCTGCAGGCTCAGGGAGCATCAGTGTCAGCACAAACTATCCGTCGACATTTAAATGAAACACTATGGCAGGAGACCCAGAAGGACCCCACTGCCGACACAGAGACATAAAAAAGCAAGGACTACAGTTTGCCAAAAAATCCTTCTGGTAAAACATCTTGTGGACAGATGAGACCAAGATAGAGCTTTTTGGTAAAGCACATCATTCTACTGTTTACGGAAAACGGAATGAGGCCTACAAAGAAAAGAACACAGTACCTACAGTGAAATATGGTGGAGGTTCAATGATGTTTTGGGGTTGTTTTGCTGCCTCTGGCACTGGGTGCCTTGAATGTGTGCAAGGCATCATGAAATCTGAGGATTAATAAAGGATTTTGGGTCGCACTGTAGAGCCCAGTGTCAGAAAGCTGGGTTTGAGTCCGAGATCTTGGGTCTTCCAGCAGGACAATGACCCCAAACATACGTCAAAAAGCACCCAGAAATGGATGGCAACAAAGCGCTGGAGAGTTCTAAAGTGGCCAGCAATGAGTCCAGATCTAAATCCCATTGAACACCTGTGGAGAGATCTTAAAATTGCTGTTGGGAAAAGGCGCCCTTTTAATAAGAGAGACCTGGAGCAGTTTGCAAAGGAAGAGTGGTTCAAAATTCCGGGTGAGAGGTGTAAGAAGCTTATTGATGGTTATAGGAAGCGATTTTGGAGTTTTGTGTGACATTATGTCCAATTTGCTTTTTTTCCTCCCTTTTTTTGTTTTGTTCCAATACACACACACAAAGGGAATAAACATGTGTATAGCAAAACATGTGTTACTGCAATACTTTTCTGTGAGAAATACTTGATTTTCTGGAAAAATTTCTGGGGTGCCAACAATTTCGGCCATGACTGTATACATGATTTTGCACTTCTGCCTTCATGGGAGGCCGGTGGTCCGCTTCTGCTGTAATTATTTAAAGTAGAAGCCGATCTGCGCGTGCCGAGCACTGGATGTCCGCCGGCTATGTAAACAAGGCAGATCTACATTCTAACAGGAGGGAAGGGATGGATTTTGTGTCCCGGCAAAACAGGGAATAAATTCCATCTCTTCCCCTAGTAAAAGCAGCACATACAGTACACAAAAACACTGGCTAGGCACACAGTTAACCCCTTGATCGCTCTACATGTTTAACCCCTTCCCAGCCAGTGTCATTAGTACAGTGACAGTGCATATTTTTAGCACCGATCACTGTATTAGTGTCACTAGGTTCCGCAAAGTGGCAGTTAGTATCCAATTGTCTGCCGCAATATCGCCGATTGCGGCCATTACTAGTATAAAAAAAATAACACATATAAACACTATAGTTTGTAGACGCTATAACTTTTGCGCAAACCAATCAATATAAACCTTTTGGGATTTTTTTTTTATTGAATATGTTTTATAGCAGAAAGCAAAAAAAATAGGATTTTTATAACAGCTTACCTGTAAAATCCTTTTCTTGGAGTACATCACGGGACACAGAGCGACATAGTCATTACTAATGGGTTATATAGATACCTTCAGGTGCTGGCACTGGCAACTTCCAAAACCGGAAGTACCCTCCCCTATATAAGCCCCTCCCATCCGGGAGCACCTCAGTTTTGTAGCAAAGCAATAAGTGTCCCCAAAGAGGGGTGGGAGCTCTGTGTCCCGTGATGTACTCCAAGAAAAGGATTTTACAGGTAAGCTGTTATAAAAATCCTATTTTCTTTCTCGTACATCACGGGACACAAAGCGACATAGTCATTACTAATGGGATGTCCTAAAGCAATGCCCAACGAGGGGGGGGATACACCATACATAAGCTGAGCGCTATCAGACATGAGGATCTTTTGCGGCCTGCAACACACTGCGCCCAAAGGCGACATCCTCCTGACTTCTAACGTCCACCTGGTAGAACCTAGTAAACGTGTGTACTGAAGACCATGTTGCGGCCTTACAGATTTGAGCCAGGGAGGCCTGGTGATGCACTGCCCATGAAGTTCCAACTGCTCTCGTGGAGTGCGCCCTAACTTTGAACGGAGGCGGTCTCCTTCTCAAGCCATAGGCTTGCATTATGACCTGTCGAATCCACTTGGCTAAAGTAGATTTTGACGCTGCCTGACCCCTTCTGGGGCCTTCCGGCAGAATAAACAAAGTATCCGTTCTGCGAATCTGAGCAGTGGCTTTTAGATAAGCTTTAACTGCTCTTACTACATCCAAAGAATGCAATAACTTTTCCTCTACCGAAGTAGGTTTGGGGAAAAAAGAAGGAAGAACCACATCTTGGTTCAAATGAAACCTCGATACCACCTTAGGAAGAAAGGCTGGATGAGGACGTAACACTACTCTGTCCTTATGGATAACCAGATATGGCTCCCTACAGGACATAGCTGCTAATTCCGACACTCTTTTAGCCGAACAAATGGCTACTAGAAAAATCAATTTCCTGGTGAGAAGAACCAAAGAAATATGCTGTAATGGTTCAAATGGTTGTTTCTGTAGAACCGACAGAACCAAGTTTAGATCCCATGGACATATGGGAATATTAACCGGAGGACTAATACGCATCACTCCTTGTATAAAGGCTTTGACTAGTGAATGCGAAGCCAAGGGCCTTTGAAAAAATATTGACAAGGCCGAAATCTGACCCTTGATAGTACTCAAGGCAAGCTTCCTATCTACAGCCCATTGTAGGAAGTCCAGAATCCTACCTATTACGTATTTACGTGGATGCCATTTCTTGGCCTCACACCAGGCGATGTACGCCTTCCAGATTCTATAGTAGATCTGCCTGGATACCGGCTTCCTGGCATTGATCATGGTAGATACCACAGCATTAGAGAGCCCTCTCTTTTTTAGAATGTGGGCTTCAATAGCCAGGCCGTCAAACCTAGGGCTGGTAAGGAAGGGTGGTATATCGGTCCTTGCGAAAGCAGGTCCGGACGATGTGGGAGGCTCCAAGGACTCCCCACAGACATCTTTACAATCTCCGCGTACCATGCTCTTCGGGGCCACGCTGGAGCCACCAGAATCACTGGTTTCTTTTCTACCCTGATTCTGCGGAGTAATCGAGGTAACAATTGTGGCGGTGGGAATGCATATATCAGCTTGAACTGATCCCAAGGGAACACTAGGGCATCCGAGCCGCAAGCTAGGGGATCCCTTGTCCAAGAGACAAACCTGTCCACTTTTGCGTTGAATCTGGATGCTAGCAGATCTACATCCGGTGTTCCCCACCGCTGACATATTGTCCGGAAAACCTCGGGATGAAGGGACCATTCCCCTGGGCATAATTGTTGGCGACTTAGAAAGTCCGCCTTCCAATTCTCCACTCCTGGAATGAATACCGCAGATATGGCTGGGACATATCTTTCTGCCCATCTCAGGATGTAATTTACTTCCCTCTGGGCTGCACGACTCCTGGTGCCCCCCTGATGATTGATATATGCCACTGCTGTGGCATTGTCTGATTGAATTCTGACAGGGGACCCTTGGAGTTTGGATGTCCATGCTACTAGGGCATACCGGGCTGCTCGTATCTCTAAGAGATTGATGGGCAGGGCCTTTTCCGCATCCGACCATCTGCCCTGGAGAGACCATTGCTCCAGTACTGCTCCCCAGCCTATAAGGCTGGCATCTGTAGTGACCACCTTCCAAGAAATCGGACTGAAGGATTTCCCTCTTTCCAGATTCTGGGGAACCAACCACCAGCGGAGGCTCTTGCGAACGGAAGGGGACAAGGACATTGGTAAGTCCAGAGCCTGAACTTTTTTGTTCCAGGCTGACAGTATGGCCCTTTGCAAATTCCTTGAATGGAATTGACCGTAGGGTACTGCTTCGAATGATGCCACCATTTTTCCCAGCAGCCTCATGCACAGGCGTATGGATGGCTGTCTTTTTGAACCCACTAAGTGGATCAAATCTCTCAAAGACGACCCCTTTTCTTGAGGCAAGAAAATTTTTCTCTGGTCTGAATCCAGCCTTAGCCCCAAGTATTCCAGACTTTTGACTGGTTTTAGGGCTGACTTGTCTCGGTTGATAATCCAACCGTGATATTCCAGATACTTGATTGTCTCGTGAACAACCACTTCTAGTTTTTCCACTGAGTGGTCTATCAGCAACAAGTCGTCTAGATATGCCATTATCGTTACACCTCGTGTTCTTAGATTGGCCAATAATGGGGCCAGAATTTTTGTGAACACTCGTGGTGCTGTGGCCAGACCGAAGGGTAAGGCTCTGAACTGAAAATGGCGCCCTTCTACCGCAAAGCGTAGAAATTTTTGGTGGGCTGGAAAGATGGGAATGTGCAAATAAGCATCTTTGATGTCGATCGAGGCTAACCATTCCTCCCCTTGTAGGGCAGTGGCCACCGACCGGATCGACTCCATCCGGAAAGTCCTGATATGTAGGAATTTGTTTAGCCCTTTTAGATTTAATATGGGCCTCACGTCCCCGTTTGGCTTCGGGACTGTAAAGAGGTTTAGGTAAAACCCGAACCCCCATTCTTCCAGGGGAACCTCTATAATTACTGCTTGGAGCAATAATTGTTCTAGTGCCAACAGGAGGGATCCTCTCTTCTGGGGATCCCTTGGCACGTTTGACCTTATAAAGTGGGAAGGAGGGGAGTCTTTTAACTCCAATTTGTATCCCAGATTTACTGCGGAGAGCACCCATCTGTCTCTGATCGTGTCCCGCCAGGTCTCTGTGAACAACTGAAGTCTTCCCCCCACCCGATTGAGTGGGGGCAACCCTTCATGCATTTGACTTTGGGGGAGGTTTTGTACCTCTCCTGCTCCAGGGCTTCTTGTTACCCTGCAATTGTCCCTGATTTTTACCTCCGGGATTTGACCGAGGAGGCCGTCGGAACTGTTTCACAGCCGATGTCCTAGGGACTGGAGAAGCAGGCCTCTTAAAAGAGGGACCTCTAACTCTATTTTTAACCGGCAAAAGTGTACTTTTACCGCTGGAAATTCTCTGGATATATTTGTCCAGGTCTTCCCCGAATAAGCGTTCACCATGAAATGGGAAGCTGACCAGCAATTTTTTACAGGGAGCTTCAGCAGACCAGTTTTTGAGCCATAAAAGCCTGCGCATATGTACTACAGACAGCGTAAGGCGGGAGGCCTGATGGATTGAATCCTTTATAGCGTCCACCGCAAAGCATAAGGCTCTAGGTAGATCAGCTAGGGCAAGAGCCTGCTGATCTGGCAAGTCCCTTAAGACCTGTTTCAACTGATCCTTCACTGCTTGGCAGACCCCAATAGCTGCCACTGCTGGTTGTGTCACCAATCCTGCTGTAGAAAAAGCAGATTTTAATAAGGACTCCAATTTTTTATCTATTGGGTCCTTGAACATTTGGACATTAACCACTGGACATGTCAGTGATTTATTCACACAAGAGATGGCTGCGTCCACTGTAGGGACCCTCCATTTTTTGATGAACTTATCCTCCATGGGATAGACTACTTGAAATCTCTTGGGAGGAGTAAATATTTTATCAGGATGCTCCCAATCCTGGTAAATGAGCCCTTCCAGTAAAGGATGGATCGGAAAGGAACAAACAGTCTGGGGAGCTTTTAGCGACCCCAACGAGGAGACAGAAGTGGATGATGGCTCCGCAAGGGGCATTTTAAATGCTGTTCGGACCATATTAGTCAGGGACTGAACCCATAACCTTTCAGCATGTGATGCTGAGAATGGCTCTTCCACTGTTGATTCCTCTACAACAGAATCGACCTCATCCTGATCCCCTTCAGGCAGGTCGATCCCTGTATGGGACTGTTGCTCTGCTAACAGGCACTCTGAGGGAGGAGACGGAGATCGAGCGCTTTTTTCCTGTGACAGGGAAGCAGCGATCAATGCTGACAATCTCTCTTCCAGCCCTCCCAGAGCTGAGGAAAAACCCTCCTCTGTTACATACACAGGAGCAGGTGAACTGAGGACAGCCACAGTACCAGGTACTCCTGAGGGTGCTCTACGGTCACTAACCTCTGATTCTTCAGGGGAGATTGGTGCAGCCGAAGCATGCCCAAGATCCTCAGAGCCCGATGGAGACCCCCTATGCTTCCTGGAATTTTTAGTCCCGGAGTTTTTAGACGGCATTATTCCTAAGCCCAAAGCTGAGGTATTCCAGCCGAAATACACCACTTACTGACAATAGTCTAGCACAAATGCTGCTATAAAAACAGTTGGTGTCTACTAATGTGCCTTTCTATGGGGATGCCTGCATCAACCGCTTGCTGTATGCCTTTTTTAAATGTTGCCAGCTCTGTCTCTGCACTCCATAGCCAGCTCACAACACATAATTGTGGTTTTTAACATGCTGGGACGCCCGCACATGCGCAGAAGCGCTGCGGCGCGCACAGGGCGTCATCCCCCAAGCTCCGCCCCCTTTCCCGGCTCACCTCTATATATAGAGGCGCGTGCACGCGCACGCGCGCGGCCACGTGTGCCTTCGGCGCTAATTTTGAAAAGGAAACCAGGGACAAGAGCCAGGGCCCCTTTTGCCGCAGGCCGGGGGATGGACGAGCATTGCAACATGGCAGAGGAAGCAGTTTCCCACAAGAGAACTCACCATCTGCCTGGACTTGCTCTGATAAAAAGAAACTAGTCCACATGACAAGAAACGTTCCACAGCGGCCTCTAGTGGATTAACACAGGTACCGCAGTCTAATATATTAAATATATATATATTTTTTTTTTTATTTTTCTTGACCACTATTAAAATTATTACATTTTTTAGTAGTTACAGGCATGCACAGATATTAGCGGGAATACCGTTAGGTAACAGACAGAAAGACAAATTAGGCTTGGGGGTCCCCCAATAGAACCAAGTTCCTGGGGGCCCCCACTTACCTGTTCCCCGCTGCAGGACTTTGTTTGGGCCACAGAAGCCCAAACTTCACCTATCACGGCAGGCATTGTAATTAAACCTTCAGGGACCGGGTTCCCAAGGATTCCACTCCCCTGGACCTGTATAGCACCCTGCACAGAAAACATCTTGGTCATGGGTATGAACAGAGCTCTGGATCCCAGGGTCCAGCTCGCCTAAGAGAAGCATTACAGGCAAAACCTTGCTCTTCTCTGCAAGGCCCGGGTACCGACCATTTAGCTATGAAGCTTTTTTGGTCGGATCCGGAATAGCTTACTGAGGCCCAAAAGAACCTGTACGCAAGCTCAGTGAAAAACACATGTTTCTTCTTGGCCAACACCTTAGACACTGGCAAAAAACTGAGGTGCTCCCGGATGGGAGGGGCTTATATAGGGGAGGGTACTTCCGGTTTTGGAAGTTGCCAGTGCCAGCACCTGAAGGTATCTATATAACCCATTAGTAATGACTATGTCGCTCTGTGTCCCGTGATGTACGAGAAAGAAATAGTGCTTTTTTTTCAAACATTTTCGCTTTTTGTTTATAGTGCAGAAAAACAAAACAAACAAAAAAAAAAAAAACGCAGAGGTGTTCAAATACCACCAAAAGAAAGCTCTATTATGCCTTAGCACCCCCCGGCTCCCCGCTAGCACCGCTGGGAGGATTCCTGTGGTTCCCTCCTGGGGAACAGGCAGCCTTTTTTGGATCCTGGGTCACGGATGGTAACTATAGCTGCGGCAAATTCTTGGATGGGGACGGGCTGATACCCCTAGACACCTTGAGGGACAGACATAGTCGATTCCCAATGGACTGGTGGAGGCACAAACAGCTCCAACACTTCATTACGACCCGTGGTGCTTCTATAAGAGGGTTAGACACTCTTACCCCCCTTGAACGGCTGTTCGTGGAAGAGAAACCCACTCCCCATCTGATTTCCGAACTGTACCAGTTTCTGGGATCAGCCCCTGCTGACTCCAAACCAGCCTTTATGCGAGAATGGGAGCGAGACTTAGGAGTCGAGTCCTCAGCAGAGCAACAGGCACACATGTATAGACTCACGCACTCCAGCTCCATTGATTCCAAGACGCAGGAAACTAATTACAAACTGCTGACCCGTTGGTACCGAGTGCCTGCGGCATTATCACGTATATACCCTTCAGTCACAGACCGCTGCTGGCGTGGATGTGGCCAGAAAGGTACTCTCCTCCATATTTGGTGGGATTGCCCAGTGGTCAGACCATTCTGGCTCGAAGTTTGCGACCATATCAAAGATGCCCTGCAGATCGACATCCCGTTTTCCCCAACTCCCTTTCTCCTGCACCTCCCTGCCCTTCCTCTGAGCCGCTACAAGAAAAGCGCACTCCCTCATCTCTTGAACGCTGGTAAACGGCTTATACCTCTCTACTGGAAACGCCCACAGATTCCTACTATCACAGAGTGGCTGAAGAAGGTAGAAGACATTAGGGAGGCGGAGGAGTGGGTGGTGAGGTGCAAGGACAGGAGTGACCGTTTTGAGGGGATCTGGGCACAATGGCAGACTTATGCTGCTGACCCAGACCCTATGCCATCTAGCCTGGATATTGTGCTGCTTGAGTTAGCGGAGACCTCACTGAAGCTGAAGAGACCTGCTAGTGGTGATGCGCATGCCCGATTGTGCCCTCTCATACACCCTGCTTGCAGATGTGTAATGTGTACCCCTCTATCTCTCCCCCTCCACGGTCTATATGGCCAATATTGGAGACCTATCCTACTGTGCACCACGTTCTTTACAACCTGTTGTTCTGTTTCCCTTTATTTGATTTATTTTTGTTAATTTTACAATAGTTGGAGACCTGCACCTGAGAGGGCCGCGGAGGGAGCACGGGAGGTGTTCCCCCTAGATGGAGGTATGATGGAGGCTTTTTTAGCCCCCCTCCTGGGGGGGGGGTGCCTGTCGGGTCCCCGCTGGCCAAGGGGCGGAATTGTGCCCCAGCACATTGGCTGAGAGCTATAGCGAGGTGCCGGCCCCTGCTGGGATCACTGGGATGGCACTTTCAATATGCATTGCAATGATACCGTTTTTTTTTTTCCCCCTCTCCCTCTCCCCATTTCCCTCCCCATGCTTCCCCAGTTATGCTGGTTTTTGCTTTACTTCAACTCAAATGTTGTGATTTTACATGATTTAAAAAAAAAAATATATAAAGAAAAAAAAAAAAGCTCTATTTGTGGGGAAAAAAGGACATCAATTCGGTTTATGTACAGCAGTGCATGACCATGCACTTGTCAGTTAAGTAACGCAGGGCTGTATCACTAAAAATGGCCTGGTCATGAAGGGGGGTAAATCTTCCGGAGGTCAAGTGGTTAAACTGGCTACAGACTCTTCATTTAAAAAAACAAAACAAGGTTTCTCCATGCACACAAACGAGGTGGTTAGAGGAACCCCTGTTTAGGGATGTGCGGGACTCGCCACTTTTAGAATAAACTAATCAGCCACTGCAGCTGCTGATCAACAAAAGTTTTCCTGCATGTCCCATGAACAGAAATTGATCAAATGTTTTTTGTTTGTTTTTTTAACAGAAAATATGATCATATGTTTGACTTCTGTGAGACAGGGATAGCCACATAAAAAAAATCTTCTGAACCTGGCCAAATTTTGATCAGTGTGAGGCCAGCTTTATGTTTTAACTTTTACAGGGCCAGAAGACAGCCACTTTTGCATGTTAGTTCCACTTTAAGGAAAATAAAGTCGTTTTGATATGACTGCATGAAGTGAGATACCACATGAAGTGAGATAACCACATGAGGTAAGATAACTGCCCTTTGCCCATGGCTGCTACATAAACAGTGCACCTTAATAATAACATACAAGGGGAAGTTGTGTTCACAGCAATAAAGAATGTATGAGGTGATGTGTCGCTGTGAAGGAAATCCCCAACGAGAAACTTGTTCCAATCATTGGAGAACTTCACCGTATTTGGTGTCGAATCTAAAACTAGGTGCTGTGCTGAACACAATGATGTATACATAGAAGAACATAGAAGGAGAAACAAAGGTGGATTTATTTTCCTTGTTTTGTTAAGGTATCTGTAGGTTTTCAGCATTCAGTCCATGTACATGCAGATCACCACCGGTGGAATTACTCAAACTCGATGTATGGAGCCGTACCCTTACTTCCAAACCCGCGTATGCTCTTCTGTGTTTTAACCCCAATAAAAATAACAGCGGTGTAAAGATTTCCTCCCCAAGCTGCTCTTCTTGACCATGGTCGCATTGGTTGCTCCCACCACTTATAATAGCCACTTGCCAACCGCAATATGTATATATACACGTTGCAGCTTGAAAGTGGTTTGCCAGGGTTATGGCTGAAGGTATCAGCCAGATCTCTGAGGATAGATAGATAGATATTTACAATTTTTACCAGCACGCCTGGTAAACAATCAAATGGTTCGCATGGTTGGCCATAGAGGTGACTATAGACCAGATATTATTATTATTATTATTATTATTATTACTAACAACAACAACAACAATAGCGCCCCCATCCCTCTATGCTCGTGTGCAGAAGCGAATGCATATGTAAGTCGCACACGCAATTATTTAAACAGTATTTGTACCCCACAAGTGAGGTATCGCTGTGAACAGTGGAGCAAGAGAAATAATTCTAGTGCTAGACTTCCGCTGTAACTCCAAACAGGTTGTGACAGGAGTCACTTTGGATGGGGGGGGGGGGCTTGTGGAACCCAGCTTACCTTAGAGGGGTCAGGAAACTCCTGGTTCAGCTACCCAGGCCCCTCTTATGTGTAAGTCACCCTGTGTCTATTAAGGGCACAGACCTCTGCCCTCAACTAACAAAAGATGGATTTCCTTTGGTAGTGGATGGGACTGCAAGCTCTACTGGCACAACCCCAGAAAAAAGGTCTGGCATTGGGACAGGAGGATATCAGCTTTGCTCTGACAACACTAGGGAATTTCATCTAGCAAAAGTGGATGGGACTACGGTCTCCACCTGTATACCCCAGGAATGCTGGGAAGTCGACCCAGATCCCCAACAGCATGACGAAGTGGGCGCAGTCACCCTGTCTTCTCTCCAGCGGCTGAAAGGACTTCCGGGAGAAGGGCCAGTCCGCACTTCTCCCCAGCGGTGTGTATGTTCTATGAGAGAGGCAGAGGTTGGCTGGGTGAGTAATGCACTGTTCGGGACAATCTGTTTGGAGTACTGTGTGGGTACAGGCATTGGGGGACTGGAACTACAGACTAACTTCGAAGTCAACCCGTACGGGGTCTCCTCCGGTGTTAGTCCCCTGCCGAAAGGGGAGATGTGTGATGGGAGTCACTTTGGGCGGGTGGCTCGTGGACCCCAGTTTACCTTAGAGGGGACAGGAAACTCCTGGTTCTTCTTCCCAGGCCCCTATGTGTAAGCTACCCTGTATCTATTAGGGGCACAGGGTACCTGAGAAGCCCAGTCTGGTCTGATCTAACCAGACTCACTACAACCACACTGGACTCTGCATTTCATTTTACCCCTGAACCAGCCAGATTGTCTACACTTTGCTTAGAACACTGACATTGGACATTTGAACTGTGTGCAGGTGTCTCCATGAAAGAAGAAGTGGTCTGCGCACCCAGTGACTGTTTTAACTAGTTTTTGAAAGGTTAAGGCCCCTTTCACACTGAGGAGTTTTTCAGGCGTTTTGCGCTAAAAATAGCGCATATATAACGCCTGAAAAACTCCTGCCCCAATATGCTCAATGTGAAAGCCTGAGGGCTTTCACACTGAGGCGATGCGCTGGCGGGAGGAGAAAAAATCTCCTGCAAGCCACATCTTTGGAGCAGTGAAGGAGCGGTGTGTATACCGCTCCTTCCCATTGAAATGAATGGGACACCGCGGTAATACCGCCCGCAAACCGCGGCTATAGCCGTGGTTTGCGGGTGGTATTAACCCTTTTTCGGCCGCTAGCCGGGGTTAAAACCGCACCGCTAGCGGCCGAATACCTCCGCGATTCCGATGGTATAGCGCCGCTAAAAATAGCGGCGCTATACCGCCACCGCACCCACTGCCCCAGTGTGAAACCAGCCTAAGACCCCTTTCACACTGGATGCGTTTTTCAGACGCTTTAGCGCTAAAAATAGCGCCTGTAAAATGCCTCATCTGCAGTCCCAGTGTGAAAGCCCTAGTGCTTTCACACTGGAGGGCTGCGCTGGCAGGACATAAAAAAAAAGTCCTGCAAGCAGCGTCTTTGGGATGATGGAGGAGCAGTGTATACACCGCTCCTCCACCACTCCTGCCCACTGAAATGAATGGGCACCGCTGCTGAAGCGCCTGCAAAGCGATTCAGCAGTGGCGCTACATGGGCGCTGTTAACCCTTTCCTCGGCCACTAGCGGGGGTTAAAAGCGCCCCGCTAGCGGCAGAATAGCACTGCTAAAATGGCGGTAAAGCGCCGCTAAAACTAGTGGCGCTTTACCGCTAACGCGTCTGCAACATGAAAGGGCTCTTAAAGTTTCAGTACCTAGTTGTTGGCTGCATGGCAAGATTTTGTTTATAGATGTGTTGATAAGTTTAAATGTACCTGTGTGTGCCTCATGTGATTGGATGTAAAGTTTATCCCACCCTGTGTCTCTATGCCAACAAGGAGGGGGGGGGGGGAGATTGTCTCCAGAAATATATACTTGTGTTTGTTCTTCAATAAAGCCTTATGCTGTTTTTCACCCTAAACTGCGTTACGGCTAGTGACTGGTTGGGCTGAGGGACCTTGGACCATGCTGGTACCGGGCAAGGGAATCTTAATATGGGCGGACATACTCCTATTGAGTACGGGGTTTGTCACACAGGTATTCTGTAACAATTTTTAAAGCATCACCTATGAAGATTTCGAAGTACCGTAGTTTGTCGCCATTCCAGGAGCATGCGCAATATTAAATGGTGACATGTTGGGTATCTATTTACTCTGCGTAACATCATCTTTTATAAAAAAAAAAAAATTAAAAAAAAAATCGGGTTATGTATTGTGTTTTTTTTGCACTAAAATTAAAGTGTATTGTTTCCCAAAAAATTGCGTTTCAAAAACCACTGTGCAAATACCGTGTGACAATAAAAATTGCAAAGATCGCCAGTTTATTCTCTGGGGTCTCTGCTAAAATATATAATTATATCATGTTTGGGGGGTTCGAAATAATTTTCTAGCAAAAAAATACTTGTAAACTAAAAGTGCCAGAAAAGGCCTAGCACTAAAGTGGATACAGGGTAACAGCCCTGCATTGTACTCAATGGCACGGAAAGATCTCCCACATACCAGAGCTTCTGGAGAAGAGGAGGATAGCAATGTATACTAGCACATTATATTACCTTGCAGGGACAATTTTTGTTTTTCATGGGGAAAGTTCAGTACCAAAATACAAATGCACAATATATGTAAAGAGCTGCATAAAATCGCTAAATAAAGATCGGTAATAAATAAAAGGAGCAAAGTAATTTTATACATTTCTTCAGTTCTGAATGGAAAAGGACTCTATGTAGCGGTGGTGGAGGGCAGGGCTTGACAAATTTGCTTGGAATCTAGGAGCCAGCTAAAAAAGTTAGGAGCCAGGTATTTTTTTTTTTAACGACCGATGCGTGCAGAAGCGAACGCATACGTGAGTAGCGCCCGCATATGAAAGCAGTGTTCAAACCACACATGTGGGGTATTGCCGCGATCGGTAGAGCGAGAGCAATAATTCTAGCCCTAGACATCCTCTGTAACTCAAACCATGCAACCTGTAGAATTTTTTTAAATGTCGTCTATGGAGATTTTAAAGGGTAAAAGTTTGTCGCCATTCCACGAGCGTACGCAATTTTGAAGCGTGACATGTTGGGTATCAATTTACTCGGCGTAACGTTATCTTTCACAATATAAAAAAAAAAATTTGGCCAACTTTACTGTTGTCTTATTTTTTAATAAAAAAAAAAAAAAAAAAAAAAAAAAAGTGTATTTTTTCCTCAAAGTACGCTTGTAAGACCGCTGCGCAAATACGGTGTGACAGAAAGTATTGCAACGACCGCCATTTTATTCTCTGGGGTGTTAGAATAAAAAAATTTATATATTATATATATATATATATGTTTGGGGGTTAACTTCTAAGTAAAGGGGAGGAGATGGGCGGGCAGTGAATCAGGCAAGCATTGCTGGTTGCCTTGTCATACCAACGGCCACCACAAGATGGCGCCAGATTACAGAATGAATCACAGGCCTACAGAAGGCCGCAAAGCCGCGGCCTCAATTACCGGCCAGCGCGGCCCGACGAGATCGCGTGATCGCGGGGGGTTCACGGAGACTCGGTTGTGCTGCCTCAGGTGCCCGGTCACTAATTCTAGTCGCATTTGCAACCTGGCGCCCGGGTTTTGTCGAACCCTGGTGGAGGGCATTGTTTGTATGCAGGCAGAAGCAATGATTAGCTGCTTGTGCAGTGATCAATCAGTGGCCCTACCTGCTGCAAACAGGTCATGCCAGAAAACTGCCACCGAATGGGGCCAATCATCTGTGGATGGGGCAATCCACAATCTTAATGCTAAAAGGTAAAACAAGGGGTGAAGGGGGGGTGCATACAAGAGGCTGCTGGCAGGAAATGTGTTGGCTGCTTCTGACTGGCCCACTGGGCATTTATCATTTTTATTCTAAATCACAAGATCAGATACGGTATAAAACAGACCCATTTGTTACAAACAGTTAGGTCAGTGCACAATGCCAACAATATACTATTTGAATTTTGTAAATAATGTATAGGTATTGATTTGCATATTTTTGAATCAAAACTTTACCCATAACAATTTTTTTTTAGCAAGGAACAGAATTCCACATTAATAAATGATGCTACCAAAATCAGTGTGTGCTGTAAATTGCATCCAGTATTACTCCTGTTTTTTTCTTACTGGAGGCTGACATTTTGCTGAAGCCCAGAGCCCCTGAGCAACAGTAAATCAGAAAACGGAACTAAACCTATCAATTTAATGGTTTTAAAAAAAATGCCGGGAATGCCAACTGTCACATTTGCTTGTGTCCTCAACCAAACTGTCAAACCATCAAATGACTGGTGTCATAACTGATCACATGTGCAGCACCATGGCAGTTGAAGATCAAACAGAAAAGAAGATGGCAGCTTCCTTGGCTAAAAGGATTTAGTTTCACTTTAAGGCTGTCAACAAATCGGCCTCTACAAACTCAGCAGTGCCTAAAAATGCCTAAGGCTAACACTGGCATTGAAAGCAGGTGTTTGACAGTGCTGTTCACATTATCAAAACATGAGGCGTTCACGTGACCTCGCTTCAAAATCGTTTGTGCGCTTTGAAATTTGTTTAAAAATAAATAAAACACCATGCAGGAGGAATATAATGTCCCACAATGCCCTGTAATGATAAAGGAGAGCATTGAGTGTCCCGTTTGTGCTGCTTGCAGATGGTGGACATGAACTTCTGAGGGTAGGTGTACATCATGATACAAGCCATGAAAGTGCCCTTTAGAGTATCTCTGAGAGAAAGCACATTAATGCTATAGGCGTGTTTGTTAATTGTAGTAAAATGTGAACAAGCCCTAAAAATGGAGAGCAACTGAGCATGTGCAGAGCAGGGTGAGACAGTGTATTACTAGAGTTTAAACAATGTAGTCCAGGGGTCTCCAAACTATGGCCCTCCAGATGTTCAGGAACTACAATTCCCATCATGCCTAGTCATGTCTGTGAATGTCAGTGTTTTACAATGTCTCATGGGATGTGTAGTTTCGCCATAGCTGGCGAGCCGTAGTTTGGAGATCCCTTATTTTTAATGTTTTACATAGCTATACCTACAAAAGGGGCCAGCCTTAAAGTTCAGCTTTAAGGCCTCCTCCCCCCCCCTCTTCTTTCAGTATGGCACGTTTGGGGTGGGGGAGCAGGTACCCGATTTTGACAAGTACCCGCTACTGTTGGGAATTGGAAGTCCCCCCCCCCATATTCTTCTGGGACATGTGACAGGTTCCAGAAGGCTACGGGACCATTCACAACACGCAGCGTGACCTGGGCATGTGCAGTAGGCACCCAGCTGTGAAGCAGCAAGCTGTCACAGCCGGGTGCCCACACTTAAGATGCCGGCGTCAAAGACAGAAGATGAGATGTTAGAACGGCTGGGGTGAGCACATCACTGGATAGCGGGACAGGCGAGTGGCTATTTATTAAGACCCGCTAAAACAAACGGCGATTTTGCGCTAACACGCCCGCGGTCCTATTGTGAAAGGGGTCTTTAAGTCTGCAGTTACAGATTTTGTAGCTACTGACTTTAATTTTTACATATGAGCCTGGAGCTCCTCTTTAAGTGATCTAGCAGGACTTCATTTTCTGACTAAAGTTGCACTTTTACACTAGAAATAATAGGCATGGCAGCTTCTCTGGCATTACCAAGTCCAATGCAGAGCCCATAGTCCACCACGGAAGAGTAGGGGAGGTTTTCCCATCCCCTAGATCTAAATGAGCATTTAATCCTTGCAGAACTGGGGCAGCCCCACTGCAAGGGGGGACATAGTCTTACATCTTGATTGATGGAGGCTTCACCTCCCTCTTATTCTAAGACACAGGTGGGAGGGGTGTGTCCACACCATGGTATTGCCAAAAAATAATAAAAGATTACATTTCAAATTTAAAACCGTTTATTGATAGTATTTTTTTTTACTCTGTATCCCAAAGGCTGCATATACAGACTGATTTTACTGTTGTGTGTTTTAGTAACACTTTATTAGCACTACTGAAGTGGATCCGACTTTAGAAAAGGTTCCTCCACTACTTCAAGGCGACTTCTATCTGACTTGTGCCCATAGTCGCCTCCAAGTCGGATCCTCATCTATATTGATGCGATTTGGATCCGAGATTACAGGAAGATTATAAAGGCAATCCGTGAAAGTCGCATCAAAGTACTCAAGTCGCCTGGCAAAGTCGCACCATAGGTCACAGTGAAACAAAAACAAAATGCAGCCATCACATCTAAGAATTGGTAAGCTGCAACATAATAAATATTTCCTTTTGGGTTTTATACTACTTTAAGCTGGTCATACACTAGAAAATTTGTGACCGAATGTTTGTACATAAATTCTCACAGTACATTTGATGACTTCAGAAATGTAATTTGAAAGAACCTACTTTTTGTTTGCTATTATTCGATTTTGAAATGAATCGGATTTCCTAAATGAAAAACCACATATACTGTTAGAAATTAGGGCTGTGGAAATTAACTATTAATTCCTCAATTAATTTTTGTGATCGATCAAAATTCTTTTGATCGGTACTCACCTCTCCGCCGGCTTCCGGGAGTTCTGTCGGAGATCCGGTGACGTCACAGACACCGGCGGGGCTTGCCGTGCCTTTATATCTGCATGCTGGCGGGACCTTACTATCTGCCACACGCAAGGGCTGTTACACTTCCCTCTATCAACCTGGGATTCTACAGCCATCCACTGGGAGTTGTGATCGCTCCCTTCACGGACATCTACATGCCGACGAACTGATGTTAGCCCCTCCTCATCTGGATTCAGCAGTGGTATCGTTGTACACATTTTTATACCAGTATCATACTTAGCTACATGTTTTTATGACTGCTTTTGCTACCGTTTGGTATTAACTCGCACCATTTTTACAGTTTATGTAGCTACATCGATTTTATCTCCAGTGCAATATTTATTTTGTTACCTACTTGAAGACTATAAAAGTTTTAATGCTATTCCCATTGAGCGCTGCCTTTGTGTGTTTTTTGTATCCTGCTATCTATTTTTCCAGTGGTTGGTAACTGCACTGAGAATCAGCCTGCAAGGAGATCAGCTAAAAGTAGTTGGATCTGTATGTGCGTTATAATTCATTGAAATTAGTCGATTAATCGATAATAAAAAATAAAAAAAACGATTAATCGAACACGAAAATTGTAATCAGTAACAGCCCTATTAGAAATGCATTCATAAAAAATGAATGAAGCTCCCTCTTGCGATACCTTTTGGCCGGACCTGGGATCTTCACGGCCCCACCACCACTGCACAGATGTCTTTGTAAGTCAGTGGGTTTAGTGTACATATGGGGATGTTCCCCATGTCCTACACTTGCCCACATTTTTCTACTATTATTTTTCTTGATCATGCTACATGATTATCCCTTTATCCATTTTTGTTTATTTTTAGATGGTCACTGCGGTTTTGCTCCTGATGAGTGGCCACAAAGGCCTGAAACGCGTAGAGCTAATAACAACCGACATGTTTACATATTCATCTTTTATATGAACGTTCCTTCGAAAATATATTTTTCCCCCATGTTAATCAAACATTTTTTACAGCTATAACTCTGTACTGATATCAATTGAAATGTGTGTTAATATGTTCCAACTACTCTATGCATCAGCCAATATACGATAATTCCTTGTTGGAACACTACCATTGTGCAATATTTGGTTCTAATGTATTGAAAAGTTATTGATTTATAGCAAAATGCAAAAGGAATTTAGAAATGTATTTTTTATGACATTTTGAACCAATTAAAAGCTACCTTTTATCCAACATATTTCTCTGCTTCCGTGTGCTTCATACAAAGTCCCGCCTCTTGCTCCCCCCCTTTTTTCAAATATTTTTATTAATAATAATAATAATAATAATAATAATTATTATTACATCTTGCTTAAAAAGGAATTTTCTTTCTCACTGGGGTTTAAAAACAACTGTTGATTTTACCCCATTAATGAGGAAATGGTCCTAAGATTAAAGTTTTTGGAAAAAAAAAAAAATCTTTAAGTGTATGCCCAGATTTTGCACTAGCAGATTAAGGCCCCATGTACACGGAAAGCTGCTAAACGTACGTTCAGAGGCAGTTGGACGCTTTTTTCAACTGCCCCTGAACTCATTCAATGTTATCCTATGTGACCATCTCGTTTATTGCAGTTTTTAAGCAGTTGCGTTTAACAGCGTTTCTTTGAAAGCAAAAAAATGGGTTCAGACGCAGAAGATTTCCACCTTTCAGGCGCCAAACGCGAATAA
Source organism: Rana muscosa (assembly GCA_029206835.1). Classification (NCBI taxonomy): domain Eukaryota; kingdom Metazoa; phylum Chordata; class Amphibia; order Anura; family Ranidae; genus Rana; species Rana muscosa. Next base: position 446,895,865 of record CM055116.1, read on the forward strand.
ACGTGGCTAAACGTGATAACACTGCGTTTAGCAGCGTTTCGTTTATAGGCGTTTTTCGTTTATGGACACTTTTTTTAAACGCTTCTAAACGCAGCTAAACGCGGCATGTAAACGCGGCAAAACGGACGTTTTAAACGTGGTTTACTATCTGTCAAGTTTAATCATTTAGGAGCAGTTGTCCCGTGTACATGGAGCCTTACATGGCGTTTTACTAACAGATTGTAGCTGAACTCCAACCAACACTTTATAAGCAGTTACAGCAAAAGTTTTTTTTTTTCCCCCCTTTTGGAAAAAAAGTTTACAAAGATAAATAAATGGCTTGTCTCAATCCTCTGTTACTTTGTCTGGACAGCTAGGTCTGGAGCTTGCCCTCCTCAAGGTTTTACCCCCCTTCATGACCAGAGGATTGTTTGCTATTAAGCACTGTGTTACTTTAACTGGCAATTGCTCGGTCATGCAACACTGTACACAAATACAATTTTTATAATCTCTTTCATACAAATGGAGCTTTCTTTTGGTGGTATTTGATCAGTTTTTATTATGTAAATGAGAAAAGAGAAAAGACCGATTTTTTTTTTTTTTTTTTTAAACAACTCAATATTTTCTACTTTCTGTTAAAAACATATCCAATAACCTTGTAATTCATTAATCCTTGAAATAAATTATTAGAACGGCCGAGCCGTGTATGGAATATTTTGTTCTTTGTATTTGATAAATTGTATTATTTAGCAGTTTGTGTTCTCTGTATTTGTTAGCCGGGGAATGCCCAAAGGTTCTGTACTTATACAAATCATCTTCAATAAAAATTAATTTTCAAATAAAAAAAATAAAAAAAAACATATCCAATAAAATTATATTTCTTCATAAATTTAGGCCAAAGTGTATTCTGCTACATGCCTTTGGTTAAAAAATAAATAGAAAAATCCCAATAAGTGTATATTAATTGATTTGTGTGAAAGTTATAGTGTCTACAAACTATGATGTACCCTTTTATATATATTTCTTGAGGCCCTAAAAAAAAAATCAGGACAGAACCCCCCCCCAAATGAGCCCTTTACAGATAGTAAACAGTAGATAGTAGATAGTCTGAAGCACTTAGTAAGAGGCACTGCAAGTTGTCATTTTTTGGTCACAATTTTTTTTTTTAATTAGGAAATTAAACAAAATTTGTATTTTATTTCACTATTTTTTTTTAAATTGTATTCTGTTATTTATTTTTTTTACATATGGCCAGTGCAGTACAGCATCATCATATGACTGGTGTGGCGGTGAATAGGGATACTGACAGTATTAAAAAAATATTTTTTTTTTACAAAAATGTATCATTTTTTTAAACCTTTTATTAACTTAACTAAAATATGGTAAACTCATAAATGTAAAGCTGATCTCTAACTTTAGTTTCAGGTCAGTTTGTTTGGCCAAGCTGGCCCAAACAAACTAATTTCCCTCACTAAAATGTGCAGCCACTGGGTGTACTATATAAACTGTATGTAGCCTTAGCTACATCCAGTATACAGCTCTGTGTTCCAGGTACCTTTCTGTCTCTCACCCGGAACAAAATGGCACCGGTCTGAGCAGCCCTAGGCCATTCAAATAGCAGCTTTGTATTCTATCAATAATTACAAAGTTTCCTCTGATTGCCTGAGTCACAGAAGCGGGCTGATGATGTTACAATCTCTGACTCAGCCAATCAGAGGAAGCTTTGTATTCATTAATAGAATGCAAAGCTACCTATGAACAGCTGAGCACCACTCAGGCCCTTGCTGTTTTCTTCCGAGTGTGGGATAGGATTATCTGTCTCACACCCAAAACACAGAGCGGTATACTGTATGTAGCTGTGGCTACACAGTTTATACAGCTCACCCAGCGGCCAGGGCCAGCTTGGCCTGATCAAACTATTTAACACTGTTGTTCTAGGAGGATGTCATATGGCATCGGGCTGCGTTCCGATGTGATCGGTCACCCAGCGTGTTCACCGGTACCGCTGTCAGTATCATGTAACCAATCAGATCAAATGACAGTTGTACACACTGAAAGGCTAAGATTCATGTCTTTCATTGTGTAGTATTGCGATGAGTTCTGTGATTGGTCACAGTCATCACATGGTACAGACAGTGTCAATTACAGCCCATCTGTACTATATGATTAACTGTAGCCAATCACAATAGTAAACACTGAACGAGTCTTTTTTATTCAGAAAAAAAAATGGTTGCTTATACCTGTAATATACACAGAGTAGTACAGTGTTACTATGGAAACACTGTATTGCTCTGGTCCCTGTATGTTAAAAAAAAAAAAAAAAAAACGAACGGTCAAACCATTAAATGTGCATTACCATGGCAACCTTCCTTGGCTGTAAAGGATAGAAAGGTTTAGTTCCACTTTACTGTAAGTACAGATGCCATTGTGTGACCCTTTGGACTTTGCAGGGGCTGCATGTGGGGCCCTCTATATTTACAAATACTAATAAGCTTAGGCGAGTTTGGATCCTAGTCCCAACCTACCTGAGTGAGCCCGCCAGGAAGCAGTCACCTATTGGCCAATCATCTGCAGTCGAGGCATTCTTCGGTATACATGCAGCTTCGGGGTGGGGAATGCCTTGGCTACAGATGATTGGCCAATACAGGTAACAGCTTCCTGGTGGGCTTTGTCAGGTGGGCTGGGTCCAGGGTTTGATCTTGCCTGAGCTAATCCCAACTCACAAAACTGGCCTGCACTGATTAAGATAGGTACAGGCGTCAGCTACACATTTCATTCGGTAACAAGTACAACCAAAAGGCTATACACACATCACCAAAGGGTTCATAGCATGGATGCCCCAGTCCGAGGTCTTTTCATCAGCATTAGATTTCTAGATCTGGATTGTATCACATTCTGCAGGGCTTGCTGGAGAAATGTCATAACAATGATGCAGAAGACTGCTCTGCACTCAGCATACACATCATAGAGTTGTCATGGCTGCACATGATCAGCTGATCACAGATCTCGGAGTCAGTCCTTGCCACAAATTACAACAAATAAATCCCTGAGAACACAAGCTGGACAACACCTGATTGACTCAGACACAGCTCCAGACATCAGACAGTTGTCTGATCTTCTCAGCAAGGGCCACACTTCCATCCACACCCCTTCATCTACAAGGATCCCCCCCCCCCCCAACCTTTTATTTCTCCCAACCATCAGAGCCCAATCAGTAACCATTCCCCCAGTCACTAGAGCCAATCAATAACCATTTCACCAGCCTGTCATTTCTCCAACCGTTAGAGGCAATCAGTAACCATTCCCCCAGCCTGTCATTTCTCCAACCACAAGAGCCAATCAGTAACCATTCCCCCAGCCCGTCATTTCTCCAACCACAAGAGCCAATCAGTAACCATTCCCCCAGCCTGTCATTTCTCCAACCACAAGAGCCAATCAGTAACCATTCCCCCAGCCCGTCATTTCTCCAACCACAAGAGCCAATCAGTAACCATTCCCCCAGCCTGTCATTTCTCCAACCACAAGAGCCAATCAGTAACCATTCCCCCAGCCCGTCATTTCTCCAACCACAAGAGCCAATCAGTAACCATTCCCCCAGCCCGTCATTTCTCCAACCACAAGAGCCAATCAGTAACCATTCCCCCAGCCTGTCATTTCTCCAACCACAAGAGCCAATCAGTAACCATTCCCCCCAGCCCGTCATTTCTCCAACCACAAGAGCCAATCAGTAACCATTCCCCCAGCCCGTCATTTCTCCAACCACAAGAGCCAATCAGTAACCATTCCTCCAGCCCGTCATTTCTCCAACCACAAGAGCCAATCAGTAACCATTCCCCCAGCCCGTCATTTCTCCAACCACAAGAGCCAATCAGTAACCATTCCCCCAGCCCGTCATTTCTCCAACCACAAGAGCCAATCAGTAACCATTCCCCCAGCCTGTCATTTCTCCAAGAACAAGAGCCAATCAGTAACCATTCCCCCAGCCCGTCATTTCTCCAAGAACAAGAGCCAATCAGTAACCATTCCCCCAGCCTGTCATTTCTCCAAGCACAAGAGCCAATCAGTAACCATTCCCCCAGCCCGTCATTTCTCCAACCACAAGAGCCAATCAGTAACCATTCCCCCAGCCCGTCATTTCTCCAAGAACAAGAGCCAATCAGTAACCATTCCCCCAGCCCGTCATTTCTCCAAGAACAAGAGCCAATCAGTAACCATTCCCCCAGCCTGTCATTTCTCCAAGCACAAGAGCCAATCAGTAACCATTCCCCCAGCCCGTCATTTCTCCAAGAACAAGAGCCAATCAGTAACCATTCCCCCAGCCCGTCATTTCTCCAAGAACAAGAGCCAATCAGTAACCATTCCCCCAGCCCGTCATTTCTCCAAGAACAAGAGCCAATCAGTAACCATTCCCCCAGCCTGTCATTTCTCCAACCACAAGAGCCAATCAGTAACCATTCCCCCAGCCCGTCATTTCTCCAAGAACAAGAGCCAATCAGTAACCATTCCCCCAGCCCGTCATTTCTCCAAGAACAAGAGCCAATCAGTAACCATTCCCCCAGCCCGTCATTTCTCCAAGAACAAGAGCCAATCAGTAACCATTCCCCCAGCCTGTCATTTCTCCAAGAACAAGAGCCAATCAGTAACCATTCCCCCAGCCTGTCATTTCTCCAAGAACAAGAGCCAATCAGTAACCATTCCCCCAGCCTGTCATTTCTCCAACCACAAGAGCCAATCAGTAACCATTCCCCCAGCCTGTCATTTCTCCAAGAACAAGAGCCAATCAGTAACCATTCCCCCAGCCTGTCATTTCTCCAACCACAAGAGCCAATCAGTAACCATTCCCCCAGCCTGTCATTTCTCCAAGAACAAGAGCCAATCAGTAACCATTCCCCCAGCCTGTCATTTCTCCAACCACAAGAGCCAATCAGTAACCATTCCCCCAGCCTGTCATTTCTCCAAGAACAAGAGCCAATCAGTAACCATTCCCCCAGCCTGTCATTTCTCCAACCACAAGAGCCAATCAGTAACCATTCCTCCAACATGTCATTTCTCCAAGAACAAGAGCCAATCAGTAACCATTCCCCCAGCCTGTCATTTCTCCAAGCACAAGAGCCAATCAGTAACCATTCCCCCAGCCTGTCATTTCTCCAAGCACAAGAGCCAATCAGTAACCATTCCCCCAGCCTGTCATTTCTCCAAGCACAAGAGCCAATCAGTAACCATTCCCCCAGCCCGTCATTTCTCCAAGAACAAGAGCCAATCAGTAACCATTCCCCCAGCCCGTCATTTCTCCAAGAACAAGAGCCAATCAGTAACCATTCCCCCAGCCTGTCATTTCTCCAACCACAAGAGCCAATCAGTAACCATTCCCCCAGCCTGTCATTTCTCCAAGAACAAGAGCCAATCAGTAACCATTCCCCCAGCCTGTCATTTCTCCAACCACAAGAGCCAATCAGTAACCATTCCCCCAGCCTGTCATTTCTCCAAGAACAAGAGCCAATCAGTAACCATTCCCCCAGCCTGTCATTTCTCCAACCACAAGAGCCAATCAGTAACCATTCCTCCAACATGTCATTTCTCCAAGAACAAGAGCCAATCAGTAACCATTCCCCCAGCCTGTCATTTCTCCAAGCACAAGAGCCAATCAGTAACCATTCCCCCAGCCTGTCATTTCTCCAAGCACAAGAGCCAATCAGTAACCATTCCCCCAGCCTGTCATTTCTCCAAGCACAAGAGCCAATCAGTAACCATTCCCCCAGCCCGTCATTTCTCCAAGAACAAGAGCCAATCAGTAACCATTCCCCCAGCCCGTCATTTCTCCAAGAACAAGAGCCAATCAGTAACCATTCCCCCAGCCTGTCATTTCTCCAACCACAAGAGCCAATCAGTAACCATTCCCCCAGCCTGTCATTTCTCCAAGAACAAGAGCCAATCAGTAACCATTCCCCCAGCCTGTCATTTCTCCAACCACAAGAGCCAATCAGTAACCATTCCCCCAGCCTGTCATTTCTCCAAGAACAAGAGCCAATCAGTAACCATTCCCCCAGCCTGTCATTTCTCCAACCACAAGAGCCAATCAGTAACCATTCCTCCAACATGTCATTTCTCCAAGAACAAGAGCCAATCAGTAACCATTCCCCCAGCCTGTCATTTCTCCAAGCACAAGAGCCAATCAGTAACCATTCCCCCAGCCTGTCATTTCTCCAAGCACAAGAGCCAATCAGTAACCATTCCCCCAGCCTGTCATTTCTCCAACCACAAGAGCCAATCAGTAACCATTCCCCCAGCCCGTCATTTCTCCAAGCACAAGAGCCAATCAGTAACCATTCCCCCAGCCCGTCATTTCTCCAAGCACAAGAGCCAATCAGTAACCATTCCCCCAGCCTGTCATTTCTCCAAGCACTGGAGCCGATCCAATCCATGGAAATCCGTGCGCTCCCAGGTACAGGGACTGTCCCCCGGGTGATGCTGAGCTGGAAGGTGATGATACAGAGAATCAGGCAGAGCGATCATGACAATGCGATGTACATAGTAACAGCTTGTCTATTACCCCTGGGTGAGTGTGTGCACACAATGGTGCTTGGTGTTATGGATCGCTGCCGCTTACCTGAACCCCGGTCATACGAGCCTCCCCCCGGCCGATTGCCTGTGTCTTCTCATCATAACAGGGAAGTTTAGGAAATGACTCCCACACAGGCCCCGCCCTCTCTCCTCTGACCGACAGTGAGTCTGAGCCAATGACGGCATGCTAACACACACACACACACAGACACACAGACACTATGCGGGAGGGAGGGGGCGACTCATACTGCGCTCCTGGTTGGTGTGTAGGTGTTTTCCGACCGCCCACTCCATCGTCACGTAGGGATGGGCGAGGATCAGGGCTGGATTGGTCGATAGGTCAGGGGCGGTGCCTAGTCCATTGAAAAGATATACTGTAGCTCTATCGGATGCCCACTGAGGAGCCTGCTGATTGTATACCTCACTACAGATACATAGGCTACAGAAGCCGCAGTGCCTACACGTTCCGCCCACACTGTCAGCGACATAGAGGAGAACCAGTGCCCTCTGCGAACAGTCATATAGTACTGTCCACACTGTGCCAGCTGGGCGCGGTCTGCGAGCGACAGGACACGACAGTACCTGCAAGTCCCGCCCCCGGTCCACAGTGACATACTGATAAAGAGTTTGTAAAAAAAAAAAAAGATCCTGTTCCTTTAAAGCAGGTTAAACAGCATAGTGCTTGTGCTGTTTAACCACTTCAATACCAGGCACTTACGCACCTTCCTGCCCAGGCCAATTTATAGCTTTCAGCGCTGTCGAAATTTGAATGACAATTGCGCGGTCATGCTACACTGTACCCAAACAAATTGTTTAGCATTTTGTTCCCACAAATAGAGCTTTCTTTTGGTGGTATTTGATCACCTCTGCGATTTTTATTTTTTGCACAACAAATAAAAAAATACCGAAAATTTAGAAAAAAATAATGTTTCTCTTACCGTCCATGGACTGACACAGCTGGATACTGTAAACATGTGGGTATATGTCCCTGCTCGCAGGAGAAGATCTAGGCAGAATGTTAGATGGTAGAAACATACATTCTATCTAGAACAAACCAGAGCTGAACAGCCCCGCCCAGGGGGGCGGTCCCTCCGGACATTACCCTCCCACCTGCAGTCAGCAGACCTCAGTTTTTTTCTGCCTAGCAGAAGGAGAAGACGTGGCTCTCAGGAGCCAGTCTCCTGGAAGATTTTACTTTAAAATTTTATTCCTTTGGGAATTTTATTATTTTATTTTTGAGACCTTCAATCAACTGTCGGCTGGGCAACAGGTTGGGTACACTGGAATCCTCGTAGTCTTCCCTGTCCGACCATCGAGCGTGCTGATCCTCGCCTTTTGTGCGTGAGACTCAGTTCACGACATACCCCATGGCTCCAGGGGTGGCCGGGTTGCTTTCATGCTCCCACGGTCCTCTCAAGATTAAACAGTACTTGACTGACTGTATCTCTCGCGGTGGACCGGGCCGACAGCTACGCAGTACTACTCTGTGATAGGTCTGTCTGAAACAAGCCAGTGGGTCCCTGAAAGGGACGGGTAAGTAGTCTCTCCTACTGCAGGTGAGTACATGCTGGCTGTGTTTCTTTATATGGGGGGTTTCTCCCTGTCTCCCCCCTGTTATGCTGCTCTCTGCACCCTGTACTGGTGCTGTGCTGTGGGGTGCTTGGGGGTCACTCTGGCCTGGCTGGGCGCTCATGTCTGTAGTGGGTTCTGGAGAGAGGGGCAGTTTTTTCTGGTGTGTGAGGTGATTATTGCGTGCGCCATTAGCGCGTGCATTAGCGCTGTTTGAGGTGGTTATTGTGTGCGCCATTAGCGCGCATTAGAGCTTGATTTTCGCGCTCGGTGGCCATCTTGGGTGGTTCAATGGTGCAGTTATAGCTGCGGCCGGCGGCCATTTTTATTGTGGCCGCCGCGCATTTATTTCGGTTTCGGCCTCTAGCGGCGGTGCAAAACTCCTCACAATCTCCTCACAGATTCTTCACTCTCCTCAGGCTCACAGCGCGCTTCAGCAGGACTGAGCGGTCCTTAAGGGTTGGTGAGTCCTCCGGGTATCCCCTCCTCAGCGTAGCCAGTGGGTGGACTGTATATTCACTGTATAGTGTATAAGGTCTCAGAGGGTGGCGATATGGAGTCTGATACACCTGCTTCTCCACACTTGTCTGGGGCAACTGGCAGTGCTGCACAGTTAAACATGTTCATATGTTTCCTGCACCTGCGGTCCTTATGGACCAGTTGTCAGCAGTCCTGGAATCATTCCTGTCAGAATGGAAGCGGTGTGCGAGCGAAAAGAGCTATAAGCCCCCTCTCCCCACAAAAATCTTCAGTGTAGGAGTGCTCTGATTCAGATATGGGCCTAGCTACTGTGCTCAGGACCCTAGCTCTGAATATTTAATGTTTATGAACAGGACATTCTCTTGTGAGGAAGACTCCAGTTCTGTGTCAGTGAATGACAGGGCGCTTGTAAGTGATCTCATTGATGATGTGAGGAACACTCTTAAGCTGGAATTGCTGTGGCTGAGGTACCTCAGGAACGCTATTTCCCTTCGTTCCTTCAAGCCTTTCTTTTACACAGCTACCTCACTGTTTTCCTCACACGCTGCGTCAAGAGCAGCATGGATGATACAGTGGTACACAGTGTTTCCCTCCCCCTGGTCGGTGCAGCATGGTGGGGGGGAGGACTTTATTAATTTATGTCTCTAGTCCCTGTGAGCCTTCTGTGTGATATCCTGAGGCAACATTTCCCGCCATTTCCTGGGGAATGCTTTGAGCTCTGACAGACACACGGTCTGAGGGTCAGAGGTTACCTGTTACCTGTATGCTGCTTCGGCAGCACAGTCAAGCAGGTTGGAATGATACAGAGAAGATTATGCGCCTCTGCGCCATAATTTAAACTCATCCTATACCTCTACACTGCATACATTCACAGTGTATGTATGTGTTATTGGTCTCTGTGTCTGCGTGGGTGTCCCCACGTTCCAATGCTGTGTTTCAGTGCCATACATGATATAAACGTACAAAATATGTTTATGCACGACTCCAGATACATTCACAGTATATGTATGTATTATACTCTCTGGGTCGGCGCGGGTTTCCGCCGGGGGCTCCGGTGTCCTCCCGCGCTCTCATGGTATGTGCGCTTCGGCTCTCTGCGCAGTATTGACATGTTCAATATGTTTATTGCACATACTATACATGTTTACAGTATGGGTATACTGTTTGCGTGGGGTTCCTCCGGGTACTCCGGTTTCCCCCCACGCCCCAATGGAAATGCACAGCATAAACATGTGCAATATGTTTATTCACATGCTATCATTCCTACACGGTATCTGTGTGCTGTCTGCGTGGAGTTCTTCCGGGTGTTCCGGTTTCCTCCCACGCGCTGACAGTATGTGCGCCTTTTTGGCCTTCTGCACAGTTAAACATGTTCAATGTTTATCACGCATGCTATAAGACCTAGACGGTAGGTGTAGGCAGTCTGTGTGGTTTTCCTCCGGGTACTCCGGTTCCCTCCCACACTCCATTGGTATGGGCGCTTCGGCGCTATGCACAGTCTAAATTTGTGCGATTGGATATCCACATACTAACATACCTACCCGGTATGTTTGTGCAGTCTGCGTGGGTTTCCGCCCACGCTACATGACATGCATGCCTTTGGTGCAATACACGGTGTAAACATACACATTATGTCTATACACTACACTAAATACATTCACAGTAGTTGTAGGTATTGCATCCTCTGAGTATGCGTGGGGTACTTCGGTTCCTCCCACGCGCCAACAGTGTGCGCGCCTTCGGTGCTTTGCACACATGGGCTTGTGCAAAATGTTTAGCACACACACTATAATACCTACACGGTATGCGTATGCAGTCTGCGTGGGTTTCCGCCCACGCTACATGACATGCATGCATTTGGTGTAATACACGGTGTAAACATACACATTATGTCTATACACTACACTAAATACATCCGGGTGATCAGGTTTCTCCCCTGCGTTCCAATGGTGTGCGCATTTTCAGCGCTATGCACAGTATAAACATGTGCAATTTGTTTATTCGCAGGCTAACATACCTACACGGTTGTGTACGCAATCTGCGTGGCTGGTTTACGTCCAAGCCCCGATGATGTGCGCGCCTTCATCGCTGGCACAGTTTAAACGTGTTTAATAGGTTTATCCACACATACTAAACTACATACGCCGTATGTGGTGGTATTATGCTCTTTGTGGTTGGGTGGGTTTCCTCCCACACTCTATTTGCGCGTTTGACGCAATACATAGTATAAACTAGGTGTTTGTACAATCAGCACTTATCCATGGGTAGCTGCTGGATGGAGCATTGTCACAAGGACCCCTGGTATCAGGGGTACCACTTTCCACCTGCTTTCAGTGGTGATCAGAAGCGCTGGCTTGGACTGTGTTCGCCAGGCTGAGGTTAGCATTATGCCCGTAAGTGGCTGCGTCTCTGGCGTTTTTTGTAGCTCAATGACTGGGCAAAAGCCTCTGCTTCATCCATCAGTCGTCTAGCAGGTGCATTGCAACTGATTTAGCCTTTAGGGTCTCTGTGCCCAGGTTGGGTTTGCGCCACCTGTGGAGGCTGAGGTACTGGTCCTCTGACCGAGTTTCTAGGGAAACTCAGTAAAGTTGCCTTTATTAGCCAATAGTTGAGGCACCCTGTACACCGGGGCCTCCCTTCTCCGATACATTGCGGAGTCTCTTTGGGATTTTCATATATCTCGCTGCAAGACGGTCCTGACGGCCGTGTGCATTGCAGGGGAAGGGTCCTTGCATCCGGAGGTGTTTCCACCTCCTTTATCGGAGGTGGGACACCGGAAGTGGACCTTATGGCCTCTCGACTCACTCGCAAGGTAACAAGATCGTGGTCAGGTCCAGGGACCCCTGGGCAGACGCGTCAGACGCGTTGGAAGCCCATGGGGGCAGTATCGCCTGATATATGCTTACCCTCCGCTACTGTTGTTGTTTCGCCGGCTTCGCAGAGAAGCGGCTGAGGCCATTCCAGTGATCCTCATTGCTCCGGAACGGCGACATTGGTACGCCGATCTACTTCGGCTAGTCGCAGACGTTCCTGGCGACTGCCTACTGGGGTGGACCTTCTGTCTCATGATCCCATACTTCATCCTGCTTTACAGTCCTTGGCTTTAATGGCATGGCTGTTTAAAGCCAGGTGCTGAAGGACCGTGTCTCTCGTATTCGGTCATCTCTTCTATGCTGTTGAAACGGGAATCTTCCTCCAGGAAGATATCTCACCGTACCTGGAAGGCTTGCATCGCTATGTGCGAGGGACTTGAGTGGCGTCCTCGGATGTATTCCGTTCCCAGGATTTTGCTGTTCTTACAGCGTGGTGTGACCCAAAAGCTGACCTTACATACCTTTTTGAGGATCGGATTTCGGCCCGGGCTGTCTTTTTCAATGACCTCTACCGGGCCATTCCTTGATAGAACCTTTTGTGCAGGGGGTTCGCCATGTGATCCCCCCTGTCAAGCCTCCTCTCCCTACTTGGGATCTAAATTTGATGCATCTCGGTTCTCCAAGAACATCCCTTTGAGAATATCAGAGAGATTCCTCTCTTGACCTTGTCCCGGAAGGTGGCCTTCTAGTGGCCATTGCTTCAGTTAGACGGCTGTCTGAGTTGGCGGCCTTGTCCTGCAAGTTGCCTTACTTGGTCCTCTATAAGGATATGGCGGTGTTGCGCCCACGACCGTCCTAGTTTCAAAAGATGGTCTCGGCCTTTCACCTTAAGAAGGACATTGTTCTTCCGCCCTGGTGTCCTCACCCATCGCATCCCTGAGAGTTTGCGCTTCATACATTACGATGGGTACAAGCCTTACGAGTGTACCTGTCTGCTACTGTTTCCATTCGGAAGTCTGTGTCTGGTCCAAAACAGGGCTGAGCGGTGTCGTCTGCCACCGTCTCTAGGTGGATCAGGCAGACCGTCATAAGGGCCTATGCCCTTAAGGGGCGGGCATCTCCCTTTCCGGTTGCGGCGCATTCCACCAAGACAATTGGTGCTTCCTGGGCCTTCCGACATCAAGCGTCGGTTGCACAAGTGTGCAAGGCAATGACCTGGTCGTCCGTTCATACCTTTTCAAGATTTTATAAGGTTGATGTGGCTGCATCTTCGGATGCTCCCTTCGGCCGCAAAGCATTGCAGGCCGCTGTTTAATGTTGCAACTCCTCTGTTGAGGAGCTCTGCTTGTTTGGAGTGAAGTTTTGGTTGTTCCTTTACTACTGCTCCCACCCTTCTGATACTGCTTTGGGACATCCCACACGTTTACAGTATCCAGCTGTGTCAGTCCATGGACGATAAGAGAAAATAGGATTTTTGTACTCACCGTAAAATCCATTTCTCTGACGTCCATGGACTGACAGAGCACCCACCCTTCCTTTTAAGGTTTGTACTGCTTTGTTACGAACTGAGGTCTGCTGACTGCAGGTGGGAGGGTAATGTCTGGAGGGACCGCCCCCCTGGGCGGGGCTGTTCAGCTCTGGTTTGTTCTAGAATGTATGTTTCTAACATCTAACATTCTGCCTAGATCTTCTCCTGCGAGCAGGGACATATACCCACACGTTTACAGTATCCAGCTGTGTCAGTCCATGGACGTCAGAGAAATGGATTTTACGGTGAATACAAAAATCCTATTTTTTCTTTGTTTCTGTAAAAAAAAAATTGTAAATAAGTACGTTTTCGTCTTCAATGACGGGCACTGATATGGCGGCACTGATGGGCACTGATAAGGCGGCACCGATGGGCACCAATGAGGTGGCACTGATGAGGTACTGAGGATGGTCACTGATAGGCGGCACTGATGGGCACTGATAGGCGGCAATGATGGGCACTGATAGGCGGCACTGGTATGCGGCACTGATGAGCACTCATAGGCGGCACAGATGGGCACTCATAGGCGGCACTGATGGGTACTTATGGGTGGCACTGATAGGTGGCACAGATGGGCACTGGTGGGCACTGATAGGTGGGCATGGATGGACACTGAGAGGTGGCACTGGTGGGCACTGATGGGTGGCACTGATGATACTGATGGGTGGCATTGCTGGGCATTACATTTTTTTTCATCCATAATGTTGCCAGTCAGTGCCCATTTGTGGGCACTGATTGGCATCTATTGCACTTATTTGTTTATATGTGGATGGCCATGGGGTACATACCTGGTCATCCACATGTTGCTCGCTTCCCTGGTGGTCCAGTGTGGGCATCCGCAGGGGGGTTGCGCTGATAAACAATCAGCGCGAACCCCCCCTGTCAGGAGAGCCGTCGATCGGCTCTCCTCTACTCGCATCTATCAGATGCGTGTGTGAGGAAGAGCCGATCAACGGCTCTTCCTGTTCACATAGTGGTCAGCCGTGATTGGACATGGCTGATCACGCGTTAAAGAGCCTCCGTCGGAGGCTCTTTACCGAGATCGGTGTAGCGGTGTGTCAGACTGACACACCGCACCACCGATCGCCGCGATGCGCGCCCCCCCGGGCGCGCGGCGGCTGTTATCCTGCAGGACGTCATATGACGCCCAGCCAGGATAACGCAACCACCGCCTGGCCGTCATTTTGATATAGGCGGGAAGTGGTTAACCACTTCATCTGCGGAAGATTTACCCCCCTTCATGACCAGGCCATTTTTTGTGATACTGCACTGCGTTACTTTAACTGACAATTGCGCGGTCGTGCGACGATGTACACAAATAAAATTGATGTCCTTTTTTCCACAAATAGACCTTTCTTTTGGTGGTATTTGATCACCTCTGCGGTTTTTATTTTTTGCGCTATAAACAAAAAAAGACAAACAATTTTGGAAAAAAAAAAACAAAAATTTTTTACTTTCTGCTATAAAACACATCCAATAAAAAAATCGAATTTCTTCATCAATTTAGGCCAATATGTATTCTGCTACATATTTTTGGTAAAAAAAAGCCCAATAAGTGTAAATTGATTGGTTTACGTAAAAAGTTATCGCGTCTACAAAATAGGGGATAGATTTAAGGACTTATTTTTTTTATAATTTTTACATATATTTTTTTTATATACAGTGGGGCAAAAAAGTATTTAGTCAGCCACCAATTGTGCAAGTTCTCCCACTTAAAAAGATGAGAGAGGCCTGTAATTGTCATCAACTATGAGAGACAAAATGTGGAAACAAATCCAGACAATCACATTGTCTGATTTGGAAAGAATTTATTTGCAAATTATGGTGGAAAATAAGTATTTGGTCACCTACAAACAAGTAAGATTTCTGGCTCTCACAGACCTGTATCTTCTTCTTTAAGAGGCTCCTCTGTCCTCCACTCATTACCTGTATTAATGGCACCTGTTTGAACTTGTTATCAGTATAAAAGACACCTGTCCACAACCTCAAACAGTCACACTCCAAACTCCACTATGGTGAAGACCAAAGAGCTGTCGAAGGACACCAGAAACAAAATTGTAGACCTGCACCAGGCTGGGAAGACTGAATCTGCAATAGGCAAGCAGCTCGGTGTGAAGAAATCAACTGTGGGAGCAATAATTAGAAAATGGAAGACATACAAGACCACTGATAATCTCCCTCGATCTGGGGCTCCACGCAAGATCTCACCCCGTGGGGTCAAAATGATCACAAGAAGGGTGAGCAAAAATCCCAGAACCACACGGGGGGACCTAGTGAATGACCTGCATAGAGCTGGGACCAACGTAACAAAGGCTACCATCAGTAACACACTACGCCGCCAGGGACTCAGATCCTGCAGTGCCAGACGTGTCCCCCTGCTTAAGCCAGTACTTGTCCGGGCCCGTCTGAGGTTTGCTAGAGAGCATTTGGATGATCCAGAAGAGGATTGGGAGACTGTCATATGGTCAGATGAAACCAAAGTAGAACTGTTTGGTAGAAACACAACTCGTCGTGTTTGGAGGAGAGAGAATGCTGAGTTGCAACCAAAGAACACCATACCTACTGTGAAGCATGGGGGTGGAAACATCATGCTTTGGGGCTGTTTCTCTGCAAAGGGAACAGAACGACTGATCCGTGTACATGAAAGAATGAATGGGGCCATGTATCGTGAGATTTTGAGTGCAAACCTCCTCCCATCAGCAAGGGCATTGAAGATGAAACGTGGCTGGGTCTTTCAACATGACAATGATCCCAAACACACCGCCCGGGCAACGAACGAGTGGCTTCGTAAGAAGCATTTCAAGGTCCTGGAGTGGCCTAGCCAGTCTCCAGATCTCAACCCCATAGAAAACCTTTGGAGGGAGTTGAAAGTCCGTGTTGCCCAGCAACAGCCCCAAAACATCACTGCTCTAGAGGAGATCTGCATGGAGGAATGGGCCAACATACCAGCAACAGTGTGTGACAACCTTGTGAAGACTTACAGAAAACGTTTGACCTCTGTCATTGCCAACAAAGGATATATAACAAAGTATTGAAATGAACTTTTGATATTGACCAAATACTTAATTTCCACCATAATTTGCAAATAAAATCTTTCCAAATCAGACAATGTGATTGTCTGGATTTGTTTCCATATTTTGTCTCTCATAGTTGAGGTATACCTATGATGACAATTACAGACCTCTCATCTTTTTAAGTGGGAGAACTTGCACAATTGGTGGCTGACTAAATACTTTTTTGACCCACTGTATTTTATATATATATATATATATATATATATATATATATATATATATATATATATATATTGTGACAGCAGGAAGGTAAAGTCACCTGGTTGCATCCAGGGGGGTAGGTATATTTCTCCCAGATTCAGGCTTTATGCCGACTTATACAACTAGGGAGAGAGTTGATGAAGCCCAGCTGAGGCTAGTGGGCTCATGGATGATTCATACCTCTAGGGAGAGTGCTGGGCGTCGTGCAGGCAGGGAGTTGATGAGACCAGCTGAAGCTTGTCAGCTCGTTTAAGGCCTCTATAAAAACTCCCAGCTTCATTAGGTGTTTGCTCATGCCTGGAACCAGACCTGTGTGGACTGTCTAGGGAGAGTGAACCCCTGTGCGGTGAGACAAAGCCTGTGTGGCTATTTGTTTGGACATTTACTAAACCAGGGACTTAGGGACTAGGACAGCACCAGGCTGATCCCAGTTGTTAGTTAGGGAAACCTGCATGTTTAGTCAGAGGTCAAGCTGACCAGGATTTATTTTGTTTATGTTTCTTTTTGCTTTGCTGTGTTTTTGTCACTGTAAATAGAGAAATAAACCGCACCTTTTGATCTTGAAAACCACAACCTCCGTCTGCTGGGCCTGTTTTTGTGTGGGGAGCCCATCCAGGGGGTCACACACACCCGCTACCGAGCTAACCCCCTCACAGTTGGTGGAGAACCAGTGGCAGTTTTTTTTTAAGCCAGCATGGAGGAGATACTGAAACAGCTGGCTCTAGCAAATGCCAATCAACAGCAGACAAATGCAGGTTTGCAAAAGAGCCTTGCAGCTCAACAACAGAGCTTCGCAGCCCAGCAACAAGCCCAGCAGCAATCTGAGGCCCGCTTCATAGACCTGTTGCAGAAGCAAGAGCAGAGACTACAACAACAGATGGAAGCAGTAATGCAGCAACGTCCGCAGACCAGTGAGGAAAGCCGTGCCACTAATACCGCGTCCTTTGGGGTGAGTCGTTTATTGACAAAAATGACTGGAGAGGATGATCCAGAGGTATTTTTGACCACATTTGAAAGGACTGCTGAAAGAGAAAAGTGGCCTGAGGAGCAGTGGGCTGGACTGGTGGCTCCTCTGTTAACTGGTGAATCGCAGAAAGCTTACTATGACCTAGAGCCTGACCAAGCAAAAGACTATGTGATGCTAAAAGCTGAAATATTGGCAAGGCTGGGTGTCACCCTGGCTGTCCGGGCTCAGCGTGTGCATAACTGGACTTTCCAGCTTGGAAAACCCCCCAGGTCTCAAATGTATGATCTCATTCACCTGAGCAGGAAGTGGCTACAGCCAGAGACTTTGTCCGCACCGGAGATTGTGGAACGTGTTGTGATGGATCGTTTCTTGAGAGCTCTTCCTACCGCCATTCAAAAGTGGGTAAGCCATGGAGACCCAGAAACGGCCGGTAAACTTGTGGATCGTGTAGAGAGATACTTGGCTGCAGAGAACCTGACGGCCTCTTCCAGTGACTCTCGGACTTTCCACCCTAAGACCAGACCATCCCCAGGGGCGGATAAGATGATTCCAAGGGGTGAGGGTGGAGAGAGTGAGAGGGTGGGAGCTCTGCCCAGGGTTTGGCGAGAACAGCCTGGGAAGTCGGGGGCTCAAGAGGCAGCCAAAAGGATTGTTTGCTACCGCTGCCGGCAAGCGGGACATATTGCAGCAAATTGCCCGGTTGTGGAGGAACCCATGCAATGTGACTTTCTGACAGACAGACGTCAGTCGCTGTGTGCGACAGTCGCATGCACTGCCATTCGGGGAACTGAGAAACATTTATGCAAAATGTGTATTAATGGTAGAAATGTTGTGGTATTACTGGATTCAGGTAGCCTTGTGACCCTGATAAAGGCTGAATTAGTTAAAACAGAGGTCTCTGGGAATAGCAAGGTAGCTGTTATTTGTGTGCATGGGGACACCCGAGAGTATCCAGTGACTACAGTGTGTTTCAAGACCCCCAAAGGTACCCTCTCTCATCCAGTGGGGTTAGTATCTCAATTACCGCATGATGCCATTGTGGGAAGGGATTTTCCGAAGTTCTGGGAACTGTGGGATGATCCTGAGCCCCCCACTGGTGCCCCTATGTACCAGGAAGGTGATAGCCAGAACTCCTCTGAGAGTGGTGAGGACTCTCCAGAATTTCCCTTGTCAGTATTGGCAGGCGAGACTCAAGAAACTGGAGAGGAGCCCACCTCCTCAGACGAAAACCTACCGTCTGTGGAGTTTTCTGATCTTGAGGTTCACAGGGAAAATTTTGCCACAGAACAGTTAAAAGACCCCGCCCTAATAAAGGCATGGGAAAACGTAGTGGAAATAGATGGCGAGTTAGTGAACCCAGATAATACCTGCACTTACCCATACTTCAGCGTAGAGAAGGACCTACTGTATCGGGTGGCAAAAAGGGCAGAAGAAACCGTTGAGCAGCTTGTGGTGCCCAAACCTTACAGGAAGTTGGTGTTGGAGTTGGCCCATGGGCACATTCTTGGAGGTCATCTGGGGACAGAGAAAACCCGAGAGAGGGTATTACAGAGATTCTATTGGCCTGGGGTGATGAAGGACATAGAAAATTATTGTTCCTCCTGCCCTGTGTGTCAGAGGTCGGCCCCGATGCCACATTTCCGTAGCCCGCTGGTCCCTCTACCCATCATTGAGGTCCCGTTTGAGAGGATCGCAATGGATTTGGTAGGTCCTATAATCAAGTCCGCTAGGGGGCACCAGTACATATTAGTTATAATGGACTATGCCACCCGTTATCCAGAAGCGATCCCTCTCCGAAATACCTCGGCCAAAACCATAGCCAAAGAGCTATCTCTTGTTTTTAGCCGGGTGGGTATTTGTAAAGAACTGCTTACGGACCAAGGTACACCCTTTATGTCCCGGGTTATGAAAGAGCTGTGTAAATTGTTCAAAGTGACGCAATTGCGTACGTCTGTGTATCACCCCCAAACCGATGGGCTGGTTGAAAGATTCAACAAAACCCTAAAACAAATGTTGAAGAAAGTGGTGGATAGAGATGGAAAGGATTGGGACTGTCTACTTCCTTATTTGATGTTTGCTATTAGGGAGGTGCCCCAATCCTCTACGGGATTCTCCCCCTTTGAGTTACTGTATGGGAGACACCCAAGAGGGCTGTTGGATATTGCCAAGGAAACTTGGGAAAGTGAGAGTTCTCCCCACAGGAGTGTGATTGAGCATGTCGCCCTGATGCAAGATCGAATTGCACAGGTAATGCCCATCGTGAAGGAACATTTGGCCCAAGCGCAGTTGGCACAGCAGAGAGTGTACAACCGTGGAGCCAAGACCCGTACCTTTTCCCTGGGGGATAGGATATTGGTACTTGTCCCTACGGTTGAAAGTAAATTCCTTGCCAAATGGCAAGGCCCCTACGAGATAATGGAAAAAGTGAGCGAAGTGAATTACAAGGTCAGACAACCAGGAAGGCGAAAGCCCGAACAGATCTATCACGTTAATCTGTTGAAAGCCTGGAGGGATAGAGAGTCCCTAGTCGCAGAAACTTGGTCACCAGCTCAAACTGGTTGCGTGATTCCGGAGGTTGGAATAGCAGCCACCTTGTCACAACCCCAACAACAGGTGGTTAAGGAGTTTGTGCTTCGCAACAAGGAGGTGTTCTCTGAGCTGCCGGGACAAACATCTGGGGTAGAGCATGATATTATTACCCCGCCCGGTGAAAGGGTGAAGTTAAAACCCTATCGGATCCCAGAGGCCCGACGGGAGGCAATACGGGAGGAAGTACAGAAAATGCTGAACTTAGGGGTGATAGAGGAGTCCCAAAGTGATTGGTCTAGTCCCATTGTGTTGGTGCCTAAACCGGATGGGAGCTGGCGATTTTGTAACGATTTTCGTCAGTTGAACAAAGTTACAAAATTTGACACCTACCCCATGCCACGTATAGATGAGTTGATCGACCGGCTGGGAACAGCCCGATACATGACGACTCTTGACCTCACAAAAGGGTATTGGCAAATTCCCCTGGCCAAGTCGGCCAAAGAGAAAACCGCATTTGTAACCCCAGACGGGGCGTTCCAATATAAGAGAATGCCGTTCGGGTTACAGAATGCGCCGGCCACATTCCAGCGGAAAATGGACCAGATACTGAGGCCCCATCGGAAGTATGCTGCGGCTTACCTGGATGACGTAATTGTCCATAGCACAGATTGGGCCTCACATCTGCCAAAAGTGCAAGCAGTCCTAGACTCTATCCGGGAAGCGGGGTTTACGGCTAACCCCAAGAAGTGTACCATTGGGCAGGAGGAGGCCAAATATCTTGGGTACACCATTGGCAGGGGAGTAATAAAACCCCAACTCAACAAAGTCGAGGCCATCCAGAGTTGGCCACGTCCCAACAGCAAGAAGCAGGTACGAGCCTTTCTGGGAATCGCGGGTTATTATCGGCGCTTCATTCCCCACTTTGCTTCTAAGGCTGTGCCCCTAACCAACCTGACGAAAGGGAAAGGGTCGGTCATGATTAAATGGACCCCCGAGGCTGAGGCAGCATTCCAATTCTTGAAACAAGCCTTATGTAGCCAGCCAGTGTTGTACTCACCCGACTTCTCTAAAGACTTTGTCGTACAAAGTGATGCGTCAGATGTGGGGTTAGGAGCAGTATTGTCCCAGGTCTGGAACGGGGAAGAGCACCCAGTCATTTACCTCAGCAGGAAGTTGAAGTCCCATGAGGTAAATTACGCCACGGTTGAAAAGGAGTGTTTAGCGGTGAAGTGGGCTCTAGATTCCCTTCGGTACTATCTGCTAGGTAGGCACTTTGACATGGTTACGGATCACGCTCCGTTAAAGTGGATGGCTCAAAACAAGGAAACAAATAGAAGAGTGAATAGGTGGTTCCTGGCCCTACAGGAATTCAACTTCACAGTAAAGCATCGCCCTGGCGTTCAAATGGGGAATGTGGATGCTTTGTCTCGAGTACATGAATGCCTGATTGCTGGTGTTCCAACCCCAAGGTTAAAACAAGAGGGGGGGTATGTGACAGCAGGAAGGTAAAGTCACCTGGTTGCATCCAGGGGGGTAGGTATATTTCTCCCAGATTCAGGCTTTATGCCGACTTATACAACTAGGGAGAGAGTTGATGAAGCCCAGCTGAGGCTAGTGGGCTCATGGATGATTCATACCTCTAGGGAGAGTGCTGGGCGTCGTGCAGGCAGGGAGTTGATGAGACCAGCTGAAGCTTGTCAGCTCGTTTAAGGCCTCTATAAAAACTCCCAGCTTCATTAGGTGTTTGCTCATGCCTGGAACCAGACCTGTGTGGACTGTCTAGGGAGAGTGAACCCCTGTGCGGTGAGACAAAGCCTGTGTGGCTATTTGTTTGGACATTTACTAAACCAGGGACTTAGGGACTAGGACAGCACCAGGCTGATCCCAGTTGTTAGTTAGGGAAACCTGCATGTTTAGTCAGAGGTCAAGCTGACCAGGATTTATTTTGTTTATGTTTCTTTTTGCTTTGCTGTGTTTTTGTCACTGTAAATAGAGAAATAAACCGCACCTTTTGATCTTGAAAACCACAACCTCCGTCTGCTGGGCCTGTTTTTGTGTGGGGAGCCCATCCAGGGGGTCACACACACCCGCTACCGAGCTAACCCCCTCACAATATATATATATATATATATATATATATATATATATATATATATATATATATATATATATTTTACATGCCTCTGTAATCCCGTAGTCTCTCCTCTCTCCCTCCCTTCCTGTCTGTCAGCTCCTGTGTGTGTAAGCAATAAGCAGACAGTAGTCACGTGGCCTCCTGACACTCCCCTTCCCTGATCTAAGGGCTAGAGCGGGAGGGGCTGAGCAGACAGAGGTCACATGACCTCCCGCTGCTCTCCTCCCCTGATCTAAAGGCTACATCGGGAGGGGCTGAGTGCACAGGACAGCAGTCACGTGACTTCTTGCCGCTCTCCTCCCTGATCTAAGGGTGACAGAGGGAGGGGCTGAGCGGACAGCGGTCACGTGATCTCTCGCCGCTCTCCTCCCCTGATCTAAGGGCTAGAGCGGGAGGGACTGAGCGGACAGCGGTCACGTGACCTCCCGTCGTTCTCCTCCCCTGATCTAAGGGCTACAGCGGCAGGGGCTGAGCGGACAGCAGAGCGGTCACATGACCTCCCGCCGCTCTCCTCCCCCAATCTAAGGGCTACAGCGGAAGGGGCTGAACGGACAGCGGTCATGTGACCTTATGGCTGATGTAGAGGGATCATAGCCCCTCTCGCTGTAGCTCTTAGACCAGGGAAGGAGAACGGCGGGAGGTTACGTGTCCGCACAGAGGCGAAGTGAAATAAGGTATTTATCGTGCCATTTTAACACCTTCCTGCCCAGCCTAGCAGAATGATGACCGGGTGGGGGCTCCATTATCCTGACTGGAGGTCATATGATGTCCTTCAGAACAAGCCGCTTACGGCGAGCAGTGGTACGGTGTGTCACTTGGACACACTGCATCTCCAATCACAGTAAAGAGCCTATGATGTACCACCTGATCAGCTGTATCCAATCACAGCTGATCACAGTGTAAATAGGAAGTGCCAGTTATCGGCATTCCTCTACTCGCGCTGAGAGGGCGTGAGTAGAGGAGAGCCGATAAGCAGCTCCCCTGACAGGGGGGGTCTGCACTGATAATCAGTGCAGTGATTATCAGTGCAGTCCCATCTGCGATGCTCATGCTCACCAGTGCCAACTATCAGTGCCCATAAAGGCTGCCCAGTAGTGCCATCTATCAGGGCTGCATATCAGTGCCTCCTCATCAGTGCAGCCTCATCAGCACACAACAGTGAAGGAGATAAATTACTTATTTACTAAATTTTGTAACAGAAACTAAGAAATTATTATTTTTTAATCAACATTTTTTTTTTTTTTTACATTTGTTTAGCAAAAAAAAAACAAAAAACCCACTGGTGATTAAATACCACCAAAAGAAAGCTCTGTCTGTCTCACAAAAAATGATAAAAATGTCATTTGGGTACAGCATTGCATGACAGCGCAATTGTCATTCAAAGTGTGACAGAACTGAATGCTGAAAATTGGCCTGGGCAGGAAGAGGGTGAAAGTTCCCAGTATTGAAATGGTTAAACAAATGTTTACACCAGGGGTAGGCAACCTTGTGTAGCGGGGTGTTCAATTTAAGGGAAGTGTCTGAGTGGTAACCAGGCTCAGACACATTAAATTGATAGGATTCATGGACCATTTTTTGTTCTCAGGGGTTAATGCTGGTGATGTGTTCCATGTGGCCGGTGGGTGGTGCTGCCATTCTGGGCCAGGGTTGAACCGCGGGTGCAGTGCTGTGCTTTTTGTGTCCCCTCTCGGCAGCCATACAGTGGGGCGGGGAACCTGCTGTGCATGCCGGGAGAGGATATAAAAGGGGCAGACATCTTCTGAGAGTGGTCTTCGTCCGTCCACGCCCAGGCACCTTCAGCCTGGGTGTGTGTGTGGTTCCATCTCCGGGTGCCCTAGGCCCGGAGGCCTTGTTCCGGTTCCACCTCAGGCCCCTTTAGCCTGGGGTGAGGTACTATCTCACCGCTCCTGTTCGCCTGGGCATGGAGGCCCAGGAGTTGCAGTAACGGCCTGGAGCCCAGCAGCCTTCCGCAAGGGATCGAGGAGTCATGGGTGCCGCCTTGCGAGGGGACCTGCACTCTAAGAGAAGGGAGGACCTGTTCCGAAGGACCGGTGCTGTGGACACGGTGAAGGAAGGGGTCTGTTGACTCTCTGGGGGGATGTCTTCTCCCTGAAAGGGGCTATGTTCTAGGAAGGAAATCCATACTCACTCGGTCAGTGGCAGTGACCCTATTCACCCGGTCAGTGGCAGTGACCATATTCACCCGGCAGTGGCGGCTGGTGCTCAAATTTTTGGGGGGGGCGCAAACAAACTGAAAAAAAAAATCATCAATTGCCGCCACTGTGCCCATTAAATGCAGCCACTGTGCCCAAACGCCACTAGTTTGTCCCCAAATGCAGCCAGTTTCCCCCCCCCCATATGCAGCCAGTTTCTCCCCCATATACAGCCAGTTTCTCCCCCATATACAGCCAGTTTCTCCCCCATAATACAGCCAGTTTCTCCCCCATAATGCAGCCAGTTTCTCCCCCATATGCAGCCAGTTTCTCCCCCATATGCAGCCAGTTTCTCCCCCATATGCAGCCAGTTTCTCCCCCATAATGCAGCCAGTTAATCCCCCATAATGCAGCCAGTTAATCCCCCATAATGCAGCCAGGTAATCCCCCATAATGCAGCCAGGTAATCCCCCATAATGCAGCCAGTTTCTCCCCCATAATGCAGCCAGTTTCTCCCCCATAATGCAGCCAGTTTCTCCCCCATAATGCAGCCAGTTTCTCCCCCATAATGCAGCCAGTTTCTCCCCCATAATACAGCCAGTTTCTCCCCCATAATGCAGCCAGTTTCTCCCCCATAATGCAGCCAGTTTCTCCCCCATATGCAGCCTGTTTCTCCCCCATATGCAGCCAGTTTCTCCCCCATAATACAGCCAGTTTCTCCCCCATATGCAGCCAGTTTCTCCCCCATATGCAGCCAGTTTCTCCCCCATATGCAGCCAGTTTCTCCCCCATATGCAGCCAGTTTCTCCCCCATAATACAGCCAGTTTCTCCCCCATAATGCAGCCAGTTTCTCCCCCATATGCAGCCAGTTTCTCCCCCATATGCAGCCAGTTTCTCCCCCATATGCAGCCAGTTTCTCCCCCATAATGCAGCCAGTTTCTCCCCCATATGCAGCCAGTTTCTCCCCCATAATACAGCCAGTTTCTCCCCCATATGCAGCCAGTTTCTCCCCCATATGCAGCCAGTTTCTCCCCCATATGCAGCCAGTTTCTCCCCCATAATACAGCCAGTTTCTCCCCCATAATACAGCCAGTTTCTCCCCCATAATACAGCCAGTTTCTCCCCCATAATGCAGCCAGTTTCTCCCCCATAATGCAGCCAGTTTCTCCCCCATATGCAGCCAGTTTCTCCCCCATATGCAGCCAGTTTCTCCCCCATATGCAGCCAGTTTCTCCCCCATATGCAGCCAGTTTCTCCCCCATATGCAGCCAGTTTCTCCCCCGTAATGCAGCCAGTTTCTCCCCCGTAATGCAGCCAGTTTCTCCCCCATATGCAGCCAGTTTCTCCCCCATAATGCAGCCAGTTTCTCCCCCATAATGCAGCCAGTTTCTCCCCCATAATGCAGCCAGTTTCTCCCCCAATATACAGCCAGTTTCTCCCTCATATGCAGCCAGTTTCTCCCCCATATGCAGCCAGTTTCTCCCCCATATGCAGCCAGTTTCTCCCCCATATGCAGCCAGTTTCTCCCCCATATGCAGCCAGTTTCTCCCTCATATGCAGCCAGTTTGTCCTCATAATACAGCCAGTTTGTCCCCCCCAGCCCTGCACTTACCTTCCTCGAGCTCGAGTCAGCGCCATCCTTCTTCCATCCTCGATGTCTTCTCCCGCCCTCGATGTCACTTCAGCCAATCAGGTTACCGAAAAACCAGACCCGGTGAACCTGATTGGCCAGGGAACGCACCCCTGTGCGTCCTCTCATTAGATATTTAGAAGCCGATTACAGCCCTCAGGCTGTAGTCGGGAAGCCTATCAGAGCCTGCTGGCTCTGATAGGCACTTCTAAAGGCCAATCAGACGCTGTGATTCAGATGGCCGGCGCTCAAGGGGCCGGCCATCTGAATAGTGGGCGGCAGCAATACATAGGTTCATGCAATGCATGAACCTATGTATTGTTGTGGTGAGTGACGGCCGGGGCGCAGAAGCGAGCGGTAGCGGCGCTTCTGCGCCCACTATGGTCGCGCCGCCATGTGTGAAAAAAAGACATAAAAAAAAACTCTTAAAGGGCCCGTTTTTTTTTTTGGTGACCACAGGAGGGGGGGGGGGGGGCGGCGCCCGGGCGCCCCCTATGGATGGGCCGCCACTGTCACCCGGTCACGGCGGTCAATGGCAGTGACCCTGTTCGCCAGGTCAGTGGCAGTGACCTTATCCACCAGGTCTGTGGCAGAGACCATGCGCCAAAACTGTTTGAGAATCTGAACAGTTCTAAGAGTTTGAGCTACGTTTGTGCCCGGACCTCCTCCACACCTTAAAGCTGTCCTGTGTCTTTGCTCCAACCTTTCGTCTATCCAAGAGAATATGTGTTGTGCAAGTGGAAAATAAAGATTGAGTTGGACTTTCAGCTAGTGTGGACATTTACGTTCCTGGGGAAGTCAAGGACTTGCATCTACACACTGTAGAGGTAAGAATCATTCTCAGGAGGACTTTATGCCCCGGCTGCAGACAAGGCCCAAAAACAACACCGCCTAACCTCTTAACACAGGAGGGTACGGGCTTGTGGTGCGGTGTGCCGAAACAGACAAGGAGAAGGGGGTGTGTGCGCTACACGTGGGGGCTCGAGTCCAGGATTTGTCTGCAGGTTGGAAAGTGTGAAGACCCCCCCAGAGTTTGAACTTTATTCCCCAGTGAAGTTCCGTGGAGGTCGGCCATATTGAGAACTGCGCCACGAGGAGAACCCTGACTGCGTAGTTCGTGGGCGTGCCTATAGAGAAAGCCCGTGAACAGTGCAGAAGATGGGAGGAGTCCGGCCATGTGAGGAGTTGCATGTGGGGACTTTGGCGCGAAAAGGACAGTGCGCAATGGAACAGCAACGAGCAACATGGCGTCTCATGCCTCATGGATTCCGTCCGCAACCACCATGAATATGACCTTGTTTGCTGCTTCCGTGATGAATACAGGGATTCGGCTTAAGCCCCGGGGACTTTTTGCCCTCTACGTTTGCAGAGATGTGGAGGCCCTCGGAGTGGTTTGTCCCGGCTGCTCGGGACTGGTGGTGCATCTCAAGCCCTTCGGCAGATGCGAGCAGTGTAAGGATTTCCTGTTTGAGGTGGAGCAACCTACAGAGAAGCCTCTGGCTTTCCGCCTCAATAGCCTTACAGGTGCCACTACTTCGGAGGAAGGAGCCAGAGCTTTTGCAGCCACCCCTATGCGCACTGTTGAGACTTCGGAGAAAGTCGCGAGCAGAGATGTTCCGGAGATTGAGGAACCGGAATAGAAGAGACCGGAGGATGTTGCCTCGGTCACCACAGAGTCCTTACTCCCACCGCCCAAGAGGAAGATTGGCTTTGTAAAGGCTTCCTGCGGCCGTGGTGGAGTTACGTCCCAGCGCTTACTCGGAACGGATGCATCTGAAGGGAAAAGTTCCGGACGTCCTGGCTCAGCTACAAGCCGAGGTAAGCCGGAAAAAAAAGGCTCTGTCGGAAGTCCGAAGTATCGGGGATGCTTGGGTCAGGGATCCCAGGGCCCTTGAACTGGTTAGAGGCGGTGACTCTTCTTCTACCCGGAGCTACTTGCCTGCAGAGGAATGTGATACCTCTGACCTGGAGTCGGTCTCTGATCCGGGAGACGACGCGGCCATTGACGAGGTGTTCGAGAAAAAGGGTTGGGATAAGATACCCCTGTCCTTGTCCCGTAGAAGTAGGGACCCACCAATGTCTACTGGGGAGAGCACACCCCAGGGGGAGGCCCCGGAGCCTGAGGAGGGATATGTCCCCTTGCCTGCCTTTCCACCGCTGGAGATACCTGGATCCATTGCTGGGATGGAGCGGGTGTCATTGCGGGCCCCTGTGTCTGGTCCGGAGGTAGTGAAAGTACCTCGGCACCCGGATGCTATAGTCATGACCGGAATGGGAGATCGTTTGACCATGCCACCGCTATCCCGTTTGCAGAGGTTATTTAACCAGAGGGTTGCTAGTGAATATGGGTGGGAGTACCCGTACCTGCCAAAGGAACTTTTGTTCGAGGTGGAGGCCTATAGACACCGGTGGTACGCGGACTTTGTATGGACACATATCAAAGTACCCCCGGCCCGCAGGTTCTATTCATGTTCTCCCACAGCTACCAAGCGGTACAAGGACTGTAGGAATGGCTGGATGCTCGGTCGACACATACATGCTGACAAGGTGGTTATTTGCCGAAAAGACAAAGATAATGTTGAGTACCATATTGACACATTTTTTTCCTCCCTCTTCCACATTGCAAAGACATAAGGACTTTGGGGTAGAATAGTTCAGATCAGGGCCAAAGAAGAAGAAGAGGAAGTTTTACCCAAAAGTAAAGTTTCTTTCAGGACGAGTGTTCTGACGGTGGCACTCCCACTAGGTGGCGGTGTTGCATTGTCTTAAAAAGGAAAAAAAAATGTGTTTTTACTTTTGAAAGGGAAGGATTGTTCCTTCGGGGAGAATCTTTTCACTTCCATTATGTATATGTTGGTTTTATGTTGTGCTTTCTCCCTCTGCAGGTGGATACCGATCAAGACACTGAGAATGGGGTGGGTTTAACTAGTGTAGACGGGAAGAGAATGTAATGGTTGAGATAATGTTTATGTGACATTTGAGATTGTGATGTGCACATTATGTTTTACTGAACTTCTTTCATTTCTGCTTTTAATTCCCCTTTTCCCCATGTTAGGTTCCGGCACAAACAAGCAGTTTTAAAAATGTTTATTTATTTTTTCTGTCTCTGGACCAGGCCTATGTTAACTCGAATTTAGGAGGCATGGGTTTGCTCCAGACACTGGGGACCAGTGTCCATAAGTGGGGGGGGGGGGGAATGTGTAGCGGGTGTTCCCAGTATTGAAATGGTTAAACAAATGTTTACACCAGGGGTAGGCAACCTTGTGTAGCGGGGTGTTCAATTTAAGGGAAGTGTCTGAGTGGTAACCAGGCTCAGACACGTTAAATTGATAGGATTCATGGATCATTTTTTGTTCTCAGGGGTTAATGCTGGTAATGTGTTCCCTGTGGCCGGTGGGTGGCGCTGCCATTCTGGGCCAGGGTTGAACCACGGGCGCAGTGCTGTGCTTTTTGTGTCCTCTTTCGGCAGCCGTACAGTGGGGCGGAGAACCTGCTGTGCATGCCGGGAGGGGATATAAAAGGGGCGGACATCTTCTGAGAGTGGTCTTCATCCGTCCACGCCCAGGCACCTTCAGCCTGGGTGTGTGTTGTGGTTCCATCTCCGGGTGCCCTAGGCCCGGAGGCCTTGTTCCGGTTCCACCTCAGGCCCCTTTAGCCTGGGATGAGGTACTACCTCACCGCTCCTGTTCGCCTGGGCATGGAGGCCCAGGAGTTGCAGTAACGGCCTGGAGCCCAGCAGCCTTAGGCTGGGGTCCGCAAGGGATCGAGGAATCCAGGGTGCCGCCTTGCGAGGGGACCCGCACCCTAAGAGAAGGGAGGACCTGTTCCGAAGGACCGGTGCTGTGGACACGGTGAAGGAAGGGGTCTGTTGACTCTCTGGGGGGATGTCTTCTCCCTGAAAGGGGCTATGTCCTAGGAAGGAAATCCATATTCACCAGGTCAGTGGCAGTGACCATATTCACCAGGTCAGTGGCAGTGACCCTGTTCGCCAGGTCAGTGGCAGTGACCTTATCCACCAGGTCTGTGGCAGAGACCATGCGCCAAAACTGTTTGAGAATCTGAACAGTTCTAAGAGTTTGAGCTACGTTTGTGCCTGGACCTCCTCCACACCTTAAGCTATCCTGTGTCTTTGCTCCAACCTTTCTTCTATCCAAGAGAATATGTGTTGTGCAAGTGGAAAATAAATATTGAGTTGGACTTTCA
Organism: Rana muscosa; assembly: GCA_029206835.1. Lineage (NCBI taxonomy): Eukaryota > Metazoa > Chordata > Amphibia > Anura > Ranidae > Rana > Rana muscosa. The sequence continues at coordinate 446,925,687 of CM055116.1, forward strand.
GCTGGTGTGGACATTTACGTTCCTGGGGAAGTCAAGGACTTGCATCTACACACTGTAGAGGTGAGAATCATACTCAGGAGGACTTTATGCCCAGGCTGCAGACAAGGCCCAAAACAACACCGCCTAACCTCTTAACACAGGAGGGTACAGGCTTGTGGTGCGATGTGCCCCTTTCTCCTAAGAGGAGCCAAAACAGACAAGGAGAGGGGGGTGTGTGCGCTACACTTATAGAGGTGGAAATCTACCTGAACAACACGGGAGTCAAAGATCACCTAGTCTCCGCCCCACCTATTAACACACACTCAGATCACATTTCAGAGGAGCAGTACTTGAATGAGCCCTTAGTTGCATTCAGCAGCGGCACCTTAGGGTTCGTTCACACGTTAAAACAGCAGATATAATATAAGTCTATGGCTAAGCGCAGCAAACCTGCCGGAAAGCTGCACTGCATCCACATTGTGGGCAAACCGCAGCACATCAGTGTGAAAGCAGCCCTATATATATATAATGCCCGGTGTATTGCTTCACACTGACCTAAAGATCTCTTCTTTCTTGCTGCTGGCACCACTCTGGACGCAGCTACCTGGCATAAGAGGTAGGGTTGCCACCTGCCCGCGATTCCCTAGTACGGGTTTAGAGCGATGTGCCCGGTTTTCAGCCTGCATGAACTCGGGACACATTAGTCACTCCATATACCTAGATAAGATCTTTTTACTGCACAGCTGGTGACATGCTGCCACTTCCCTCCCCAGTGTTATAGAATGGACAGCACCCCTGACGTCCCTCTAGACGTGCATGTCTCTCTTCCTGCCCCGAGGCTGACTGTTCCCCAAGTCCTACACCCCAAGATATGCCACTGTTTGCTAATGTAGATTTATAATATTTGATGTTACAATGGCAGTTCTAGCAGAGTCCTCTGTGAAGAGCTGAGTGCTGGGGATATGGCAGGAGAACGTGCCATAATATGAAATTATACACAACACACTGTTATTGCAAACTTAACCCTTTCATGCCTAAGGGTATAACAAACCTTAATGCCGGAACGCAGTTTTGCAATTTTGACATGTGTTAGTTAAACTGTACATATCTTTGTAACTGCTTAGTGTATCCAGGTGAATTATACCTTGTTTTTTTCAGGACACATTGGGCTTTCTTTTGGGGGTAAATGTTATTGCATAACTCATAAATTTAGTTTTGTTATTAAAGGAAAACTGGCCAAAAAGGTAAAAAAAATAACAGTTTTTAAATTTTGGCTGTATATTTTTTGCCGCTACCATGACCCACCACCAAAAAACAACCCAAAATAACTTCTCCTATTACTGCTGTGAATAAATATGCCACATATGTGTGTGTTAAATGTCGTTTGTACCCATAATTGGGCCCAGAAACCATAGTGCACATTTTGCCTTTAGGAGGGCAATTAATCCAAGTCAACATTTCAGGTACTATGAATTCATTACAGACACTTTGTGGTATCCAAATAATGGAATTACCCCCCAAATCACTCCATTTTACAATCAAGACCCCCTAAGGTATCTATCTAGGGGTATATGTTGGGTTTTTAGCCTCTCAATTTTTGTGGGAATAATTTTGAATTTGGTAGGCAAAAACATAAATTGCATTTTTTTCACAAATGTTTCAATTTAGCTATATATTTTGTGCCATTACTTTGACCCACCACTAAAAATCAACCCAAAATAAATTCTCCTACTTCTGACGTGCATGGGGATACTATATACGTGTGCAATATTTTGTTGTTTTTACCCATAACAGGATCCAAAAATATGTTGCACTCAGAGAGGGCAATTTATCCAAGTCTATCAATGTATACATTACAGACACTCTGCAGTGTGATGTTACTTTTTAAAATGATAAGTTCACCTTTTGTAACATGTTACATGTTACACCCTCAATATGGGTGTAACATGTAACATGTTACATCTGCCCCCATCCCCCCCCCGATCCCCTGTTTTTGTGACAGTGAGCAGGGGGCAGAAAATCCCCTGCTCACTGTCACAATTTAATGTGATCGAATGTTAAAACTACAAGTACCGACAGCCTTTTTTCGGCTGTCGGCTTGTAATTCTCTATGAACTACCAGGACGATGTTGAGATCTCTAGGTAGTTCATTGATGCTTCCTGTCATTGTGTAACTGTCTGCCTGTATCCGAGGTCTGGGCAGACAGCTACACAGGCAGTCCGCAGGAACGTGTAATTACACCCACGATCTGCTGACCGTGGGTGCAATGCTTTACAGGCTCCTAACAAAAACAAAAAAAATTCAAATTTTTATTATCTGCAAAAAAATGTGCATTCTTTTTTTTTTTTTTTTTGTGAAGGTGAATTTCTCCTTTTAAGGCTAACCCAAAACCCTGTGTAAAATGCTGCGTAAATGACTGACATTATTTTATGAAAGGGAAGAAATAAGGCAAACGTTAACCTCCTCCCTCACGATATTTCTGGTTTCTAAAAATGTGGGATGGTGTGGTAAATTTCAAAGCAAGGGTGGAGGCACAGGCCTGGATTGGAAGGGCACGTGGGACAGTGGTAACGAGTATCGCATCTTCTGCCATTTTTGCCACACACACGACACTTCTTCCTGGGGAATTTGTTGCTTGCTGTGATGGGGATAGGACACAAAAAGTGTCTTCCTGTTAGTCTCCTAACATCCTCTGATTCTGCAGGTTGTCTGGGGTCTGCTTGATACATCAGGTGTTCTACAATTTTTTCCTGGTACTGCAGGAAGGTGTCAGTACCACCAGATTTTTTATAAAGGACAAATGAATTGTGGATAGCCACCTGGATAAGGTATATTGCAACTTTTTTGTACCAGGTTTTAGATTTCCTCAGCACCAGGTAGGGCTGCAAGATCTGGTCAGAGAGGTCGACTCCACCCATGTATTTGTTGTATGCCGTAATGCACAGTGGCTTTTCCTTCGGTGTAGCTGACCCCCGTTCTGTTACAGTCACTGTGCCCTCTGGGTGGATTGTTGTCAGCATATAGACGTCTTTTCTGTCTGAGAATTTGACAGCCATCATTTCCTCCTGTTGGTAACTGAGTGATGTGCCTCTCTGCAAACGTTGTCTCACCAGCTGCTGTGGAAACTCTTTGCGGTTTTTCCGCATGGTCCCACATGCTCCTGTGCCAGCAGCATGCAGAGATCTAAAAAGTGGCACACTGCTGTAGTAGTTGTCGATGTAAAGATTGTAGCCTTGGTGAAGCAGAGGTTGGATCAGGTGCCAGACAAGTTTCCCACTGATTCCAAGATTGTCTGGGCAGCCCTCGGGGTTGAGATGTCTGTCCCGTCCTTCATAGATCAGAAAATCAAATGTATATCCTGTTGTGCTTTCACACAGTTTGTAAAATTTTATGCCACACCGGGCACGTTTGGATGGTATGAACTGCCTAAAATGCAGTCGGCCTTTAAAATTCATCAGGGATTCATCAATAGAGATATTTTTGTCCGGGGTATAAACCGCTGAAAATTTATTAGACAGAAAATAAATTAGGGGCCGCAGTTTGAACAGGCGGTCATATCTGGCATCACTGCTTGGGGGACACTGCAAATTATCGTTAAAATGCAAAAAGTGCAGCAATGCTTTAAAGCGGTCTCTTGACATAACTGCAGGAAAAGCTGGTGTGGCATGGGTGAGACTAGCGGCCCAATAATGTCAAATTGTAGGCTTTCGGACTAGGCCCATGTTGAGTAACAAACCCAGTACAATTTTGATTTCTGTAAGGTGTGTTGGCACCCATCTCTTCCTGTGAGAAGATGTCGGGTGTTTTGCTATAAACTGGGTGGCATTAAGGTTAGTTTGATCAACCATGAGCTGTAGTAGCTCGTCATCCACAAATATCTTGAAGAAATCTACAGGGCCAAAATTTTCAACATTGATATTTATGCCTGGTGAGGCTGTAAATGTTGGTATTTGAGGGGTGAAAGAGCTCACTGGTATCCACTGAGAGGTGTACTGCTGTGCAACTGATGGGGTGCTACCCTGTTCGTCCTCTTGCTGCCTGCTAGTACCAGGCCTTTCATGGTCGGAAGAGCTGCCTGAAGTGACACTTTCACTGTCACAGATGAAATCCTCATCTTCTGAGCCCAACTCAGGTTCGCTGTCCGAGCACAGGAGGGCATATGCCTCTTCAACAGTATACCGCCTACTTGCCATTTTTTTTAGGCACTCTACAGACTATGCAAAAGTAAACCTTTTTATTATATATTATAAAATACTAAAACCTAAAAAAAAATCCTAAAACACTGACCCTATCAACGACACTGACGGGAGCACTGATACTGGCTGAGGCACTAACCCACACTTGCGCAGACACAAATACTGGCAGTATGGGCACAAACTACACCCCACACACTAAAACAGTAATAAATGTAAAACTTTATATATATTTTTTTAAATAAAACACCGGTGACAGAAAACGCTAACGCTGAGATGAGCGGTGACAAACGCTAACGCTGAGATGAGCGGTGACAAACGCTAACGCTGAGATGAGCGGTGACAAGCGCTAACGCTGAGATGAGCGGTGACAAACGCTAATGCTGAGATGAGCGGTGATAAACGCTAACGCTAAGATGAGCGGTGACAAACGCTAACGCTAAGATGAGCGGTGACAAACGCTAACGCTGAGATGAGCGGTGACAAACGCTAATGCTAAGATGAGCGGTGACAAACGCTAACGCTGAGATGAGCGGTGACAAGCGCTAACGCTGAGATGAGCGGTGACAAACGCTAATGCTGAGATGAGCGGTGATAAACGCTAACGCTAAGATGAGCGGTGACAAACGCTAACGCTAAGATGAGCGGTGACTAACGCTAACGCTAAGATGAGCGGTGACAAACGCTAACGCTAAGATGAGCGGTGACAACTGCTAACGCTAAGATGAGCGGTGACAACTGCTAACGCTGAGATGAGCGGTGACAAACGCTAACGCTGAGATGAGCGGTGACAAACGCTAACGCTGAGATGAGCGGTGACAAATGCTAACGCTAAGACTACTGACACTACTGACACTGACACTACTGACACTGACACTACAAAATACTCTAAAACTGAAACTGTCACTATTACTGAACTGAAGTGAAGCTGTCACTGCACCTAACCTAACTTATGCTAACAGAGGTGATCAGAGTCTAATCTGAGACCTATTGTGGGCTGATAATAACTTATTTAACTTTTTTTGTTAACTTTGAGAAAGATCTCAGTGGAGGTAACACTGTATCAGTTTCTCCTCAGACGATCTGAGGAGAATGAGATAAAAGGAAGCTGTTCGACAGACTTCCCATTCGTGTGCTCACTGTGATTGGCTGTCACAGTGATCACATGACTGGGGGAGGGTTCTCCCACCTGTCAATCATTAATCCGAGACCCGAAACACTCCTGACACTCCTGTCTCCTCGCTGCGTGCATGCGATCCGGCGCAATCCCGGCTAGAACACATGTACGCAGATATGCGGCCCCACAGAAAAAAGCCCAGGCATTTGGGGCAGCATATCTGCGTTCTGTCGGCGGTAAAGGGTTAAAGTGTTACTAAACCCAGTAATATGAAAATAGTTCATCCACCCCCCCCCCCCCCACACACACACAGTGTGCCCACAGCTTATAAATCTTATTTTGACATTAAATTACTGCCACTACAGTGGAACCTCGGTTTAAGAGTAACTTGGTTTGAGAGCGTTTTGATTTGCGAGCAACGTTTTTTTTTCTGACTCGGTTTGCGAGTGTTGACTCGCAAGACGAGCAGAATTCAAGCTAAATAGACCTGCAGTACCTCATTTGGCCTGAGGTACGGGGGGGCGCAGAAGCCGAGCAGAGCCGAAAATAGGCCTGCAGTAGCTCATTTGGCCTGAGGTACGGGGGCGCAGGAGCCGAGAAAAGCCTTACATTGGCCTGCAGTATCTCATTTGGCCTGAGGTACGGGGGTGCAGGAAACGAGCCGAAGTGTCCTCGGGCCTTTTCGGCTGTTTTCGGCGCTCTCTGGCGCCCCCTTACCCCTGGCCGCATTTGGTATTGCATCCCATTGAAGTCAATGCGGAACAAATTATTTTCGTTTCCATTGACTTCAATGGGAAAACTCGCTTTAATATGCGAGTACTTTGGATTACGAGCATACTCCTGGAACGGACTATGCTCGTAATCCGAGGTTCAACTGTATATACCTTTTTGGCTGATCTGTATTCCACCTAGGGTTGCCACCTGTTCGGGATTCACCCAGACAGTTGGGGTTTGGAATCATGCTTCCGGGTTTCAGACTGTCTGAGACCCGGACACATTATTCAGACCGGACTAAGTCTCCCCCCTTCCCCCTTCTCTCTCCTGCCTCTAAATGAGTAAGCTAAGGTAAATCAGGGTTTTCAGAGCACTCATTACATCAGAGCTCCCCTTTACACCAGAGGTCACAGTGTTTCTCCGTACACCAGAGCATCCCTTATGTTAGAGTTCTCCCTTACATCAGAGTCTGCAGAGTCCCCCCTTACAGTAAAGGGAAATCTGCGAGTTCAGATGTAAAAGGGGAACTCTGTGGACTCTGATATAAATGGGGAACTCTTGTGATTAACTTTATATGATTAATATGATTCATATTATTTAATAGCAACATACAGTGCCTTGCGAAAGTATTCGGCCCCCTTGAACTTTTCATCCTTTTGCCACATTTCAGGCTTCAAACATAAAGATATAAAATTTTAATTTTTTGTGAAGAATCACCAACAAGTGGGACACAATTGTGAAGTGGAACGAAATCTATTGGATTTTTGAAACTTTTTTAACTAAGAAAAAAATGAAAAGTGGGGCGTGCAAAATTATTCGGCCCCCTTGCGTTAATACTTTGTAGAGCCACCTTTTGCTGTGATAACAGCTGCAAGTCGCTTGGGGTATGTCTCTATCAGTTTTGCACATCGAGAGACTGAAATTCTTGCCCATTCTTCCTTGCAAAACAGCTCGAGCTCAGTGAGGTTGGATGGAGAGCGTTTGTGAACAGCAGTTTTCAGCTCTTTCCACAGATTCTCGATTGGATTCAGGTCTGGACTTTGACTTGGCCATTCTAACACCTGGATACGTTTATTTGTGAACCATTCCTTTGTAGATTTTGCTGTATGTTTGGGATCATTGACTTGTTGGAAGATAAATCTCTGTCCCAGTCTCAGGTCTTTTGCAGACTCCAACAGGTTTTCATTCAGAATGGTCCTGTATTTGGCTGCATCCATCTTCCCCTCAATTTTACCCATCTTCCCTGTCCCTGCTGAAGAAAAGCAGGCCCAAACCATGATGCTGCCACCACCATGTTTGACAGTGGGGATGGTGTGTTGAGGGTGATGAGCTGTGTTGCTTTTACGCCAAACATATCGTTTTGCATTGTGGCCAAAAAGTTTGATTTTGGTTTCATCGGACCAGAGCACCTTCTTCCACATGTTTGGTGTGTCTCCCAGGTGGCTTGTGGCAAACTTTAGACAAGACTTTTTATGGATATCTTTGAGAAATGGCTTTCTTCTTGCCACTCTTCCATAAAGGCCAGATTTGTGCAGTGTACGACTGATTGTTGTCCTGTGGACAGACTCTCCCACCTCAGCTGTAGTTCTCTGCAGTTCATCCAGAGTGATCATGGGCCTCTTGGCTGCATCTCTGATCAGTCTTCTCCTTGTCTGAGCTGAAAGTTTAGAGGGACAGCCAGGTCTTGGTAGATTTGCAGTGAAATGATACTCCTTCCATTTCAAAATGATCGCTTGCACAGTGCTCCTTGGGATGTTTAAAGCTTGGGAAATCTTTTTGTATCCAAATCCGGCTTTAAACTTCTCCACAACAGTATTACGGACCTGCCTGGTGTGTTCCTTGGTCTTCATGATGCTCTCTGCGCTTTCAACAGAACCCTGAGACTATCACAGAGCAGGTGCATTTATACAGAGACTTGATTACACACAGGTGGATTCTATTTATCACCATCAGTCATTTAGGACAACATTGGATCATTAAGAGATCCTCGCTGAACTTCTGGAGTGAGTTTGCTGCACTGAAAGTAAAGGGGCCGAATAATTTTGCACGCACCACTTTTCAGTTTTTTATTTGCTAAAAAAGTTTAAAATATCCAATAGATTTCGTTCCACTTCACAATTGTGTCCCACTTGTTGGTGATTCTTCACAAAAAATTAAAATTTTATATCTTTATGTTTGAAGCCTGAAATGTGGCAAAAGGATGAAAAGTTCAAGGGGGCCGAATACTTTTGCAAGGCACTGTATGTGCATAGTTTATCTATGCATACTATGAAAAAAAATTGCTGTGCGACGCTGAAGTGTTCGGGTTTGACTTAAAGAAAAGGTGGTAACCCTAATTCCACCGTCACATGATAAACTGCACAGTTTTTTCTCCAGTGCTGGGAGCTCAGGAAGGAGGAGATTTCCACTTCAGCCTGTATACACGCCACGCCCACATGTGTGATGCCAATGTAGCAAAATCTCTAACCTCTTCCAGCCTAATGAGAACCTTTAAGGCCAAAGATAGCTAACATCATTCAATATGTGCTGGGTCGTGGTGAGGCGTACCTCCCAACTTTTAAAAGTCCCACCGCGGAGCATTCAGTCCAATATCTTCCCTGGCACAAAAATGTGTTGAGGGGGGGGGGGGGCGGGTCGGTTGCGCGGGACATTTAATTTTCTTTTCTTCCCTGGCACAAAGGTTGTTGAGCGGGGGGGGGGGGGGTTTCCACTGGCTCGTTTGCTCGTTCTGCACTGGCTGGTTTGCTTGCTTGTACCTCTACTTCCTGTGCCTTCCTGCTCTGCGGGAAAAATGTAACTCTCGCGGGTCTGCTGGAAGGAGGGGGCTATGCGGGAAAACCCCACAGAATCCGTGTCTGTTGGGAGGTATGCGTGAGGCATAGTGGGTGCAAAGGTGCTAAAAGTCATTGGGCGCCAGACACTTTTTGGATGTAAATTGTCAGTTAAAGCGACGCAGTGCCGAATCGCAAAAAGTGCTCTGGTCTTTGGCCAGTGAAATGGTCCGGGGCTTAAGTGGTTAAAATGTATTTTGCTACATGTCTTTGGTAAAAACAATCCCACATCTAACGCTGCGTTTTTGGGGACACTTGCATAGTTCTGATCGTGATTAAGATACTGATTCGTACAGACAACGTACTGGTAATAGCAGTGATCAGTGACTTATAATGTGACTCTGATAGTGTGGCGGACAATCTAGCACTAACTGACACTGGCTGGGAGGGACACTAACTGACTGACACTAATGTCGCTAGTGACACTAATACATCAGTTTAAGTAATTAATAGATGTGACTTTACAACCACTTTAAAGCGGAGTTCCACCCAAAAGTGTAAATCTTAGTACAAAATCATAGTATATATAAAATAATATGCAAAGTGGTTGGAGGGAAGCTTCAGAATGGCAAAGATATTTTTATTACAAATTATGTAAGCAGACTGCAGTTAGTCTTGAAGTTAGAAGCTGATTGGTTTCTATGCAGAGCTACACCAGATTTTGCACTCTCCAGTTTTAGTAAATCTCCCCCACAGTGATCAGTGCTACACAGTAGTGTATTTTAGGGTGACCCCATTTCCAAACTACCATTCAGGGACACCCTCCCTTCCCAAAAATCAGCTTGTGCTGTAACGAATCACAGCACAGTGATTGGACACAAGAGGCGGGATTTATGATTTCTCCAATCACAAGCAGGGGGTGGGGATTGTGCTCCTCCAGGCATTCCCGGCCAGGACAAGTACTGTCAGTGAGTAAAGCGGTGATGTGGCGGCCTTTTTTGGGGGGCATCAGATTGGCCCGGGGGGGTGGCTGTGTCAGTTTCATTCCGGGACACTGTATTGTCCTGGAATAAATGTGCCCGGGACAGACCTGCAAAATGCGGGACTGTCCCGGGCAATCCGGGACTAGGGTTGCCACCTTTTCTTCAAGTCAAACCCGAACAATTTAGCGGTGCACAACAATTTCTTTTTATAGTATAAACTATACATATATTTTGCTATTAAATCACTTTTTTAATCATATGAATTTAATAACAAGAGTCCCCCTTTACATCAGAGTTCCCCTTTTACATCTGAACTCGCAGAGTTCCCTTTCACTGTAAGGGTGGACTCTGCAGACTCTGATGTAAGGAAGAACTCTGGGGACTCTAACATAAGGGATGCTCTGGGAACCCTGATTTAAGGGGGAACACTGAGAACTCTGATGTACAGAGAGGACTCTGATGTAAGGGAGAACACTGTGGCTTCTGGTGTAAAGGGGAACTCTGATATAAGGGGTGCTCTGAGAACCCTGATTTAAGTTACTGTACTCACTCAGAGGTAGGAGAAATAAGGATGAGACTTTAGCCACAGACAGGGATGGATGGTGAGCTCATTCGCCCCTTGGCAGTCAGCACCTCTCATCCAGATGCATCTGAGGCTGCTGGACTTCAAATTTCCGGCCCCAATTTTTTTTTTCTGAGGCAAAGCGCCGGGGAATGGAGTGTGGGCAGACAGAGGGGTAGGGGTGTTTGGGGGGGGGGGGGGGGGTTGTGCTGGCTTTGGGTAGCGTGAAAGAGTGTAACAGACACTCTCAGCTCAGACAACTGCAGCCAGCAGCCCTGCTGGGAAGCCATAGTCCAGTCTAGATAACGTGTCCGGGTTTCAGGCAGTATGAAACCCGGACACATGATTCCAAACCCAAACTGTCCGGGTGAATCCTGGACAGGTGGCAACCCTATCCGGGACACGTGGTCACCCTAGTATATTTAGGTTTTGTGCTGCCCTAGGCCTGACTAAACTCGTGCACCCCCTAATTAAAATATGACCCACCCCTTCCTGTCAATGCCACACCCCTTTCTGTTTAAGACTTGCCCTGAAACTTTCAAGTGGGGACACTAGTTCTCAGGGCCTAGGGGGGGGGGGGGGCAATGGATTCCCTTAATTTGCATAGATTTCCTCTCACTTCCTGTTTGGCTATGGGGCAGGAAATGAAGGGAAATCTCTGCAATGGGACAGGGATGGTAAAAAATAAACTGACAGGGGCTATAACCCTCCCTTACTCTATCCAAAATGAAAAACAAAAGTGTTGCCTATAGTTCTACTTTAAGCAAAAATTTCTGATAATTTTATGGAGAGAACTAAGAAGATATAACCATGCCAATGGTGCAGCAGAAAACATATAGCACAGTGAGGAAGGTTTGTGGTCCAGGATGATAGGACAGTAAATATTAGACGCAGCTTGCGTTCCACTAACAGTGTAGCGCAAGCCGGCGGGGACTCTTTCTGTGCTGCTCCCTGCAAAGTGCTGCCCTAGGCCTGGGCCTTGTTGGCCTAGGCCAGGATACATCGTTGGTGCTACACTGACAATGTACACATACATACAGGATACATGTGATAAGTGTTCCTGGGAACTGAGAAGTGATGGCTGTGTTGTGAGTGGGAGCATTTTGAAGGGTGCACACAGGAAGTAGGAAAAGGTGGAGGAGGACTGAGTGCAGTGAATGATGGGTAAGCTGTACTTGTCCTTGTAAGTGGATGATCATGCTGGGGATGAGTGTGATCAGAGCAGTATGTAAGTCTCTGTCATTGCCATCTGTCAGGCTGCAGCCTGTCCACACCGTGTCTGTCCTCAGAACTGCAGATCAGCCGATTAGGAGCAGCCAAGTGTTTGACAGCAGTGTGCTCCAGTTCCTGGTCTGCCCCCTCTCCAGGAAAGCACTCAGGTAATACATATGTCATGCTGACAGCACAGCAAACGAATGTCTTTTTCCTGTATGGCAGCTTGTTGTGAGGTTAATGATCCTAAATGTGTTAGTTGCGGACATGTTTCCTTAATATTTGCTTTAAGTAGGCAAAGGCAAATTGTAACATTGTGAAAACATTACTAAGTTATCGTAAACCAGGGCTGGATAAATTTGCTTTGAATCTAGGAGCCAGCAAAAAAAAGTTAGACAGTTTTTTTATTTTTAACGAACAAATCTTATGGCTGGAACATGTAACGTTCCCGAAGGTGAACTTATCCTTTAACCCTTTCACAGCCAGAGCTGTTTTTTGAATTTCTAGCACACATTTAATATATATATTTTTTTAAACATACATAAACCCCCAAAACGTGATAGATTTTAAGAGGCAGACAGATGGACACATTTTGTTTTGCCCATCAGAGTGCCTTCTAACATAAAATGTGCCCATCAGCATGCCCCTTGTTTTATGTTAAGGGGTAAACTGATGTGCACATTTTTGTTGTGCCCCTTAAAGTGGAAGTAAACACTCCTATCATTTTCAGGCAAGGAAGCTGCCATCTTGGCCTCTGTTTAATCTTCAACTGCCATGATGCTGCACATGTGATCAGTTATGACACCAGCCATTGGATGGTTTTACAGTTTGGTTGAGAGCACAAACAATGTGACAGTTGGCATTCCCGGCATGCCGGGAATGTAACTGCTTTTTGAAACTGTTAAATCGATGGGTTTACTTCCACTTTAACATAAAATGTGCCCATCAGCATGCCCCTTATTTTATGTTAAGGGTCACGCTGATGGGCATATTTTATGTTAAGGGGCACAATGATGGGAATATCTGATGTAAGGGGGCACTGTGATGGGGACAGCTAATGTAAAAGGGAACTCTGATGGGCACACCTGATGTAAGGAGGCACACTGATAAGGACACCCTATGTAAGGGGGCACTGTGATGGGGGAAACTTATGTTACAGCTTTCTACAACGTCTTGCAGATGTTTCCGTTTATAGTTAGGAAGATACTGATGATAGGCAAGCACTGTCACATAACTGAGGAAACAATGTCACTGGTCCCCTTGGTTGCTGACACTGATAATTTCAGTGCCATCTGTGGAGTGTAAAGGAGTGACAGGGGAGCACTGATAAAGTGAGTATAACTGAGCTGGACTGCTCTCTCTCCCTCCTCACTGGACTCTGTGACAGCAGTGGGAGCCATTGGCCCCTGCTGCTGTTAATCAAATCCAGTGATGAGGGAGAGGGGACGGCGGCGCCAAGCCTCACTGTGTGTGTGTGTCAATAGACAGATACAGCACGGTTCAGAATTGAGCCCGTGCTTGTGCCGCCATAGGAAGTGGCACGCAGAAAAGAGGAGGAGCCCACAAGAGGAGGATGAGACCGCTCTGTGCAAAACCACAGCTCAGGTAAGTATAACATGTTAGTTATTTTTTTTTAAGAACCTTTTAGAATCCCTTTAAATGCTGTCTGCATGCTTGTTGCCAGGTCTGTCACTGTGTGAGAGTATTGAAGCCACTGGGCTAATTGTTCAAAAATAGTTTGTCAATGGCAACTCCTGTATTCCTTTCAGGAAATCTTTTCTTTAATGTTGAGCTATATATATATATATATATATATATATATATATATATATATATATAATATATATTTTTTTGTTATAGCAGAATGGTATAGTGGTGTTCGTTATCTGCTAGCTATATAAACTTAGATTATTCAAAAGCAAAAGAGAAGTAATATATAAATTGGGTACTGACAAGAAAACAATAAATCATTATCATTCTTCTCTCTTTTTGTGTTGTAGGTATGATGAATCCACCAATGAGCTAATCAATGATGATCTGGGCATTGCATATCCTATTAAAGATGGTATACCAAATCTGATTCCTCAAGATGCACGGATGATTCACAAAGACCAGAAGCCTGAAGAGAGTGATCAGAAATCAGAATAACCTAACTGAAGTACTGTGTGGACCTGGAAGCCATGTTTCTGTCACTCCCCACGCTGACAGTGCTTGTCCCTCTGCTGTCATTGGCTGGTATTTTGTATTCTGCCTCTGTGGAAGAGGACTTTCCAAAAGGGTGCACCAGCACAGCCAGTGTTTGTTTCTACAGCCTCCTGCTTCCAATTACTTTGCCTGTGTATGTGTTTTTTCATCTATGGACATGGATGGGACTTAAGCTGTTTAGGCACAATTAATTACCAGATTGACTGTGCACTTTGTTATTGGTCATTGTGGTGTGATATCTTTATGCTGGCCTGTAGAAATTCTTGATAATAATAAAAGGTGCCCTGCAATGTAAATGCAGAGAGTAACTTTTTTTGCTACATTACATATTTCACGAGTACATTTTTTTTTTTTTAAAGGACTTTTAGCTCTTGCTGTCTATTTCCTTGGAGCAAATACTGTAGACAGTGTGTGCCAACTCCCCCTTTACCTATACCTAGTATATCAGATGACTGTGTTGTACTGAACTTATGCTGCATGTTCAGATCCCATTGCATGTGCTACTCTGCTTTTGGTTAAATGTTTTTATCCATTGTCATCCTATTAGTAATGAGCAGCTGATGGTTCGGACTTTTCTCTTCAAACCACCTCATAATTTCTATTATTTTGCAGTATGGCAAAGCTTGTACCTGTGCAGTGTTTCTCAACTCCAGTCCTCAAGGCACACCAACAGGTCATGTTTTCAGGATTTCCCTCAGATGAAACGGCTGTGGTAATTTCTAAGGCAGTGAAACTGATCAAATCACCTGTGCAAAATAATGGAAAGCCTGAAAACATGACCTGTTGGGGCGCCTTGAGGACTGGAGTTGAGAAACACTGGTCTATAGTACTATTTGCTATGTTTTTATCGCTTCTTACCTGCTTGCTTTCGGTGTAATCCTTGTGTTTCTTTTAAATGACGTCACCGGCGCATGCGCTGTTAGCCCTTATTTTCTATCAAGTTTATGTTACCGGTGTTCTAAGTGCCCCCCATCGAATAGTGCCCGCGCATGCGCAGGACGGAGCTGCCGATCAGCTGGAGAGATGTGCCAGGGAGCATGCACACATCGTAGGAGGTATCTCTCGATGAAAGATACCATTTCATGGACACAATTGAAACCTATACAAACAGCGGGGGGAGACCGTAGTTCTCACATTATGCTTTGCTGTTGCGGGGTGGCTTTACAGTGTGCTGATGGTCCGGTTTCCCTGCTGTTTGTATAGGTTTAAATTGTGGCTGTGAAATAGTATCTCCAATCGAGAGATACCTCCTACGATGTGCGCATGTGCAATGGTTACGTCAGCCCAGCTGATCTGCAAATCAGAAGTTGTGCTATGACATACGATGCATGCACAGTTCATCCTGGGCACTATTCGATATGGGGGGGGGGGGGCACTTCTCGACAGAACACCGGAAAAATGCTGTGTTTATGCGGGGCTGCGTCATTTCCCAATGTGGACCTCAGCCCCGAGATCCCACGATACTCCCATTGAGAAGCTGAGCCTGAACCCCATGTGACTTGCTACGTCACAGAGGTTGTGGAGAGGAGATGAGGCTTGGCTTGAGGGAATAATGCACACGTGCGGGATTATAGCCACAGATACATACTGAGGGCAGAAATATATTACTGTATGCAGAAGACAGCAGTAGTAATGGCGGCGGCGGGATACAAGCAGGAGCGTTCACAAAAATTTGTATTATAAAAAGTAAGGTTTTTAGGCATACTATATATGGCACTTTGATTGAAAACACCTAAATTGTTATATACAGTATTGCGATTTTGAAGTTACATTGTCTGTCTTAGTTTACTACCGCTTTAAAGCCTCATGCACTGTCGATGTTTTTGCAGCTGCTTCAGGCGTTTTTTTTTTTGTTTTTTTTTTTTCTCCTGTAACCTCCCCTGCATGTGTCCATGCATACATAGGGGGAGATTTACTAAAACTGGAGCACTAAGAATCTGGTGCAGCGGTGCATGGTAGCCAATCGGCTTCTAACTTCAGCTTATTCAATGAAGCTTTGACAATAAAACCTGGAAGCTGATTGGTTTCTCTGCAGAGCTGCACCAGATTTTGCATGCTCCAGATTTCGTAAATCTCCCCCACAGGCTTTTAGCAGCGTTTAGAGGCAGGAAAAAAAAACACTGCCAGTGTGTCCAGGGGCAGCAGAGTTTTGGCAGAAAAAAACACTTGACTCTGCTAAACGCTATGCGCATTTAGCGCCTGAGCATCAATAATTTTCAATTGGCAGAATTAATTCTTGTTCTGGCCAATGAAATAATACCCAAGCTCTTTAAAAGCTTCTGACACTTTTAGGCCTCATGCACACTGGATGTTTTTACAGCTGCTCCTAGGGGCGTCTGGTGTTTTTATTTTTTTTCCCCTGCCTCTAAACTCCCCTGCATGCTAGCCTATGTGTCCGTACACACATAAGCTTTTACCAGCGTTTAGTGGCAGGGAAAAAAACGCCACTGCCAGTGCGTCCAGGAGAAGCAGCGTTTGGACAGAAAAAACACTTGACTGCTAAAAGCACCTAAACGCTAGGCATGTTTAACGCTTGTGCATTACTGCATTTCAGTGGTCAAAATAAATAGTTTATTCTGGCCAATGAAATAAATTAACACCCAAGAGCTTGACTCCTGTAAAAGGTTCTAAAATTTTAAAACGCTTTTACAGGTGGCTGGCATTCTGTGAAAACACAGCTGGCTTCTAGGAGAGTTATAATAAACATCCTGTGTGCATGAGGCCTAAAGCTTAAGTCCAGGCAGGCATAAAGAACAAGTTATTGATGTTTTGTAATCAATAATAAATCGTACGTAATATTTTTTAAATGCAGGCAGTGTAAGTACCTGAATTTTGGCATCTCCGCTTTTGCAATCGCTATATTCAGTGACAGAACTCTATAGAGGCAAAGAGGCAACACAAAAGCCAAGCGGGTGTGCTTTAGTGCAAGGAGCATGCTCATAAGAGGACTGAGCAGAAATGGGCTCATCTGTCTGCCGCTTTTCTTATTTTCTAGCATAAGGGGTTGGGGTGGGGGAGATCTGTAAGTGAATATGAAACTGCAGCAGAGAAAGATCAGGTTGCCTCATCTGCCAGTCAGACCTGTGTGGTATGGCAGAGCTGCTTAAATCTCAGGAGTGGACAAACAATTAAAAAAAATACATTTGCAACTCTGATATGTATTTCATGTGTATATTTAGCTGTTTTAGCGTTCGGCTTTAAAAAGATTGTGTGTGTGTGCGCGCACATGCCAGCATAGATGGCTTTCATGGTTACAGTGCACATTAATATTATATAAACTTTAAGCACAAGTGCAAAATACATCTTTAAAAACTGGTCCTGAAACCTGGGGAACAGAGAGAGAGAGAATGAATTTTAATTTGTATCAACATTTAAACATGGCAAGAGAAGAATCCTGAAACCTGAATGAATAAATAATGGGGTTGATTTACTAAAGGCAAATATACTGTACAGTGGAAGTGCACTTGCTCCAGAGCTTAGTAAATGAGGTAAGACTTCACTTTGCAAATAACACTCAATCACATGCAAGGAAGATAAAAAAAAAATGCATTTTAGTTTTTACATGATTGGATGATAAAAACCAGCAGAGCTCCCCCTCATATATAGAGCAAATGCACTTGCAGTGCACAGTATATTTGCCTTTAGTAAATCAACCTCCCTGTGTTCCTAATCACCAATCTTTTAGCTAAAACAAACTGTCCTGCAAACTGTGTGTCTTTTAGACCATACATGGATTGAAATGTAGATGTCTGAGCAGGGACCAGTTTATGGGCATGAATGGACATACAAGCCATGTATGGGCAGGGTGGTTGTACAGAAGTCCATCTACCGATCGAATTCTGTTGGAATTTTGCCAATCAGTGTATTCTAACGGGGAGGGGGGAGACTCCTTGCTGTCAGAATACAATTGCACAGCAGAGAGGATTTAAAGAATATGTAAACCTTACTTTTAAAAAAAAAAAAAAAATTCATACTTGCCTCCTCTGTGCAGTTGGTTTTGCAGATTGGCCCAAATCTTCCTCTTCTGGGGTCACTCAGCGGCACTCCTGGCTGTTCTCGAGTGCCCCATCAGAAAAGCGCTCTCCCTCGGGGCACCCCTGTGGGTGCGCTCCTGTGTCCTGCTGCTGTGTCCATTAACACAGACAGCAGGACTCGGCTCCCGCATCATTGGATTTGATTGACAGCAGTGGGAGCCAATGGAGAGCTCTGACAGCTGAAGGAGTGTGGCATAAGGTGAGTAAAAACTGTGTTCTCCTAGATAAAAACAAGAGCTAACTTTTTCGTTTTTATGGGTTCAGCAGCTATTCCAGAAAATGGGGTGGGGGGTTGTTAGCTCAGTGGTGCGGATCACCCAGATTAGGGTCACATGACTTTTTAGACACGGTAATCTCAAGTGTTTCCAATGGAAGAAAAGAATAAAGACATGCAATGACCAGCAGTTCTCTGGGAAAAAAAATTGAGAGTGGTCAGAAGGCAATAGCTAGAGTTGTTCAAGCCGACAGGAAGTTTCTCAGCTTCTCTTAACTTCTTTACAACGGTAGTATGCAGAATAGGGTCTCAAAACATTGTGCACAAATCCTTGAAGAAAGAACAGCAATAGAAGACCTTTTTGGGGTTACTGTTCTATCAGTCATGAACAGGAAATGGAGACTACATGGGGCATGAGATCGCCTAAAATAGACAATTGCAGATCAACCAAAAGACTGCCTGGTTTGATGAATCTCAATGTCCTCTGCAACATGCATAATTGGTAGCGTCTATTGAGATGAGAGTGCTTAAAATGAGATGGTATTGACCATATTCTAAGGAAAGGAAAGGCCTTTGTTGAAGTCATGTCCAAAGATTGTGGCTACTCTAGTGGCAAACGGGTGGGCGCTTTTTGCCAGAAGGATAATCGACTGCTGCCTCACCAGATATCAAGGTGGTGGCATGTAGGACTGTATATTTATAAATTGCTTGATTGCAGTTGTTGCCACCAAGGGTGGCACAACCAGTTATTAGCTTTAGGGGGCAGTTACTTTTTTTTACATAGGGCCAGACAGGTTTGGACAGCTTTTTTCCCTTAATAAATTAAATCATCATTTAAAAACTGCATTTTGTATTTTACTTGGGTTATCTTTGTGTAAAATTAAAATGTGTGTGATGATCTGAATCATTTAAGTGTGACAAATAAAAAATAAAAAAAATAATACACAGGAAGGGGGCACATACTTTTTCACAGCACTGTATCAATTCACTTGAGGCACTATAGGGTGGAGACTACAAGCCTGGGAATTGTTCTTCTAATTAATCAGCAGCTCATCATGGAAAAAAAATATATAGGAGAAATAAACCACACTAGGAGTGAGCCAATCGGACCAATGTATGCTTACACGCTGCTGTCACAATAGGGCCGTCCAGTGGCACTATTAGAAATGGTGTATACTATTATGTAAGATTAAATGCACTGATTATGTGTACCAATTGAGCAATAAAAAGATTTGGATTAAAAAAAAAAAAAAGAAATGGTGTAAAATTGGTAACAGGCATGCATGCAAAAGTAAATATGGTGAAAAATCTAATATGATTGATCTACAATTTCCTTGAACTCCTCAAATGTGCAAATTTATAAATCTCAAATAAATAATGCACAATCCATCTTGTGTTTTTTGTAATTCCTTTATTTTCCAAGAAGTTGCAGTTTACAGTCAAATAGAAAAAGAAGGAACAAAACATATTCAAGCAATACTGTTAATCTCACATAAAGATCCAAATGCCAACAGGTCAAGCATAACCGCACCAGCTGAGAGAGCATAGATGGCACAAATGACAGTGACTTTATTTGTAAGTTTGTATCACGCAGCCATATGACGTTTTAGGTAAAAAATATGAAAAACAGGATGGATTTTGTATTAATTATTTGAGATTTTCATATTTGCATAGGTAATTTTAGGTCAATCGTATTTATTGGTTTTTCACCATATTATGGAAGCAGACAGGTAGCTGCTGGGAGGAGAAGAATGAGTTTTATACAGGGCGAACTTTCCTCTGCCACAGACATTGTTAAAGCGGAACTACACTGGCATCTGAGCTCCACAAACCAAAAACCTCATTTTAGTAAGGGGCAGATGGATTCTAGGAAATAAATGCTACATGAATGATCTATTTGTCCTTAGCTCATGCATACAGACAGGAGGGTGTGCTCCCCTCCTGAAGACTCCTGGAATGTAGAACATAATTTGCCTAGGCCTGGAAACCAAAAGGTAACTGAAGAAATGTAAAAAAAAGTTTCAAACAAGTAAATATGATATATTTTTCCGATCTATTAATTCTAGCAGTATAAGGATTAAACATAGTCTATGTACTGCATTGCTTTGTAAATGTTGCTATATGTATGATTGCTTGTACCATACGTATATTTCTCAACAAATTAAAATTCTTGACCGTGAAAAAAAAATAAAAAATAGTCTATGTTGACTGAGAGAGTGAAGGTCCGCTTTAAAATCCCCAATGTCAGCAGGTGTCAGATGCTAGAGGATAAGTGATAAGCGCTTCTCTGGTCATGTGATGGTTTTCAGGCTAGTGACTGGCTGCTAGACTTGAGTACTGCCATTTGATAGGAGATCACATTCTCTTCCATGCCAGGAAGCATCAGCTATTTTTACTGGCTTAGGCAGCAGAAGGAGCTGCAAAGGAGCATTGGAAAGATGTGAATCAGGGGAAGGGGGATTTTTAAGCTGGCCAGGGCTGAACAGAAAAAAAAATGAACAAAGTACTCCATCTACAGAAGCGAGGTGGATGGAAAAATCCAGCCCCTGCTGGGACACTGTATTCTGACAGGGGAAACCCGGCACTATCAGAATACACCGATTGGCTGCAGCGGTTGATCAACAAATGTTTTCCAACTTCTCGGTTCAACAAAAGTCAATCTAATGATTGGCTTCTGATGAATGGGGATGACAACACACTAATCAAAATTTGGTTGGTCGCTGCTGATCTGGCTAAATTTCGATCCATCTCTGGCCAGCTTTACACAGTCACTGTCACTTTGCCCTGAATGGAAAAATTGACAGTGACTCTAAGTGATATATTCACACTGGAAGCAGCAGGAGACTACTAAGTCAGGGGTCCCCAAGCTGTGGACCGGTACTGGCTGGTGGTCTGTTAGAGACTGGGCCGCAGCACCGCCCTTGCAGGAGGTAAGCAGAGAGGTTCGATGTTTAATTTACAGCCACTCACTGACACAGAGGAAGGCGGGGATGATCGCGGGAGAAGTGAATGGCTTTGTGGACACCTGTTGTGTACATGAATGGGCATTGGACAGCCCTGCCTCCTCTAGTACAAGCTGCCCCAGGGCCTGGCATCAATCTCCACCTCCACCCCCGGTATCCCGCCCAGCAGCTTCAGCTTCTGGTGATTGTAATACACCTGCTGCAGGACAGGGGACGGAAGTGGTCTGAGATTACAGAAAGGAATAAGGAATCCACTGCTCAACTCTACAGGTCCTTCTCAAAAAATTAGCATATTGTGATAAAGTTCATTATTTTCTGTAATGTACTGATAAACATTAGACTTTCATATATTTTAGATTCATTACACACAACTGAAGTAGTTCAAGCCTTTTCTTGTTTTAATATTGATGATTTTGGCATACAGCTCATGAAAACCCAAAAATCCTATCTCAAAAAATTAGCATATTTCATCCGACCAATAAAAGAAAAGTGTTTTTAATACAAAAAAAGTCAACCTTCAAATAATTATGTTCAGTTATGCACTCAATACTTGGTCGGGAATCCTTTTGCAGAAATGACTGCTTCAATGCGGCGTGGCATGGAGGCAACCAGCCTGTGGCACTGCTGAGGTGTTATGGAGGCCCAGGATGCTTCGATAGCGGCCTTAAGCTCATCCAGAGTGTTGGGTCTTGCGTCTCTCAACTTTCTCTTCCCAATATCCCACATATTCTCTATGGGGTTCAGGTCAGGAGAGTTGGCAGGCCAATTGAGCACAGTAATACCATGGTCAGTAAACCATTTACCAGTGGTTTTGGCACTGTGAGCAGGTGCCAGGTCGTGCTGAAAAATGAAATCTTCATCTCCATAAAGCTTTTCAGCAGATGGAAGCATGAAGTGCTCCAAAATCTCCTGATAGCTAGCTGCATTGACCCTGCCCTTGATAAAACACAGTGGACCAACACCAGCAGCTGACATGGCACCCCAGACCATCACTGACTGTGGGTACTTGACACTGGACTTCAGGCATTTTGGCATTTCCCTCTCCCCAGTCTTCCTCCAGACTCTGGCACCTTGATTTCCGAATGTACTTTGGACCACTGAGCAACAGTCCAGTGCTGCTTCTCTGTAGCCCAGGTCAGGCGCTTCTGCCGCTGTTTCTGGTTCAAAAGTGGCTTGACCTGGGGAATGCGGCACCTGTAGCCCATTTCCTGCACACGCCTGTTCACGGTGGCTCTGGATGTTTCTACTCCAGACTCAGTCCACTGCTTCCGCAGGTCCTCCAAGGTCTGGAATCGGTCCTTCTCCACAATCTTCTTCAGGGTCCGGTCACCTCTTCTCGTTGTGCAGCGTTTTCTGCCACACTTTTTCCTTCCCACAGACTTCCCACTGAGGTGCCTTGATACAGCACTCTGGGAACAGCCTATTCGTTCAGAAATTTCTTTCTGTGTCTTACCCTCTTGCTTGAGGGTGTCAATGATGGCCTTCTGGACAGCAGTCAGGTCGGCAGTCTTACCCATGATTGCGGTTTTGAATAATGAACCAGGCTGGGAGTTTTTAAAAGCCTCAGGAATCTTTTGCAGGTGTTTAGAGTTAATTAGTTGATTCAGATGATTAGGTTAATAGCTCGTTTAGAGAACCTTTTCATGATATGCTAATTTTTTGAGATAGAAATTTTGGGTTTTCATGAGCTGTATGCCAAAATCATCAATATTAAAACAAGAAAAGGCTTGAACTACTTCAGTTGTGTGTAATGAATCTAAAATATATGAAAGTCTAATGTTTATCAGTACATTACAGAAAATAATGAACTTTATCACAACATGCTAATTTTTTGAGAAGGACCTGTATAGTGGCTGTGTTTTCTCCGGACAGGGTATCAGCAAGAATGGGACACTGCCATGGCCCCTATTGTGTGTGCAGTTTAGCTCCCATGTTAGTGCACACTTGTGACCCAAGGTCTTGTTGTCACCACTGCTGTATAGGCAGCATTCCAATATTTAGGAAGCTACTAATCCTCAAAATAGTTGGGAGTCCCCCACTCTCATAGGAGAGGAGTTCTCTGACTTCACTGGTTACGTGGCCTGGTGGGGGTCCAGGCTGAGACTGCCACTTGTCTACATACAGCAGGTCTTGTTCTGATGTGCGGCTCCCGGGATCCTCTGCTCTTCACTGTTTGTTTAGAAATAAAGTGCCCAATAAATTCTGGGATCTTCCTGATACCGACCCCGTGAAAAACCCCCACCCCAGCGCCACCTCCCCCCACCTACAGTCCGTGGAACAAATGTCTTCCGCTAGACCAGGCCCCTGGTGCCCAAAAAAGTTGGGGAATATGAGGATATTCGTTTATTTTGAAATCATCATTAATTTTGACATTTTCATTTTCCAAGCAAAGGAATAATACGCTGGCTTACAGAACTGTAACTTATTTTAATGTTTGCAACAGGGAAACTTTTACAACAAGCATTTATGTTGGTGGTCAGGATAAGAGAAAGATCATTAAATAAAAACAGTGATAGATAATAGAGCCCCCCATTGTATGGTTGGCTGAACATTTTGGCCTCATGTACAGTTCGTTATATTGTGCTGCATTAGAATACTGTTTTGTCTATCATTTATATCAATACTGATGGGATGTTAAGGGGCATTTGCAGAACTGTAGAAACAAGTGTCATTGTGAATATAGGTAAAACTGTTTGCTGGGATCTAAAAAAAAAAAACACAAACACTTAAATGGTGTATTTGAATTTCAGCAATTCTATGCCAGGTTGTATCTTTTGATTGCCGAATATACTCAAGTATAAGCCGAGTTTTTCAGCACATTTTTTTGTGCTGAAAATGCCCCCCTCGGCTTATACTCGAGTCTGTGTCCATCTTCACATTTACGCGCCTGATCCTGGCCAGCCGTGAGTCCCCTGGACCCCAATCTTGGCACACATATAGCCCCACTCTTCCTCTACAAGTGTGTAAAGTTTGTTGTCCAGGGGACCTACGGCCGGGGAGCACCGATTTTTCAAATCCGGGCACCCCTTCCATAGACTCCCATGTTAAACGGTAATTTCTCCGGGGTATTTGGGGACCCGGTACCGGCCAGCCCTAGGTCCTCTGGACCCCAAACTTGGCACACATGTAGCTCCACTCTTCATCTACAAGTGTGCAAAGATTGTTGTCCAGGGGACCTACGGCTGGGGAGAACCGATTTTTCAAAGCCGGGCACCCCTTCCATAGACTCCCATGTTTAACGTCTGTCTAATCACACCGCGCCGGAGATCAAGTAGGGAGATTGGACACAGTGAGGCATGCAGATGGACACCCTAGGCTTATACTCGAGTCAATACGTTTTCCCAGTTTTTTGTGGTAAAATTAGGTGCCTCGGCTTATACTCGAGTATATACATCTCATAGGATAACTATAATAATAGTCAACGAAAGTTATACATTTAAATGCCAATACAGTAGATTAAATAAATGAAAAGGACAAATTCTATTTGTATGTATGTATGTATGTATGTATGTATGTATGTATGTATGTATGTATGTATGTATGTATGTATGTATATATATATATATATATATATATATACACACACACACACACACAAACGCACCGTATATGTGTGTGTGTGTGTGTGTGTGTGTGTGTATATATATATATATATATATATTATTTTCTACAGACCTAATGGCAAAAAAACAACAACAAAAAACAAATCTGGTAGTCCTAATATATGGACTAACTACAGATCACTAATTATAAATATCACAATTATTTAGTCAGAATGTGGGTTCTGAAATCTGGAGATGAAACATATTATAGAGTGAAGGACAATGGTTATAGGTTTCTATATTCTGTCAAGTCCTCTGTTGTTCTCTATAGCCAAGAGCAGCTTCTTGCGGAGCGTTGCAGATTTGGAGTATTCGGGGAGCAGTAGTAGCTGGGAACATGTCTGAGATTCTGGGAGATAGTCTTCCTTTGGAACACCAAATGAGGTGACTTTCATACATGTGTTTTCAAAACCAAACACAGGGATTTTATCATTTCCAGTCAGGAAATCTAAAAACACATGTCAGATGTATAAATCAGGTTAGTCAGCATACCACAAATACTAATTTATTCATTTTCTTCTGCAACACTGTATCAAATGAAGATATATAGGGACCATGATTTTATAAAGTACACAACACAGGGAACAGTAGGGGTGAGAACTAAATCTAAAAGGGGACAGTATGTCCAGGAAAAATAGGGAATATTTATTACAGGTATTTATATAGCACTGATAATTGTAAGTGTTAACCACTTAGCCACTGAGTATTTAGCAGCATTAGTTGTCTTGTAGATTAACAGTATTATTTATGAGCGAATTTCAGAGTATAATATCAGATCCTAAACAATGGATTGTAGGGGGTTATTTCAAGCCCTGAAGGTATGGTGAATACCTTATGGAACATAGAGGTCCTGAAGGCATGAGTGAAAATTAATCAATGAGAAGCTCTTAAGTGCTTTGAAAGGGATGGGTGTATATGAGGAAACTAAATGGGTGATGCCAGAAATGCAGACTTTATGGGTGTAATATAAATATATATATATATATATAAACATTTTCAAACATATTTGTATTTGTTCTGAGTGAATGGGGCAAGAAGATTATTTTTTTCTTAGGCTATTTACTGTGCTGGTCAAATATTTTGCATTGATTTATTGCCTAATTCTAGGTTTACTTAAAATAGTTTGTTTTCACCAAGCTGGCCCAAGCAAACTATTTCCTTGACCAACAGATGTGCCCGTTGGGAGTGCTTATATAAAGTGTATGTAGAATCAGCTACATGCAGTATACAGTGCTGTTTTTCCAGCAGTGAGATGAGACTTCCCATTCCTGGAACAAAATATAGTCGGGCTGAGCGCTACTCAGCCATTTATAAGGATCCTTACATTTTATTTTTTAATCCAGTCATGTGAATTAGCAGCCCTGGCTCCCCTGTGTAAGGGAGCGACTGCTGCAGGGAAGAAGAGGGAGCGGTGATGACAACTGGACCATGGGAGCGTATGGATGACATTGTGGCTGCAGGAATTCACAGCCATTGTCGAGCGCTCCCATACACAGAGTAGCTGAAGCTGCTAAATCATGTGATTGGACCGAACCATTTTTGAACAGTGTATGTGGGAAGGTAGGAAGAGAGGTTAGAGACGGTTTAAATTTAAAGTTAGCCTTTACTACCTCTTTAATGAAAATGTTATGAGGATCGCCTGTTAGAATGCTCCCTAATTTATACCTCTAGGGGGCACCAACGTTCTCATAATATCAACATACAATTCAAAGTGGCATATGACAACCTTTTTTTTTTTGTTTTTTATTTAATATATATATTTTTTTACAAAAGGTCAGAATCGGTGACGATATCATTGTTTAAAGAAAATGAGTCACAAAAAGGCTTATACAAGAATCTGTTTTTAATTACTACAATGGTAAAGGGCAAAGCTACAAAACTTTTATATACCCCTTCATTAACTACCGTATTTATCAGCGTATAACACGCACCCTAACTTTAAGAGGGAAGTTTCAGGAAAAAAACTTTCCACAGCCCCCTGCGTATAACACGCAGGCACAGTTTACCCTCTATTTTCAGGGTAAAAAAGTGAGTGTTATACGCCAATAAATACAGTATTCATTTCAGATGATGACTTTTTGACCCAAGAGTCAAAGTTAAGATGCCCTGAGCTCTGACCGTTATTTCCTTGTAAATTGCCTGAATATCTACAATAATTACAAGACACTTATATGGTATATTACTATGAATGTATGTCTTATTAGCTAGCACAAAGACAGATATTTGGTAAAGTTGTCAGTCACCAGGGGGACCACTGGACTCTCAAGGTCTACTGTCATCCTCATACAGAGTAGGTTACATTAAAAAAGAGAATCAATATAAAATCTCTCATAGTAAGTCTACACATTTACAATAGTTTACCATAAATATTCTAATTCTTGTAAAAGCTCAGTTGTGACTGGTTTTGTTAAGATATTGTTAATTAGAATTTTTACAATTATTCAAGTGTGTCCCAAATTCAAATTGTGGTTGCATCAAATTAATAAATGTAATTATACCAGCTAAAACACTTGATCATTAGGAGGTATGAATCTCATGGAAACACTGGAAACTAACAGGAGGTATTCTGACATCTGTATGTCCTCATTTGACAGATGACAAGAAAAAAAAAAAAAAATGAATTATTCCACCTACACTCTTTCATATCATTTCACAAGTCAATAAACGGGCTGCTTTTGAAGACATTTAAATGTTTTACTTACAGAGAAAGCTCTTCTTTTGTGGTAGTTTCAGTTTATGGAAAACCTTCCAGAACATGATAATGGTTGGGTGATCTCGTGAGTATTTCCCCACATATTTCGTGTTCTGCAGGGAACACAAAATAAGAGTAGACATTTTTAATAGGAACAGATATGTTGTTCTAAAGCCCCATACACACGGTAGGACTTTTTGCCAACAAACTTCAAAATGAGTACGTTTTCCAAAAAATCTGAGCGTGTGTACGCTCCATCGGACAAACTTTTGTTTTTCATCGGACAAAAGTTCGCTCTGGAAACGGACAAACTTTTCAGCAACAAAAAGTCAGATGGTGCAAAGTCCGACCGTGTGTACAGAAATCCATCGGACTTTTGTCCAAAGTACAAATACGCATACCCAGAACCAATGTTAAAATCAACCAACAATAGCAGAAGTTGACCAAAGGATGGCGGTAAGAGCAGAAAAACCACGTGATGTTGGTAAAGTTTGCAGAAAAGTCCTGCCGTGTGTATGCTATGGGTGTGCCCGGCCAACTCCCTTCGGACAAAAATCTACGGAAAAGTTTGTTTGAAGTCCGACCGTGTGTACGAGGCTTAAGATATACAGTGCATCCAGAAAGTCTTCACAGCGCTTCACTTTTTCCACATTTTGTTATGTTACAGCCTTATTCCAAAACGGATTAAATCCATAATGTTCCTTAAAATACTACAAAACAATACCCCATATTGACAACTTGAAAAAAGTTTTTTAAAATCTTTGCAAATTTATAAAAAATAAATAAAAATCTCATGTACATAAGTATTCACAGACTTTGCCATCACACTCAGAATTGAGCTCAGGTGCATCCTGTTTCCACTGCTCATCCTTGAGATGTTTCTACAACCTGATTGGAGTCCACCTGTGGTAAATTCAGTAGATTGGACATGATTGGAAAGGCACACACCTGTCTATATAGGGTCCCACAGTTAACAGTGCATGTCAGAGCACAAACCAAGCCACAAAGTACAGGCATACCCCACTTTTAAGTACACAATGGGGTTTATTTACTAAAGCTGGAAAGTGCAAAATCAGGCTTACTTCTGCATAGAATCCAATGAGCTTCCAGGTTTTATTACCAAAGCTTAATTGAGCAAGCTGGGGTTAGAAGCTGATTGGTTTCTATGCAGAAGTGAGCCTGATTTTGCACTTTCCAGCTTTAGTAAATAAACCCTATTGTGTACTTAAAAGTGGGGTATGCCTGTACAAGGAATTGTCTGTAGACCTCCGAGACAGGATTGTATCAAGGCACAGATCTGGGGAAGGCTACAGAAAGATTTCTGCAGCATTGAAGGTCCCAATGAGCACAGTGGCCTCCATCATCCGTAAATGGAAGACGTGTGGAACCACCAGGACTCTTGCTAGAGCGGGCTGCCCAGCTAAACTGAGCAATCGTGGGAGAAGGGCCTTAGTCAGGGAGGTGACCAAGAACCAGATGGTCACTCTGACAGAGATCCAGCGTTTCACTGTGGAGAGAGGAGATACTTCCAGAAGAACAACCATCTCTGCAGCACTCCACCAATCAGGCCTGTATGGTAGAGTGGCCACTCCTCAGTAAAAGACACATGACAGCCCAGAGTTTGCCAAAAGGCACCCAAAGGACTCTTAGACCATGAGAAACAAAATTCTCTTGTCTGATAAACCAAAGATTGAACTCTTTGGCCTGAATGGCAAGGAAACCACCTGGATAATACCATCCCTACAGAGAAGCATGGTGGTGGCAGCATCATGCTGTGGGGATGTTTTTCAGTGGCAGGAACTGGGAGACTAGTCAGGATTGAGTGAAAGATGAATGCAGCAATGTGCAGAGACATCCTTGATGAAAACCTGATCCAGAGCACTCTGGACCTCAGACTGGGAAGAAGGTTCATCTTCCAACAAGCCAACGACCCTAAGCACACAGCCAAGATAACAAAGGAGTGGCTATGAGACAACTCTGTGAATGCCCTTGTGTGGCCCAGCTAGAGCCCAGACTTGAACCAGATTGAACATCTCTGGAGAGATCTGAAAATGGCTGTGCACCGACGCTTCCCACCCAACCTGATGGAGCTTGAGAGGTGCCTACAAAGAAGAATGGGATAAACTGCCCAAAAATTGGTGTGCAAAGCTTGTAGCATCGTACTCAAAAAGATTTGAGACTGTAATTGTGAATACTTATGTACATGTGATTTTTTTTTGTTTTTTTAATAAATTTGCAAAGATTTCAAACAAACAAACTTCTTTCACGTTGTCATTATGGGGTATTGTTTGTAGAATTTTGAGGAAAATAATTAATTTAATCCATTTTGGATAAAGGCTGTAACATAACAAAATGTGGAAAAAGTGTAGCGCTGTGAATACTTTCCGGATGCACTGTACAAACAACAGTCCAAGGACAAAATTCCTTTTTGGATGAATTTGGTTCCTTTTTACAAAGAACAAATACTTATTATATATAGTTCAAAAATAGGTTTTACGATGTCAGAAAAAAAAATAGGTAGTATAAAAATAAATTTTACATTTTTAGAGCTAGAAATATAAAATCAAATTGTAATTATAAATGATATATAATAAATATACTTTCTTTGTAAAGCTTAGAATCTGAAAAACATAGAAATGGAGAAGTAGAGACCAAATATTTGTTAAAAAGGTACATAAACGTATTAATTTTTATTTATTTTTCAATGGATCAAAAACGTTAAAAAACGCTGGTGAGTGAAATTTTTGAGCGTTTATCGACGTTTATCAGCGTTAGAGTGTTTTTACAGCTGAAAAACGTCTCTCAGAATCCACTAGTTTTGGGTTTTTTTACTGCTCAAAAATGCCACTGCCCAAAACTGCTGATAACAAGCCTATGTGTGCATGGACACATAGGATAACATGATGGAGAGTTTAATGACTGTAGAAAAAAACGTCTACTGCCAAAAACAACTGCTGTAAAAATGTCCAAAAACGTCCAGTGTGCATGAGGCCTAAAGCTGCAGAGATGTGGATCACACTGCTGCTTGCCTTCCCTCGCCGCCACAATGTTTACATGTTAGCAGTCAGCATATCCCAGTTACCTCAGCACCACTGGCTGAGATAGCTCCCAACTCTCCCTGATATCGAGGGACTGTCCCTGATTTGGAACAAAGTCACTCTGTCCCTCTTTCCTCCTTATTTGTCCCTCATTTTGGTCTGATCTGATAATTGTATATAAAAAGCACTACTTAGCTATCAAAAAGTGTTTTAAAGTGCTACACCTTTTATCCAATTTCAAAATTTCTGCATTTGTAAATTCTAAAAGCCACAATTTTCCTTTAAGGGGGTGTGGCAGGGTGTGTGTCCTATACAGACATACTTTTGCTAATAGGTGTCCCTCATTCCAAAAAGTTGGGAGGAGTGGCTGAGAGTGAGGGCAAGCAAGCAGCAGTCTGATCACTGCCAGAGTTTTGCAGGAATGCAAGGAGCCTAGGGGCAAAGCCGAGCAGAGGCTCCAATCTGCAACAGGTTATTGTGTGTTTGCTTTAACCGTTGCCAGGCTGAACAATAATTAATTCAATGTTCCAGCTATCTGGTATCTCAGACAAGACAATGTGTAGGGGTAGGAGCAATGTGTACAAGGAAGAGTACAATGTGCGTGGGGGAGAAAGCGGTGTCCAAGCAGGACAATGTGTGCAGGGGTAGTGTGTTAGGGAGGTTGGCAGAGTATGCAGGGAGGTGAGCAATTTACACAGGGAGGATGGGCAATGTATACATTGGCATACCTCCCAACCCGCCCGGATTCTGCGGGTTACTCCCGCACAGTCCTTCCGAGCCCCCCCCCCCTCGTCACGTCACACTTCCACGACGAACCTCCAGCGAAAAGCAGGTGAGTTGGGCGGGCTTTTGTGTTGTATTCGCGATACCCCCCCGCTCAACAACTTCGCGATACCCCCCCGCTCAACAACTTCACGAGAACCCCCCCGCTCAACAACAACCTCACGAGAACCCCCCCGCTCAACAACTTCACGAGAACCCCCCCCCGCTCAACAACTTCGATGAGAGGGGGAAAAAAATTAAAGTCCCGCAGTGGACAATGTGAAAGTTGGGAGGTATGCATTGGGGGTGCAATGTGTACAGGTAGGGGGTGTAATGTTCTTATCCTGTAATGTTCTTATCTCTCCACTGGGGCTCCGACATCTCTACCAACTCCATGTAATGTTCTTATCCTGTAATGTTCTTATTTCTCCACTGGGGGCTCCGACATCTCCACCAACTCCGTCGCAGATTAATGAAGTCACAGCGACATCACCCGGCTCCTCCTCTTATCCCTACTTAAACAGCCGCCACCATTTGCTTGACGTTCGTGCTAGGAACCTGATGCCAGGCAAATACCTCCATCAGAAGACTGTCGTCTTCACTCACTATTGGGCCGCTCAGAGCCCCAACTTCCATCTCTCTATTGGGCCGGACAATGCCCCGACTGCCATCTCTCTTTTTGGGCCGGACAGAGCCCGTCTGCCTCCTCAAATTTTGGCCGGACAGAGCCCCAACTGCCTCCTCGCTTTTGGGCCGGACAGAGCCCCTTCCTCACTGGTAGTCAGAGGCTCTCCGCTGACCTACCCTCAGTCAGCCTACTCTGCTGGCAGAACTCCCTACCTATACCACTACAATAGGAGACCAGTATATCTCTCCAGAAGCCACTGGGTAACACCAACACCAGAAGTCCACTCACAGCAAGTATCCTTTCGTTTACTATAAACTGTATTCCTGTGTACTGCTACTACACTCAAGTTACCTCTGGTGCTCCCCCTTATGGCTGTGTATTACCACACTAAATAAAACCACTTGATTTTCCAATTTATCTGAGTCTTCCTTCCTGATGTCTGTCAAATTGAAGTTAACTGTTTAGCATATCATATTCATAGACTTCCGAAGCTGTGATCCACGCCAGCCATTATAATTACACTGCCTGAAGCATTACAGGGGGTGGGTTGTGCAGGGGAAAAGGGTGGCAATGTGTATGGGGAGGCAATGTGTGCAGAGAATGGGCCAAAGTGTGCAGGCAGGGAGCAATGTATACAGGGAGTAGGGCAATTTGTACCGGGAGGGGGGCAGTGTGTACAGGGGGTCAAAGTGTGCAGGCAGGGAGCGGTGTAGACAGGAAGTAGGGCAATTTGTACTGGGAGGGGGGCAGTGTGTACGGGGGGTCAAAGTGTGCAGGCAGGGAGCGGTGTATAAAGAAAGTAGGGCAATTTGTACCATGGGGGGGCAGTGTGTATGGGGGGTCAAAGTGTGCAGGCAGGGAGCAGTGTATACAGGAAGTACGGCAATTTGTACTGGGAGGTCAAAGTGTGCAGGCAGGGAGCGGTGTATACAGGAAGTAGGGCAATTTATACGGGGGGGGGGGCAATGTGTGGAAGAAAGGCAGGGTGTACAGGAAGTGGGGAAAAGTGTGCAAGAAGGGGGTCAGTCTGTACAAGGGGCTGTTTATACAGGAAGTAGGGCAATGTGTGCAGGAAGGGGGGGGGGGGGCAGTGTGTACAGGTGGGACAGAGTTTGCAGTCGGTGAATTTAATTTGGAATAATTCCCAGGTGGTATTTATTTTTTGTTTCTAATCAGACTAGTATGCCACACCCAGTCTTCAGTATCATTTATTCATGCCTCCACTTTGCAGGTCATCATCTCCATATAGTCTCCCTTATTGTCACGTCCATAAGTTAGCGGGTAAGCACAGGTATGATTTCTATTATCGTTACTGCAGGGGCCAAACACCAAAATAGGTCAGAATTTACCTGCTCAAATAAATTCCAGTCATATCTTGCATGACCAGCAACAAGATCCATCAGTTCTTCTGGTTGGAAAAATGACAGAACGTCTTTGTCACAAACTTTGTGCAGTCCGGTCTTGAACTCCTCAAAAGCCTCGGCCACAGAGGTGTTGAAAATGTAGTCAATGTACTTGTTCACATAGTTGTGCCTTTAAGATATAAAAAAATAAAATAAAAACTTTTTTCTAAAGTTCATCTCACTTTTATTGATTAATATGTATTACAAACATCAATATATCTTTGCTTCTTTGACCTAACTCACACAAGGGGGAGTGATTTACTGATGGAGTAGCTATATTAGTAAACCAGCCACGTGTTCTGTCGGGGGAGGGGGGGGGCAGCCCCCCTGTCAGAATACAATAGCTCAGCCACTTGAATCATTTTTGATGCAGTAATGCTCCTAAAAGTATTCACACACCCCCATGTGTGAAAAAATAAGATTAAAGCAGGCCATACATCGTCAAATT
This sequence comes from Rana muscosa, assembly GCA_029206835.1. Classification (NCBI taxonomy): domain Eukaryota; kingdom Metazoa; phylum Chordata; class Amphibia; order Anura; family Ranidae; genus Rana; species Rana muscosa. The sequence continues at coordinate 446,959,208 of CM055116.1, forward strand.
TCAAACAAATTTTCCTTTCAAAATCAGAAAGTTCGTTTTTTTTGTGATCCGATGATGCCACCATTGATTTTCGAAATTCGGCCGACCAAACCTTCAATTTCACCTCATGTTACTACAGAAAAGAATTTGTGGCCGGGAATCTTCTTTTCTCTCTGGGAATTTTCTTTTCTTGCACATGCGCATTTTTTTTCTATTACATTTCTCACACGATTCTCCCATCATTGATTATAAAATTGTTTGTTTTTCAAAAAATTTCCAACATGTCCGATTCCTCAAATTTGATTACCGAACGAAAATCGGCTGTTGCTGCAGCCCACTAATGGTGCGAATTTCATACGAAAATTCTTAGATACGATTTTCTAAAGAAACGTATTTTGAAATTCGAACCGTGTATGGCCGGCATAAGATTTAAGATTTACAAACTACCAGTGTTTGTTACACCATTTTATATTCCTGGTATGTGTCTGCTGTACCATGTACTTGTATGAAAATGTATCCTGCTCTCTTTGTATTACTTCCTTTGTGTGAAATCCCTGGTGTTCCTGACAGTCACTCTGGTTTCCTATTAAAAACTGACCACACTGTGGTCAGTTCTCTAGCTATGCTGGGTCCTCAGTATGCTCTCCTCCAATGATCAGCCTTGTTCTGACACACCTTCCTTGTACAGCCTTTCACTGGGAAGCTCAGTGTACTGTTGCTTCTCCTCCCCCAGCTCTTATACAGCTGAGTACAGAGGGAATGTGATCACTTATAAAAAAGGGGAAAAAAGGGTATTTATGTTTTTTTTAATTCATACACAAATGTTTTGCTTTTGTTTTCTATTTTAAACTGAGTGGACTGTTTTACAAGGTGATTGTTTACAACCACTTTAAATGGTCTTGATGTTTCAAAGCAGAACTAAACCCGGCTATTGTTTTCAACCAAGGAAGCTGCCATCTTGGCCTCTGTCTGCTCTTCAACTGCTATGATGCTGCACATTTGATCAGTTATGACACCAGCCATTTAATGGTTTGACAATTTGGTTGAGAGCACAACCACATTCCAGGAATGTAACTGTTTTTTGTTTTTTCTAAATGGATGGGTTTAGTTCAGCTTTAAAGCGCAGCTCCACCCTAAAGTGGAACTTCCGCTCATCTGAACCCTCCCCCCTCCGGTGTCACAATTGACACCTTTCAGGGGGGAGAGGGGTGAAGATACCTATCTAAGACAGGTATTTGCACCCACTTCCGGGAGTCCTCTCTCCGGGATATCTGTGGGAAGCACGTCACTTCCCGCAGAATACCCGTAGTGTTCTGGGAGACACTCGGCTCCCAGAACACAGGAGGACCAGTCAGAAAGGCGCAGCGCAACTCGCGCATGCGCCGTAGGGAACCGGGCAGTGAAGCCGCAAGGCTTCACTGCCTGGTTCCCTCACCGAGGATGGCGGTGGGGGCAGCAGAGTGACGAGCGATTGCTTGTCCTCTGCTGCGGACGTCGCTGGACTCCAGGACAGGTAAGTGTCCTAATATTAAAAGTCAGCAGCTGCTGTATTTGTAGCTGCTGGCTTTTAATTTTTTTTTTTTTCGGCGGACCTCCGCTTTAATGATACTTTGACACAATAAATGTCTGACCTAAGCACCTCTATGGTCTAAAATGACCCCTGATGTAGACCCTTGTTTTGTAGGTCCATGGAAAAGCTTATTAACCACTTGCTGTCCATAAGCTACAAATAGTCTGGAATTTAAGTGGTTAAAATCGGCTTAAGTCAGCAGCCATGACCTGAGTTCTCTTTATATCACCTAGTGACCAGCTTTTCAGTAAAAGTAATCCAGCTGGCTGTAGAGCACCCAGTCACTTTGACTGCACTGTAAAGGGCCACAACTCGCCACTGCCCACCATGGTTTCTAGGCCCTCCTGTTCATTTGGAGGGCCTGTGACCATAGTAAACTCTGTCAGGATGCTGAGTGGGAGGAGCCCAGGGAACATTCATTCCCTGGCCTCCTCTGCATTGGATTACCCTGGAAGTGACAAGCATTTTGTCACTTCTGGGTTCTGAGCTGTCATTCTCTGTCTTCTGTGGCCAGGGAAGCAGCTAATTAAGCATGGATTTGTGTGTGATTATCTGCAGTAGAGAGCAGGGGAATTTAAAAGACCTCTGAGGTCTCCATAAAGAGAACCTGTCACCTGCCTATGCTATTATATTGTTACAAGTTAAAAGGAAAAAAAAGTGTTAATAAATGTAATTATCATAAAATAACTAAACATTTTAAAAAGCAACCCTGTCACCCCATGCACACACATATATACAAACAAAAAGCACCTGTAAAAGAAGACATTTCATACTTTTGTCATTGGGCAACAGCTTGAAGAATCTTTGCTTGCAGAATCTTCATATCCGACACACTTCCAAGTGTGTCCGATGCCTGCGTTCCCCATCATGCTCTGTGATTCCTCCCCCTGGCCCCTAGGTCACTACAGGACACAGTAAGTAATGTAGGGGCAAGCGAGAGGAACCACACAGCAAGGCAGAAGGCATGTGACACACCCAGAAGCATGTCAAATATGAAGAGTCTTCATGAGTAAAGATCCTGCAGACACATGTCTTTACAAACCCAGATATTACTTTGTAAAAGTAGTTCTGATATCACTGTGCTTCACAAATCCTGTACAGAAAGCAGAGCTGTCATAGGGACCCAGCAGATCCTCTCACTACAGACTGCCTGCAAAAACCTACAGGGGATGGATTCAAGCCCAGTCATCTTGCACAAGAAGAGAAAGCAGCAGTGACTGGTGAATGCATGCGGCTCTTGTAGTTAGACAATATTAATTGACTCTGGAATTTAACTTTAAGTCTCAGAGTGATCATGAATTAATGGATAATAAAAATAAATTCTTGTTTTTTGGCCCACTAACGGGGAAGCACAAGAGCACATGCAGCAGTGGCGGAACTACCAGGGTCGCAGCATTCGCGCTTGCGACTGGGAAGAAGGGGGCAGTATGACGGGCGGGGGGGTAGTGTGACAGGAGTGGGGGGGGGCAATGTGACAGAATGGGGCATTATTACATTAGGACACACAGATTAGATGACTTCACTCACAGTTTTATATAAAACAACAAATACACCCCTTGTACATACTGCTTTTCTTGTTCATACATCACGGGACACAGAGCAGCATAGTCATTACTATGTGGGTTATATAGAATTACCTTCAGGTGCTGGCACTGGCATTTTCCAAAACAGGAAGTACCCTCCCCTATATAAGCCCCTCCCATCCGGGAGTACCTCAGTTTTTTGCCAGTGTCTAAGGTGTTGGCCAAGGTTAACATGTATTCATCTGGGCTTGTGTACAGGTTCTCTGGGCCTTAGCAAGCTATTCCGGATCCGACCAAAAAAGCTTCATAGCTAAACGGTCGGTACCCGGGCCTTGCAGAGAAGAGCAGGGTTTTGCCTGTAATGCCTCTCTTAGGAGGGCTGGACCCTGGGATCCAGAGCTCTGGTCATACCCAAAACCAAGAGGCTATCTGTGCAGGGTGCTATACAGGTCCAGGGGAGTGGAATCCTTGGGAACCCGGTCCCTGAAGGTCTAGTACAATACCTGCCGTGAGAGGTGAAGTTTGGGCTTCTGTAGACCAAACAAAGTCCTGCGGCGGGGAAAAGGTAAGTGGGGGCCCCTCAGGAACTTGGTTCTATTGAGGGGACCCCCAAGCCTAATATGTCTTTCTGCCTGTTACCTAAAGGTATTCCCGCTAATAGCTGTATATGCCTAAGAAATCCTAGAAATGTATTTTCATAAAGGAAGTTTTAAAAACTATAAACCTGGAAATGTTTTTCATAAAGGAGGTTTTAAAAAAAAAAAAAAAAAAAAAAAAAAAGACAAAAGTGCGGTACCTGTGTTTGTCCACTAGAGGCCGCTGTGGAACGTCTTTTTTTCTTGGGACTATTCCTTCCATGGTGAAAGTCCAGGCAGATGAGTGAGCTCTCTATCAGGGAAGCTGCATTCCTCTGTCATGCTGCCAAGTAGTTTCCTTCCATCCCCGAGTCCTGGTGAAACAGGGACCCTGGCTCCTCTCCCTACAGGGCGCCAAGAGCGCACACGTGCACGCGCGCGCGCACACACGCTTTCTTTTTATAGATTTAGCTTCAAAAAAGTGGGCGGAGCCTGGCGGATGACGCGCTGTGCGCCCAGCGCTTCTGCGCATGTGCGGGCGTCCCAGCAAGATAAAAGGACTCAGTCCACGCTGCTTGCTATGGACACAGAGCATGAAAAGGAGCTGGTAGCATGGTATAGGGGCTTACAGCGGGCGGTTGATACAGGCATCCCCAGAAAGACGCATTAGTAGACACCCACTGATGTACATAGCAGCAAATTGCATTAGACTATTTCAGTAAAGGGGTGTATTGCGGCTGGAATACCTCAGCTTTGAACTAAGGAATATGCCGCCTAAAAAACTCCGAGATATACCTCTCAGGAAGTGTAGGGGGTCTCCATCGGGCTCTGAGGATCTGGAGCAGTCATCTGCACCCTCCTCCCCTGAGAAATCAGAGGTTAATACCCATAAGGAACCCCCGGGAGTGCCAGGTACTGCGGCTGTCCTCAGTCCACCTGCTCCTGCATATATAACAGAGGAGGTTTTTGCCTCAACTCTGGAGGGATTGGAGCAGAGATTGGCAGCATTGATCGCTTCTTCTCTGCAGGAAAGAAAGCGCGCCAGATCTCCATCACCTCCATTAGAGTGCCTGTTGGCAGAGCAACAGTCCCAGGAAGGGACCGACCTACCTGAAGGGGATCAGGAGGAGGTTAACTCTGTTTTTGAGGAATCGACAGTAGATGAACCATTTTCAGCATCACAGACTGAAAGATTGTGGGTCCAGACCCTAACTGACATGGTTCGATCTGCATTTAAAATGCCTCTTGTTGAACCATCAACTACTGCTGTCTCCTCATTGGGGTCGCTAAAAGCTCCCCAGGTTAATTGCTCCTTTCCAATACATCCATTATTGGAAGGACTTATATACCAGGACTGGGAACATCCTGATAAACTATTTGTTCCGCCTAAGAAATTTCCGGTGATCTATCCCATGGAGGAAAAGTTCACCCAGAGATGGAATGTTCCTACGGTGGATGCAGCCATCTCTTCTGTGAACAAATCACTGACATGCCCAGTAGATAATGTTCAAATGTTCAAAGATCCAGTAGATAAAAAATTGGAATCTTTATTAAAATCTGCTTTTTCCACAGCAGGGGCTGTTACACAGCCAGCAGTGGCAGCTATTGGGGTCTGCCAAGCTTTAAAGGATCAGATGAAAATGGTCCTGAGGGATTTGCCAGACCAGCAGGCCCAGGCTCTGGCTGATCTGCCTAGAGCATTATGCTTTGCGGTTGACGCCATCAAGGATTCTATCCATCAGGCCTCCCGCCTCACGCTGTCTTTGGTACATATGCGTAGGCTTCTGTGGCTCAAAAACTGGTCTGCTGAAGCTCCCTGTAAGAAGCTCTTAGTTAGCTTCCCATTTCATGGGGAACGCCTTTTTGGCGAGGACCTGGATAAGTATATCCAGAAGATTTCCAGTGGTAAAAGTACTCTCTTACCGAGTAAGAAGAGGTCTAGGGGTCCATCTTTTAAGAGGACTACCTCTCCTATCCCTGCGACGTCTGCTACTAAGCAGTTCCGACGGCCTCCTCGGTCAAACTCAGGGGGTAAAAATCAGGGACAGTCACAGGGTAATAAGAAACCCTGGATTCGAAGGGGTACTAAACCAGCCTCCAAGTCAAGCCTATGAAGGGCTGCCCCCACTCAAACGGGTGGGGGGAAGACTTCAGTTGTTCGCAGAGACCTGGCGGGAGACGATCAAAGACAGATGGGTGCTCTCCGCAGTAACTCTGGGATACAAGTTGGAGTTAAAAGAGTCTCCTCCGTCCCATTTTATGTGGTCAGGCATGCCAAGAGACCCTCTGAAAAGAGGGTCTCTCCTATTGGCGTTAGAACAACTATTGCTCCAAGGAGTAATTATGGAGGTTCCTATGGAAGAGTGGGGGTTGGGTTTCTACTCAAACCTTTTCACAGTCCCGAAGCCAAACAAGGACATAAGACCCATATTGGACCTAAAGAGTCTAAACAAATTTCTAAACGTCCGGTCTTTCCGGATGGAGTCGATCCGATCGGTCACCGCTGCCCTACAGGGGGAGGAATGGTTAGCCTCGATCGACATCAAAGATGCTTACTTGCATGTTCCCATCTTTCCAGGTCATCAAAAATTTCTACGCTTTGCAGTAGAAGGGCGCCATTTTCAGTTCAGAGCCTTACCATTCGGTCTGGCCACAGCACCACGAGTGTTCACAAAAATTCTGGCCCCACTGTTGGCCGATCTAAGAACACGAGGTGTAACGATAATGGCATACCTAGACGACCTGTTGTTGATGGACCACTCAGTTGCCAAGCTAGAAGTGGTAATTGTCGATACAATCAAGTATCTAGAATCTCACGGTTGGGTCATCAACCTGGACAAGTCAGCCCTACAGCCAGTGAAAAACCTGGTATATCTAGGGCTACGGCTGGATTCAGACCAGAGGAAGATTTTCTTACCTCTAGACAAGGTATCCTCTTTGAGGGGCTTGGTCCGTCTGCTTTGTGCAAAAAGACAGCCGTCCATACGCCTGTGCATGAGGCTGCTAGGAAAGATGGTAGCATCATTCGAAGCTGTGCCATACGCCCAATTCCACTCAAGGAATTTACAGAGGGCCATATTGTCAGCCTGGAACGGAAAAATTCAGGCTCTAGACTTCCCGATGGTTTTGTCCCCTTCCGTTCGGAAGAGTCTCTGCTGGTGGTTGATCCCCCAGAATCTCCAGAAGGGAAAACCCTTCAGTCCGATATCCTGGAAGGTGGTCACTACAGATGCCAGCCTTATAGGCTGGGGGGCAGTACTGGAGCAATTGTCTCTCCAGGGCAGATGGTCAAATGTAGTAAAAACCCTGCCCATCAATCTCTTAGAGATACGAGCAGCCCGGTATGCCCTAGTAGCCTGGACATCCAGACTCCAAGGGTCCCCTGTCAGAATTCAATCAGACAATGCCACAGCAGTGGCATATATCAATCATCAGGGAGGCACCAGGAGTCGTGCAGCCCAGAGGGAAGTAAGTCACATCCTGGAATGGGCAGAAAAGCATGTCCCATGTATATCAGCTGTCTTCATTCCAGGGGTGGAGAATTGGAAGGCGGACTTTCTGAGTCGCCAACAGTTATGCCCAGGGGAATGGTCCCTTCATCCCGAGGTCTTCCGAGCAATATGGCAGCGGTGGGGAACACCGGATGTAGATCTGCTAGCATCCAGATTCAACGCAAAGGTGGACAGATTTGTCTCCCGGACAAGGGATCCCCTCGCTTGCGGCTCGGATGCTCTGGTGTTCCCTTGGGATCAGTTCAGACTGATATATGCATTCCCTCCGCTACAATTGTTGCCTCGACTCCTTCGCAGAGTCAGGTTGGAAAAGAAGCTGGTGATCCTGGTGGCTCCAGCGTGGCCCCGAAGGGCCTGGTACGCGGAGATCATCAAAATGTCTGTGGGGAGTCCTTGGACCCTTCCACGTCGTCCGGACCTGCTTTCGCAAGGACCGATATACCACCCTTCCTTACTAACTCTAAGTTTAACGGCCTGGCTATTGAATCCCACATCCTAAAGAAGAGAGGTCTCTCTAACTCTGTGGTATCAACTATAATCAATGCCAGGAAGCCTGTATCCAGGCAGATCTACTATAGAGTTTGGAAGGCGTACATCACTTGGTGCGAGGCCAGAAAATGGCATCCACGTAAGTACGTTATAGGCAGAATTCTGGACCTCCTGCAGTGGGCTGTAGACAGGAAGTTTGCCTTAAGTACTATCAAGGGCCAGGTTTCGGCCTTATCAATACTATTTCAAAGGCCCCTGGCTATGCATTCACTTGTCAAATCCTTTATGCAAGGGGTGACTCGTATTATTCCACCGATTAAAGCTCCCATATGCCCATGGGATCTAAATTTGGTTCTGTCGGTTCTGCAGAAGCAGCCGTTTGAACCTTTGCGGCACATTTCCTTGGTTCTACTCACCAGGAAATTTATATTTTTAGTAGCCATATGCTCGGCTAGAAGAGTGTCCGAATTAGCCGCCATGTCCTGTAAGGAGCCATATCTGGTTATTCATAAGGACAGAGTAGTATTACGCCCTCACCCAGCCTTTCTTCCTAAGGTGGTATCGAGGTTTCACTTGAACCAGGATGTGGTTCTTACTTCTTTTTTCCCCAAACCAAGCTCGGTAGAGGAAAAGTTATTGCATTCTTTGGATGTAGTAAGAGCAGTTAAAGCTTATCTAAAAGCCACTGCTCAGATTCGTAGAACGGATTCTTTGTTTGTTCTGCCGGAAGGCCCCAGAAAGGGTCAGGCAGCATCAAAATCTACTTTAGCCAAGTGGATTCGACAGGTCATAATACAAGCCTATGGCTTGAGAAGTAGACCGCCTCCGTTCAAAGTTAGGGTGCACTCCACGAGAGCAGTTGGAACTTCATGGGCAGTGCATCACCAGGCCTCCCTGGCTCAAATTTGTAAGGCCGCAACATGGTCTTCAGTACACACGTTTACTAGGTTCTACCAGGTGGACGTTAGAAGTCAGGAGGATGTCGCCTTTGGGCGCAGTGTGTTGCAGGCCGCAAAAGATCCTCATGCCTGATGGCGCCCAGCTTATGTATGGTGTATCCCCCCCCCTCATTTGGCATTGCTTTGGGACGTCCCACATAGTAATGACTATGCTGCTCTGTGTCCCGTGATGTATGAACAAGAAAGTAGGATTTTTAAAACCGCTTACCTGTAAAATCCTTTTCTTGGAGTACATCACGGGACACAGAGCTCCCACCCCTCTTTTGGGGACACGTATTGCTTTGCTACAAAACTGAGGTACTCCCGGATGGGAGGGGCTTATATAGGGGAGGGTACTTCCTGTTTTGGAAGTTGCCAGTGCCAGCACCTGAAGGTAATTCTATATAACCCACATAGTAATGACTATGCTTCTCTGTGTCCCGTGATGTACTCCAAGAAAAGGATTTTACAGGTAAGCTGTTTTAAAAATCCTACTTTTCTGTAGTGTCCACTGGATATCCCCCCGGCTAGCAGTTCTCTTCCCGAGTGTATACAATGGAGAGGGGAGGGGCCTCTGATCCGAGCAGGCATCGGTAAGCGTGTACAAGCAGAACAACTCACTTGTTCAATGAAGCTGATGCCTGCTCGGGTCAGAGGCCCCTTCCCTCTCAACTGTATACATTCGGAAAGAGAGCTGCTAGTATCTAGCCGGAGGGACATCCCGCAGATACTACAGAGCTTCCGATCGCCCCCCCCTTCTCCACTGTATAGTTAGCTGCCAGCCGAAGGTACAGAGGGAGATGTCGGATCCTGGGGTCCCCCCACAGCGGCGGAATGCCAGGGCCCAGTCGCAAGCGCGAATGCTGCGACCCTGGTAGTTCCGCCACTGCTGCATGTGCTTTTGTGCTTCCCCGTTAGTGGGCCAAAAAACAAGAATTTATTTTCATTATCCATTAACTCATGATCACTCAGAGACTTAAAGTTAAATTCCAGAGTCAATTAATATTGTGTGTCCTAATGTAATAATGCCCCATTCTGTCACACTGCACCCCCACTCCTGTCACACTGCCCCCCCGCCCGTCACACTGCCCCTTCTTGTCACACTGCCCCCTGCCCCCATCTTGTCACACTGCCCCCTTCTTGTCACACTGCCCCCTGCTGTCACACTTCCCAGATACCATTCTCCTGTCACACTGCCCCCTCTGCTGTCACAATTACCCCATCATACTGCCCCCATCACACTGCCCTCCTCCAGTCACAATACCCCCCATCATACTGCTTCCCTGTCACGCTACCACCCCTGTCATACTACCCTCTTCTTTTTTTACTTACCCCTCCTTTCACAGTGCCCCCCTCAGGACCCTTCCATTTCTGAATGGACACAGTGAGTGATCAGCACCACACTCACTGTGACCATTCATAACTAAAGCATAGTAACTGTGCTTCAGTTTGTGAATCAATGGGAAGCTCTATTGCAGCTGAGGGTGCAGAGATGGAGATTGAGGGCCCCAGACTCAGAGGAAAGGGCCCCTGCCAGGGTCGAGAGGGCCCTTCATGGTTTCTTGCACTGGGGCCTTGAAGGTTCTAGTTACGCCTCTGACATGCAGTACCTAAATCCCACAATGATAATTATAATCCCATGTAAATGTAATGATCGGTTGAAACTGAGAACTGTTAACTGCGAGAACAAGGATACATACTTTTTTACACTGGTCACACGCTCTGATGTTCCATTTGGAATGAGTTCCACGGTTTGGTTTTCCCAGGTGATCTAAAAGTACATTTAAATATTTCTGGTAGTTATATTTCAGAGTGAAAACATTGAATTATGTCCATCAACCAGCTTTCATTAATTCTGTTCTTAGTCTAGAATGCTGTTGTGAAATGAGAGTACGCAGTGTAGCGAAGAATCTCTTAATAAGATTACATCAATGATCTCATGGAAGACTGAGTTAGCTGAGCAGGCCAGAAGGTTAGATGTGTAGGTATCGGTTACCACTAAAAATAAATTATGCTTACTTAGAGCCAGGCAATATTATGGTGCAGCGTCATACAAAATGTTCTAATATAGCATTTGTTTGATAATGAGATTTGGCAGTGTATTAGGTACTATTTTTAAAATATGCCAACTGCAAATTTTCATTTAGACATTTCTGTAAAACATCTGTTGCAAACCTAAAAATTCAACCTAAATAATAGAATGAAAAACAGAGATTATGTATGTGAACCGCATGGCAAAATGAGCATCAGATCCAAAAAACATAGGCAACTTAAGATACAGATCTAAAGTCTGGCCATCTTATTGGTTCTTTATTGTGAAGGGCTGGGTCTCTGGACAATAGGAAAGTTCTGTAGATGGCATCAAGAGCAGCTTAGGGGGCCAGGATCAACTTTTCAAGAAAAGACATAATTCACTATCTGTATCTGAGGCTCTGTCAACTTGAAATGATTTTGCTAACGGTAAATATTCTACTATAAAAATCAAGCCGATTTTTTTTTTTTTTTTTAACAAAGATAGGAAAAATTAGCAGTAGCTCACAGCAACAGATACAAATCTGTCTTTACAAGCATATCTGATTATATGCTTTGCATTACTGCACTATTCTTTCTGCAGCTACACATTACCAGGGCCGTCTTAATAGCATCATGGGCCCCTGGGCAAAGTAATGCTCTGAGGCCCCACCAGCTTGCCCCAATTTACACACCTACTTTCAATAAATAAAGTATAAATACCGGTAGTTGATAGAATTTAACATATATTCATTAGTACTTTCAGTAAAGTACAAAAGGAAAACATTCCAGAAATCAGAGACTAGTCAACACAAAGGGCACAGTACTGGGGGGGTCAGTAGGGCACAACACTGGGATCAGGAGGGCACAGTATAGGGAAGGTCAGTAGGGCACAACACTAGGATCAGGAGGGCACAGTATAGGGGGGGTCAGGAGGGCATGGTATAGGGGGGGGGTCAGGAGGGCACGGTATAGGGGGGGTCAGGAGGGCACGGTCTGGGTTCTGGGATGCCTCTTGGGACACGACCATATCGGGACAGTTTAGTAAAAAGCATGACTGTCCCAGCAAATCTGGGACAGTTGGCAAGATTATTATGGGACCCCCCCCCCATGTACCTGGGGCCCCTGGGCAGTGCCCAGGAGTGCCCTTGCATTAAGATGGCCCTGCACATTACTGTAGGTCCTATGTGTTACTTTTCTACATCTGAATTCTGTGTAAAGCTACTAAAAATTCTCAAAAATGTTGTGTTAGGTGGGAACATCTGTGAATGCTGTTGGAGAGTGTCAGTATCAAAGGCGTAGTACATTACATTTCAACATTACTACATAGCATAGTGAGCACCACTGATAATATTGCCCCATAGAAAATTAGATCTTGGCAAATATTGCCTGCAGCAATTGAGAGAACTGCATCTGGCTTTTTATGGCCAGACTGAGGGGCGTGTTTTATTAAGTTAGACTTTTTTAGACACCTTACTTTTATTAGGCACCTTACTTCTTTTACACAAAAGGTAATTTATGCCCAAGAGGATGCCTTTGTTGCCTACTCCTTAGCTCAGCCTACATGCTACATTTCAGTACGAGATGTACCAATATACTGTGATCAAGGTGATTGTGCCGAAAACGTTAGCCCCTTGTACCCGTTTATGTGTACCTAATAAAGCATTCACTGAGGATTTGAAGTGCCGGCTTCTTCTATTGGAATGTTCTAAAAGAAAGCCGGGGGAGAGTTCCACAGCTACCTGGAATGCATGGTAGCTAATTTTGGACTACAGCTATCATAGGATGCACCTTAAAATCTATCAAAGCTGTGCATTTCTCATTATTGGACTTTACATATGTACACACCTCCCAACTTTTTGAGATGGGAACAAGGGACACCTATTAGTAAAAGTATGTCGGCATTGGACACACCCCCTGCCACACCCCCTTAAAGGAGAATTATACAAAAAAAAAAATGATTAGTTAAACCCACAAGTGCTTTTTTTACCACGGTTATTCCTTTATACTGGCATTTGAAATTTACAAATACAGCAATTTGGAAACTGGATGAAAGGTTTAGCACTGGAAAACACTTTTTGAAAGATAAAAAGTGCCTTTTATATACAATTATATAGATCAGACCAAAATGAGGGGGAACTGAGAAGGAAAGAGGGACTTTGTTCCAAATCAGGGACAGTTGGGAGCTATGCATGCATCCATAAATCGTGACATCTATGAAAAGATCAGTCATTAGAATAAGTAATAAATCAAGACCAGTTTCTTACAGTAAAATATAGTTCAAGGGCTTCCACTGCATTGTCTTTAGCATCCAGTATGATCTGTAGACTTCTACAAAATAAGAAAACATCATCATTCCAGGTTGGCCTGCATAAAATCATGATACTGTAGGTCTAAAATGCAAAAAAACATGCAGATTTGCCAAATGTCCCGATTTGTTTTACTAGCCTAAGATCCCTGGTGGCTAGAGACATGATTAACCCTTTTATTGCTAGCAGATCCTTGCTGGCTGTACATAATTAACCCTTTATTGCGAACAGATCTCTGATGGAAGCACATGATTAACCTTCTTGTAGAACCACGCCCATATTAAAAGAATGCCCCACCCCTAATTAAAATACATGCTCGGCCTACAGTAGCTTTCTGGACACACAGAATAAAAAGGTGTCGCTAAAAACTCTTTTGAAATGTTGGCACATGCAGTGTTTACTGGGATAATAGCAAGGAACCCATACATAAAATGGCCAGCTCTGCCCTAAGTAACTCTCAAGTTCTGACTTTACACATGCCCTGAAGATGAGGCTAACAATTTCAGAGCTCAATTTCAAAATCAATATTCTTTATAGAAATGTAGAGAGTCCCTGTCACCAGACCTCACTTTTAAATGAAAACCTTGCAGGAGTAGAGGATAATAAGCATAGTACATGCATGGTTCCCCAATTAAAAAAAATTCTCACGTTGTGACCTGTGTCATTTTTGTAGAAATCTGACCACTTCCTGAAAATGTAAATTTCCGTCTGTGCCTGCCCCCTCCCCCTGCTGGCATCAATAATTATGGTGAAATGACATGCACAGAACTAGGTAAATTTGACATATAATATCATGGCATGATTGGTTCTGAAATTTGTAGTATGGGGACTGGGTCTTTTTTTGAAATTGGAAAGTTTGCTGGTGCATACAATTCAAAAGGTAAGAAAATTTAATATACTGTATGAACCTGCCATTTCCTCACTGAACCTGCTGGTGGCACTGTGCCCATGTGACTCCAGTAGCCAGCAGCAGGTGTCTCCATGCAGGTTATCTATCATACTGCATAGTTAGAAGCTTTAAATTCCCCCATTACCAGCAACGAGGCACCTTAGCTTTTAGTCTACTTCCTTGCCGCTTTTAGTTGCTTAGTCTCACAATTCTGTATTTGTTCTGCTTGTATCCAGTACTGTCCAGCCCAGTTGTTTCCTTGATTTTCTAGTTCTCATCCCACCCTGCACATTTTTGCCCTTGTCCATCCTTGTATATGGCTGTTTATAGTATCCACAATAGTGGTTTCCCTGCAATTCCATAAGTGACCCTATTTGAAAAAGATCTGCAGGTGTTATATAATTCCTAAAATCGTTAAATTTTGAGTTCACTGATTCTGCATTAAAGTGTTACTAAACCCACAACAGTAAAATCAGTCCGTATATGCAGCATAGCATGCATGTTATACTCACTGTGGAACTTAAGGGGTTAATCCTCTGCATTGTGTAAAAAGGCTGTTTTATCCTTCCCTTCTGCACTGTCTATCTGGGGAAGGCCAGCTAACACAGGCAGGGTAGCCTACCTGCACATGCTCAGTTGTGTCTTTTATGCTGGAGAGAACATTTACTTGTTCTCAGAGCTAGCCAGGTCACATGATGTTGACATCACACATGTGGGTGTGTATACAGGCTGTAGTGGAAATCTCCTCCCTGAACTCCCAGCACTGGAGAAACTGTGCAGTTTATTATGTAACCGTGGTATACAGATCAGCCAAAAAGGTACCGTATATACTCGAGTATAAGCCGAGTTTTTCAGTCCTTTTTTTAGGGCTGAAAGTATACCCCTCGGCTTATACTCGAGTCAGTACCTCAAAATCGTGAATTTCCGCGGCCGGCGTCCATTGTTCAAATCTCGCGCCGTTCTCCCTGTCCCTTCCGCGATAGGCGTTTCCAGAAAACACTGTGATGAGTGTTTGCGCCTATCACGGAGGTCCTCTTGTCCGACGTCCGTGATTGGCCGAGCACTGAACACAGTGCCTGCTGGGAAACGGAGTCGGCGAATGAGAGGACCTCCGTGATAGGTGCAACACTCAACACAGTGTTTTCTGGAAACGCCTATCACGGAAGGGACAGGGAGAACGGCGCGAGATTTGAACAATGGACGCCGGCCGCGGAATTACAAGATTTTGAGGTACACTGACTCGGGCACAGGGAGGCTGCAATGGACACAGTAAGGGGGCACAGTGAGGTGACAATGGGCAGTGAGATGGCAATGGGCACAGTAAGGGGGCACAGTGAGACGACAATAGGCACAGTGAGGTGACAATGGGCAGTGAGGTGGCAGAGTGAGATGGCAATGGGCACAGTAAGGTTGGGCAATGGGCACATTTCCCCCCCCCCCCCCCCCTCGGCTTATACTCGAGTCAATACATTTTCCCAGTTTTTGTGGTAAAAGTAGGTACCTCGGCTTATACTCGAGTCGGCTTATACTCGAGTATATACGGTATATAGTGGCAGTATTTTAATGTAAAAATAAGATTGATAAGGTGTGTGTGTGTGTGTGTGGGGGGTGGATGAACTATTTTCATATTACTGGGTTTAGTAACACTTTAAAGCTGAACTCCATGAATTAGAGATTCAGTTGTATTAACTGAAAAAAATAAAATAAATACAATGCATAATATGAATAGTAGCGGATCTGAGCAAGCAACCCCTTGTTGTCTGTGTGCAGAGAGGA
Organism: Rana muscosa; assembly: GCA_029206835.1. Lineage (NCBI taxonomy): Eukaryota > Metazoa > Chordata > Amphibia > Anura > Ranidae > Rana > Rana muscosa. The sequence continues at coordinate 446,974,778 of CM055116.1, forward strand.
AGCTGCCTTCACAGAACCCCAGCAGGACCCAGAAGATTGCAGCTATCACTGTAATAGCACTGTCTACTGCAATTATTTCCTCCTCCCCCAGCGGCTCATCAGGGATGACACATGCTAACTTACTTTTTGTGCCAATCTGGACCAATGTAAGTATGCAATACAGATGCAATTAAATGTAGTGGCTGCATTCCCTTTTTTTTCCCTGGTGATCCCGCCAATAACACTTCCAGTCCTAGAGTGACATTGCTTTCTTTACTGTATCTGTAGGGAAGCATTGTTTTCACCCTAGGCTGCTTTTTTTGATTTGGACTACAAATGCTTCACCCTCCTCCCATCTCCATAAACAGAGGGGAAGTGTTCAGTTTTCCTCCGAGATAGCTGGGAACAATGTAACTAATAACAGTGTAGCACAGAGTTATTTTAGTTGACAAGATTTCTGGCAGGATCAACTGGTATTTTGCATACACAAAAAGATATAAAAGAACAGTTTCAATATTATATTTAACAAACCAAAAGGGACAAAATAGGAGAATTTCATCATTGGGGATTACATTATCCTAATTAGATAACCGACTTACTTTCCCAAAGTAGGCTGCAATTCTTTTAAATCATCCAGAGTAGTTTTTTTGCCCAGAAGCTTCTTAAACAAAGCAAGTGGAAACGGCAGATACAGGACCCACTGATTGAAGATTGCCAGGCCACAAAGTACTCCATAATAATAATACTTTTTCTTTTCTGCCAATGCCTGCAATTGGGAAAAGCTTGGCTGTTTATGTAAGACCTTGCTGATGTGACCACCATGTCATGGCTACTAAATGAAATTTCTACAGACATTAGAAATACGTAAAAAAATAAATTACAGGTGCTTTATTTCACACTTTGTTACTCCTTAAAAATGTGGTTAGACAGTCCTTAATTTTTTTAAATCAGATTGTATTTAATAATACGTTTTCAAGTTAAGGGTACAAACATTACAAAACACATCGGACAAGATACATACAAAAAATAAATAAAATAAAAAATAAAAGAATAAAAATACATTCCAACACATTGCTGCAAAATTTATAAAGTTCAATACACTGGTCCATCCAGTTGAACCCAAGTGTTTATGTCACTACCATTTTCCATAGCTCTGTACATTTTGTTTGCTAAGAAACACATCTATACGTTTTTTTATTTTATTTATCCAGACTCCCCACTGACACTGCCAACTGTGTTCCACATCCTAACCTCTGTAACCGTAAAGAACCCTTACTTCATTGTGTGGCTGCATGTCTTCTTTAGAGACCCAAGATTACGGTAATAGTTTTCTCTCAAAGATACAGACCCCATTGAAAGATTTGTATATTGTGATCATATTCCCCCTTAAGCGCCTCATCTCCAGGGAGTGTAAGATTCATTTTTGTAGCCGTTCCTTATAACCAAGGTCCCACACAGTGGTGGCCTATCCACGGCCGCTAACCCCCATGCTCTGTCCACTAGTCTGACAGGACACCCCCCACCCCCACTTCATGCGTCCGTCCCCTTTCAGGAGGCCGGGCACGTCAATTATAGCGGCTGGGGTGTTTTTTTGAAGCACATTATTAGAGCCAGAGACTCTAATAGGCTTCAAAATAGGGTGGGCTCATGGCGCAGAGCATTGCACCAGGAGCCCACCCAGGTGTTACAACAGCAAATGAATATTCGCTTTTGAAACACTGATCCTCAATCCAGCCAATCAGAAGCAGGTCTGAGACCCATTTTTTAATTGGCCGAAAAGAGAAGAGTCCCAATTGGCCACCGAGGAGGAGAGAGGAAACAGAAGCCACGCGATGCCCATGGAGAGCAGGGGAAGGGAAAGCCGTCACCACCGCCAAGCAAGGAAAGCCGCTGGTGAAGCCCGGGAGAAGCACTGCCCACCATAGATGGGGTAAGTGCAACAGACCCACCCGACTGGGGGGTTTGCGGTGCAACTATTTGCCACTCCCAGCAAAAAAAGGACTACCGGCCGCCACTGGTCCCACAGCCCACTTATTAGCTTTGTTGCCTTTCCCTGGACTCTCTCCAGTTCCAGCATATCCTTCCTGAGGACTGGTGACTAAAACTGGACGGCATACTCCAGATGTGGCTGAGTTTTGGAAAGTGGTAGAAATATAGTTTTCTCTCCTGACTAAATACCCTTTTTAATGCATGCTGGCTATCTGCTAGCCTTGCTTGCTGCAGCTTGGAATTGCAATCTTTTGCGGAGTCTGTTGTTTATTAGGACAATATAAACATTGGATCTCTCCATCCTCCCTCAAATGATGCGTTTGGACAGCCGCACTCCAAAAATATTGCCTTTATTGGTAAAAAGGATCAAAAACTACAAGCTACAGCAAAAACTGAACACAGCTGACGCGTTTCACACTAATACTTAGTGCTTAATCATAGCTGACAATCACAAAAATGCATTTCAAATAAATATTCATTTCTAGTGACCAACAAAGTGGTGAATTGGATCCAATTAGCAAATTGGTAATTGAAAATTGAAACCTCCTGTGAACACAATCAACAACAATGAAGAAAAAGACAAAGATGGTCATTTATGCACATTTATCAATTAGTGCAGATCTTATGTTTTATGTTTTTGTGTACAATATGTGGTTAGTCTAATTTTAAATTTCATCAATGTTTTTAGTGTTTCATATATGTTTTAGCAAGGATTTAGAACAAGGATATGCAGATCGATGTATGTATTAATCTGTAATTTAACTGGCATATCTGTTCTATTGGGGTCAAACTGCCATATACGGCGTCAATATACAGCCATATATGTGCATAACTGGTTCTGTATTAACATCCACAGTCCTGGTGAGACATAACGACCTTGCTTGCTTTGCAAGGTTTTGTTCACTCCCATTGACACACATCCTCAGGGTTTAAAGGGGAGTTCCAGCCTTTTTTTTATGTTTATTAAAAGTCAGCAGCTACAAAAAGTGTAGCTGCTGGCTTTTAATAAACACACACTTACCTGTTCCACTGTCTAGCGCCGCGCCGCTCCGCTCCTCTCCCCCCCTTCTCCACCGGCGCCTCCATTCATAGTGTGGGCACCCGGCCGTGACAGCTTTCGGCTTCACGGCCGGGCACTCACCGCACATGCGTGAACGGCGCAGCGCTCTCTGAGTGGACAGGCGATCGCCTGGGACCTGTCACGTCCCAGGTGATCGCCTACAGGAAGGGGCCGCCAAAAGGCGATATGACAAATCGCCTAGGCAGCCCCTGGGTGGAGGGAGGAAGTGGGACAGGAAGTCCCACTCCTACTGAAGCCCCCACTCCCCCCCCAAAAAAAAATTACATGCCAAATGTGGCATGTAAGGGGGCGAGGAGTGGATTAAGCGGAAGTTCCAAATTTGGGTGGAACTCCGCTTTAAGCTCTAAACATATTTATGTTTGGAATGTGTTTCACACATACACAGCCGTCCATTGAGGATCACATTGCTAATATGTATACATCTTTAGCCAGGGGCGGGCTGGGCCGGGGGGCAGGCATGCATTTGCCCCCTGGGCTGCTCTAATATGCTCTACAAAGGCTGCCAGCTGAGAACCAGACATGCAGTTTTTGAGCTGGCCGAGTGCAGCAGCTATATCCAGTATAGTGAGCCGGCGATGTCTTCTCTGTCTCAGGGCCGACAGTCTTGTTACACAGAGCCCAGCCCCTCCCTCCTCCACACGATTGCCTGGCAAAGGCTGGACCTGCTCTCTCTCTTTCCTCACCCACACTCCAGGCAGCCCGTGTGCTGTCTGTGAAGAGGATGTGTGGGTGGGAAAGTTAAATCTGAGCAGTCAGCTGTAATCCAGTGAGTCTCCTGGGAGGCTGGGACCATACAAGTAAGTGAGCTCCTCCTCTCTCCCTCTCTGCAGTTAAATTTTTTTATTTTTTTTCTAGCAGTCTGTTACAGTACCTTGCCCTAGGTGTTATGATGTGGGCTCACACTGGCATGATGCGGTTTTTCTGCAGTGCTGACAGTCTTCCTGCATGTTGCCCCTATTCCCATAGAGGTTGCACATTTTTACTGCATGTTCTGAAAGTGCACAAAACGTCCTGAATGCTGCATCTTTGATGCAATTCCAGAAAATGCAGCAAAAATGTGCAACCTGAGGGACTATGATTGTGGAAAACTGCCAGTTCACCAGTGTGAGCCCAAAGGCTTGTATTCACTTGCAGCAGGCACTGCCACTCCACTTAAAAGTGACAGGCAGAGGAGGTGAGATCACATTTCATCCCTGCCTGTTTTAACCCCCTAAATGCCAATCCCTCCAAGTAATGGCACGGTTCACTTTGAACTCCACCTTGTTTCCATTACTCTCTGTAGGTATTAGATGTGCCCTCACCATTATTGTTTGCACATCTAATACCTAAAGAGTTCTGGAAATAAGGTGGAGTAAAAAGTGAATTTTTACACCTAAGTGGAGCACCTCTTTCAGAAGATTTGATGATATTATTAAACCCAAAAGGCTGGTGGACTTAAGCCACCATAGACAGATTTAATTTTCTGCTGAACCAACAGAATTTCAATCTATCAATTGACTTCAGTAGAACCAGCGTGTCTTTTTTCTTTTTTTGGCGGCAGTGATCACTGTATTCTGATGGCTGGAAAACTTTCACCCCAACAGAGAGTGACCCCTTTGCATTGCGGGCAATGTGGAGCAGTCTCTCTCTCTGTGCAGGCAGTGTCAAGTGGTCCCTCTCACTCTGTGCAGGCAGTGTCAAGCGGTCCCTCTCTCTGGGGCAATATGGAACAGTCTCCCCCTCTATCTCTGTGCGGGGAATGTGGCGTAGATGGATGGTGAGCCGATTCGGTGGTTCAATGGGCCACTTGACTGGACTTGCCCCCCAGGCCTAAGGCTGCCAGCCCTCCCCTGTTTAGCACTAACATCTCCACCGGTTTATATTCACGTAGTACGAATTTTGAATATTATTGGAGCTGGCCACAACTGTATATATTACACATAAACACAGGTAATAGAGGAAATGTAGTCTGTTACACACAATTTGTTTGTGTTTAACATTTACCAACTCACAATATTAGTCACACTACATTTTGGTTATATGCATGTGTGTGTCCATTTACAATTACGTACATGCATTAGGACACATACATGTTTGTAACATTTTCCCACATTATTATCATTATATTTTTTCTGCACACACATTCTTTCTGCACTTTTTTGATTCATTGGGAATTAATACATACATTATCACTTGTTCTATATATATTTACATGATTCCAGTATAAGATTTATATACAGGTTTTTTATACACATTGTTCACATATGTATGTTTATTCCCTTTCACTCTTTTAGTTCAGTTCACTGGCAACATTAGTTAAGACTGTTGATTGTGTTCACAGGAGGTTTAAATTTTCAATTACCAATTTGCTAATTGGATCCAATTCACCACTTTGTTGGTCACATGGTCACTAGAAATTAGTATTTATTTGAAATGCATTTTTGTGATTGTCAGCTATGATTAAAAACTAAGCATTAGTGTGAAACGCGTCAGTGTGTGTTGAGTTTTTGCTGTGGCTTGTAGTTTTTGATCCTTTTTACCAATAAAGGCAATATTTTTTTTTGGAGTTCGGCTGTCCAAACACATCCTTTCATTTTGCTATACGCATTGTCAGCATCCGTGGCTTCTGAGAAGACGGTAATTACAAACTAGACCAACCTGGAGCGGTGACTCCCCTTCCCTCCCTCAAATGATGCCTCTGTTTAAATTCTGCTCTCACACTAAATCTAACCCCAACATCAGGGCCAGATTTCCCATTAAGCACAGGCATTTTACTGTAGAGAGCAGAGGCAAACAGTAACACATTTACCCCATCATCAGTAGTAATGCAGTTAACCACTTCCCCACTGGGCACTAACCAGACCAATTTTTAGCTTTCAGCGCTCTCACACTTTGGGGGTTATTTACGAAAGGCAAATCCACTTTGCACTACAAGTGCAGACAACAAGTGCTAATGAACTTGAAATTGCACTAAAAGTGCACTTGCAAGTGCAGTCGCTGTAAATCTGAGGGGTAGATCTGAAATGAGGGGAAGCTCTGCCGATTTTATCATCCAATCACGTGCAAGCTTAAATGCTGTTTTTTATTTTCCTTGCATCTCCCCCTCGGATCTACAGTGACTGCACTTCCAAGTGCACTTTCAGTGCAATTTCAAGTGCACTTTGCACTTGTAGTTTGCACTTGTAGTGCAAAGTGGATTTGCCTTTAGTAAATAACCCCCTTTGAGCGACAATTATTCAGTCTTGCAACATTGTACCCATACAAATTTTTTGTCCCTTTTTCACACATATAGAGCTTTCTTTTGGTCGTATTTAATCACCACTGAGTTTTTTGCGCTATAAAATGAAAAAAAGAAAAGTTTGTAAAAAAAAAAAAAAAAAATTACAATTTTCTTCGTTTCGGTTATAACATTTAGGAAATTTGTAATTTTTCTTCATAAATTTGGGCCAAAATTTATACTGCTACATATCTTTGGTAGAAATAACCCATATCAGTGTAAATGATTTGGTCTTTGTTAAAGTTATAGAGTTTACAAGCTATGGTGCCAATCATTGAAAATTGATCAATCCTGATGTACTGGCGGCCTATCTAATTTCTTGAGGCCCTGAAATGTCAGGAAAGTACAAATACCCCCAAAATGACCCCTTTTTGGAAAGTAGGCATTCCAAGGGATTTAGTAAGAGGCATGGCAAGTTTTTTGAAGTTGTATTTTTTTCCCATAATTCTTTGCAAAATTAAGATTTTTTTTTTTCTTTTTCACAAAATTGTCATAACAAGTTATTTCTCACACACATGGTATATGCATACTCCCAACTACACCCCAAAACACATTCTGCTACTCCTCCTGAGTATGGCGATACCACGTGTGTGAGACTTTTTCACAGCCAGGCCACATACAGAGGCCCAACATGCAGGGAGCACCGCACCACAGGCGTTCTAGGGACATAAATTACACTTTTAATTTCTTGACTACCTCTTACACTTTTGAAGGTCCTGAAGCACCAGGACAATGAAAACACCCAAAAAATGACCTCATTTTGGAAAGTAAACACCCCAATATATATTCTATGAGGCATAATGAGTCTTTTAAAAAGGTCATTTGTTTCCCACAAGTTTTTGGAAAATGTGGAAAGAAAATGAAAACTCATCTGCTGGAGAGTGTGGTCTTTTGAAAAACCAACAGACTTACTGGCTTGATCACCAGATAAAAATAGAAGAAATCCTACAAAAGAAAACTAATGCAGCAATTATATTTAAGAATTGGTAAGCTGCAATATAATAAATATTTGCTTTTAGGTTTAATACTGCTTTAAAGGAAACCTGTCATGGGAGAAATATGAAACTTATCTTCTCAAAATGCTATTGCCTTGTCATATTGACATTCCAAGGGGAAGTGATCATAAAACAGGTGCAAACAGAATATGGATCAGCTGTGCATTGCAAACAATCAACTTTTATCTTTCATTTTCAAAGCGCAACTGAACAAGCTGTAGATAGACGCTGATTGGTTGCCATGCACAGCTGCTCCAGATTCTGTCTGCCTCAGTTTTGATACATTCCCCTCTTTGGCTTACATACCGTATGTTAAATCACTAACTCAGAACCAATATGAATGCAAGGACTTCTGACTTTTCTCTGACATTGTAGATCTGTAGAATTGTTCTAGCTCACTCATGGGGATTAACTCCAGGAATAAAGCGATAATTCTCCCACTCTACAAGACTCTGGTCCGGCCTCACCTGGAGTATGCTGTCCAGTTCTGGGCACCAGTCCTCAGGAAGGATGTACTGGAAACGGAGTGAGTACAAAGAAGGGCAAAAAAGCTAATAAAGGGTCTGGAGGATATTCGTAGAAAGGTTGCGAGCACTGAACTTATTCTCTCTGGAGAAGAGACGCTTGAGAGGAGATATGATTTCAATTTACAAATACCATACTGGTGACCCCACAATAGGGATAAAACTTTTTAGCGGAAAGGAGCAGACACGTGGCCACTCACTAAAATTGGAAGAAAAGAGGTTTAACCTTAAACAGCGTACAGGGTTCTTTACTGTAAGAGCGGCAAGGATGTGAAATTCCCTTCCACAGGCGGTGGTTTTAGCGGGGAGCATCGATAGTTTCAAAAAACGATTAGGATAAGCACCTAAACTACCGCAACATACAGGGATATACAATGTAAACTACTGACCTCCAATCACACACAAAGGTTGGACTTGATGGACTTGTGTCTTTTTTCAACCTCACCTACTATATAACTATGTATTGAAGTCAGAGGGTCAATATAACAGCCAGGAACTAGTATTTTCAGAAAGGTTTTGACAATGGTAGCCCCTTTATTTCTCCTTAATGTGCTGTTATATTCACCAAAATAAACTGGGGGGGGGGGGTAGAAACATACAGTATATTGGGGGATAATATCTATAAAAAATGTATACAAGTTGTCAGTGGCAACATAAAACCTAATTACAAATAAAAAGGAAAACTTACATGACTTGGAAACCATACTGGCAACATTGGGTCGGTGCAAGAGAATAATCCATAATCAGGATGAACCATCTTCTCCCCCACATTGAGAAAGAACTCCGTAAGAGCACCTCTGGGATTAACTGAATTCTCACCCTGAAATTCCACCTGTCAGGTCAACATAAACTTAGTATCTTGCCATTCATCAGCACATATAGTGTTTTTCTAGATAATCTAGCAAACATTTACCCGATTGCAAAATAAAAAAAATATAAAATACCCGTAATTCCTTCCTGAGATCACAGTCTTCTGCGATACTTAGTTTATGCAGGGTATCTTCCAACAGATGATCACGTCGCAATTTGAGGTGTAACAATGGTATCCTGGGATTTTCACCTATGCCCTGCATTCTATTCATCATCAGAGCTTGTTGAGCTTGAACCTTGGCATCCTGGAAAAAGAATACTTGTATATAAACCTGTTTCTATTAAAAAAGGATGATGGCGAGATTATATTTTATTAACAAAAACTAAGAGACTTTCAGTGTGCCATAAAAGAAATCTAAAATTAAAGATCTTTTACAGTCATTTACTCTGCTCTTTATCATCAGCAGTGTTATGATGTCAGAATTAAGGGAACAGTTGGCATGGGCAAAGATTACATCACTGGATCACCAGTTCCAACAATCAGAACTAGCGAGGGATAAGGACAGAAGATTTAGGCAAGTACAAAGAGGTTTGGATGGAGTGATCGATTGGATGCAAGGCCATGCAGTGGTGTATTTTGGTTTTGTGCTTCCCCAGGCAAGATGGAAAATGGGCTCCCCCCATCTAAATTTGTCCTTTGCACGCAAGCACGGGAGGACAGGGGCACTTTTAATTTTTCTTTAATTCTTCTTTTTTTTTTTTTTTTTTCACACTGTTACTTATTTTTTCTTTTTTTTTAGCACTCTTATTGCTGTCACAAGGAATGAAAACATCCTTGTGACAGCAATAGACATGTGAAAGGTACTCTTTTATGGAGAGATCTGGGGTCTATAAGACCCAAATACCCTCCCATGCACTTAAAAGCATTTAAAAACACCAAGATCTGTGTTTTTAAATGCTTTAGCTTTTTAAAAACTGGCACAGATGGTTTCCGAGTAAACCGGAAGTGATGTCATGTCATACAGTAAACCGTCCGGCTGGTCGATCGGGTCTCCTAGCAGGATGGGAGAGCCCTAGAAAGCCGCGGCAACATCCTTCCCACTGCTCGTAATCGCAATTAAGCAGCTAGTAAGCCGCTTCGATTGGGATTACAAGAGAGCTGACATCCGGCTCTCTAAAACAATACCGGGGTGATGCCTGCAGCTGCAGGCATCATCCTGGTACAACCACCGAAAAGACAGGAAGTGATTAAAGAGCCGCCTCTGCCCTTCTGCCTGGGGGCAGCGCCGCCCACCTGAAAAATACCACCCAAGGCAAATGCCTTGTTTGCCTCTCAGTAGAAACGCCCCTAGAGCTGAGCCATATGACCACGTTACCATAATACTTACATTCTTTTTCACTTCTCCATCAAAGTGAAGATAATGAACCTTAGTGGGAAATGTTAAGATATATGGATAGCGACAATATACTACAGGAACAGAACTGTCCTCAGCATCCTACAGATGAGATAGAAAAAAATATAAAAATAAAAAGGCTTACAACACTATACCATTGGTATAACAGCTTAGCAGGCAGAAATACAGTATTGTGTAATAAGAAAAAATTGCGCTAGAACCCAAAACTAAAATAAAAAGCTGCACTCAAAGTGAAAACGGAAGATAAAATAAATAGTGCAACGCTGAAACTTCAATAGTGAATATTGAAAATTACCACCAAGGAGTAAAGGGTAATGTATAACAAACAACAACAGTGAATCATGGAGAACAAAATAAATGTGATAAAAAACTCCAAAAATTGTATGCTTAAAGGTCCATGGGACATGAGCAAAAGTGGTGCATATGAAACTTCAAACAGTGTAAAAGTTCATATAATGTGAACACACAATATGATGATCCTTCCCATGGAGTGACCCGGGATGCAGGAATAACAGGTTGACTGTTGATAAAATCAAAAACTTCAAGGAGTAAATAGATGGGGTACTCTTACCACAACAGATGGACTCATCTATCCTATGACAGTGAGTCAAAAGGGCCTAGGGTCTCATTGACCTGGATCTCGGTGACCGGATCTCTGGTAATTGCCATGGAGATCTGGATGGTCCAAAGGAGGGTGGTCCAAAGAGCCGAAGTGCACAGCCTATACTCCTTCCACTACTCACGGTGTAGATCCGGACAGACTATTCTCCAACAGGCAGACCCAATGTCACTTAATGCCCCCTTCACTTTAAATGGGTAGAAGCAAGCTGAGGACTGATTCTGGCTCGGTATTACAGTATTATCTACAGTATTTCAGTCGATTTTTGCAGTTATCTAATCAGGAGATTATCTAACCAAATATTATGTATATTTTCTAAGGTTTAGGTGTCCTTGAGACCGTTACATTGTGCTAGAGAGCAGGTAAGGTTAACAGTCCACGTTGAAAGGAAAAGTCCACTTTTGTTAAAACTTAAATTTTTGTGAAATTTCCCCCAACCCTCTAGCCACATACGGTACTTGTATACTAACAGCCCCACTCTTGAGATCTCCATTGTATGGTTCTGCCCAGCTCCACAGAGCTTTTGCAGACAAAGCTCCAGCAATGAAGTTTTCTTAAATCCTTGTTAGACCCTTTCCTCTTAAAAGAGAGTGACATTGTTACATTTATAACATCATAGCTATTGCCTAGTTACATGCAAATATATGATACGTGTGGGAATGAGTTAGGAAAAGCAAATACCCTCTGCTCATGCAGGCATAGGGGTGGTGCTGGAGTACACCGGCTTACTTTCAGGTCAATTTTTACTTGCAGTCTGGGGCAGTAAAAATAGGTGGTTGGGCCACAGTTTTATCCCTCCCCGATTATCGACCCTAAAATAACACACTGGCCAGAGGGGTTTTACACATGCCTTGGCTGTGGTGCTTTGCTTCGTGGCTGTGGCAAAAAATATACATTTTGTTGCATCTGGCAGGAAGTGCCGCCGTTGAACATGATCCAGTCAAGTGAATGCGCTTCACCAGAACCACAAGCCAAATGCTAGGCTGACACTTAGGACATTCCCATTTAAAAACCCCATTCAGCTGTCAAAAAAAAAAAAAAAATGCAGATCACTTTTAAGAGACTGCTGCAAGCATAAATAAGCAAGCCATTTTTAGGTCCTAACTGCTTTCTTATGCAGAGTCAACATGTTCAGTACAGTAGAAGACGAATTTGTCACCATTTGAAGTAACAAAGGAGAAGTAAAGCATCTAGAATTTAAAAGAAAAAAACAGGCTGGTTCACAGTGGTTGGGACGACTAGGATAAAGTGGTCACATCCTTGTTATGTAAGTGAAACTGAACAATTCATATGTGGATGAAGAGAATTGAATGGAAATGAGTTTCATATCCAAAAAGATGTCAAAATTAGAATTTTCACTTATATCACAAACTCAATAAAACATTAGGCTGGGTTCACACTTATGCAATGCCAGATATCGCATGTGATCCGTACCGCATGGCTGTGCACATCACATGCGATGTCTGTGCGATGTGAATTCAGCCAGTTTGTACGGCTGAAATCGCATTGCATTTTTGTCTGCACTGGAATCGGATTGCATGGGTGTTCAGACCCATGCGATACGATTCCATCAGATTTCACAGTTTACACTGCGGTCTGCGAACCGATTTGGGGGTGATATTAACTTTATATTGACACCCGCAGAGAACAGTGTGAAGTGCCTGCGATTCAGAGCCGATGCGGGAACCCGGACAGAAATGGCTGTGGTTCGCACATCACAGCAGTGTGAATCTAGACTAAGCCTAGGTTCACACTGTAGCAATGCAGGAACCAGCGCGATTTCAGAGCCAGTTCCTGCATCGCATCTCTCCCGCAGGCAGTTCACACTGCCCTCTGAACCGCTGCGGGTGTCTATACAATGTTAGTGACACCCCCAGGTTGTTTCACAGATCGCAGTGCGAACTGTAGATTCGGACAGGAATCGGATCGCATGGGTGAGAATTTGGTACTCTAAAAAAATGGGACCAGAGTGCATCAGTACCCTCAGCTCAATGCTTCAGCGTTTGTGTGCTCTCTACTTCCTGTCCTTTCTAAAGGAATAAATGTCTGCAATTAAAAAGTCTATGGGTCTGCCACTGCAGCAACTAATTCCAATCAGAAAAGAGCAGGAACAAGTAAAAAAGAGCGCATGGACCAGAAGTAATGAACTAAACCACTGATCTGTGTTTCAATTTTAAGAGAGCCATATCCTATAAAAGACAAGCATAGCAGTAGGCATAATTAATGATGTTTTTACTCACAGGTTCCTTTTGCCATATGCGCCAGTTGCAAAAATCCAAAGGAACAATGATCACCTCAGAAACCTCGGGAACACAGAAGTGAATTTCTGGAACTTTAAATTGGGCTTTATTGTTTACCTGCATCACAAAAATCTGAATTACTTAAAATAAAACCTATAAAATATAAATACACCAAAATACAAAACTTTAGTGGTATCATTCAATAAAGAGTTTATATTAAAGTTGATTCTCAAGTGAAGTAACCCAAGCACACAATTCTGATGTGTGCAAATCTTGCCCACCCTTCCTGCCTCCTATATATTCCTATCAGACAGTCAGGCAACCCATCATTGTGAAGGGACATAAGGAATGTGTGTTTCTTTGGTAGGGGTAGATGGAAGGAAGTGTCAGACTTTTGCCCATCAGAATTACCTGGGTGATTTAGCTGTAAAAGCAGGGTATTAGAGGCTGCTACAGGTGTGTACAGGGCACCACCATGTTTGATAATCTAGTACATGCGCAAATATGCTGAAGCACATCTGAGCACATGCAGGGAGTTACCTGCACATGCGCAGACATGCTGAGATCTGAGGCTACCATACCAAAGCCCTGCTTCTTGGGATGTGTGACACAGACAACCCAGGAAGCATGGGTGAATATCATTCCCACCTAGTGTTTTACTGCAGCTCAAAAGGTTTGGAAACCTTTAAAAAAAAGAAAAAAATGATTGTGGGAACGGGAGGGGGAGGAGTGAATAAGTTGTTTTATATGTGTAGCGGGTATCAACATTTAGGGGGAGTGTCTGGGCGGTAGCATGGCCCAGATGCACTAATTATTAGGGATTTATGGCCATTTTGGTTTGTGGAAGATAATAATGGTGTTCAGTTCCCTGCGGCCCCTGGGTGGCGCTGTCGCTTTGGGCTGGGGTTGAACCATCATTGTAGGGCCGTGCCCTTTGTGTCCTCTCGCGGCAGTAGTACAGCGGGGCGGGAACCTGCTGTGCCTGCTGGGAGAGGGTATAAAGGGGGCGGGCAACTTGCGCATGGGGTCCAAGCCCCAGGCACCTTCAGCCTGGGGGCTGCTGTCCTGTTCGTCCGCACCCGGGTGCCCTCGGCCTGGGAAGTTCGAGTTCCATCCCAGGCACCTTAAGCCTGGGGTGAGGTACTAGCAAATGCCTGGGGCCCAGTACCTTCGACTGGGTCCCGCATGGGAGAAGATACCTAGGGGCCCACCAAGTGAGGGGACCCGAGTCTTGGGCGAGGAGAACCAGGGAGGTGACCTGGCCTGAAGATCCAGCGCAGCATTGGCTGGTGACAGTGCAGGCCTCTGGTGACCGTCCGGATGGATCATCTCCCTAACAGGGGCAGTCATTAGAAGGTAGTCCACGTTCTATGGTCTTTGCAGAGACCCAACTACAATCAGGTCGGTGGCAGAGACCTATCCAAAGGTCTGTGGCAGGGACCTCATCGTTCACCCGGTCTGTGGCAGGGACCAACCTCACGGTCGGTGGCAGCGACCGTGCGCCAAAAGTTGTTGTGAACTCCTAACAGCTTCTCTAATCCGAAAGGATTGTGCCTGAACCCTCTCCCCACCAAGTTGTGTTTGTATCAACCTGTCTGCTTGCAAAGAGGCATATTTATCTCTTGCGGAAATAAATATAGAAGTTGTACTGGCACCTGGTGTGGGCTTACTTTTCTGGGAGCAAAGTGTTCTACATTCCTCTATCGACCTGCAAGCGGAGAAGTGGAAGCTCCGGACCGGGACACAGACCCGAAGGTAAAGATTTTAGCTCAAACCTCTAAACATACACAAGGTGCGAGCTGGTGGTACACCTCACCCTTCTCCCTGGTACCCCTAGACGAGTCAGCCAGACGTAAAAGAAGAAGGGAGAAAGCGGGTGAGGCCGCTACACATGTTTAAGGGTAAAGGTCTGCTTTAAAGAAGAAATTACTTTGAAATCTGTCCAAAAAAAAAAAAAAATTTAGGCAGGACGACAAAGGACTAGTCACCAATATTGCTTGTGGTTGCCCTGCGATTGATCTTCTTCCATTAGAGACCCACCATGCCTTGTTCAGTACTGTGTCTCAGCAGTAGAGTCTCCCGACGCGTTTCTCAAAATGTTGCATCGTCTGGGGCATGACTCCACTGTTGCCTGTATGCTATTTATATGTGACAGAGACCTCCCCCTGATCTGCCCACCAGAACAGCACTTCCTGTGAAATCAAAGATGGCGCCAAAGCGTGCATCCCAAGCCTCTCTATGGAACCCCTCCATACGTGACTGGTTCATTTGTGGGAAGCTGTATCGGCCAGAAGGGGAGCTATTAATAGTATAATGTCAACATATATAGCCGCTTACCTATGCATGGTAAGGGCTAAATCCTCTGATTCCGCATGTGTGTGTGAGATCCTCGTGATAGGAGCCATGACACCTTTAACGCTGTCTAATGACAGCCTGGCGTGCCCGTCCCACAGTCCCGCATCACTCCGCCTGCATATGCAAACGAGACGCCGGCCGACGTGCGGACGTACACGCCATACGTGGGCGGCGCAGCGGCGCCGTCCAACGCCACATGACCGTCACGTGACATCACGTCACATGATTATCCAGGGTATAACACAACAGCGTCATCTATCTCGAGATGACAGTCACGTGACATCACATGTCCATCACGGAGCCCCTGCTACACAGGGAACACCCATAACAAGCAGAAATGACGCTGTGCGTCATCAACAGCAGGCTCAATTATAAACCGAGCGCTGCGTTCCAACGCCATGCATAACACAGAGCGTGGAACGCAGCCCTGACTGGAATCACATAAACCCCTAGCGGTCTCCATAGATATAATATGTCTACTAATGCGGCCAGAAAAGGGTATTGCATGCAACCAAAAGAAAATGGGTGCGATGGTGACTGCCTTTAATATTATAAAAAGGGTCATAGAACAATTAAAAAAGAATAAATAGATGACCAAAAAGGAGGTATTAAACCTATTGATCATCTTACTGTGTGTGGAATAAGAAATCTTGACATGAAAAGTTAGTCTCCTGTAAGAGACAAACTAAGAGGCCATTATCCTAAATCCTCACAAAATGAATTTGTGATTAAGACAACAATTGCTGTCTAATGGGCAAACCAGGAGCGGCCTCAATCCAACTACACAGTAACTCATAAAAATCACATAATATATGACATAGATAAAATACATAAAATATAACAAAAATAAAAAAGGAAATAGTCATGGGGGATAATAATCCTCCTGAAATTTCCTTAAGAAAAAGTATGATTGGTCCATGGTCTAATGGAAACTGCCATTCTTAAGATTGGTCGATAAAGGAATTAATATCCCATTCGACGTTTAAACCAGACGGCCTGTGCGTTTGTAATTCATATATCCAGTAGGTCTCCAACTGAGACACACCCCTAATTTTAGGGGCACCCCTCCAATGGGGGATGAAGTGATCAATGATCAAAAATTGTGTGCCAGCTGGATTCCTACCGTGATGCAATCTGTAGTGTCTGGGCACCGTATGATTAACATCACCCCCCAAAATAAGAGAAACATGTTCACCTACTCTCACGGAAAACGGCCTAATTGTACGGCCAACATATTGTTTCCCGCAAGGGCAGGTGATAAGATATACTATGTGTGTGGTGGAGCATGTGCAAAATTGTTTAATTGGATACACCTTCCCTGTCTTAGTTGACCTAAACTCCAGGGTTTTGCTCCTACCAGATGTGTTATACCTACACACGCTACACCTCTTACATGGATGGTAGCCCACCAATTGATGAAAAAAGGAGGGGCGTACTGGGGGGTTGATGATATTAGGTGCTATTCTACCCCGAAGGGTAGGTGCCCCTCTGAAAATAACTTTGGCCTGATCTGGTAAAACTGAACCAAGGATATTATGGTTTTTCAAGATATCCCAGTGCTTTACTATAATAGCTTTCACTTGTTTATGCTGTAAGGAGAAGGAGGTAAGCATCGCCCATTTAAAAGCATCATTGGGTTCGCCTTTCTGTTTAACCATCAACAGAGAATCCCTATCGGTCTCCAATACCTGTCTAAGGTCCTTATCTATATTGGCAAGATCATAGCCTTTATCGATAAAACGTTTTTTAAGGATCTGAATGTAAGTGTACTTGCCTATATTCATTAAAATCCTTTGCGTTATTACGCTATGTGCCATCTCCCTTCTTTTTCCACATGGACTTTATGTGAGTCAAATTCCCTATTGGCTTGAATTTCTGGTATCCCCTCCTGAGCTTGGACCTTGGATATAAGGGTGCGCAGTGTTTATCTGGTTCCATATGCACGGACGTATACGTATTCAGCCTGTTTGACCCCATACACGTATGTGTATTGGGTCCACTACATCCGGTAAGCCTCCCCTTCACGTGGTGGTGGTTATGTTACAAGTCACATATTTACTTTGGAAGATTCACTTGCACCTTTTGGAATTGATTTGAATATATGTTTCATCACATCTATTTGGAGTTCTATATATAATTGGACTTTTTATTCATTAATATATTTGGATTTTTATTTATTATTTTTTCTGTGATTCAGTTAATTTTGGAGCACTTGGTTTTTCACATTGTCATACACATAGCGCTGCATTTTTTGTATATTGCTTAGGAACAATAGACAATTCTAGATGCTCTTTTTGAGTTCGGTTTGAATTCAGCAATTTTTTAATGAAAAGCCTTTAAATTTTATTTATTTTTTTAAACACTGGTTACCAGGGTTTTTCAGTGGGGACGTGGGGGAAAGTATTTCTGGCACCTCGAGCACTGAATGAATTTAATGGCAAGGAGTGCTAGGGTATGCTGGAGCGTCTATTGATGCTGGTTGCTGGGGGATCTATTGGTGCTAGAGGGGATCTATTGTTGTGGGAGGGGTCTATTGTTGCTGCCGGCGGATCTATTGTTGCTGGGGGGGGGTCAACTGTTGCTGGGTTGGATTTATTGGTCGAGGAAGGGGTCTATTGTTGCTGGCTGCTGGAGGGTCTATTGATGCTGACTGCTAGCATATCAAAATGATACCCGATTCTGTATTCTCTAAAAGGGGTAGTACTGGGAGCTGGGTAGAGGGTGAAACCAAGGGACGGTGCTCAGAGGTGGGTAGGGGGAGGGGACAAGGGGTGACTCAGAAGGGGTGGGGGGGGTATGTGCACCTATTCTCTGAGAAAAAAAAAGCCCTGCTGGTTAGGGTTGCAGCACCCTACATAACATAACATAAAACATTTGTAACCAAGCAAGTCAAGAACATCCCCAGCTTTACCCCAGCCCAACATTTATCCTAAACCACAAATAATCATCTGGATCAAGTGCTGTACTCTAAATTGGACTCATACTACTAGCGTAAAAGTAGTCTAACCAGGCACTCTATTTATTTTTATTTTTTTAATTTACAAGGACACACAGCTCATATTTATTATTTTATATTTCATCTGTGCCTTATCAAGTTTAAAAAAGTGGTTACAAGTCTTTCCACTGTAAAAAAATTGCACTACAGAAATAGGAACATATACGGAGGAGCTTCGTTCTGGTATGTATATTAGTTGTCCAGTATATTCAGTAGGAGTGTCTCTGAAGCATAGGGTACATTGAAGCCCAAATCTGTATTTAGGAAGTAATGGATTTTTAACCAATTGGGAATCTGAGGACATGTCCAAAACATTCGAATTAGATTTTTAGCATCGCTTGTCGAATGCAGGGACTTTGCATGGTGTTAGAGCCCATTTAAAACAGACACTAAGGTGTGCAATAGAGGTCTTGAATAATTTTGAATTGTAACGGCTTGTCTTTTGTACTTTTTAAAAGAAACTTTAAAGTGAACTTAAATGTATAGAAATATGTAGGCAGCCATTGCTGACTTCACTTTCTAAAAAATGTTAGTTGTCTGACTGTTATTCTGATATAATGTTTATGATTTCGTCATAAAACTTGATACAGAACAATTAGAGGTCTGATCAGAATTTTTTGGCTATGGATTTTTCGGATTTATTTTTTCAGCAATGTGAATGTGCAGTAATAAGTAAATAAATAGCAATAACCACAGATGCACATGTTGCCTCTAGTAAAGGTAGTATATGAGTGTTATAGCTGCTCATCTCCTGAAAAGGTAGTAGTCAAAAGGACACTGGGAACTACTTACCTTGTATAACTTTTTTAGAACTTCTAACAAATCTTTAGTACCATCCTTTTGAGTGTGTACCGCTACTATCAAGGAAACTTTAAACATATGAATATGCTTTTTCAGCGAGTTTTCAGGTAATGAAGACCACGTTGACTCTGGTAAATGAAAATGAAACATTTAATAATTATATTAAATAATTACACCCTGCACACAGTCTCATCAAGGACCATGTCCACAATAGAAAACATGGGAAGATATTTGCCTGCTTTGTGGACTTTAAGAAGGCCTTTGACTCAATGTGGCACCCAGGCCTGTTTCTCAAACAATTGGAGAGTGGAATAGGAGGGAAAAACATATAATGTTCTTATACTGAGAACAGCTGCAGCATAAAGGTGAATGGGAAAAGAACAGAACAACTCCGGCAGGACCGTGGAGTCAGACAGGGCTGCAGCCTAAGGGCTCTTTCACATGGGGCGGATCAGTCATGATCCGCCCCGTGAAGCTCCGCTTGCTCAGCGGGGATCGCTCAGTTGATCCCCGCTGAGCCGGCGGATGACTGGGCGGTCCCTGCACACTGTGCAGGGACCGCCCTGTCAGAGCGCCGCTCTCCCCTATGGGGAGATCGGATGAACACGGACAGTCTGTCCGTGTTCATCCGATCCGCTCCGCCGACGGAAGGAAAAATAGGGTTTTCCTCCGTCACACTTTGGCGGAGCGGAGCGGATGTCAGCGGACATGTCACCGCTGACATCCGTGGCTCCATAGGGCTACTCCGCCTAAAAAACTGACAGGCGGACCTGAACGGACCCTCCGTGTGAAAGGGGCCTAAGTCCAACCCTCTTCAACATCTACATCAATGAACTGGCTACAGCTCTAGATTCCTCCCCAGCACCACGACTGACTCTACATGACACTAAGGTGAAGTTCCTGCTGTATGCGGATGACCTCCTACTTCTGTAACCAACAGAGAAAGACCTACAAGACAGCCTGGAAGTGCTGGAGAAATATAGTGCCACATGGGCAATACCTATTACGTCAAGCAAAACAAAAATCATGATCTTCCAAAGAGAGAACACAAAACAAATAAAGAGCCCTTTGTTTACATAAAACAACAGCATGCTTGATGAAAACAACAGCTACACATACCTCGGCCTAGAAATGAACATATCAGGGAGTTTCAAGCCAGCCATAGAGGCACTAAAAGACAAGGCATGCAGAGCCTTCTATGCCATCAGAAGACAACTGTACCACCTAAAACCACCAGTAAGAGTCTGGCTTAGAATCTTTGATAGCATTATCACCCCAATCCTTCTTAATGGCAGTGAAGTTTGGGGTCCTGTCACCTTCCCAGACCAATCCAAATGGGACTCCAGCCTGTCCCAAATATTTCACCTAGAATTCTGCAAGCACCTCCTCCAAGTATATTGGAGCATATCCAACAGTGCATGCCGGTCCAAGCTGGGCAGATTTCCTTACTTCTCGCAGTACAGAAAAGGGCGCCATCATCCTGGGACCACGTAGAACATAGCAGTCCCAACTCATACCACCATAAGGCCCTATTGACCATTAAGGACCACTCGAAACCACGTGGGCTCAAACAACTCATCGGCACCTTGCCTATCCCAAACCCCCAACAATTCGGCATGACAAAATCTCAAATAAAAAAACATAATGAATGGTTCCAAAGAAAAATATGTTGAAAAGAGGAGAAATGAAATAACAAAGTCAAAGAAACTGTTTACCAGTCACTGCACAGAGACTACAAACTGGCCCCGTACCTGGAGGTGCTACAAGACCCCAAAAGACAGACAGAACCTGAGCCTGTACAGACTGAGTGCCCACAGCCTGGAACTCTAATTAGGATGGCACAGACAGACCTACAAGCCCAGGGAGAGTAGACTGTGCCGGACTTCAATTCTATAGAAGAGAGGAGGAAACTCCAAATTCTACTGGGAGAAGAGGAGCCAATGGTGGAAATAGTTCCCCAATATGAGACAGCGACTGAGAGGGACATGAAAAACTGTGGATTTAAAAATCCTTTACATGGACTCACCCCCATTCCACTTTATATTACCCATTAGTATGTATGTAGTATGTAGTTCTACCATCTGACCAATGATCACCAATGTAATGGGGCTGTTTACACTGAACACCAATGTAACAAGGGGGAGTTTACACTAATCACCAATGTAAAACCAACATTTAAACAAATCATTAAAAAAAGGAGGAGAAGTCCAGCCTGAGCTTTTAGGCTGGGCTTCTCCTAAGGGTCACAGGAGTGCAATTAGTTTTGCACTCCTGTGACCCGTTTTCAGCGGAGAGCGGTCTGAAGTCTGCTCTCCGCTGATGTCACTGCCATCAGTCGGCGCAGGGCGTCATCACGACTTCCACGTCGGGATCCGCCAGCTACCCTGATTGATGGCAGTCTCAGAGAGCCGCTGAGACAGCATCTCCACGGCTCAGCGCTTAAATGAGCGTGGAGAAGCAGAGAGGAAAGAGGCTGACTGACAGTCAGCCTCTTTCCTCTCGGGGATCTGTGAGAACCCAGCCATTTGCGATTTTCGGTGGCTCGGTTCTCAGTGAAGAGACGGCGGGGGACAGATGGAGCATCGGTCTGATGCTCCATCCACCGAGGTAAGTATGAATATAAAATAAAAATTTAACCCATACTTCTCTTTTATGTAACTGGCCAATGGGATATTTATGTTGACCACCGAAGGGAACAGACCAGTAATATAACAGGGGCTTTTTACACTGACCACCTGTATAATACGGGAATTTATTCTGACCACCAAGGTCAAGAGGGCATTTGCACGGACAACCAATGTAACAGGGGCATTTACAATGACCACCAATATTACAGGGTATTTACAGTGACCACCAACAAGCGCAGATACAAGGTAATGAGCACATTTACATAGCCCTTCAACATAACAGTATTTACATGGACCATTAAGGTATAGGGGACATTTACGATGATCATTAATGTAATATGGACATCTACATTGACCACAAATGCAATGGAGACATTTATTCTGGCTAATAATGTAACAGTGGCATTTACACTGAACAGTAATGTATCAGAGGGCATTTACACTGACCACCAATGTAACAGGGACGTTTACACTGACCACCAATGTAATGGGGATATTTATTCGGACCACAAATAGGAGAGAGGACATTTGCACTGGTGACAAATATAGCAGGAGCATTTACTCTAAACGTAAATGTACCAGTGGCATTTAGAGCAGTGTTTTACAACCTATTTTTAGTGAAGGTATCCTTTAGAACTGTGCACAATCCCAGGGCACACCAGTCTGAGGGCTCATTCACACCAGGAGGTGCATCCAAGCATGAGATTTTTTGCGTATTTGAGCACGTCGCATTTTTTCATTTCCTTTTAGCACAACCCCCCCCCAAATTCCTCTTTCTAGCACAAACCCCCCCCCCTCTTGGCACAACACCCTCCCAATCCCCTTTCCAGCATAACCCCCCCCCCACCCCCATTCTCAAATCCCCACTCCTAGCACAAATCCCACTTTAATCCCCCCCATCCCCTCTCCCAGCACAATTATCTTAAATCCCCCCAACTCCCCCCCTCCTAGCACAAATGTGGGCTGTGCTTAACTCCTGTGCAGTGTGTGGGCTATGTGTGTTAACTCCCATGCAGTGCAACTCTGAGGAGAGAGAGAGCACAGCCCAGACGGCTCTCTCTTCCTCCCTACAGCTATGTGTACTATTGCCAGCAAAGCAGAAAGCTGTAGGGCTCCCTTACTTGTCTTTAACAACCGATGACGTCATTGGTCGGTAAGGCACAGACGGGTGGCCCACACAGCTTTATGCTTTGTCGTGAATAGTAGACATAGCTGCAGGGAGGAGGAGTGAGCCGTGCAGGCTGTGCTCTCACTCTCCTCGCAGAGTCACACTGCACGAGAGTTAACACAGAGTAGCGCTCAGACCGGGATGTGTCCGCGGCACCCCTGAGGACTTTTTGTGGCACCCCGGTCGAAAACCCTGATTTGGAAAGACCATTAGTCCTGACAAGGAACCAGAGCACCTGGTGTTGGCACTTTGGTCTTCAGACCTGAAAGTTGTAGTACCGGTGTCCAACAACAGGTGTCTCTGAGAAGCCAACAGGCCCCAGGAAAAAAAGTCTGCATCTAATGGTATCTAGCCCCTCCTCTAGCTTTCCCCAGTGCCTCAGTGTTTTTCCTGTGTCCCCATGTGCTATGTTCCTCCTAACCTGTAACCTGGTTTTCGCCTGCTTGTAACTGCTCTTGGGTATCTTTTCCCATTTCTGATATTCCTTGCTTTTCAGACCGATTCTGCTCTGCCCTATTCATTCTCCTGTCTGTACATAGCTTAGTTAGTTTGTGTAGGTTTGCTCGTGTTTGCTTTAGTTTGATTCACTTCCACTCATTAAAGTGATAATAAAAGCAATTAAAAATAAACATGTTATACTTACCTGCTCTGTTTTGCACAGAGCAGCCCAGATCCTCCCCTTCTCGGATCCCCCAGTGGTGCTCCTGGCCCCTCCCTCCTGCCAAGTGCCCCCAGAGCAATTAGCTTTCTCTGGGGGCACCCAAACAGGCCTGTTCCCGAGCCGCTGCTCTGCGTGTCCATTGCCCTGCCCTCCTCTCTCTCATTGGCTCACTTGTTGTGACTGACAGCAGCGGGAGCCAATGTCTCAGCCAATGAGGAAGGAGAGTACCCAGGGAGCCGAGGCTATTGTGCACATCGCTGGGTCGTGATGGGGCTCAGGTAAGTACATGAAAGTAAAAAACAGAATACCTGAAAGAAAAAAACCTTAAAACCTTTACAACTACTTCAAGTTGACTTTTCATAGGTTCACGTTTTTTTTTTTTGGTGTATTTAGATGTGTGTGTGTGTATTGATTGTGTTTTATATTGCTTGTCACTTGTGCTGTTTTCCTAATAAATCACATTTCCTTTTACTTAGTTTTGAGCCTGGTGTTCTCTGTGCATATCCACACATAATAGGATTTTTATAACAGCTTACCTGTAAAATCCTTTTCTTGGAGTACATCACGGGACACAGAGCGACATAGTCATTACTAATGGGTTATATAGATACCTTCAGGTGCTGGCACTGGCAACTTCCAAAACCGGAAGTACCCTCCCCTATATAAGCCCCTCCCATCCGGGAGTACCTCAGTTTTGTAGCAAAGCAATAAGTGTCCCCAAAGAGGGGTGGGAGCTCTGTGTCCCGTGATGTACTCCAAGAAAAGGATTTTACAGGTAAGCTGTTATAAAAATCCTATTTTCTTTCTCGTACATCACGGGACACAGGAGCGACATAGTCATTACTAATGGGATGTCCTAAAGCAATGCCCAATGAGGGGGGGGATACACCATACATAAGCTGAGCGCTATCAGACATGAGGATCTTTTGCGGCCTGCAACACACTGCGCCCAAAGGCGACATCCTCCTGACTTCTAACGTCCACCTGGTAGAACCTAGTAAACGTGTGTACTGAAGACCATGTTGCGGCCTTACAGATTTGAGCCAGGGAGGCCTGGTGATGCGCTGCCCATGAAGTTCCAACTGCTCTCGTGGAGTGCGCTCTAACTTTGAACGGAGGCGGTCTCCTTCTCAAGCCATAGGCTTGCATTATGACCTGTCGAATCCACTTGGCTAAAGTAGATTTTGACGCTGCCTGACCCTTTCTGGGGCCTTCCGGCAGAATAAACAAAGTATCCGTTCTGCGAATCTGAGCAGTGGCTTTTAGATAAGCTTTAACTGCTCTTACTACATCCAAAGAATGCAATAACTTTTCCTCTACCGAAGTAGGTTTGGGGAAAAAAGAAGGAAGAACCACATCTTGGTTCAAATGAAACCTCGATACCACCTTAGGAAGAAAGGCTGGATGAGGACGTAACACTACTCTGTCCTTATGGATAACCAGATATGGCTCTTTACAGGACATAGCTGCTAATTCCGACACTCTTTTAGCCGAACAAATGGCTACTAGAAAAATCAATTTCCTGGTGAGAAGAACCAAGGAAATATGCTGTAATGGTTCAAATGGTTGTTTCTGTAGAACCGACAGAACCAGGTTTAGATCCCATGGACATATGGGAATATTAACCGGAGGACTAATACGCATCACTCCTTGTATAAAGGCTTTGACTAGTGAATGCGAAGCCAAGGGCCTTTGAAAAAATATTGACAAGGCCGAAATCTGACCCTTGATAGTACTCAAGGCAAGCTTCCTATCTACAGCCCACTGTAGGAAGTCCAGAATCCTACCTATTACGTACTTACGTGGATGCCATTTCTTGGCCTCACACCACGCGATGTACGCCTTCCAGATTCTATAGTAGATCTGCCTGGATACCGGCTTCCTGGCATTGATCATGGTAGATACCACAGGATTAGAGAGCCCTCTCTTTTTTAGAATGTGGGCTTCAATAGCCAGGCCGTCAAACCTAGGGCTGGTAAGGAAGGGTGGTATATCGGTCCTTGCGAAAGCAGGTCCGGACGATGTGGGAGAGTCCAAGGACTCCCCACTGACATTTTTACAATCTCCGCGTACCATGCTCTTCGGGGCCACGCTGGAGCCACCAGAATCACTGGTTTCTTTTCTACCCTGATTCTGCGGAGTAATCGAGGTAACAATTGTGGCGGTGGGAATGCATATATCAGCTTGAACTGATCCCAAGGGAACACTAGGGCATCCGAGCCGCAAGCTAGGGGATCCCTTGTCCAAGAGACAAACCTGTCCACCTTTGCGTTGAATCTGGATGCTAGCAGATCTACATCCGGTGTTCCCCACCGCTGACATATTGTCCGAAAAACCTCGGGGTGAAGGGACCATTCCCCTGGGCATAATTGTTGGTGACTTAGAAAGTCCGCCTTCCAATTCTCCACTCCTGGAATGAATACCGCGGATATGGCTGGGACATATCTTTCTGCCCATTTCAGGATGCAATTTACTTCCTTCTGGGCTGCACGACTCCTGGTGCCACCCTGATGATTGATATATGCCACTGCCGTGGCATTGTCTGATTGAATTCTGACAGGGGACCCTTGGAGTTTGGATGTCCATGCTACTAGGGCATACCGGGCTGCTCGTATCTCTAAGAGATTGATGGGCAGGGCCTTTTCCGCATCCGACCATCTGCCCTGGAGAGACCATTGCTCCAGTACTGCTCCCCAGCCTATAAGGCTGGCATCTGTAGTGACCACCTTCCAAGAAATCGGACTGAAGGATTTCCCTTTTTCCCCGATTCTGGAGAACCAACCACCAACGGAGGCTCTTGCGAACGGAAGGGGACAAGGACATTGGTAAGCCTAGGGCCTGAACTTACTTGTTCCAGGCTGACAGTATGGCCCTTTGCAAATTCCTTGAATGGAATTGACCGTAGGGTACTGCTTTGAATGATGCCACCATTTTTCCCAGCAGCCTCATGCACAGGCGTATGGACGGCTGTCTTTTTGTACCCACTAAGTGGATCAAATCTCTCAAAGACAACACCTTTTTTCGAGGCAAGAATATTTTCTTCTGGCCTGAATCTAGCCTTAGCCCCAAGTATTCCAGACTTTTGACTGGTTTTAGGGCTGACTTGTCTCGGTTGATAATCCAACCGTGAGATTCCAGATACTTGACTGTCTCGTGAACAACCACTTCTAGTTTTTCCACTGAGTGGTCTATCAGCAACAAGTCGTCTAGATATGCCATTATCGTTACACCTTGCGTTCTTAGATTGGCCAACAATGGGCCCAGAATTTTTGTTAACACTCGCGGTGCTGTGGCCAGACCGAAGGGTAAGGCTCTGAACTGAAAATGGCGCCCTTCTACTGCAAAGCGTAGAAATTTTTGGTGGAATTTGTTTAGCCCTTTTAGATTTAATATGGGCCTCACGTCCCTGTTTGGCTTCGGGACTGTAAAGAGGTTTGAGTAAAACCCGAACCCCCATTCTTCCAGGGGAACCTCCATAATTACTCCTTGGAGCAATAGTTGTTCTAGTGCCAACAGGAGGGACTCTCTCTTCCGGGGATCCCTTGGCACGTTTGACCTCATAAAATGGGAAGGAGGAGAGTCTTTTAACTCCAATCTGTATCCCAGACTTACTGCGGAGAGCACCTATCTGTCTCTGATCGTGTCCCGCCAGGTCTCTGCGAACAACTGGAGTCTTCCCCCCACCCGATTGAGTGGGGGCAACCCTTCATGAATTTGACTTTGGGGGAGGTTTTGTACCTCTCCTGACCCAGGGGTTTTTTATTACCCTGCGATTGTCCCTGATTTTTACCCCCGGGATTTGACCCAGGAGGCCGTCGGAACTGTTTCACAGCCGATGCCCCAGGGACTGGAGAAGCAGGCCTCTTAAAAGAGGGACCTCTAACTCTGTTTTTAACTGGCAAGAGTGTACTTTTACCGTTGGAAATTTTCTGGATATATTTGTCCAGGTCTTCCCCGAATAAGCGTTCACCATGAAATGGAAAGCTAACCAGCAATTTTTTACAGGGAGCTTCAGCAGACCAGTTTTTTAGCCATAGAAGCCTGCGCATATGTACTACAGACAGCGTAAGGCAGGAGGCCTGATGGATTGAATCCTTTATGGCATCAACCGCAAAGCATAAGGCTCTAGGCAGATCAGCTAGGGCAAGGGCCTGCTGATCTGGCAAGTCCCTTAAGACCTGTTTCAACTGATCCTTCACTGCTTGGCAGACCCCAATAGCTGCCACTGCTGGTTGTGTCACCAAGCCTGCTGTAGAAAAAGCAGATTTTAATAAGGACTCCAATTTTTTATCTATTGGGTCCTTGAACATTTGGACATTATCCACTGGACATGTCAGTGATTTATTCACACAAGAGATGGCTGCGTCCACTGTAGGGACCCTCCATTTTTTGATGAACTTATCCTCCATGGGATAGACCACCGGAAATCTCTTGGGGGGAGTAAATATTTTATCAGGATGTTCCCAATCCTGGTACATGAGCCCTTCCAATAAAGGGTGAACTGGAAAGGAACAGACAGTCTCAGTAGTAACAGGCATACACAGAATATTTAGCGGGAATACCTTAGGTAACAGGCAGAAAGACAAAATAGGCTTGGGGGTCCCCCAATAGAACCAAGTTCCTGGGGGCCCCCACTTACCTTTTCCTCGCCGCAGGACTCTGTTTGGTCCACAGAAGTCCAAACTTCACCTATCACGGCAGGCATTGTAATCAAACCTTCAGGGACCGGGTTCCTGATCAATCATCAGGGTGGCACCAGGAGTCGTGCAGCCCAGAAGGAAGTAAATTGCATCCTGAAATGGGCAGAGATATGTCCCAGCCATATCCGCGGTATTCATTCCAGGAGTGGAGAATTGGAAGGCGGACTTTCTAAGTCGCCAACAATTATGCCCAGGGGAATGGTCCCTTCACCCCGAGGTTTTTCGGACAATATGTCAGCGGTGGGGAACACCGGATGTAGATCTGCTAGCATCCAGATTCAACGCAAAGGTGGACAGGTTTGTCTCTTGGACAAGGGATCCCCTAGCTTGCGGCTCGGATGCCCTAGTGTTCCCTTGGGATCAGTTCAAGCTGATATATGTCCCCTGGACCTGTATAGCACCCTGCACAGAAAACATCTTGGTCGTGGGTATGACCAGAGCTCTGGATCCCAGGGTCCAGCCCTCCTAAGAGAGGCATTACAGGCAAAACCTTGCTCTTCTCTTGCAAGGCCCGGGTACCGTCCGTTTAGCTATGAAGCTTTTTTGGTCGGATCCGGAATAGCTTACTGAGGCCCAAAAGAACCTGTACGCAAGCTCAGTGAAACACATGTTACTTCTTGGCCAACACCTTAGACACTGGCAAAAAACTGAGGTACTCCCGGATGGGAGGGGCTTATATAGGGGAGGGTACTTCCGGTTTTGGAAGTTGCCAGTGCCAGCACCTGAAGGTATCTATATAACCCATTAGTAATGACTATGTCGCTCTGTGTCCCGTGATGTACGAGAAAGAAAAAGTACCTGGTCACACCTGCTCTACAAGATACTAATACATGGTATTCTAACATAACACTGAGACCAGTAACAACCAGACTGGCTGCACAGGGGATCTATTACTTTGATTGTATTCACGATGCATCCAGATGAGATGTTTTCTTATCAATAGAGGAAAGAGAATTTTGCAGGCCAGTGAACAGTTGTTGGAATGCATTCGTCTAGCTCAGGGGTCTCCAAACTTTGTCTTTCAGACTCTAGGGGGACAGGACTGTGGCTATTGGGAGTAGAAAAAGGTCCTAACATCAGTTTAGAAAAAAAAAAATGTCCCATAATTTGTTTCAGTGGGAGTACATGTGCCCCATCATTGGTGTCATTGGGATAAATTGTGTCCCATTGTAGGTGTCATTGGGAGGAATTGTGCCTCATTGCTGGTATCAGTAGATTAAATAGTGCCCTAAGGGCTGAATAAAAGCAAGAAAGCAAAGGGCCGCATCTGGCCCCCTGGTCACAGTTTGGAGGCCACTTGTCTAACGCATTGTTTTGTTGATCAGGGCAAAATTTATTATTTGGAGAAGTTCAGCTCCTGATTCAGCTTGCTCTGAGGTTGGTTTACTCATTAACTCTGGCAGTAATGATTTTTATCCTCCCTTTCATTTGTCTCAGGTTGGGTCTCTCACATAGTTGCTGAAAGATGATAAACCCTACTACTTTTTAGAACATTATTCAGTATATTCATGATAAGCCCTGCTGGATTTTATCACTGCAGTACATTTTCAAGACAAACAATGCAATCAACCGCGGGACTCCAGTGTCCAAGCCTAAAAGGAAGCAAAAGTTTTTTTCCCCCAATCTAAACTATTCTGTCAATGCCACTCCTGTCTCAACCACTGTTCAGACAGATCCTGTGCCATTTCCTGCCTCCATGCCTTCTGCCTCAGACCAGCCTGCCTCCATAGACCAGTCTGCCTCCATGCCTGCTGCTTCAGATCAGCCTGTTCTAGTGCCAGCTGCTTCCATTCAGCCTACCTCAGTGTCAGCAACTCCAATCCAGCCTGTGTCCATTAATCCTGTCCAGCCTGTTCCTGTGCCAGCTGCTCCAGTCCAGCCTGTTCCTTTGCCAGCTGCTCCAGTCCAGCCTGTTCCTGTGCCAGCTGCTCCAGTCCAGCCTGTTTCCATGCCAGCTTTAAGCCAATCTGCTCTTGAATTAGCCTCTGCTCTGATTGCTGACCATCTGGCCACCAACGTAATGGCATTTACATTTTTATGTAGAACACAATTGCTTGAGTGTGTAATAAATATCCTTCATATAGAAGAACTTACCCAACATCTTCAGGGCATTAGTGCTGAGATTGTTGATAGCATAAGCAATAGGAGCTACTAATGGTAAGCAGATGCTCACATCATACATTATGGGGAATTCTGGAAGTAGAAGGTATATAGACAAAGCCTCATAGAGAGCTGGAATAGATTCAATGCCTGGAATCAAATCATTTTTCAAAACGGAGCATAACTGAAAGAAAGTAGAGACAACTTTATGTAGAGTTTTTGTGTTCTGCCAGATAAGAACCTGTTGTATCTTGAATGTATATTAATTTATAGCAGAAGTGCTTACTACTTGGTAGTAAGCTGCTGGGTGATTTATATTTTCGCCGATCATGATGAATTGTGCTATTGTTCTCTGAAAGAGTATGTAAACCCTAACAAAGTACTTCACTTATTTTTACCCTCTGTAATTATACCCACTGAAAATGTTTTCCTATATGTGTACAATAAGTGCAAAAAAATATATGTCAATCCTGCCAGAAATGCAGTGCTGTCCAGTGTTAAAACTTCAGTGTTAAGCCTCGTACACACGGCCGAGAATCTCGTCGTAAAAATCACATCGTTTTTTTCGACGAGATCCTTGGACAAGAAACTTGTCCCGGCCGAGTGTACACACGCTCATTTCAAAGAACCCGCGGTTCTTTGAATGGAGCGAACGCGGTGACGTAATCGAATACGACGAGCATGCGCTCATCACATTCGATGCCGTCGCCGCTATCTTGGTACACCCTATCCTATGCCTGGGAAGCTACCGCGCATGCGTCAAAGTCATTTCGAGCATGCGCGGGCTTCCCGGAGGACAGGTAAGTGTAACACACACACACACACACACACACACACAATTTTCTCGTCGAGAAACAGGCTGACGAGAAAATAGAGAGCAGGTTCTCTATTTTCTCGTCGAGATTCTTGTCGGTTTTCTTGACGAGAAACCATACACACGAATGAATTTCTCGGCAAGAAATCTCTGCCAGCAAGTTTCTTGCTGGTTCTTGCCGAGAAACTCGGTCGTGTGTACGAGGCTTTATATTAAGAAATGTTATCAAGAAGTAGATTAATGCTACAGAACATTTTCCCTTTGTTATAGAGATGAGAAGAAAAGGGGTGTTCTGTAGTTCTAACACACTTCAGCGCTGGCTTAACAATCAATCAGCTAAATTATCTATATCCCCTAAAAATGTCTGGCATGTTTTGCTGGTGCTCATAGATGAAAAGTTCTTCTATGGACATCTTTACAAATCCCTTTTTATGTCAGATCTCACATACTTACAATATCCATAATCCATTTGCATTGGCATAATTTTGTAAATAATTCACTTGCACCATTAAGGTCCACTATTGGAGGAGATGTGTCTAATGGAGAGGCTCTAAAAATTTGGAAATATAAAAACTGGTTTAGTATAGACGGTTAACCAGTATGCTAACTGGGGCATTGAACAAGGCATTGTTTAATAGACTTATAAATAGCAGAATCATAGACTTATGGGAATTAGCCATAGCAGGATTTCACCAAGTTGCAACCATAACAGGTTGTCGAGGGCCATGCCAATTCCCATGGTGGCCCACTGGCCTGTTCATGATCACAAAAGCACATAATGAACTATAGAGGACATCAAGAAATATCACCATTATTTCCTTATGTGTGATTTTTATTATAGACTTACCGGTGTTTCAGAAAACTTGCAGCGAGGCAAGCAGGTGAAGAAAATATTTTATTTATTTGCCTACAAAAGAGAAATACAATAAATCACAATAACCACCACAGCATGCACTTGGTCAGGCTACAACCATGTTATTACAGCTAGAACCAGAGCCATAAAACACAAAATAATTCCATTTCATAAAATAGATAATACATACAAAATAATCTTATTTAAAACAGAAAAAAAAAAAAAAATTCCCTGTTGGTTAAAATGGAAAATTGGGACATTTTAGGCAAGCATTTTCATTCTTAAAAAGTAATTGCTTCCAAAGGTTAAAAGGTTAAAGAAGTCAGTGGGCAGTTTATATTCATTATGCCATTCAGGCTAGTAATACACAGTCAATCTAATATGTTATGTGTGTAATAGGACTGCAATGTTGCGTTAGAGAATTGCTTGTTAATATCTTTGTTATCTACTTTAAATAAAATATCTATTAAAAAATTTAAATCAAATAATGTTATGAAAACGTGCGTTGTAACAATAGGAAAAAAAAAAAAAACGAAGCAAAAAAAAAAAAAAAGGAAACAAGTAATAAATAAAAAAATAAATAAAACCACAAGAAACAAGCTACCGGTAAGGCCTCATGCCCACTGACGTTTTTACAGCTGCGTTTTTTACAGCTTAAAAACGCCTGTCCATGTTATTGTAAATATTTTTTTTTTTTTTTTTTGAAGAAAAAAAAAAAAAAAAACGTCGGAGCTAAAAACGCGACCGCGCGTTAGTGCGCGTTTTTGCGCGTTAGTGCGCGTTTTTTGACGCTCGCGTTTTTTTCTGCCTAATTCTGACGCTGAGGAACGCACTGGTCCTGGGTTTTTTTTACAGCTTAAAAACGTCTATGCTATTTGCAGCTCAAAAACGTCTAGGTGGGCATGAAGCTATAGACTAACATGGACAGGCGTTTTTAAGCTGTAAAAAACGCTCAAAAACGCGGCTGTAAAAACGTCCGTGGGCATGAGGCCTAAGTGTTTTTTGTTTTCTTTTATGTTTTGGAGTTAGATTTTATTCAAATAATAATATTACTGTGCAATTTTGTGCAAAATGAAAAAACAATATTTCATGTGAATGTTGCCCCTATACAAGATTTTTAAATAAAAAGGTACAACAGAGTAGCTTATGTGGCCTGTCAATTAATCGGTGCCTTTCCTCAGTCTAACCAGTGAGATTAAAAAAAATAAATACATTTATGTTTGATATTAGAGAGACCTTTTGGCATCTTGATTCTTCTCTCTTCCAGAAATGGGGTCTGTCCACGCATTTACCATGTCTTTATTAAGTCGACAGATCTTTTGCAAGTCGTCAATCAGTGTTATTTTGTGGTTCTATGAAGAGAATATTAGAACTTTACTAAAAAATGCACCTTTTGCAAGGGAAAAACCAGTGTCAATTAATGGTAAAAGGTTGCATGACAAGCAAGGCCAGATTCCTACACCAAGAACGTAGTTCCTGGCCCAGTGTAGCCAACCTGCAAGGTGAGGCACATAGCAAGTCATATATCATGTTACTGACAGTCCGTAATCTATTCCCATATATGATAAAATACTCCAAACTGTCTCCTGTTCCCTCATTGTTAAGCTAGGCATACATGTATAGTATTTCCTTGTTCAGCCCACAAACCGAATGAAGAGAAACGACTCGATCCCCCCCATCCAGTCTAAACAGCATAGATGGAGGAATCTCCCCAGTGTGCTATTGTATTAAGACAGCTGACACCTGGGGCTAACTGAATTCCCAAAGAGTGACTGCATTTGATTGGATGCAGTCACTTGTTTTGGTCAAGAACTGTCTACATGGCTACGTTGATTTAAAAAAAATATCAACTTTAGTGGGTCGGTTGGTGCCAAGAGGGCCATCCATGGCTCAAATGTCGAAAAGATATGTATGGCTAGCATCAGGCCCGTCCATAAGAGGCGCAGGGGGTGGCTCCATTCACCTGGCCACTAATCTACATGCAGGACACCGGACGCATGGATTTCAATTAATGTTTTTGGTTTTTTTTAAGCACATAATTGGAGCCTGAGGCTCTAATTGGCTTAAAAAAAGAGCACTGCGCCCCAAGCCCACCCACTTGTGTGACAACAGCAAATTAATATTCGCTATTGTCTTCCTGATTCTCCTCCCGGACGATCAGGAAGTGAGTCCTGAGAGCCGATTGGCCAGGGAGCATTAGGACTCCCTGGCCAATCGAGTCTCAGGACACACTTCCTGTTCAGTCGGGAGAAGCAACGCCTGGCTCTTCCCTTCCCCTGCCTCCTAAGGTAAGGCCTCTGATCGTGGCGGGTGGGGGGGGGGGGTTGGTATCGCTGCCATCCCATCCATCTCCCGTGGGGAGGGGGGGGAAATCGCCACCTCCCCATCCGTCTACTTAAGGGGGGGGGGGGATTGATCACCATCTTCCCATCTGTCTCCCGCACACAGGGTGGTGCTGTTCCTGCACAGTTTGCACACTCTTGTTGAAAGAATAAAGTTCGGTGTGCATATAGTTCACAGCTGGCCATATGTTTTTGGAATGTTTGTTTGATTTTCTAATGGTTAATGGTGTGAACATTTATTTTTGTTCAGAATGACAAGAACATTTGAAGGAGCAAGATGTGGTTTTCGTACTGGAAAATCCATTCATGCCAAAATCAAAAGTTAAAAGCAAAAAGACATTTTGAAGTACTTTTGAATGGCTGTCATGAAGTCTCTGATGGTCTTATCAAATGTGCTGCCAATGTATTTTGTAATGTTCATTAGAAAATTTACCAATATATGGCTAGCTTAAAGTGGAGCTCCACCCTAAATAGCAACTTTTGCTATTTGGAACCCTCCCCCCCCCTCCGGTGTCACAATTGACACCTTTCAGGAGGGAGGGGGGTGAAGATACCTGTCTAAGACAGGTATTTTCACCCACATCCGGGAGTCCTGTCTCCGGGAATCTGCGGGAGTTACGTCACTTCCCGCAGACTTCCCTTGGTGTTCTGGGAGACACTCGGCTCCCAGAACACAGGAGCACCAATCAGAACGGCGCAGCGTGACTCGCGCATGCGCCGTAGGGAACCGGGCATGAAGCCGCAGGGCTTCACTTCCTGGTTCCCTCAGCGAGGATGGCGGAGGGAGCAGCAGAGCGACGAGCGGTCGCTCGTCCTCTGCTGCGGACGTCGCTGGACTCCAGTACAGGTAAGTGTCCAAATATTAAAAGCCAGCAGCTGCTGTAGCTGTAGCTGCTGGCTTTTAATTATTTTTTTTCCGGCGGAGCAACCCCTTTAAGGCAGCAGTTTGTCTTCTCTTCAAGTTTTTTTACTCTAGGTGCTGTAAGGAGTAGAAGTGCATTCTAGTATTTTCTATTTAGCCCCATTTATATATATCATTTTTTTTTAATAAACTGTAAAATTGTACACATTCATTTCCATTGGAATCGGATTGCAGAGTTGATAAGAGCACCTAGACCCAAGAAGCAAATGGGACCAAGCCATGGCTCTGCTTCTGTGCCCATCTCTTTTCTCATTATTCCTTCCAAGAGAGGAAGATCAACAGTGCAGCAAATCACTGTCAATACTTAATGAAACAGGGGCTCTGCTTGAGAGCTGCTATTGCACACAACATTGTTTTGTACTGTATGTTAAATTCTAGTTTTTTTTACAGATAAAAAAGGTGGCCACACATGAGCAGATCTCGCACAGCAAATGACAACTGGTAAGGAAGCTGCTTGTTCCCAGCTTCTACTGTGGTGTATTTATAGTTCACGCTACATTCCTACAAAGTGAATGAGCCCTGATCAGTCAGATTTTACCAACACTTCCAAAACTCAATATTGCTTTGGAACTCAAAAAATAAGGTCCCTTTGCAGAAAAAATATATCATTCCATTCTACATCTCTACATCAATAAGGTCCCCTTCACATCTCATGATTTGGAATCACGGACGATTGCAAATTGTGTCAATGAGTGTTTTTTTCAGAAAACACTAATGCCCCGTGAAAACACCGTCGAAAAAAATCGACGTGAAAAACGAGGAACAGCTTGTTCCCCCCACACATGGCCGTTTTAAATTAAATTTTTTTTTTGGTCGAAAAAAACGACCGTGTGTGGGCTCCCCGGCAGTGTTTCCCTATGGGAAAACTGCCGCGGAAAAAAACAACGGGAATCACGACGAGAAAAATTAGAGCATGTTCTAATTTTTCTCGTCGTGATTAATGCTGTTTTTCCCGTCGAGAAAAACGACAAAAAGCCCACAGACGATCGTTTTTCTCGTCCAAAGGAAAAAATTAAATTTTTCTCGACGGGAAAAATGATCGTGTGTACGCGGCATAAGATTTTTACTGCAGAAACTCTGGGGCATATCAATATTTGTTTAAAGTGAACTCATCTTTTAACTCATACATGGTCTAGATGTCAAAAGGTGAAGGTTGTGTAGCACTACCCCCGTAGGAGCTGCTGGTTTAGATTTGGGCTTTGAACGTTACCTCTAAGTTCGTTGTCAGGGGAAGAAAATCTGTAGAAACTGCAATGTCCACATGGTTTTATTTTTGCTGCAGTAACTTGTAGAGAAAGTAGAAGGTATGAGAAGAGAGGGGAAGGTTCAGGTACTTATAGCAGAACACACAAAAATGTCTAAAGTCATTTACCACTCTCTCTTTTGAGTGGGTTTAGCTCACCCGGATAGACCCCTCTCACCTAGCCTAGCAGCCGGGATGATGCACGAACCAGTATGAGAACAGTCTCTGCCACAGACCGTTTGAGAACAAATATGGATAGCCAGGAATCCTCTGCCACAGGATTTCAGTTCCGAACTTTCAGCCGTGCAGTAAAAGAACCTTCAAGCCGATCCGGCAAACTGCTGGGCTTTTAACATAGTGCAGGGATATGCAATTAGCGGACCTCCAGCTGTTGCCAAACTACAAGTCCCATGAGGCATAGCGAGACTCTGACAGCAGCAAGCATGACACCCAGAGGCATGATGGGACTTGTAGTTTTGCAACAGCTGGAGGTCCGCTAATTGCATATCCATGACATAGTGGATCCCTTCTTAACAAGGTCACCAAGCCTATCCCGAGACATTAGCACTTTGCTGGTCTCCTCCAGGACAGGTTTCCTTCGTTAAGCAGCTTCCTCCCTCTTGGTGGACAGCTTGGGATCCCCTTTAGGATTGTAGGCCCCCGTGACCATAACTGGACCTACACGCTAGAGATGCAGCCTCGGGCCAATGTGGCCCCGGGCTGAGAACACACACACATACCTCGCGCCAGGAGGGCCACGAGGCGAAAAAGGACCCCGGACAATGGCAGCTGCCCCTTAAGTATCCCCTCCCAGCATGCACAGCGGGGCACCACTCCCACTGAACCGCTGCCGAGAAGGGACACCCAATACACCATGGTCTGCCTGTGTTCCAACATGGAACTTCAGGCAACAAGGGAAAATACCATCAGGCCCCACCATAACCAGGAGAGGCAATTTGTATATAATTACACAAGTCTGAGCCCAACTATGGGCTCAGACACTTTCTAAATTTACAATAGCGCCCCGATCATCGGGGGCAGAGCGCTACAGTTGAATTGCAATTATCTGGCTATGTATGAAACCCTAAAAACAAGAAATATTTAAGAGAAAACATTTGAAAACAAAACCTGTGGTTGCAGTGAAGATGTTGCAAAGCCGACATAGTTTCCAGCAAAGATCCGTTTGATATGGATGTTCGCAAAGTCTGAAAGAGAAACATTACAATGTCAACTAATGCAGTCATATGCACTGAGGGGACTGTGCTGGGGGGTAATCTGTACTGAGGGGTTTGTGCTGGGGAGCTCTGTAGTGAGAGGGTAGGTTGGGAGGGGGGGGGGTGTAGAGATGTTGGGGGAGATTTGTACTGTAAGGGATATGGACTTGGGGATGAGGGTGATTTGTACTGGGAAGAGGGGGTAATTTTGGTTGTACTCTTTAATGTGGCATATGGATTACACACTAATGGCCCCTGCACTATAGATACAGGAGGAATCTATAAAAACTGGGGCAGCCAGAATCTGGATCAGCTGTGCAGAAGCTGATTAGTTGACATAAATGGGCTGAGTATAGAAGCAGGCTTCGTTTTTTTTTACCTATGCCTATTTAAGCCCCTCTGACATTGTCAGTGGTCAGGCAGACGCCAGTAGCTATAGCAGTAGAGAGGTTCCCACAGACCAGCTGGATAAATGAACAAGCAGGTCACTGTGGTAGATGACTTGAGCTCACCCAAGGTGCGGGGTCCAAGTACTAACTGATATTCACCAGAGCTCCTGATGGGTTTTGCTGCGTGTTCGTACCAGGTCACGATCCTCAGGATTGCGACCCTCCAGGAGGTGAGCATGTTGGGGTGCAGTAGCAAATATAGCAAGTAGGGATTAAGCAGTAGCATAGTCAGTAAACAAGCCATATGTCGATAACAAGTTGTTGTAGGTTGGGATCAAGCAGTTGCGTAGTCGAAGAACAAGCCAAAGATCGGTACCAAGTGGTAGCGGATGGCAGCAGGAGTGACAAGAGCAAGATATTTAACATTTAGATTTATAATGATACATAAATTCGACACTGAAAGCAATGGAGTTGTACCTTTTGGACAAATTAGGCAACTGATGTCTAATGTCCCTGGTTCCTGTGGAGGTTTACTTTTATCAGTGGTGGAAGTTTCCGGTTTTACTTGCTGCCCACGACCAAAGGATACAATGGAGTTAGATTTGGAGATATACAGTAGCGTGTGGTAGCTGCAATCATAAAACATAGTTCTGCTCAACAATGTCATTGCTTTACTTACCTATAAAACAGAATAATAGTTAAAGTGATTGTAAAGGTACTTTTTTAAAAATAAAATGGCAACACACTATACTTACCTGCCCTGTGCAATGGTATTGCACAGAGAGGCGCCGAACCTCTTCTTCTGGGGTCCCCTGCAGGTTCTCCAGACTACTCTTCCTCTGAGGGTACTTCCGTGTGCTTGCTCCTGGGCTGTGTGTATCCACTGACACATACAGCGTAGATCATGCATAGAATGCTTGAATTTTAAAAACCTTGAGACTTTAAAATCACTTTAATAAATGAGATGAAGCTCTGCTGACCATCATCCAATCATGTGCAAGCAAAAATGCAGTTTTATTTTATTTATTTTTTGCATATGGTTGGGTTTCCCTTGCTAGGTAAATTTTTACCACATTCACTAGGGACTGGAGAAAATTCCCTTTCAAAGTGCAACTTCCATTGAAAAGTGAACAGCCTATCTGCCTTTAATAAATCAACCCCTTGGTGTTTAGTAAGATTAGTGTTAGGATCATTATAGGGGTACATGTCAGTGGTGGTAGTGGAGGGAGATTGAGTGTTAAGAATACAAAAACTTTTAAAAGACTACAGACCTATTGGGGGAAATTAAAGCGGTAGTAAACTGCAGCATTTTTTAAAACATTTTTTAACCTGCAAGGTAAAGGCATATTGTGCTAGTATGCATTGCATACTAGCACATTATGAAATGCTTACCTTAGAATGAAGCCTTTCAGTGGCGAGCTGTCACCACTGACGGAGCTTCCATCTTCACCCAGTCTTCCTTCCAGGTTTGCGCCCTCCGGCCTTCTGATTGGCCTTGCCGCGATGACGTCACGGACCACGGCATGGAGCCCTGAAGGGAGGGTATGGATGGTATGCCGTCCCTTCAGAGGGCATGCGCCAGTGGCATCACCCGCTGCATGCAGTGTGAATATGTCCTAAACTGTACATGTTTAGGAGATATTCAATGTACCTACAGGTAAGCCTTATTACAGGCTTACCTGTAGTTACAAATTTACAAACAGGGTTTACTTTGACTTTAAATAATGCTTGCACCACTCTTCTAGACATGAGAAAATAGAGCAGATGCTGCTGCTAATTAACAAAAGGGGTGCAAATTCCTTTGTTAAATAGGAGCAATCAGTTATCTGTGCTGCCATGACAGACACAGCACAGAGATCAAGAGAGCTGGAGCTGCATGCTCTGATCTCTCAGCTCAGAGAGGGTGGGAGGAGGAGATTTGTTTCAGTGCATGGGCAAATAGGAGGTATATGAGCGGTTTGTTGACAGCTCACAACCTGTATGCCAGGTCGGATCTGATGGGAATCTGTGGCAGCTTTCTATAGTTAATTTGGTGCAGACCTGTGGTAGTTTATTTTTCACCCTGAAAATAAAAAAAACAGGTACGGGTGGCACAAATAGACCTAAAAGAGGTTTAGCTGCTTAGTTAAAGTGGTTGTAAACCCACTTATGCAACTTGCACCTACAGGTAAGCCTAGATTAAGGCTTACCTGTAGGTGCAAGAAATATCTCCTAAACCTACACGGTTTAGGAGATATTTTACAAAAAAGAATGCACCTCATGCGCGCCGTAGACAACGGCGCATTCATAGGGTTAATCCCATTCACAAATCCGGCCTAGCCGGATTTGACGGCTCCCTCGCACATGCGCGGAGTCACGTCTTCGCCGCTCCGGCCAATCAGAGCGCCGAAACGGCACTCTGATTGGCTGGAGCGGCGATACCCGGAAGTAACATTCCGGCTATCGCCGCAGCGATGGCTGCGGCTGGAGAGGGAGACGAGGACGGCTTCGGGGGCCCCGATCTAAGGTAAGAGATGCATAATGAGCTAGTATGCTAGCTCATTATGCCTTTGTCTTGCAGGTGGGATTTAAAAAAAAAAAAAAACATTACCAGGGTTTACAACCACTTTAATGTGGTGCACGCCACTCCTGAAAGTGTACAATGGCGCACGAAGCATAGGTAATTTCCCAGTTTGTATCCAAGAAGTTAGTAAAAGAAGAAGAACCTAGTGTAAGAGAAATCAGTAAGGCTCACCACAGAAAAGTTTTTTCTCTATATACCAAAATGTGTCCGTTCTTAACAAAATATGAATCTTATAATTTGCTCCACACCTTCCACAGGCTATCTGTGAAACCTGTCCTTCATATTCTTCAATCTTCTGAGGTTCTGCTGTGTTACCCTCCACAAGCTTTCCTAGTTGTCCAAGGCTGCCATTACCAAATGTGTACACTGTACCATCCTAGAAAATAAATCAATAAAAAAGTCTAATATAATACCAAATTGTCATCTACTGTCTGCAAAAATTTGGAAGTACAGGCAGTTACAGGGTGACAAACAAGATAGGGTCTGTAGGTTTGTTCTTAAGTTGAATTTGTATGCAAGTCGGAACAGGTACATTTTTAAAGTGTAATTCCAGCCATAAAAATGTATTTTGCGTTTTTTTGGATGGCATAGGAAAGGGCTAAAACCCCTTTAACATTTGTTTTGCTATCTGTGCCCCAGTTCAGAAGATTTCACCTCACTTTCTGTCCCTATGACAATTGGATTTTGAAAATTTTGGGTTGTTGTAGAAACAAGGATTGGTGATAAAGCTTCAGTAGAGACACTTTTTTCCCCCATGATGACTCTTACATGAGTGAATTTTCCTTCCTAAGGGTGTGTTGCTATGGCCATTTCTATAGCGACTTTATTGCAATAACATAGGTTTTTATATGCTTTTAGGATATTTTATAAATGTGTTATAATAAAAAAATATATATTTTTTAATATATTGGTATATCAAACAGAGGCTAATATGGCACCTTCCTTGGCAGGAAAGGATAGGAGGGTTTAGTTTCGCCTTAACAGTAGTTTGTGAGGGGAAAAGTTCACCGTTTATTCAAAATAAGGAAAAAGTTATCACAATTTGTAACCTTGTCATCCTAGGAACTTGCCAACAAGTGCAATTAGAATAAATACATTCCTGAAAAATGGTATACCATGCCTAGGATGGACAGAAGAATTGTGTGTAATTACATTACTGAGCAGCAC
Organism: Rana muscosa; assembly: GCA_029206835.1. NCBI lineage: Eukaryota > Metazoa > Chordata > Amphibia > Anura > Ranidae > Rana > Rana muscosa. Next base: position 447,016,600 of record CM055116.1, read on the forward strand.
TAATTTACCTTGCTTAGAACAGCTGTATGTTCATCCCCACAGCTTATATAAGCAACGCTGAGGTTTCTCAAGGAGGTCACTGCGTAGGGTTTAAATATTCCTGCTGAATAAAGAGAAGAGAAAAGTACAAATTACTTTGCTTTCCTAAAGTTTCACATATACCCTGGTACCACCAACTGCAAATTACCTCTCTGGGGAACCATTTTGAATCCTAGTTGTCCGGCATTATTCTTTCCCCATCCAAAGACTATTCCCGACATAGACAATGCTAAACTCTGGGAACCACCTGCAGTGATCTGGACGAGAGGGACTCCTCTAAGGGACTTCACAAGTTGAGGACTTGCATTATCTGATGTTTTATAACCCAGGCCAAGCTGACCGGCATCATTCTTTCCCCACGAGAACACACTGCTGTCTAAAAAGGAAATCAAGAACATGTCTCAGCAATAGCTTCCTACAAATAATGCATGTCAATAAAGCATCAGATCGCTGACGCGGTCTTCACTTCAAATTGCCATCTATTTTATGCTATAAGGTGGAGGTTGTCAAAGGAAACTATAATGATTTTGGTCAGTTGTATGTATATAGTTTAAGTACTGTATATCTAAAACAAAAATGTTTTTTTTTTTTCATTTTGGATAGAGTGAGGGATGGTTAATTGATAACATTGCAAAAATAGATTAGGCGCCCATTAAAGTATATAAATCAGTTATTTATGTCATATTTCAATCCTGTGGATCATACCCACTGGGAATAAACTCATGGGGAAGAATATAGAAGAAAAAACTGCAAAGAATTGTTCCAAATAGCGCTTAGATCCGAAATACAATAAAGTTTTTATGGATGGCTGGAATATGAAGGATTGAAGTCTAATGATACAAAAGCCTCCAAAAAAACCTATGCAAGTTTATTCATAAAAATATAAATTTAAAATTAAAAACCAGTGTCTCCAGAACGAGTGCCAGATTAAAGAACAAACACAGTGGCTATGCCTGCTTACTGCGTTCCTGCAGAGAAAGGTCTAGGGGTATGTATCACTGGAGATCCTCAGGCTGGTATCCGAAGTTGTTGGTCTATGCTGGGAAGACGCCTGATGGACAGGGGGTCCTGCAGCGGGAACTACAGCGCCAGTATATGGAACCAGGAAGAGAAAGGAACTGGTGAAGGAGCCGTAAGCGATGACGTCAATCGTGGCGTCGGATGGTAATGTTGGCGGAAGACACTGGAGTGTGGGCACTCGTGGGGAAGCTGGTAAGGGAAGGGTAAAACCAATGCACCTGTCAGAATACCTGAACAGTGGCTGTATCTGATTGGATGCGGTATGTGTTCGGCCAACAATTTTTCACCCGACTCCTTTGATTTTTCAATCAAAGTACTGTATGTCGGTAGGAGCTGGCAAACCGGGACACTCACGTAGCAAATTTTGTATGGTTCCTCAGGAAACATACTTAATCAGTAAACAAACAGCAATAGAAATCTGACAGTGAGGGGGGGGGGGGATATGGGGGAAGGGGTAAAAGGGAATGTAAGGAAATATGTAAAAGTACTTATTTTTGTACCAAGTTTTTTTTATTACACCATTGTGGGTGTGTGTTATATATGACAAACAATTTCCTAATAAAGAATAAATAAAAAATAAATCTGACAGTGGTTCTAACCCCTCACCAAATCTAAATCTACAAAAGAACTGTTAGGACATGACAAAACATTACCAGAGCATTATAGGTTTTTCTAAAGAAAGATCATGGCAGAAGTTATTTAATTTCATATAACAGTGTCTCATTAAATCCTTGAATGCATTTGTATTGAGAGAGGGAGATGAGTCCCCACTGTGACTCATGCAATTGCTCGTACTTTATAGTTTGAGCTATTGGGCTCTGTAAGCAATATGCTTTTTCACAACAGAAGAAACATGTAAAAAATAAGCCTCATCTACTAGTTTTATTTCTGAATACATGATATTTACAGTAAACCCCCCTCCATCGCGGGGGTTACGTTCCAGACCCACCCGCAATAAGTGAAAATCCGCGAAATAGAAATACCCTATTTAAATACACACGAGGCATGTTTTTATAACTTTAACTGTACTTTAAAAGCATTTTAAGGTCTTTAAACACACTTTTAAAACAATAGAAACACATTTAAAACACATAAAAGATACTGAGAGACATAGCAAGAGCAATGGAAAACACAAAAATATTTAATTAACAAGGATTTAATCAATAAAATAATGTTAATAGGTCTTACAGAAAAAAAACGCAATATACCGGGACCGCGAACACTGAACCGCGATATAACGGGATTTTACTGTATATCATGTAGTCATATTTTAACTTAAACATACTTCATCAGGGTTGGGAAGAAAGGAAGAAAGAATACAATGTAAAAAGTAAGAAAATATTTGCAAAGACTCTATCCATACCCTTTAATTTTGACCTTTGCTGTTGGGTCATTCCCTGCATATGCCCTTCAAATTACCTGAATACTTTTGTAGATCTTCTTGTACAGTATACAGTTAATAAGGCCTACTGTATATCTGACTAAAGCACACACTGTAAAAATGTTATCTCTACCTTCATGTACTGTTTACCTTCTGAAAGAGCAACCGTATGGTAATTTCCACAAGCTACTTGTATGATTTTTATGTCAGAGAGCCCAGTGATCCTTCTGTAATATCAAAGAATAAATGGTTAGTACCTGGAACTTGTCCTCTACAATATATCCTGTTGCTATGTTATAATGGTATGGTATAATGACAAAAATCTAATTTACAAAATTCTCTGTATGTTAGATGGCCTAATCTAGAATCATGATGAAGCACTGCTGTGTAAAAATTAATAAAAGCATAAATCTTCAAGAGATTGTATTGTATGCTAGATAGCTTGTAACTTGGGCAGGTTTTTCTCAACAACAATCATTCAACTATCAATAAATCTGCATAAACATAACTTACCTTGGGATGGGACTTTTTTGAGGCACCTGCCCTGATCCAAGTTCTCCATGCAATCCATTGCCCCACGTGAATATGTTTCCTTCACTACATATTGCCACAGAGTGTTTTGACCCACAACTTATGTCAATAATAGTTTGTGCTTCCAGAGCATGAATTGGTTCTGTCAATAAAACAAATTTAATACAAACACTTAAAATAGTGATTCTCATTGAGATACAAAATACAGCTGCAGATGCCAACATTCCAGTAGCCATTTTTCTAGTACAGGTTGTAAAACAACAATTGTCTCATGGTCTTAAAAGCCAACTCTAGGATCATAATCAGTGATCACTTTCTTGCTCTCTTTGGTAAACTGATTAAAACCCTTTACGGTTGTAATAGCTCGCTCACCTTACATTACATCTGTGACATCATCAACCGATGCTCAGTGCATTCAGAGTTTCCCCACGCAGGTAGGAGGACGAAAAATAGGATTTTTATAACAGCTTACCTGTAAAATCCTTTTCTTGGAGTACACCACGGGACACAGAGCTAGTCATTACATAATGGGTTAAGGGTCACCAGCGGTGATTGGACACTGGCACAACCAATGGAAGACAGTTCCCCTCCATATAACCCCTCCCATCAGGGAAGTACCTCAGTTTTGTAGCAAAGCAGTAAGGTTCCCATAAGAAGGGGGGGACCTCTGTGTCCCGTGGTGTACTCCAAGAAAAGGATTTTACAGGTAAGCTGTTATAAAAATCCTATTTTCTTTATCGTACACCACGGGACACAGAGCTAGTCATTACATAATGGGACGTCCCAGAGCAATGCTCATATGAAGGGGGGGAGACACAGATCAAAACAGGCCGCTTGCGGACCAGAAGCCCTATACTGCTGCCTGCAGCACACTTCGCCCAAAGGCGGAATCCTCATGTCCTTTCACATCTATTTGATAGAATTTGGAAAATGTATGGACTGAAGACCAAGTTGCAGCTTTACAGATCTGAGCCATCGAAGCCTGGTGGTGCACTGCCCATGAAGCACCTATCGCCCTGGTAGAGTGCGCCTTAACAGGAAAAGGAGGAGTCCTGTTCTTTAAACCATAAGCTTGAATAATTACTTGTCTAATCCACCTGGAAATGGTGGATCTTGATACCGCTTGGCCCTTCTTGGGCCCATCTGGTAAAATAAACAAAACATCTGTTTTACGTATCTGAGCGGTTGCTTGCAGATACACCTTTACCGCTCTCCCTAGATCTAGAGAGTGTAATAATTTTTCCCCCGCCGTCCGCGGGTTTGGAAAAAAGGAAGGCAGAACAATGTCTTGATTCAAGTGAAAAGCCGACACCACCTTAGGTAGAAAAGCCGGATGGGTCGTAGTACGATTTTGTCCTTGTGACAAATTAGACCAGGCTCTTTACAAGAAAGAGCTGCTAGCTCTGATACTCTCCTAGCAGAAGCTATAGCAATCAGAAAAGCCAACTTCCTACTTAATATAATTAAAGGAATATGGCGAATAGGTTCAAAAGGTTGCTTTTGCAACACTGACAATACCAAATTCAAATCCCATGGACACAAGGGAGTCCTAACTGGAGGATTTATCCTCAGTACCCCCTTAATGAATGTCCGAACTAGGGAGTGAGATGCCAATGGTCTCTGAAAGAAGACTGATAGAGCCGATATTTGCCCTTTGATGGTGCTAAGGGCTAAATTCATATCCACTCCTAACTGGCAAAAAGCAAGAATCCTGCTTATTTCATATTTCTGAGGATTCCAACTTCTGGATTCACACCAGGAAACGTATGCTCTCCAGACTCTCTGATAGATGAGTCTGGAGGCTGGCTTTCTAGCATTAATGAGCGTAGAAAGAGCCGGACCAGAGACCCCTCTCTTTTTAAAAATGTGGGTCTCAGCAGCCAGGCCGTCAACTTTAGCCTTTGTAAGGAAGGGTGGAATACTGGACCCTGTGACAGCAGGTCGTGTCGGAGTGGAAACTTCCAGGGCCTTCCTATCGCCGTTTTTACAATCTCGGCATACCAAGGCCTCCTGGGCCAGTTTGGGGCCACTAGGATTACTGGTATTCCCTCCTCCTTGATCCTGCGAAGCAGTCTTTGTAGAAGAGGGATCGGAGGGAATGCCTAGATCAGTGAGAACTGATTCCATGGAGTTATTAGAGCGTCTGTATTATTAGAGCGTCTGTCCCGTAGGCTAGAGGATCCCTCGTTCTGGACACAAAGTTGTCCAATTTCTTGTTGAACCTGGCAGCTAGCAGGTCTACATCTGGGTTTCCCCATCTCAGACATATGGCCTGAAAGATCTCGGGGTGAAGAGACCACTCCCTGGTAGCAGCTGCTGACGACTCAGGTAGTCTGCTTGCCAATTTTCCATCCCTGGAATGAAGATTGCAGAAAGGCAAGGTACATGCTCTTCTGCCCATGCCAGGATCCGGTTCACCTCTCTTTGGGCTGCCCGACTGCGGGTGCCTCCTTGGTGATTGATGTAAGCTACTGCAGTAGCATTGTCGGATTGAACCCGAACTGGGTAGCCCTGTAACCTGTATGTCCAGGTTTTGAGGGCTAGATATACCGCCCGGATCTCTAGCACATTGATGGGCAGGATCCCCTGAGTCTTGGCCCAGGTTCCCTGGGTAGAAGCCTCCTCGAATACTGCACCCCAGTCCGATAGGCTGGTATTCCTAAATACCACCTTCCAGGCCAGTGGGAGGAAGGACTTTCCCTTCCGTAAATTCCTGGCTTCTAGCCACCAATCGAAGTTGTGGCGTACTTGTGAGGACAGGCGCATGGGTATATCCAGAGCTTGGCTCTTCCTGTTCCAGGAAGCTAAAATATTGCCTTGAAGTAGTCTCGAATGAAACTGGGCGTAAGGGACCGCCTCGAAGGAGGCTACCATCTTTCCCAATAGTCTCATGCAAAGGCGAATAGACGGCCTCTTGTTTGCTTTGACCTTGTGGATCAGGTCTTTCAGAGACTGTATCTTCGGTTCTGGCAGGTATACCTCGTTTTGGGCTGTATCTATGATCATGCCCAGGTACCCTATCCTTCTTTGGGCCTGGAGAGAGGATTTTTGTAAATTTATAATCCATCCTAAATGCTCCAGGTATCCTACTGTAGTGTGTACAGCGTGACCCAATCCGTCCTTTGACTGATCTATTACTAGTAGATCGTCCAGATAGGCTGTTACCGCAATGCCCCGTGTTCTTAGGTTACTAACAGAGGAGCTAGCACCTTTGTGAACACTATGGGCGCGGTGGCTACACCAAACGGCAGAGCCACAAATTGAAAGTGGCGATCTTCTACCGCAAACCTTAGGAATCTTTGGTGAGCGGGGAGGATGGGTATGTGTAAATGTGCGTCCTTGATATCTATGGACGCCATGAATTTTCCGCCCTTTAAAGTGGCGGCCACGGATCGGATCGTTTCCATTCGAAAATGGCGATCGTTCAGGAACCGATTTAGGGATTTTAGATCCAGGATGGGTCTGACATCTCCATTTGGCTTTGGAATCACAAAGAGGTTTGAGTAAAAACCTGAACCTCGCTCTTTTTGGGGTACGTCTGTAACTACCCCTTGAGCCATTAAGTGATTCAAACCTTTGAAGAAGGATTCTTTTTTTTTTTGTGGATCCTTGGAGAGTCTTGAACCTCGGAATTGAGAAGATGGGATCTCTCGAAATTCCAGTTTGTACCCTGAGGATATTGTGGATACTACCCAATTGTCCTGGATTTCTGACCACCAAGTTGCTCAGAACTGACAAAGCCTTCCTCCCACTCGGCCGAGCGGGGGCGCCCCTTCACTGAGAGGCTTTGGGGGCTTGCTTATTAGCTCTTGCACCCCACGGCTTCTTGTTCTTCTGAGCTTGCCCCTTGGCTTTTGTGGGCGGCTAAAACAGGCCGCCGCCACTGGTTGGAGTCAGATTTCCCGGGAGCTGGGGAGAGAGCGTTTAAAACAAGATCTCTTGTTTTTCTTTCTCTCAGGTAAAAGTCATTTTACCACTTGATCTTCTGTATATATTTTTCTAAATCTTCCCCAAATAGGCGTTCGCCATGGAACGGGAACTTGCCAACAGCTTTTTGCATGGGGTCTCCGCTGACCAATGCTTAAGCCAAAGTACTCTGCGCATCTGTACCAGCTGGAGTGTAAGGCGTGATGCCTGTATGATAGAATCTCTCATGGCATCCACTGTGAAGCATAAGGCTTTTAGGCAAATTTTTCCCAATTTCTAGCCTGCTCTGAAGGCAGTTCCTTCAGCCCCTGCTTTACCTGTTGGCTGATGACCTGACCCATACCGACTGCTGCTACTGCAGGTTGGGTAATTGAGCCGGCCAAAAGGAAGGAGGATTTCAACTTCCTCTCAGAAGGATCTTTTAAACCCTTGTACATTATCCACCGGACATGTCAGGTTTTTATTTACACAAGAAATAGCCGCAACTACCGCAGGCAGGCTCCATTTCTTAAAAAAAATTTTTTTCCCCCATAGGATAAAGAATGTTAAACCTTTTTGGAGGTGAGAAACGCTTATCTGGATGTTGCCAGTTTGCGTATATTAGATCCTCTAGTAACGGATGAACCGGGAAGGAGCATGCACCTTGCAGGGATCTTAATGACCCTAGGGAGGAGACAGGTAATTCCGTTACCTCCGCAGAGGTTAACTTAAATGCACTGCTATAGCATTGTACCTGTGACCTTAAAATCTGGCTCCTCATCCTCTGCTGATGTAGCCTCCTCCTCCTCATCCTCCTCCCTCAGGTACTTCTGAAGGGAGGTCCAATACTGGAAGAGACCTGCTTCGCTTATTGTTCCTTTTTAGAGGACTTAGCGATTAAGGTAGCAATTTTTTCCTCCAGATTATTTAGGGCAGCTGATAAAGTGTCCTCAGTGACATATACAGGCCCAGGCTCCACTGGGGAAGCCGCCATACCTGACAGAGGTAATGGCTCATCCTGAACAGGTGCATTTAGCAACCCAGGAGAGAAAGGTACCGAGTCAGCACAGTTAGAGCCTCCTCTCAGGCGGTGGTGCTTTCTTATCTCTTTTTGTCCGTATTACTTCCCCTGGAAGGCTTACCGTTTAGACAAAATACAAGGTACCTAAATGCATATACTACCGTGTTCAGTTTAGCAAATACATTAAGTATGCAACTTTTAACACATAACTATGCATAACATGGATGTCTTCTAGGAAGTACCCAATCCAACCACATGGAGTCTTACGTCCCTGTATAGCTGCTGTGTTTCTCTGCCAAGAATAAGAGAACTAACGAGCTTGCTTGCTGCTGCAGTGCTTCTCACACTGACAGTCTTTTAAAATTGGCGCCGTTTCTGTGCCTGCGCGCGCCACGTGCCCGCGCACGCCTTCGCCGCCCCCCCCCCCTCCGATAAAGCGCGCTCCCGCGCGCGCGCGCGGCCCTTAGCGCTATGGCGGTGGCCATAGTGAGAGAGGACTCTCATCAGCCCTTGTTCCCACTTACCTGCAGGTGTCTGGTCGGCCACCGAAAGGAGGATCGGGGTGCCCCAGCAAGCTCAGCAGCGGAGGTGACGAGCAGTGTACTTCGCCGAAGCCGACACTGAACAGAGTGAGGTGAGTATATTCAGCTCTTTACTCCCCCCAGTGGTGGAAAAAAAGAAGACATCCACTTTTTGAAAAAGGTCCCAACCTAGTTATGGACCTTCTAATCTCACCTTATCCACGCCGCAGGTTTTTCTGCTGAAAGATTTCAGACAGATACCAAACTTCACCCTTCACGGTGGGCTATGTGTGCCAACCTTCAGGGATATGGGTTCCTATTTAAAGGATACCTCTCCCCTGGGCCTTGTACAAGACTCTTACCAGGACTTTATAGCGAAATAGCGAAAGTGCTGGATCTTAGAGCCCAGTCCTCCGAAGAGAGACATTACAGGCGACGCCTCATGGATGAGGCCCGGATCCCATCCAGATTCAGCTCATTTGTAGGCGTCTTGGATGGATCCGAAAGCATAGCTCTTTTACCCCCAGAGGGTCTCTTTGGTAGAGCTTTCCTTTAGCACCTCCTAACGCGTCCAACACCTTTCGACACTGGCGAAAAAACTGAGGTACTTCCCTGATGGGAGGGGTTATATGGAGGGGAACTGTCTTCCATTGGTTGTGCCAGTGTCCAATCACCGCTGGTGACCCTTAACCCATTATGTAATGACTAGCTCTGTGTCCCGTGGTGTACGATAAAGAAAACAAAGTACATCACTTCCAACCAGCTATCTGATTCTCAAGGAGATCATGGGATTCTAGTGAGATTTATGCTTGTGTAGGGGCATTTCTTCTCTGCCTCCTTATTGACAAGAGACACACCCTTCTGGCCAGCAGTACACCGCTGGAAGTGAAGGTATAGGAAGGCAAGGATATGCTGATGAGAAGGGCCAAGTTAAAGTGAACCTGCTATTTTGCTCTGTGTGTGTGTGTAAAACACTGGTTCAATTTAAGGGCCCATTCACACCTACAGTATGGTATTGTGTAGTAAAATGTGGATTTTTACTACACACTGCCTCCACAAATGGCTTACTGTGTTTCAGTGCCATTCATTTTGCATGGTGCCCCAACACTAGTAAAGTACTGGGCAATGTGTTCACACTATAGCACACCACAATGCGTTGCATGTACACTGTTGTACACAGTAGTGAACAAAGTGTCCAAATTTGTCTCATGGTGCAAATGTAAATTAAATCACACGTTATTATTACATTTGTAATCAGTTTAGAAATTAATCACTGTCACAATCCAAAAAGTAATTGTGTGTGTTTTTCCTTTTTTAAGAAATACTGCTAAAACAAACAATTACAAATGATTAAGTTATAAGGGCTAAATGTGTACACATAACATCTTTTGATTGCAATGAAATAAAACTTGGAGATCTAAAATATAAGCTGCATGCCAAGTAACATACAACTGCACAGTGCAAGTGTTGCCTGATACAAAGGATGAATGTCCAGGTGTCCAGTGTTTAATGCTGCTGTAAGTGGGGGACTCGGAACCTGCGGCCTAGTGAAAAAACAACATAATGACCGATTCATTGGTAGGAACAGATTTTGTAAGCTGAAGAAAGTGTACCATGCCAACTGCATCATGATGCTTCACTGATTGGTGGGCATGGTGGGAATGTTCATAAAGGGCATGGCTTATTTGACAAACCTTTTCCCTTTATTTTCAAGCATCAGATATCTTAGTGGCTCTCAGCACTGCAAAGGAGGTTGGCACTGGAAGACTTCCATCTGCCAGATGCTTTGATCACCAGGCTTAACAGGCATCGGAGTCCTGCTCTGGTCAAATAATGAAAGCCCACAGCCCAACAGTCTCCAGCCTGAGGCTGGAGGCCTTGACATTACATGCTGGACCCTACACAGGGATCTACATCCGGTCCGCTCCGACTAAGCAAAAGAGGACAGAGTCCCCTTTGTTTTTTTAAAGATTGGACCCAGAGATAAGCGGTTCTAAATGGATAAAAGTTCATTTACACGCGCTTGTCCATAGGGATGAATGGACCTTCTGATCAAGTATGCCTGCAAAAACAGGTGGACCTGATCGAAATGCCTGTGTGAAAGGGGCCTTATTGATCAAAAAGTGTTTTACATTAATAAACATTTTATCGAAATTTTTAAATTTGTGAAATCTCAAAAGGAAAAGTAGTGGTAAAAAGCATGTGTTCCCTTTTTTATGTGCTAGTGATGGAGCACCGAGCCCGGGGGTCAGCAACAAGTAGATCACGGAAAGGTGACTAGTAGATTGCGATCTGGGCTTGAAGACCCGCCATTCCAAAGCATCAAACAGAGTGCAATGCAGAGGGACTACTTGTAAAGTTGGAACTGCAGTAGGTGTAGCACCCCCTAGCATTGCTAGAGTACGTTGTTTGTGTAGGTACATTTTCAGACCTGGCTGGCAGCCAATCCTGTGTGGTCTTTTTGGGGTCAGGTGAGTAACTCGGGTAGGCTGGATGACTCAGCAGCAGCTTCTCTGGTAACTCCTCTCTGCTTGCTGGAAACTTGGAGAAGGCTCCAGAAGCAGTTAGGAGTCTAGGAGTACTAGCTGGAGTATTCTGAGGGCCCTGAGCAATCCTTAATAACGCCCCCTCAAATACTCAGGGTCAGTTCAGCAGGGGCAGTGTGGAGTTCGGGTGGAAGATGGAGATTGAGTGTTAGGCTGTCAGAGGCATTTGAGAGAAGTTCCCCAGTCTGGGGAGGGGGGTGAATTCAGGCCTGTGCTCGGGTGCAGATGGGACCCCTTCTCATGACACATGGAGAACACCCAGGCAAATCCCCAGGGAGGAAGGCAGTCACGTGGGCTGGTGAGTGCTGCAGTCAAAGGACTGAGAGGCATGCATGAAGGGACTAGGTGCAAGCAGTCTGGGATGGATGCAGAGTAAGTCTGGGGAGAACTGTGGAGAAGTAGCCAGGAGGGCTAGTGAAAGGAGCAGTTGCAGCCAGGCGGGCTGGCAGTGCCTGAGGAGGTGGTACTGGGAGCAGTAGCCACAGGAAAGGACAGCTAGCACCAAAGATCTCTATTTTTGCTACACTAAAAAGGGGCCTACAGTCCCTGCCTGCAAAGGGCATTTGCGTTTGATCTGACTGAGTCAGTGTCAGATCACCCCATCAGTGCTAGCTGGTCCTGGTAGTTGTAGTTCTAAAATAAAGTCTGTGCTGGAGGTAGAAGAGGACTGTGTATATACCAGATGTATATAGTTTGTGGCCCTAAAGAGTTTCTACTGATCAAGTGGGCATGCCATAATAACCCTTCCCAATCCAAGTTTGATTCCCCTACAAAACAAAGCTGCAATGACTGCTTCTTTCTCAGGATTGATTGGGGAATTCATGCACCTGGCTGGGCAGGTTGGGAGATAACCAACCCTCACCAGTGGCTCCTGTGGGGGTAGCGCTACATTTGGGGGCTCGTCCAGGATATCTGCCCATGGTTAACCTGTCAGCCGTTGTTCCTAGCAACCAAAGTTTTTAGCGAACAAGGGAACTGTCCTTGTTCCAAAAGACCACCAGAGGGGTTAAACCAGGGAAGGACTTATGTGCTCTGCCTGTTTGTGACCGTCACTTAAAAAAAAAAAAACAAGTGCCATTGTTCATAACAACCAGCGGGAGCTGCCTGTCCAGTTAGTGCTGCCCTGCTTACCCAGTTGGCCCAACCGTGGCTGGTGCGGACACTTGTGCTCAAACCTGCTATTCAGTGAACTTTTACCACGTGCTGTCACCCATGGCAATCACAGCGGGCGGTCGCGCCCATGGATCATCCGAACAAGTCGGGGGTCGAGTCACAGCCTGGTGACTCCCCTGCGAAAATCAGTTACATTGGGAAAGAAGATTGGAGATCTGCCGTGGCCTGCAGCCTGGTCAGGGACCTGGTAACCAAGTACTGCCCAGCAGGAACCAGACAATGTCCCTGAAATGCTGGCTGCACCTATGTGCTCTGCCGACCCCACCTGGAAGGAGACAGTGCAGGACAGAGATGTGCCCTCAGGTGAGCCAGAATGGGAAAGCGGAGACAGGGTCATAGATTGGGGTTCCCCCAGACTGCAGGCAGAAGTCGGGTCCCTGGAAGATGAGATAGCGGATTGGTCGTCACACAGTAGTTTGGAGGAGGAATGGAACTTCAGCCAGCTCTGGGAGGAGGTGCAAATCCAGATATCACATCCTGCTTTCTCATACGACATGGGAACTACAGTTCCCATCAAGCAGTGGGAATTCTAGTTTTCAGTCATAATTGTGGGCAGGTACATTTATCATGTAATTATATCATGTTATTGGACTTGATGGGCCTGTTCCGCAACCTGCGAACCTCTGGCTGTGCCCTCACCTTCTTCTGTGCACTCTCTGTGGTGAGCTGTGACAGTCCTGGCCTGTCAGTCACTGTGTGAAGTCATAGGAGTTGGGAACCCCGGTCACGGCAAAGACATGATGCTGCATCAGTGGGCGGTTCAGACCGGGAGTCTCTGGCCAATTGCGTCACTGCTTGTTTGGAAAGAGCTACAATGGGGCAAAGACAAGACCAGCGGCCAGGGGTACACATGGCATAGCGGCATCTGGTCTTACAACACGGATGTCACAAAGAAATAAGCCATGATTTAAATAATGCACACTGGATTTCTCACAGATGAAACACGGGACAAGGAAACCACAAGCATATTGCAGTGAGGTATAAAAGCATCAATACTGAGAGGTTATACATTTTCTATCCAGAGTTAGGCTTTAAAGTTACTTACACCATCCCAGTGTTCTCTCTCTCTTTATTTCACAGTATCTAAATGCAAGTAAACATGCAATAACGAGTGCATACACCCTAGTACATTTAGGCCTTATGTACATATGCGGTTTGGCCCATACAGTGCAAAAATTTGTGTTTTTGGATGCCCAGGAGGTCCAGGTGCAACGTACAATCCCCTGCTGGTGTTCTGACGAGCTGGTTCCTCCTATCGATATGGTTCCCCCCCTTGACTGCGCAGGCGCAATCCAAGCTTTAACAGCTGTTTGGCAGCTGTAGACGCGCTCGCACCCGATGCTTAGTTACACACGCCGCTTTATTCTTCACGTCGCTCTATACAGCAAGGAGCAGATCAGATGTGATATTGAGCAGTGCATTTTGTATGTTTATACACGCCGCTCTATACAGCAAGGGGCTGATATCCGCTGTTTAACAGATCTATTACTAATATGTTTAAATGCATCCCTTGCTGTATAGAGCGGTGTGTATAAACAAACAAATCGCACTGCTCAATATCACATCTTATCCGCCCCTTGCTGCCCTATGCTGTATAGAGCGGCATGAAGAATAAAGCGGCGTGTGTAAGTAAGCATTGAGGGCGAGCGCGTCCACAGCTTGGTAAGATATGGTTCTCCTAGCGATATGGTTCCCTCTCGACTGCGCAGGCGCAAGCCGAGCCGACGGAAATCTCAGAGCTTTAACAGCTGTTCGGTAGCGCCTGCGCAGTCAAGAGGGAACCATATCGATAGGGGAACCAGCTCGACAAGTCACCGGCAGCCTTTCAAAATCACTCACAGGCTTATATACATGGTGGCTGTGACAGTGGGGTCACTTTGGACACAGGGTGAATAAAAGAAACCCCCGATATGGTCTGTGATAGCCATATTCAAGGCTGTATATACATTGCATATAGATTGGATGTATACTGTGTGTGGGAGTTATGTAATCATTGCTGTGAGGAATTAAGGTGTTTTGCATTCTATTGTTCATTAAGTCTGTCCTTGTGTGTATTGTAAAGTGCCAGACAGACTGGCTGCCAACCCTTTGTGAGAAGATGTGTATTGTGTGGGATCTTTTGAAGCCTAGCAGACGTCAGGATGAGGTGTTGAGTCTTGGGATGTGTGAGTGGAGCTGGGCCCTTGTTCATGTTAAATCAGGTGTATTGAATTGTGTATAAAGTTACAATGTTTCTCAATAATAAAGTGATTCCTATTACAGAAGAAGACAGAGTGCGCCTCGTCCTTCTAAGGGGATCAAGTCCTATGGGAAAGGGTCGTTTGGCTGTGGATATTGGTAGCGAGTGGATGTGTGTCTAGGAGAGGGAACATCGTAAACAGCGTTTTACTCCTTTATATTGGGGTGCCGTTACAGTGGCTATAGGCTATGCTGCACCATGCATGTGCAAATATTTGTGCGCATACCCTGAAATTTTATTCTATAGGTTGTGTTTGGAATGTTGGGGCCTTGAAAGAAATAAACAGTTTTTTTTTAATTAATTCTATGCTTAATAGGGCCTTTGTCATGAAGAGATAAAGTCCATGCCACTCAGGGCTGCTTTGTTGGTTCTTTCTGGGGGTTTTTTGGTTCAGTTTACAAGTGGTCTGCTATTACTAGGAAGACTTTTGTGCAAACCAATCAATATACGCTTATTTGGAAAAAAATGTTACCAAAAATATGTAGCAGAATCAGGGGCGGATCCGAGGGGGGGGGGCAACAGGGCAATTGCCCCCCCCCCCGAGACCATTGCGCCTGATCTCCCGGAATCCAGGACCCCAAACTTGGCCCACATGTAGCCTCATGTGTCCTCTACAAGTGTTCAAAGTTTGGTGTCTGGGAGACCTACGGCTGGGGAGAACCGATTTTTCAAAGCCGGGCACTCCTTCCATAGACTCCAATGTTAAACGGTCATTTCCCTGGTGACTTTGCAGACCTGGTACCGGCCGTTCGTAGGGCCCTTGGACCCCAAACTTGGCACACATGTAGCCCCATGTCTCCTCTACAAGTGTGAAAAGTTTGGTGTCTGGGAGACCTACGGCCTGGGAGAACCGAATTTTCAAAGCCGAGCACTCCTTCCATAGACTCCCATGTTAAACATCAGTCTAGTCATGGGCACAGTGAGGCATGGGCACAGTGAGGCATGCAGATGGACACCCTAGGCTTATACTTGAGTCAATAAGTTTTCCCAGTTTTTTGGGGTAAAATTAGGTGCCTCGGCTTATATTCAGGTCGGCTTATACAGTACTTGTTCTGCGGCTGCCGCTGCCTCTCTTAGTCTCTCTCTCAGTTTCTCACATCAGCCGATCAGCGGCGATCAGCGGCGCCGAGAGAGAGACTTGTCTAATGTAGTTACGCGGCACACTGACACGATACCAGGAGCGGAGGAGGAGGTGGATGGAGCCTCTTCCCTGCATTCGTTGCTAACCCCTGGGCCACTTGGCGTCTAGCAACGAGTGACGTCAGTGAGTCACATTGGGCTGCTCTGCAGGCAGGTGCGATAGCGTGCGGCTCTACAGATGGGTAAGAAAGCGGGCGGCTACGCTTGCGGCGCGGTTTGTGGGCGGGCGGCGCGGTTCGTGGGCAGACCGTGCTGCTCAGTGTGTTGGCAGCGCAGGTGAGAGTGAGAGAGCAGGCTCGTCTCTCACCGCCCGTGCCTGCCCTGAATTCCTGCACTCACTTCCGCCCTCACTGTGCAGGCAGCAGAGAGATTACATAATCTCTCTGCTGCCTGACTCTGGGAGTCTGGGACACAGCAAGACACAACCAAAACTCCAGGGGGGACACATCCATATCCATCTCTCGGCATGACAGATTCCCTCTCTACCCGGGAAGGTTGATCTACATATGATCCTGGATCTTTTGAACCTAGACTAATGATATGATCATCATCCCATACTGCAGAGATATTTTTCAAAAACATCCTATTTAATTATTAATTGATGTCCATCTTCCTAGGAACCTCAAGTGACCCTCCGTTCACATAAGAGGTCTAACTTTGACCTGGATCCTTTCTACATAAAAACCTTTCCCATTTCTATGCCGCTGACCTGTGAGATGCTACTGGATGTGTCCCCCTAGGAGATTGCCTATATCCCTTGCTGTTTATGTCTCGAGTGGGATCATCAAACTCCCTCATGACATAACGGGAATTTTTGATTCACTGTCTGGCCCTCTCTGGTCCAGTACCCATGTCAGGGCCGGTCCTAGACAGGGTGCGAGGGGTGCAGTTCACCCAGGCGCCACAGAGGTGGGGGCGCTCAAGCGCCAGAGTGTTCCCCTCCCTCCTCCTCCTCCTTATTGGTATCCAGAGGCCGCTCTCTCCGCCGCTCACTGCCACCGATCATCGCCGCTGCGGCGCTGCTGTTCCCTGCTCCCCCCTCCTGTCAGAGGAGATCAGAGATTGGAGCGGCTGCTCAGAGACTGAGAGACCCGTGGTGACGTAGTGGGGGGGGGGCGGGGCGGTCCGTGCATCAGCGTGACATTTTTTCTCTATGTCACGATCCTCTCCACCTGGGCGGCACGGCTGAACACTGTCCTCTCCAGCTGCCGCCCGGGTGGGGTTTGTGTTTGTCCAGAGGCGGATCGGTCTGTACTAATGAAGGGGGATAATTTGTGAGGGGGCGGTACTAATGGAGGGGGGGGTGGTGGGTGGGGGCCAGGGGGGTCTGTACTAATGGAAGGGGGTGGTTTGTGGGGGCCAGGGGGGTCTGTACTAATGGAAGGGGGTGGTGTGTGGGGGCCAGGGGGGTCTGTACTAATGGAGAGGGCATGGTTTGTGGGGGATCTGTACTAATGGAGGGGGGATGGTTTGTGGGGGCCAGGGGGGGTCTGGTGTGTGGAGGCAAGGGGGGTTTGTGGGGGTCAGTACTAATGGAGGGGGGATGGTTTGTTGGGGCCAGGGGGGTCTGTACTAATGGAGGGGGGTGGTTTGTGGGGTTCAGGGGGGTCTGTACTAATGGAGGGGGGATGGTTTGTGGGGGGTCTGTACTAATGGGCGGGTGGTTTGTGGGGGGGGTCTGTACTAATGGAGGGGGGGTGGTCTGTACTAATGGGGGGGTTTGTGGGGGGGTCTCTATTAATGGAGGTGTCTCTACTAATGGAGGGGGGTGGTCTGTCCTAATGGGGGGGTGGTTTGTGGGGGGTCTGTACTAATGGGCGGGTGGTTTGTGGGGTGGTCTGTACTAATGGAGGGGGGTGGTCTGTACTAATGGGGGGTGGTTTGTGGGGGGGTCTGTACTAATTGGGGGTGGTTTGTGGGGGTCTCTAATAGAAGGGGGTGTTCTGTACTAATGGGGGTTTGTGGGGGGGTCTGTACTAATGGAGGGGGGTGGTCTGTCCTAATGGGGGGTGGTTTGTGGGGGGGTCTGTACTAATGGAGGGGGGTGGTTTGTCCTGAGGGGGGTCTGTACTAATGGAGGTGGGGTGGTTTGTGGGGGGTCTCTACTAATGGAGGGGGGTGGTTTGTCCTGAGGGGGGTCTGTACTAATGGAGGGAGGATGGTTTGTGGAGTGGTCTTTACTAATGGAGGGGGGTGGTTTGTGGGGGGTCTCTACTAATGGAGGGGTGGTTTGTGGGGGGTCTCTACTAATGGAGGGGGGTGGTCTGTACTAATGGGTGGGTGGTTTGTGGGGGGTCTGTACTAATGGAGGGGGGGTCTGTATTGAGGGAGGGGTTTATACTTAGTAGGGAGTCTATACTTAATACAGATCTGGACTTGGTGGAGTCACTACGGGCAATTCAGAGTGAGCTGACTCCTGATCAGAGGAACCGTTGTTGCTGTATCGCTGGGTCAGGTGAGAGCCATTATCTCCTATATTATGTCTGCAGTCTCTGACCATCTCCTGTATTATATCTGCAGTCTCTGACCGTCTCCTGTAATATGTCTGCACTCTCTGATCATCTCCTGTATTATGTCTGCAGTCTCTGACCGTCTCCTGTACTATGTCTGCACTCTCTGTCTCCTGTACTATGTTTGCACTCTCTGACCATCTCCTGTAATATGTCTGCACTCTCTGACCATCTCTTGTACTATGTCTGGGGGCTCTTCCTAACAGACTCTCTAACATAAGCCCTCTCTGTGTGCATCAGAGAGACTCCCCTCCAGGTCTCATTAGTGTACGCTCTTCCTGTATTTTCTTTATTGTTAAAGGATCATGGGAGGATCGTAGAGTAACGACGACTTCTTAGGGGAGCATCTCTGTGTTTGAATCGTTGCCAAAGAAACATGTGTAAAGGGGAGAAGTTTGTAGGATGACCACGCCCACGTGGGGCGCCAGAAATATTTCTGCACCCAGGCGTCTGTGACCCTAGGATCGGCCTTGACCCATGTGACGTGACAAGCCAATTTTCCATTTTTTTTGTTCATTGAAAACCTATACATATTTATAGCTCCTGAAGAAGTGGATTCTGTTTTTGAATCACAACGTGAAACATGTAGAGCACAGAATATTATGTATGTACAGTTATACCTTTGTCCATTGATTGTAATGGCATGACACATTGAAATGTCACGGAATCACCATTGTTTCTATGAAATGTAAATTAGCTGTTCTTATATATATATTTTTGTAATAAAAACTCCTTTTTATCATTTACTCTTAACTGGTCATCAGTTAGCATAAGGTGCCATCATAGTCCACCTCAGCCTCATCCCTTCTTCTTTTCATATACTGTTTAATGGGACGAAGGCACAATTTTTGTATATATCCTTTATCCATAGCCCTTGCAATATACATGTACAACCAAAACTACACCTTAGCAGGCAAGTTAGTGACAATCCGCAAATTGTGTCAGGTGACGTGGCAAATGACAATCTGCATCTGGTGGCAGGCAAGTGACAATCAGCAAGGTGTGGCAGGTGACGTGGCAAGTGACAATCCACAAGGTGTGGCTAGTGACAATCCGCAAGGTGTGGCAGGTGATGTGGCAAGTGACAATCTGTCAGGGACCTGCCAGAAATAGAGGACGATCCCTGCTTCCCTCTGTACCTGTGCGTCGGCGCGCACCAATTGCGCGCGCTAAATGACATAGCGCCATTAGGCCTTTAAAAAGCCAGCAGTTGCAATAGTGCACTGCTGTCTGATCTGCAGCTTCCGTGTATCTTTACCTGCATCTGCTATCTGAGTACCTGGACGACCCGGCTCTGCTGACTTACATGTTATCTCCAACCCTGACCTCGGCCTGCCTTGACCCTGCTACTATTACCTGTTGTTCCGTTGCCAGACCTCTGCCTGCTTATCTGATCCTGCTCCAGTCCACCGCATTGCTCTGCCTGACCACCTGATCTGACCCGGCTCGCCTGACCCTGCACCTGCCTGCTACTTGCTCTGTGTGTTCCAGTGTTAATCTGGCTTATCTCTCCCTGCTTCAGCCTGCTACTGATCCTGCTGTCATCCGCAGTTCCAGCCTACTTGGAGGATCATCAACCAGCTACAGTGTCAACCACCACAGTCTCCACAGGCACTCCTACCCCGCTGTGTTCCCGAGACCACTGTTCCCACTCCGGTGGCTCCTGAACCAGATCTGTATGAGAGGTCTTCTCCTACAAGTCAGACTCGTCCTCTGAGGTACGCAACACAATCCACAAAGTGTGGCAAGTGACAATCCACAAGATGTGGCAGGTGACGTGGCAAGTGACAATCCGCAACGTGTGGCAAGTGACACGCTCAGGGCTCCCACTAATTGCAGGCGATGTAATTTTATATTACAATGTAATAATAGAAATAATGCGCTTCAATCATCCTGACACCATAACAACCATGGTGCCCGGATGATTGAAGCGCCGACACCAGCCATTTCCCCGATAAATTTCCCACAAAAAAAACATATTTTTTGGCAGTGCCCCTCCCGAGAAAAGACTCTGGATCCGCCCCTGAGCAGAATACATATTGGCCTAAACTGATGAAGAATTTTTTTATTTATTTTTTAATCGATATGTTTTATAGCAGAAAGTAAAAAATTATTTTATGCAAAACCGCAGAGGTGATCAAATACCACCAAAAAAAAAAACTATTTGTGTGAAAAAAAGGACATCAATTTTGTTTGGGTACAATATTGCACGACCACGCAATTGTCAGTTAAAGCAACGCAGTGCCGTAACGAAAAAAAAAGGCCTGGTCATTAAGGGGGTAAATCCTTCCAGGGCTGAAGTGGTTAAGGCTGTGTTCACACAGGAGATTGTGACCGGTGTTCTATTGAGAAATGTCCCTCGTCAAAAAATGTCTCTGATGGGTCTGCGCATGCGCAGTAACAAAAAGCACTCCAGCTGATATGTTGATCAGCTGGTGTGACGTCAACACAGCGCATGCGCAGCTCATCAGAGGCATTATCCGATGCTATGCAAAGGGAGGGAGGGAGAACGTACTTGTCAGATTCTGCCTCGCTGTTGCGGTGTGGGGTTTGCCTGCATTGAATGCCGTGTTTTCTGTCTGTTGCACGGCGGGCCGGGTTCAGTGTGATAAATGGCATGTTTTGGCTGTGTGTAAGGACGGGTTAAAAACACACACACAAAAGACACCCTTCAAGACACCCACAACCCACCCTGCAATAGCGAGGCAGAATCTGATAATTACATTCTCCCTCGGCACTTAGCAGATCGTCGAATACAGCCTCTGACGATCTGCGCATGCACCATGTTGATGTCACGCCAGCTGATCAACATATCAGCTGGAGTGACATTGGTTACTGCGCATGAGCATATCCATCGGAGGCATTTTTCGATGGGGGGCCGTTTCTTGATAGAACACCGGTGTTCTATTGAGCAGTGCCCGCGACAAACGGCGCATGCGCCGTACGGAACAGCACAACAGCTGAGTTTACGATCAGCTGTTGTGTCGGCGAGACGGCGCCTGCGCACATTAGCCGACAGAAGAAAATTTTCTGTAAGATTGTGCCGCGCGCTGCCTGAGGCGTGTTCATGTTGGTGAGGGGCCGATTTGTACATGATAGGGGTGGATTTTTCAATGATGGGCACTGCTGTCAAGATGGGGGCGCAATTTTAAAAGATGGCCAGCGCTGCAAAACAAATATTTTTCTGCTATTCTTCCTGGACATCTTTTAAAATTCCACCCCATCTTTGCAGCACTGTCCATCATTAAAAAATCCGCCCCCATCATGTACAAAGCCACCCCTCACCGACATTGACATTGACATTGACATTGACATTGACATTGACATTGACACGCCTCGGCATCGCGCGGCACAATCTGACAGAAAAACTTCTTCCATCGGCTATTGTGCACAGGCACCGTCTCGCCGACACAACAGCTGATCGGAAACTCAGCTGTTGTGCTGTTCCGTACGGCGCATGCGCCGTTTGGCCCGGGCACTTCCCAATAGAACACAGGCTCTCTATGGAGCCAGTTCACACATCTCAGTGGCAGCTGCGGAGCGGATTACACAGGGGTCCTGTACATCTTTGGCCCTGTTTCAGGTCCGAATTCAGGCAAAAATTCCACCCTGATCAGTGTGAACCCAGCCTAATTGTAATGCACCCACAGGCCTGTAAACAAGCGGCATGCATTCATGAAGGAAAAAAATAAATAAAAATAGAGAGAAAAATCAGCTTTTTTGGTCAGTAATTTATGCTTCATGCTAATGCGCACAAATACCCATTTACATATTGTGCAGAACGAGAAGGCAAGAATAAATTTACGTGCATTTGTGCAAAAATGCGCATGAGCGCATGAAATTACACAAATACGCGAAAGTGTGCGTAAATACATACAAAAGAAAAAATGTCTGAAAAAGTAGATGCGCAAACAGGAGTATTATGTGAAAGAGGCCCTACACTAGGGTGACCAGACATCCCCAGTTTCTGGGGACAGTCCCCCGGATTAAGGACACTGTCCCCGGACCAAGTCTGTCCCCGGATTGGATTTGAACAGGGGCTGGGGCAATTTCAAAGACAGTCAGTGCAGAATAAAAAAAAAAAATAAATCTGAATTACACACCCCCACTCCACCGCTCCTACTAGCTTAGGGGGGTCTATTTCTTTCCATCATCTGTGCCCCTTTCTGATGATCAGGTGCTGGTCGGAGCGGAGGGAATATTTGTTCAGTTTTGGGTGCATGCCCATTCCGCTCCGCTTGCATGTTCTTCTGCCTTAACTCAAGTCCCGGCCAGCCGCCTGCCTGTTTATCTCCTTGCCTTCCCTGGTGGAGTGATCTTACTCCGCTCCCCACCCGGTAGTAGCCGGGGCCCGGAGAGTTAAGCCTCATACACACGATCGGACATCCAACTGACTTTTCCGTGGATTTTGCTCCGAAGGGCTTTGCCCGTGAACTTGGTATGCATACACACGGCAGGACTTTTTCAGCAAACTTTCACCAAATCACGTGGTTTTTCAGCTCTTTACCACCACCCTGTGGGAAACTTCTGCTATTGTTGGCTGATCTTAAGCATTGGTTCTGAGCATGCGTGTTTGTACTTTGGACTTGTGTACACACAATAGGATTTGCTCCATCGGACATTTGTTGCCGTAAAGTTTGTCTGTTCTTACAGTGAACATTTGTCCTATGAAAAATTTTGTCCGATGGAGCGTACACACGGTCAGATTTTCTGCAAAAACAGGTCCGTCTGAGGTTTGTTGTCAAAAAGTCCAATCGCGTGTATGGGCCTTAAGACTTGACAGGCTGTGAGGCGGGCGGCGGCGGTGGGGACGGGCAGAGAGACGCTGATTGCCGCCATTACTAGTAAAAAAATAAATAAAAAAAAATATATATATATATGTCCCCAGATTTCATTTTAAAAATCTGGTCACCTTATACTACACAGGCATGCAAAATTATTTGAACCCCCTTTATAACTTTTCCTGCACCTTTCTGTTTTATTAGGTAAATCAGCCTCAGCCGTTTAACACATTATGGACATGCATTAAATGGTGTGTCATGATTTTCTTCATCATCATCATCAGAAGTAAACGAAAGTGAAACTAAAGTCACTGCTACTAGGAAATGAAACTCAACTCGCCCTGGGCTTAGCAAAGCCATTAATGAAAAAAACAGCCTTGAGGAAATAATGAGTATTGTTGAAATCAGCGTCCACAAACAATAAACAAAAACTTTACATAAAAAAGGGGAAGAAAAAAAAAAAAAAAGGCACATTGCTTGTTTGCATTAACACCACATGTTTCAGATCAACTCCTTCAATTAGATTTACCAAAACTACGTAATGAGGACCTGTATCCAATTAAACAGGCCCTTGCACTACATAGTTTTTAGTAGATCTAAAGTAAATTGTAAATCAGATTTTAAGGTGTGTGTTGAGCTTAAATGTATCTTGTAGATGCAATAGGCATTCTAAAACTAATGAGACTTTTTTTTTTTTTTTTTTTATGAATTCCCTGGCTACATCAGAAAAAAAAAAATCTAATGAAATCAATGTCTTATCAATATTAGTCCTTACCCAGACCGCTTTCAGGAGACTTTCGGCCCAGCTGCCCACTGAGGTTTTGACCACAAGAGAGCATGGTGCCATCCTGCAGGAGAAATAGGGTGTGCACCTCACCACATGCCACCTTCTGCACCCCTGCATATCCATGAAAGCCATCATTCTCTGTAAAGTGAATCTTTTCATTATCTTGGCCAGCAAGTCCCAGCTGGCCAAATTTGTTGTTTCCCCAGCAATACATGAGTGCCAGCTAGACAGATCTGATCCATGAGAAGCTTGCCTAGGTACTGAGAGGAGTGGATGTGTGACTCAGCAGGCTGATATCAAGACTCCACCTCACAGGGCTTACTTTACAAGTTACTTTATGAAAATGCCTGATGTGTGACTACAGAACAAACAAGGATGGAACACAGCGAGAGGAAAGAAAGAAGTGCAGAGACATTATTGCTTTGGTGACATGCAGGATTTTAAAATGAGGATTTTTTTTGTTTGTGTTTTTGGTGTAGTTTTGTGCTCTACCTGTTTTTTTCATTACATGTTTGTACTTTATTTAACTGCAAAGTTTCACTGTAACAGGAAAATCCGTGTGAGCAAATTAATTGTTTACAGATTGATGACTGCTGTACTTCCTGATAGCATTAAGCCCTGATTGGAGCTTTGGCTCAGTAAGCCCTCGTTCACACCGGGCCAAATCGGAGTCTATTTCCGGCAACGGCACCGTCCAAATCAGTGCGACGCCGACTTTGCAGAGCCGCACCGACTCCCAAAAGTAGTTCCTGCACTACTTTTGGTGACCCTGGTCTAGAGTTGCCACCTCATCCCTTTAAACCCGAACACATATGAATTACACAGGTTCTGAGGCTAATTTAAAGGAGTAGTAAAGTTACATGTTTTTTCACCTTAATGCATCCTATGCATTAAGGTGAAAAAACATTCGACAATACCGCCCCCCCCCGAGCCCCCGTTTTACTTACCTGGCCCCTCGAAAGTCCCACGCTCGTCCCCGTCATCCTCTTCGTTTTTCAGCCTGGCCTGCCGATTGGCTACACTGGATGGATTGAAAGCAGCGCAGCCATTGGCTGGCGCTGCTGTCAATCACATCCAATGACGTGGCGCGCGGGGGGCGGGGCCGAGTGATACAGTCGGCGGCTATGGCCGCCGCTGTATCACGGGAGCGCGCCCGCAATCACTCCACACCATGAGAGCTCACTCGCATTATGGTGTGGAGTCCTTGCGGGGAGGAGCCAAGACAGCCGCCGAGGGACCCCAGAAGACCAGGATCGGGGCCACTGTGTGCAAAACGAGCTACACAGTGGAGGTAAGTATAACATGTTTGTTATTTTTGGGCAAAAAAAAGTGCTCCTTTAATGCAGATAAGGCACCAAGTGAGTTTAATTACCACCTTAATCAGCCACAGAACCTGTGTAATTCATATGTGTTTGGGTTTAAAGGGATGAGGTGGCAACCCTACCCTGGGGGGGCGATTTGAATAGACATCTGTGCATAAACCCGCACAGATTTCTGTCAAATCGACCCCGAAGTTGGACTGAAATGCAAACCCGCCCTGAGTGTAAGCGAGGCCTAAAGCCCCGTACACACAGTCAGACTTTTGCCCAACAAACTTCGTTTTAAGCAAGTTGGACCAACAATCCGACCGTGTGTACGCTCCATCGGACAAACTTTTTTCGTTTGGTTTTGGATTTCATCGGACAAAAGTTGGGTCTGCAAACGGACAAACTTTTGCCCAACAAAAGTCCGATGGAGCAACGTCCGACCGTGTGTACAGATAACCATCGGACTTTAGTCTGATGGGCAAAACAACTAATGTTAAAATCAACCAACAATAGCAGAAGTTGACCAAAGGGTGGCAGTAAAGAGCAGAAAAGAGCAGAAAAAACACGCGATGTTGTAAGAAGTTTTAAGAAAGTTTGCAGAAAAGTCCGAGCGTGTGTATGCTATGGGTGTTCCCAACCAACTCCATTCGGACAAAAAACCATGGAAAAGTCCGATGGAAGTCCGACCGTGTGTACGAGGCTTAAGGGATTGTATACAGTACACTGACATTTGTTTGCATCCAGTGCTGTATCTACAGAAAATAGCAGAGAGGGTGGATGAACAGGCACAACAAACAAAATAAACAGGAAAAAACACACACAACATACAATAAAGCCCCATACACACGGTCGGACTTCCATCGGACTTTTCCCTGGATTTTTGTCCGAACAGAGTTGGCTGGGCACACCCATAGCATACACACCACAGGACTTTTCTGCAAACTTTCCCAAAACTTTTTGCAACATCACGTGGTTTTTCTGCTCTTTTCTGCTCTTTACCGCCACCCTTTGGTCAACTTCTGCTATTGTTGGTTGATTTTAACATTAGTTGTTTTGTCCATCGGACAAAAGTCCTATGGTTTTCTGTACACACGGTAGGACTTTGCTCCATCGGACTTTTGTTGGGCAAAAGTTTGTCCGTTTGCAGACCCAACTTTTGTCCGATGAAAACACAAAAAAAAAAAAAAAGTTTGTCCGATGGAGCGTACACACGGTCGGATTGTTGGTCCAACTTGCTCAAAATGAAGTTTGTTGGCCAAAAGTCCGACCGTGTGTACGGGGCTTTAGACCCGGTGGATTATAAAAATGGGCACATTAACCACTTAAGGACCAGTGCACGACGATATACGTCAACACAATGGCTCCTGTGGGCATATGGGCGTACAGGTACGTCCCCTTTAAGAAGCAGCATTGTGGGCGCGCACTCCCGTGAGTCCGACCGCGGGTCCCGCGGACTCGATGTCCGTGGGGATACCCATGATCGTCTCACAGAGGAAGAATGGGGAAATGGTAATGTAAACAAGCATTTCCCCATTCTTCCTAGTGACAGGACACTGATCACAGCTCCCTGTAATCAGGAGCAGGGCCGCCATCAGGGGGGTACAGGCAGTACACCTGTAAGGGGCCCGGAGGTCCCCAGGGCCCCGGATGGCAACCCCCCCCTTTTTTTTTTATAAAAAAATTTTTTTTATACATTTTTTTATACATATTTTTTTTGTAAGGGGCCCAGAGGTCCCCGGGGCCCCGGATGGTAACCCCCCTTTTTTATGTATTTTTTTATAAAAAAAAAAAAAAAAAATTAAATGTATTTTTTGTAAGGGGGCCAGAGGTCCCCAGGGCCCTGGATGGCAACCCCCCTTTTTTTTAAATAAAAATATTTATTTTTTATTTTTTTGTAAGGGGCCCAGAGGCCCGGAGGTCCCCAGGGCCCCGGATGGCTTCTCAATTCGCGGCTGCCCCCCCCCCCCCCCGCTCCTTCCCAATCTGCGGCGGCAGCACCCCCCCGCCCCAAAATTCCTGATGGTGGCCCTGATCGGGAACAGTGATCAGTGTCGTGTCACACACAGCCCATCCCCCTTACAGTTAGAAGCACTCCCTAGGACACACATAACCCCTTCAGCGACCCCTACTGGTTAACCCCTTCACTGCCAGTGTCATTTTTACAGTAATCAGTGCATTTTTATAGCACTGATTGCTGTATCAATGGCAATGGTCCCAAAGTGGCATCAAAAGTGTCTGATGTGTCCGCCATAATGTCGCAGTCATGATAAAAATTGCTGATCACTGCCATTACTAGTAAAAAAAAATGATTAATAAAAATGCCATAAAACTATCCCCTATTTTGTAGATGCTATAACTTTTGCGCAAACCAATCAATTTACACTTATTGCGTTTTTTTTTTACCACAAATATGTAGAAGAATACGTATCAGCCTCAACTGAGAAAAAAAAACATTTTTATATATTTTTTGGGGATATTATAGCAAAAAGTTTCAAAATTGTCGCTCTATTTTTGTTTATAGTGCAAAAAATTAAAACCGCAGAGGTGATCAAATACCACCAAAAGAAAGCTCTATTTGAGGGAAAAAAAGGACATCAATTTTGTATTGAGAGCCACATCGCACGACTGCGCAATTGTCAGTTAAAGTGATGCAGTGCCGAATCGCAAAAAGTGCTCTGGTCTTTGGCCACCCAAATGGTCCGGGGATTAAGTGGTTAATAATGGGATCAATGAAACAATCAGTGACTAAACTATGATTAGAGGGGAGGGGGGAATAAAAAAATAAAAGCCTGTACGTCCAATGGGAAATGATGTAAACTAATGGTGGCAGCCATTCTCAGAGAAAAGCCAGACTTTGTGAATCAAATAAAAAACAAAACAGGAAGCGCCGACCTACGTGTAGTATTGGGATGTAAAATTTATTCACAGGATTAAAAACACTCACAGAAGCAAGGTGTATAAACATTCACAGAGTTGTACTGTAGCCAGTACTTTGTTATCTTGGCTGTGGGCTTAGGGTCATTGTAATGTTGGAAGATGAACCTTTGCCCCAGTCTGATGTCCAGAGTGCTCTGGAGCTGGTTTTCATCAAAGATGTCTCTGTACATTGCTGCATTCATCTTTCCCTCGATCCTGAATAGTCTCCTAGTTCCTGCCGCTGAAAAACATTGCCACAGCATGATGCTGCCACCACCATGCTTCACTGTAGGGATGGTATTGGCCAGGTGGTGAGCGGTGCCTGGTTTCCTCCAGACATGACACTTGCCATTCAGACCAAAGAGTTCAATCTTTGTTTCATCAGACCAAAGAATTTTGTTTCTCACGTGTCATCACAAGGTGCGGGTTCTCCGAGTGACATCATCGGATGGCCACGCCCGATGGCTATATAAGAAATGGCAGACAGCGGGAGACAACACAACGGAGGAAGACAGCGCTAGAAGAAGATCGCCTTTTTTTTGTTTTTAGCAGGTAAGCAGCGGCGAGGAAGAAGACAGCACCAGGAGAAGACCACACAAGGAGAAGACAGCTCAAGGAGCAGACAGCTCCAGAGGGAGAAGAAACTACTGGAGAAAGAAGGCACGTTGGAGATACGACGGGGGACATTGTTCATTTATAGATTGCAAGGCATTCTATGTCAGATCGAGTCAAAGGGGAAGTCCATTCAGATGAACCCCTGGAAACAGCTGGAATCCAGGGAGCACCTGCGAGATTTCTGCCAGCTATTGTCTTTTCTAATGGAACCCATACTTTACTAGTAGAGTCATGGCCCCAGTTCAGGATGCGCACAAGAGCCATGGCCTTGAAATAAAGTGCCACATCCGGAAGTCCCACTCTGTCATCTGATTTTTGTCTACGTAGAAGGTCCTAGGCTGTTTGTCCTGCCATACAAAGGCCAGAAAAGCCCTGCATATTCTTTTAAAGAAAGTCTGTGGGAGGGCAGTCGGTATAGTGTATAAAATATAAATTATTCTGGGTAAGACCGTCATCTTAAGGGCACTTATTCTTCCAAACCATGTAAGCAAAGGACCTCTCCAAGCCTGTAGATCTTTCACTAATCCTGTCAATAAATTACCATAATTAAGGTCATATAAGAGGGTACGGTCAGGGAAAATATGCGTCCCCAAGTAAGATAAAGAACCTTTACGCCATAAATCGGGAAATGAATGTTGCAAGGATGTTGTCATAGCAGCTGGGACATGGATAGGCAGGAGTTCCGATTGCGTATTATGAAAGCATCTGTGAGCACTCTGTTAACCTTCACCCAAGCCCTAGGGTCTCTGTACAGGGACGTTGCCCAACCCATCATGCGATCGATCAGGTCCAGTCTGCGTAATACTTCCGACATATAGACAAAATTTACCCTGTTGAAAGGCTTCTGGGCATCCATCGAAAAGACCACACAGGGTGCTTGCTCCGGTCCATGGATGTTATGGATTATGAGTCACTTGCAGCAATTCCAGAGACTGGGGATTTATTCAACTTTACTGCTGAGGAGGAACAACCAAGTGAGCCTTCAGCAGAGGAGCTGGTACCAAGGCAAAGCACTGCCCCAAACCCACAGCAGTTTCGGAAGCCCAGGGTGAGAAGGTGGCGGTTCTTCTTCCCCAAATGCAGTGCATGATGCAGGGAGGGGAGGAAGCCTTCCTCACTCCCCAGCGGCAGCCTGAGATGAATGGGGGGGGGGAGGAATGCATTCCCCTTCCCTAGCAGTAGCCAAGAACCAAGGAGAATAGGTGGTCGTCCTTCCTCTCAAGCGGCAGTTTCACAGTCTGGGAGAGGAGGTGGTCATCCTTCCTCCGCAGTGGCAGATCCACAGTCCAGGAGATGAGGTGGTCATCCTCCCTCCCCAAGAGCAGATCCACAGTCTGGGAGCAGAGGAAGCTGTCCTCCCTCGCCAGCAGTCAGCCAGAGCTGAGCAAACTGTTTTCCCTCCCCAACAAGGATTCATGCACCTGGGAGACAGTACCAGAGGAATATCTTCCCAACAGCTGGATGAGAATATGAGAGATGGACCAGCCGGCTCATCTCCCCAGCGGCAATTCAAGGACCAGGGAGGAGAGGAAGCTGTCTTCACTCCTCACTGGCAGATCCACAGCTCGGGAGAGGAGGTGGACATCCTTCCTCCCCAGCAGCAGATCCACAGTCCGGGAGAGAAGGTGGTTGTCCTCCCTCCCCAACAGTCAGCCAGACTGGAGGAAACTGTCTTTCCTTCCTCAGAAAGGATCTGTGCACCCAGGAGACCATTCCAGAGAAATGTCTTCCCAGCAACTGGATGAGAGCATGGGAGATGGAGCAGCCAGGTCATCTCCCCTGCAGCAGTTCAAGGACCAGGGAGGGGAGGAAGCCCTCCTCACTCCCCAGCAGCAGATCCACAGCTCGGGAGAGGAGGTGGTTATCCTCCCTCCCCAGCAGCAGATTTACTGTCCAGGAGAGGAGGTGGTTTTGCTTCCTCCCCAACAGTAAGCCAGACTGGAAGAAACTAGTGTCTTCCCTCCCCAGGAAGGATCTCCCCAGCGGCAGTTCAAAGACCAGGGAGGAGAGGAAAATATCCTCATTGCCCCATGGCAGATCCACAGTCCAGGAGAGGAGGTGGTCCATCCTCCCTCCCCAGCAGCAGAGCCACAGTCTGGGAGTGAAGGAAGCCGGCCTCCCCCCCCAACAGTTAGCCAGAGCAGATGATGTGGGGTCCCCAGCAGAAGGGCACAGTGCCCCTGGCCTCTGCCTAGCACCTAGAGTGTCTCCACTGCTCCAGGGAGCCGGGGCAGTTGGCCCCTCTCCCCAACAGCAGATCGAGCCCCAGAATGGTAAAGACCACCCAGCAGAAGTGCTGACAGCTGAACAGAGGGTCCATGATCTCTGTCCCAAACCTACTGACGACAACCCTTACCTTCAGCCAAAAATGGAGACCATGTGGACCGACTATGTGGGTTCACTCTGCTGAATTAACGCATGTCCAGACCAGGTAGAGTTCATTGACCTGGTTAGTCTCATTTTGATGGGGGAGAAATGTAACAGACCCAACTGGAACAGGGGCTTTTGGAGGGGACTGCAGGGTAGCCTCTAGCCTACTGACTATGGGCCCTGGCGTTTGAGGTGTGTGCCTGGGGGACCTTTGGAGTAGTTTTACTTTGGATTCAAAT
Source organism: Rana muscosa (assembly GCA_029206835.1). NCBI lineage: Eukaryota > Metazoa > Chordata > Amphibia > Anura > Ranidae > Rana > Rana muscosa. The sequence goes on from CM055116.1 coordinate 447,047,642, forward strand.
CCATGTCTCCCAGAAACACACAGACTCTGGGGACTGGAAGACCTGGATACAAATAGTCACACTAGGTACCCGTAAATTAAGTGCCCAAATTGTCCCAAAAAAGGTAGTAAAGAGGCCTACAGGATTCTGTCAGGTGAGAGCAAAGGCAAAGCCTCACTGTCAGAAAACGGCTCAGAATATGAACCTGTAGAAAACAGCGGCACCCTGACAGGTAGCTCAGATGATGGAGAAGAGGTCCCAGATAAGATCAGTTGTACCCAACCCCAGGTTGCTGAGGTGCTAGAAATGCATGCACTTATCAAGTCTGTGGCAGAGACTTTGAGCGAGCTTCGCACCGGTTGCTAGGCCAGTGAGAGTAGGCCTATCCGGTGGTTGCTGAATCCAGCGTGGAACTGTTGGTCCTCTGGATCTGAGATTGTGCCCGTAATCCGCAAAGTAAAGTGCCTGGAACTCCCCTCTCCCTCTATCCCTCTATTGAAACTGGTAAAATAAAGCCTCTTTAAGAAAATGTATCCAGGTGTTGGTGTGAACATTTATAAAGCTCTTCAAGAAGGATCCCTGACACGAGTGCGGTGAACAGAAAAGGTAACGGTAGGCCCAAAACTTTAAACCAGCAGCTCCTATGGAGGTAGTGCTACACTCTTATGTAGCGGAGTGCCAGCACTAGTGCTGCACTACTTCAGGTGATCTGGCAAGCACCAACTGCCTACAGTACATCTTGGCCTTTTAGACATCAGCACTGCAGTATCTCATGGTGAAGTGGTGAGCATCAGAAGTGCAGTACAAGCTGATGAGGTGGCTAACACTAGTTGCGGAACACAAACGCAGCCACCAAGAGTTCTAGCACAGGCCCATGGAGCCCAAAGTAGCCTTCCAGAGGTGCTTTTAAACCCTAATTGGCTTCCCCCAGATTCAGCAGCACCTGTTATCCCCCCCTCCATTCACAGCCCAGCCCGGGTTCAGGTGGAAATAGCGGGCGCGCCACTTTTTAGACATTTGTTCAATCAAGAAATTGGCTGCTGTGGCACCATTAGATCTAATCACAGGGGCTTATCCCTCAATGGCTTGTTAACACCACACTTAGAAAGGGTGAGAAAGTCTGCTTGCGCAATGAAGAACTACTCGCAGTGAACTGTAAGGACAAATCAGGAAAAATGTCTTACATTCACGCAGACACACAATTGCCCAAATTAACATAGCATCTGGTGTCGTTGAAAAGCCTTTCTGCGCCCACGACTATAATATTTATATGTATGTAGCGGGGTATCGCTTTAAATGAGTACAAAGACTTCTATACACAGTGTGCAGCGGGGCACCCACAGTGCATTGCCCGGCGCAAGGTCTGCTGGGGAAGGACTATTTTTAAGGAGGGAGGAGCAATACACGGGTCTCTTCGGACACCGCCCTCCTAGCAAGTGGAGCCTACGTTGGGGCCTGTTGCTTTGGACTAGGCCAGAGAGCCTGGGCCTAGGGGATCCAGAGAGCTTGCCGATCATCACTTGAGAACCCAGAGTCATCTCATCCATCAATCTCCCTCGGATGGTCCAGACGATCGGAGACTACGGGTATCGTGAGACTGTGTTCCGGAGCACCAACTACTGAAGTCGGTTGTACGGACTGGTCCGGTCGGGTGAGAGAGCATTTGCTCAGTATACTTTAACTACCCTTTTAGGCCCAGTATCCTTTGGTCAGGGCCCACTGTTACCGGAGTGTTATATTGCACCCTAGAGAAACAGTGTGTTGTGCAGCCGGAGTTAAGTTGTCTTATTGCTTGCTGAGTAACCAACAATTTAATACCATTGGATTACAAATAACCTACAAAGTGCACCACCATTGCTAGCGAAGAACGAATGAACTGTGTGTGAATTAGTCAGGCCTGACTGTTCAGCAGGGAGACATTGTTTGGCCGCCATATTGGCCACGAGGGGAAGGCTCGCGAGCGTAGTTTTTTAAGAGACATTTAGTGCGCATAAGACTGTTAGAACATAATACTTGTTATTTGCTTGACTTTTGATATTTCAGGGCCCTGCATAGATAAATGTACCATTGTCTAACCTTATATTTCTATTCAGTAAAAGTATTTGTGGTTAAGCAAACAAGTGTGTGGCGTACTGTTTATCCCAGCTGAAGCAGTCAGCTCAGGTAATTTGATATTAACTATTGTGTATGCTTTATTGCAGAGTGGTGATTCCTATAGCCTAGTGGGTTTCACACTTCCATTTGTGCTAGCTGTGCCAAGGGAGGTTAGAGCCAGTTCCTGGGGGTTGACAGCAGTGTGTTACAGGCCCAAAACTATACCTGCAGCCCTCTTAACTGGGGGTATTTCTACACGTGGGGGCTCGTCCGGGATTCTGCAGCTATACCCCCCCCCCTGAAGTTGGACTTTGGTTCCCCGTGTGGTTCAGAGGAGGTCGGCCATTTTGGTGAATTTGAACTGCGCCACTGATGTGAGTAATGGAGGTACAGGCCTAAACTATATTTCTGGCTGTGTAGTTCGTGGGCGTGTCTCAACAAGAAAGCCCGCAAGTTAAGTGCAACAGGAAGAAGAAAGGGGAGGAGCCCCGACATATCGTGAGTTGCACGTGGTGACCTTGGCGTTAAGTGGACAGTGCGTGCTGGAAAAGTGAGTGAACATGTCTGCTGTTCCATGGAGTTCGGTGTCTGCTTCCACCATGGACGTTGCCTCACTAGCTGCCCCCTTGACAGATACGGGGATTCGGATGAAGCCTCTGGGCCGCTTTGCACTGTATACATGCGGAGATGCTGAGATCTTGAGGATGATCTGTCCCACGTGCCAGAGACTAGTGGTGCACCTTTGACCTTTCGGGAGATGCGCCAGATGTGGAGAGTTTCTCTTCGAGGTGAAGCAGCCAACGGAAAAGCCCCGGGCCTATCGGGTGAATTGCTTAACGGGCGCCACCACTCTAGAGGAGGAAACCTGCGTTTCCACAACCACCCCCACGCGCACCACTGTGACCGAGAGGGAAGTCAAGCTCAAGGTTCCGGTTGCTGCGAGGACGGAGAAGCCGGCGAATGCTGCCTCTTTTGCTACCGAGACTTCCCTTCCACCTCCCAAGCGGAGAGTGGGCTACGTAAAGGCCCCCCGCGGCTGCGGTCGAGGTACACCCCAGCGCCTGCCTGAGCCGGAGCTCCAACCCAGAGGGACCTCCAGGAGATCCATGACAGGCCACGGTAAGGAGGCTGGGGCCACGACAGCAAAGAGTTTGCCAGGGAAAGGGAAGAGGCTCAGTGTCCGTACCATAGGGGATGCTTGGGTGCCTGACCCGCGGCAACTTTTAAGAGACAAAGAGTCAATATTGACTAAAAACTACCTGCCGGCAGAGTAGTATGATACCTCCGATTTGGAGTCGTCTTCTGATGTGGGAGACGACTTTGAGGTAGATTAACTTTTTGCCAGGAAGGGATGGGACAAAACCCTGTTGTCTGCACCCCGAAGCATAAAAGAGGGATCACCCATGGATTCTGGGGAGACTGCACCCCGGGTGGAAGCCCCTGCATGTGAGGAAGGAGATGTTTTTGCACCTGTATTGTCTGCACCTGTATTTCCAGCGCCTGCTGCTGTGGCTGAGCGTGGTCCACTGCGGGCCCCTTTACCAAAAGTTGAGGCAGTGAAAGTGCCCAGGTCCCTGGATGCCATTGTTTTACCAGGTGCAGGAGACCGTGCCACCCTTCCTCCCTTATCAAGACTGCAGCGGCTCTTTAACAAGAGAGTGGCTGTTGAGTACGGCTGGGAGTACCCTTATGTTCCCAGGGACTTGTTGTTTGAGGTTGAGGCCTATAGAGAGAGGTGGTATGCGGACTTTGTGTGGAACCACCTAAAAGTGTCTAACGCCCGCAGATACTTTGAATGCTCCCCTAATATGACTGAACGGTTCAAGGGATGCAAACAAGAGTGGAGCTATGGGCGACGCATCCATGCGGATCGGGTGGTCATTTGTAACAAGGAGCGAGAAGATTCAGTGTACTCTGTAGAAACCTTTGATGCAAAGTGGAAGCTCCTTGTTTTGCCCGATCCTCACTTCTATCTCTGAAAGACAAGACTTTGTTTTTTTTGTGTCCTCTGGAAGTTGTTCCGTTTGGAACTTAAGAACTTTGCCCTTCACTGTTTGGGGTAAACTGCTCTACCAAGAGTCAGGAGAGCTGCTGTTTCTCTCCGCTTGCAGCTCCACAAGAGAACTGAACTTTTGGGGTAGAGATAGTTAGGTTCATCGGTGAGATCATAGTGCTCAAGATGGGAATTTATAGCAGTGTTACCTTACCATGTTAGGTAGTGTCAGTGCTATGATGATCCCACTACCACCAGGTGGCGGTGATTTGCAGGACTTCTATTTTTTTATTATGCATCTCCCTTGAGGAGCGTTATTCCATATACTAGGCCTAGTGTATGCAATCTTATTTGAAGGGAATCGTCTTTCCTCAGGAAGATGATTCACTTCATGTACATGTAGATATTAGTAGGATGTTATTTGTTTCTGTGTATTTTCTCTCCCTCTGCAGGTGGACTACTAGCAACTGCCGGAGAATGGGTGGAGTAGTTTGTCTAGAGGGGTGGGATTGAAAATTTATAATGCTATGTGAATGTGACATTGAGTATGGGATGTCCTGTTTGAATTCTTGTTAACTCTTCCTTCACCTCTTTATTTCATGTCCCTTCCCCATTATGTTGGTTCCGGCACAAGTATTTAAAATTGTACATAGTTGGAGATAAATTTGCGCTGGCTCAGGCTCGAGGAGCGGGAGTTTATCCCAGACACTGGGGACAGTGTCTCTTTTAGAGGGGGGTGTATGTAGCGCCCACCCCATTTAGGGGTGCTATATACCCAAATTTAGGGGCTGGTCTGAGATAGTATTTGGGCTCAGACCGTTCTCAATTTATAGGTTGTGCTGCTTTATTTCTAGGATGGTATACTGGTGTGCAGTTCCCTGTGGCCTGTAGGTGGCACTGCCATAATGGGTCAGGGTTGAACCACTGTTATTAGTGCTGTGCCTTGGGGTGTCCTCTCTCGGCAGCGGTACAGTGGGTGTGGTCGGCCTGCTGTGCATGCTGGGAGGGGATACATAAGGGGCAGACGCCGCCTGAGAGGGGTCTTCGTTCCAGAGTCGGAGTCCGGTTGCGTGGTGCATGGCCCTCCAGGCCATGGGGCCACGTGTGCATCAGTCCCAGGCACCTTTAGTCCTGGGGCTGCATCTTCAACACTAGGCCCAGCACCTTTAGCTGGAGCCCGCTTCGAGGAGGAGAAGTCCCAGGGTGTCCCTCGCGAGGGAGCCCGCTTCTGAGAAGAGGAGGCCGGGAGAGGACCTTTCTGACGGACCGGTGAGAGTTCACGGTGAAGGAAGGGGCCCGGTAACTCTCTGGAGGGATTCTTCTATCCATCAAGGGCCTAGTAATGTGCTGCTGCTTGCACCTGTCCTTAAGTACCAGAAGCTAAGAGGTTCGGGGTCTGATAGATTCTGTGGCAGAGAGTCTCCCGATCGCATCTAGGAAAAGAACCTGATCAAACGTCCGAGCATCACTTTGGCTGCTAGGATCCACTTTGTAGGAGACTATCCGGGTGAGCTAACCCTACTCTGGGATAGAGTAGAGATTGTGATATCCATTTGTGCCTGGACTGACCTCCCAAACCTTGCTGTCCTGTCTCTCTTCCACCCTTTTCCTATCTGCTGAACATTGAGAAAATAAACTCAACGTTGGAGTTTAAAGTGGTGTGGACATTGGAATTACTGGGGGGAAAACAGAGATTTGTCCCTATATCCTAGGAGACGAGAACCAATTGATGGAGGAACCTAGCTGTGGGACCCAAATACATAACACCGCTTACCCTCCTCATCCAGGAGGGTACGGGCATATAGTACGGTGTGCCTTTTTCCTGCAATTGAGCCAAAGCAAGGGAAAAGGGTCCGTGTGCTACATGTAAGATGTAGATTTCAAGCTCTGTCCTTGCCAGCACTCCAAGCGGTCTACTACAGGAGAGGACCTGGCTTGAGCCTTGAGCCCCTGTTTATTGTCTGCCCTATTTAGTTGCCTGCAGACCTAGACATGGGTACAAAAAAAGTATCTATTTATTTCAATTGGCTCTATATAATGCTTTTGTAATTTACAGACATTGGAAAAATTGGATCTTCCTTAAAATTTCAGAAAGTGATCATCACAGCCCTTTTGTATCCAGAAGGTGGTTTGGCCCAAAGCCCAAATCCAGATGCAGTTAGCCAGCTACATGAGAAGCATTTTCCAGATGTCCTCCCTGTAACCCTGTCACAATAGTCCTCCCAAAAATGTTTAATGTCTGTAGTAAACAAGGAATGAGACGTGACACCCATTTTTTTTATTTGTCCCTCCTGTCCTGGCGAACCTGGTCTCTGCACCAAGGACTGCTTCTGTAGCTACCACACCATTAGTGGAGTTTTAGTCTAGGGTACAGCAGGGCACAGTATAGGGCACAAAATTCTGCACAAGAAGGGTCTTGAAAGATGTTAGGTAGTCAGGAAGCTGTCTCAGTTTGAGTGACCCTAAAATCAAAGGTTGGAGCCTAATCTGACATATTTGTTCCCGCATTTCACCTTAATGGATCCCAAAGCCATTGTTCACTAGTCTCAATCAAGTTCTGTCTTCCTTTTTCTGGTGTGACCTAACCCCAAAATATAAATTGACACTGTCATGCATCCCACCCTACATGGGGGGATTGGCTATGCCAGACTGTCAAAATTATTATATAGCCACGCAATTGGTGACAGCGCATTAGTGGCTCTGTCCAGATACCTCTGCCATCCTACGGTTCTTGGAAGCACTACAGTCCCTACAATATGTAGCAGGTATGTACTATTTAAAGGCAGCATCTGGGTGGTAGTATGACCCAGATGCACTAATTGGTAGAGTAGGGCTGTGTTCTGTTCGTGTGAGGACATCAGTGGTGTTCAGTTCCCTGCGGCTCAGTAGGTGGCGCTGTCACTTTGGGCCGGGGTTGAACCATCACTGCAGTGCCGTACCCTTTGTGACCTCTCGTAGCAGCTGTACTGCGGGGCGGGGAACCCACTGTGCTTCCTGGGAGAGGGTATAAAGGGGGCGGACATCTTCACCACGAGGTCCGAGTCTCAGGCACCTTTAGCCTGAGGGCTGCTGTCCGTGATCGGTGTCCAGGCGCCCTTGGCCTGTACACGTGGAGTTCGTGTTCCATCCCAGACACCTTCGGTCTGGGGTGAGGTACTCAGCCGGAGGCCTGGGGCCCAGTACCTTCCACTGGGTCCCGCAAGGGAGGGATCGTCCTAAGGTGCCCCGGGTGTCGGGCGCCTTATCCTCCCGAAGAGCTGTCTTTCCCGAACAGGGGCCAATTCATCAGGGAAGGTGGTTCATGTTCTATGACCGGTGGCAGCAGTCCATCTAATCGACTCAGGTCGGTGGCAGAGACCTGCTCTTAGGCCTGTGGCAGGGGCCTCAACAGTTCACCCGGTCAGTGGCAGCGACCAATCTCACGGTCGGTGGCAGAGACTGTACGCCAAGACTATTTGCACTAGATGGAATAGGAGAGTTCACTGTGCCTGGACCTACTCGTATCCACACCTTGTCTGATTATTCAAAAGTTCAACTGATGCTGTTCACTTGTCAAGAAGAATAAAGGAGTGTTGGACTATTTATGGTGTGGGGCTCTATTACTGACAGTCAAACTTCCACAGGAGAAGCAGAGGCTCCATCCAGAACACAGGCCCGAAGGTAAAATAAGTGTTGGTTTTCACCTCTGCACATTAGAGGACATAGGCCCTAGTGAACCTCATCCTCCTCCCGCATACCCCTAGACAAGCCATCTGTTTTATTAACAAGGGGACGGGGGGGTGAGGCCATTACAAATATATCGTGGACCCATGGTGCCTTTCCCATTAACCCCCTCTATGATCCTGACTGTATGGGCCTGGAAATGGGGTTGCAAATCTACCCTTAGCACAACTGTTTTCCCACAAACAGTTCCTCTCTTTCCCATTTTTACACTATACCCAATCCCCAAGGTTGGTCCAAATTCAAAATCAAACATATTTCCCATATTGTTGACAATCGTACCCTGATGCCCTTCCCTCATCTTCGATCTACATACAATTTACCGGCTCATTATTATTATAGATACCTACAGATTTCCCATGCTTTTGGCCCTCAATTTGCATCTAGACAAAAAACTATGTTTTACTCTGATTTTAAAGCGGGATTCCACCCACGATTTTTTTTTAAACGTCAGCAGCTACAAACACTGTAGCTACTGACTTTTAAATAAGGACACTTACCTGTCCTAGGCGCCCGCGATGTCAGCCCCCCCCCCCCCCGAGGCCAACCCTTCGATCGTGGAGGGTCCCGGCGCCGCCATCCTCAGTAAGGGAAACAGGCAGTGAAGCCTTGGGGCTTCACTGTCCGTTTCCTACTGCGCATGCGCGAGGCTCGCGCCGCATTGTGAATGGGCGGCTGCTTTCTGGGATACACATAGTTCCCAGAAGGCAGCGCGCCACATTCCCCAGAAGACACCGTGATGAGAAGGAGGAAGAAGACCTGCCGAGGTGGAGGAAGAGGCAGATTAGCAAGTTCCGCATAGCAACCTCCCTTTCTGGTGAGTAAAAAAAAAAAAAAAAATTCAATTTTTTTTTTCTTTTTTTTTTAAGTATTTTGGTGTATTTTTTTTTTTTTTAGGGTGGAACACTACTTTAAATCAATCCTTAGAGCAGTGGAGTTGGATAAACCTACATCAATGTTATACAAATATTGTCTTATGATATCTCTTCCGGACTTATCCTCTCTCTGGTTGGCAGATATACCGGATTTTGATGATAAAGACTGGGAGGACATATTAAGCAGCTGGTCTCCATGAGAGATAAACTCATTTAATGTAAGATTCTACACAGGGCTTACTTCACGCCCCACCGCTTACAGAAGCTTAAAGGGTAACTCCACTTTCGTGGGAAAAAAATTAGCAAATAAAAAAAATAATAATAAAAGTCTGCACTAAGATACAAGATACACTAAGATACAAGTACATATTACGTCAGTGGTACAGACAACTGGGGACAGCCCCCGGGGCCATATTTCACCTTGGTCTGATCCTGGTTGATTGACTTATTTCATGGGCTAAGTATGTTAGCTATTATCTCTGCACACTGACTGTGAATTATTTTGTCGTTTGTTTAGCCTAAGGCCCCATACACAATATTAGATTTTCTGCAGATTTTTGTCTTCAGATTTACCAAAACCATGTAGTGCAAGGGCCTGCCTGATTGCATACAAATTTAAGGTTTGACCTCATATTATATGGTTTTGGTAAATCTGAAGACAAAAATCTGCAGACAATCTTATAGTCTGTATGTGGCAAAACAGTGCTACATTTGTTTTGGTTTTGCATTTCTCTCCAGGTACTGTGTGCACCTTCTGGTTTTGGTTTAGTTTCTTAGTACACCCCTACATGGGCTGTTCCACCATAGGTTTTTGTACTTTTCCTAAAAACCTTCAATAAACAGAGGCAGAAAATAAATAATCAAAGGGTGGAAATGTTCTGGAGCTAAAAAGTTAAGTTACAAAAAAAGTAAAAAAAAAAAAAATAGTTGTTGGTTTATTGAGTTAAGCCCTGTACACACGATCGGATTTCGTATGGATTTTAAACCGATGGATTTTTCCATCGGAAATATGATGAAGCTGACTTCCATCAGTCTTGCCTACACACCATCAGTCAAAAAACCAATCGTCCCAAACGCTGTAACGTAAAACACTCAGACGAGCCAAGAAAAATAAAGTTCTATGCTTCTGAGCATGCGTCGACTTGATTCTGAGCATGCGTGGGTTTTTTATCCGATGGAGTTCCCCACAGACGATAGTAATTTGCTATGGTTTTTTTTTCCATCGGACTGTTTTCATCTGTAAAACTGATCGTGTGTACAGGGCTTTAATGTTATAAAATTAGAAAAGGAAGAAGCCCTAGGGATAACGTTGCGCTAGAAAAACAATTAAAATTGATAAAGTGATCAGTGATCAAAGGACAGCAGCTAGCATAAATAGCTAAATACTAAAACTATACAAAACATAAAAAACAAAGGTATGCAGCGCTGAAATGAGATCTCCAAAATTGAATGTAGAGAACATAAAGTGAGTTGATAATCAACTGAAATAATAATTAAAACACAAAAAATATTAAGTGAATAGTAAATAGGTGCAATAGTGAACCATAAAGAAATTATTAAAATCCTAAATGTTGACAGTGTAGATAATATTAATAATTAATCCGTGAAAAAGTTCATAAACAAAGTCCATCGAAAAGAAACCTCCTTAGTGCAAAAAATCAACGACAATCCAATGTGAAGTGAAGTGTTCCAAAAAAAGGAGAAGAAAACTTGCTCCCAAATGTGAAGTAATGGATACAATGGTGACACCCGGGTGAGAAAGATATATATCCTGCTTACCAGATGCCCATGACTGCATCCAACAGTCTCACCCAGCATAGGGAAATTAGGCTTCCCCCACAGCCTTTAGATTTCAATGGTGTAGATTCCTCGACTGACCTTAAACTCAGGTATGAAAAAAGAATTCCATAGGGTAGTATATCAAACCAGCTTAGTTTATTAAAAAGTATTGCACTTACAATATTGAAGATCGTTAGAAGCAGTGATCACAATACAACGATATGGCAGTAACAGCTCCGGCGTTAGTCTGTGTCTCTCGTTCCTGTTTGTTCCGCGGCACTTCCTCGTATTCAGAAAATGCGTGATGACGTCACTGGCCCCCTACGCGTTTCATCACGATAGGACTTCAACTGGGGATTGGCCGAGGCGAACGTCAGCACGCTGAAGATATATATACATAACAGCGCCATTTTGAATATTGGCAAACCGTTAGAATGCAGCGGAGAAGAAAGGGCAAACTATTGAATGGCTAATAATACACAGGAAACGAAAGACTATAAACAGGAATTCATGGCGCCATCTTGTGGCTAATTAGAAAAGTGCAGCAGTGCATAACAGGAATAGGAGATGAACACAGACCCACGCTCACAGCTAACATTACATATAAAATAAATAAACCAAATTATTAAAACGCTGGTGATCAAAATTAGGATAAATATAAATCAAAATATATAGATCCTACAAACATCCGATATTAAACTAAAAATTTTATATTTAATGGTTGAAAACGAATAAAAGAAATGTAAGAATTATTAATAAAACAATTAATATCCCAATCCACATTGAGGCCAAAAGGTCTAAAAGATTTCATGAGAAATATCCATCTCATCTCAGATCTAGAAATGGCTCTCACCATATTGGTCCCTCTCCAATGTGGACTGAGAGACTGGATAGCTAAAAATTTGGTTCCCTTTTATCTGACGATTGTGATACTTATCATAATGTTTAGATAGATTATGTTTAGGAAAACCTCTCAAGATATTGCCTACATGTTCATTTAAGCGTATGTGCAACTCTCTTTTCGTACGTCCTATATATTGTTTGGAGCAAGGGCATTGGATCAAGTACACTACATACTTTGTGGAACAGGTAATGAATGAATCAATCTCATAGGTTTTATTGGTCACAGTGGATGAAAAACTTTCCTGCTTACGGCCTATAGATGAATTGATCTTACATATGCTACATTTACGGCAGGGGAAGTAACCCTTCATATTATGAAAGAAGGACAGTCTCTTGGGTGGATCAATAACATTAGGAGCCAGAGTCAATCTAAGAGGTGGTGCACCTCTATAGATCATCACTGGTTGTTCCGGAATGACAGGACCCAAGATTTTGTCACTCCGCAACACGTCCCAATGTTTTTTAAAGATTTTTTTAATAGAAAAATGTTGATCAGAAAATCTCGTGATCATTGACCACCCAAATCTTTTCACAGAAGAATCTTCTTTTATTTTTCTTAATAACAAAGAATCTCTATCCATCCCAGCAACGTTACTGATAGTTACGTCTAGGATTAGTAGGTATGTGGACCACTTTTTACAGCCTCTGGTGGTTACTACTCCAGCATATTTGCGAGATACCACACAAGTTCTCAATTTATTAGGCGATTTTCAATGGAAGGAAGGTTGCGTCTTGGCTACGGCAGACGTAGCCTCCCTTTATACTATCATCTCTCACCAACATGGTTTCGAAGCTGTGGAATTTTATCTTCAACGTGATCCCTCTCTTCCCTGCTTACAGAGAGATTTTATTATGGAGTTATTACGGTTCACCACGAGCCACAATTATTTCTGGTTTGGTGGAAATTTATTTTTACAAACTAGGGGTGTTGCGATGGGGGCCAAGTTTGCCCCCAGTTTGGCAAACCTTTTTATGGCCCATTGGGAACTAGAAGCTATTTACGCCAATCCCCCAAAAGAACTGCTGCTCTGGAAAAGATACATCGATGATGTGATCCTTATCTGGGAGGGTGATATCCCATCTCTAGATAATTTCTTTTTGCAATTGAATGAAAACAACAGAGGTATCTTTTTGGAACATACAGTGAGTGATACTCAGATACACTTTTTAGACCTTAACATTGTTGTTAAGGAGGGGCGTCTCACTACTAGCACGTTTTTCAGAGAAACAGATCGGAATGCTTTCATTCCCACCCACAGTTGTCATCATAAATCCTGGCTTGCGGCTGTTCCCAAAGGTCAATTCCAAAGAATTAGACGTAATTGCACAGATATTTCTGAGTTTTATGTACAGGCTGACGTACTGAAACAAAGATTCATTAGTAAGGGTTATCAGGTGTCTGTAATTGATGAAACTATCAGTAACGTTGCTGGGATGGATAGAGATTCTTTGTTATTAAGAAAAATAAAAGAAGATTCTTCTGTGGAAAGATTTGGGTGGTCAATGATCACGAGATTTTCTGATCAACATTTTTCTATTAAAAAAATCTTTAAAAAACATTGGGACGTGTTGCGGAGTGACAAAATCTTGGGTCCTGTCATTCCGGAACAACCAGTGATGATCTATAGAGGTGCACCACCTCTTAGATTGACTCTGGCTCCTAATGTTATTGATCCACCCAAGAGACTGTCCTTCTTTCATAATATGAAGGGTTACTTCCCCTGCCGTAAATGTAGCATATGTAAGATCAATTCATCTATAGGCCGTAAGCAGGAAAGTTTTTCATCCACTGTGACCAATAAAACCTATGAGATTGATTCATTCATTACCTGTTCCACAAAGTATGTAGTGTACTTGATCCAATGCCCTTGCTCCAAACAATATATAGGACGTACGAAAAGAGAGTTGCACATACGCTTAAATGAACATGTAGGCAATATCTTGAGAGGTTTTCCTAAACATAATCTATCTAAACATTATGATAAGTATCACAATCGTCAGATTAAGGGAACCAAATTTTTAGCTATCCAGTCTCTCAGTCCACATTGGAGAGGGACCAATATGGTGAGAGCCATTTCTAGATCTGAGACGAGATGGAAATTTCTCATGAAATCTTTTAGACCTTTTGGCCTCTGTGGATTGGGATATTAATTGTTTTATTAATAATTCTTAAATTTCTTTTATTTGTTTTCAACCATTAAATATAATTTTTTTAGTATAATATCGGATGTTTGTAGGATCTATATATTTTGATTTATATTTATCCTAATTTTGATCACCAGCGTTTTAATAATTTGGTTTATTTATTTTATATGTAATGTTAGCTGTGAGCGTGGGTCTGTGTTCATCTCCTATTCCTGTTATGCACTGCTGCACTTTTCTAATTAGCCACAAGATGGCGCAATGAATTCCTGTTCATAGTCTTTCGTTTCCTGTGTATTATTAGCCATTCAATGGTTTGCCCTTTCTTCTCCGCTGCATTCTAACGGTTTGCCAATATTCAAAATGGCGCTGTTATGTATATATATCTTCAGCGTGCTGACGTTCGCCTCAGCCAATCCCCAGTTGAAGTCCTATCGTGACGAAACGCGTAGGGGGCCAGTGACGTCATCACGCATTTTCTGAATACGAGGAAGTGCCGCGGAACATACAGGAACGAGAGACACAGACTAACGCCGGAGCTGTTACTGCCATATCGTTGTATTGTGATCACTGCTTCTAACGATCTTCGATATTGTAAGTGCAATACTTTTTAATAAACTAAGCTGGTTTGATATACTACCCTATGGAAATCTTTTTTCATACCTGAGTTTAAGGTCGGTCGAGGAATCTACACCATTGAAATCTAAAGGCTGTGGGGGAAGCCTAATTTCCCTATGCTGGGTGAGACTGTTGGATGCAGTCATGGGCATCTGGTAAGCAGGATATATATCTTTCTCACCCGGGTGTCACCATTGTATCCATTACTTCACGTTTGGGAGCAAGTTTTCTTTTCCTTTTTTTGGAACACTTCACTTCACATTGGATTGTCGTTGATTTTTTGCACTAAGGAGGTTTCTTTTCGATGGACTTTGTTTATGAACTTTTTCACGGATTAATTATTAATATTATCTACACTGTCAACATTTAGGATTTTAATAATTTCTTTATGGTTCACTATTGCACCTATTTACTATTCACTTAATATTTTTCGTGTTTTAATTATTATTTCAGTTGATTATCAACTCACTTTATGTTCTCTACATTCAATTTTGGAGATCTCATTTCAGCGCTGCATACCTTTGTTTTTTATGTTTTGTATAGTTTTAGTATTTAGCTATTTATGCTAGCTGCTGTCCTTTGATCACTGATCACTTTATCAATTTTAATTGTTTTTCTAGCGCAACATTAGCCCTAGGGCTTCTTCCTTTTCTAATTTTGTTTACATACTCACACGTTGCTGTTTTTGTGTCAATATGGATATTTTTGAATTTAGATCCCAGCATAATACTAATCTCGATGGTGTGTTTGATGGGAATGGGGATGAGCCTGATGAATTAGGTGGTCTCTTTTTGAGGCTTAAAAACCTCTTAGTCTCAGAACTACACACCAGCTGGGACATTGGATATTTGGAGCACTATGTTTCTAAGAAAATGGTGCCCCATAGCCTCAGATGGGAAGTCAGTCCCCAGAAAGGTGAAACCGACCTTGAAGGCTGGTTTGTTTATTTTAATGATATAGGGGTAAAGTTTTTGCAATTCCTCTTGGGTAAAAAACAGGTTAAATTGCGAACCTTAAATGAGGAGATCTCATCGATCAAAGAAAGGCTAACCCCCTTTAAAGGCCAAGAAGCCTATAAATCGAGGTCTGACCAGTTGAAGTTATTTTTAGAAAAAGAGGAATCTGAACAAAAGAACAAAAAGAAGAAAAAGTTTAATCGTGATTATTCCGATTATAACAATAAGGTCGTTTTCAAATGGCAGACCAAATTAGAAGGAATGGGAGGTAGTGAGGTGGTGGGTGAAGCTGATATTCAGCAGTCAGATGCTTTACCCTCCACCCCATCTACCAGAGTTATATCCTCCCAACAACAAAATAAAGGTCCAGAGAGGAAAGGTAGTAAAAAAGCATCAACTGTCCCTAATACAGGTGGATATAAGGGAGGTTACCAACAACCTTCCCACTACCCCAATCATCACCTTTATAGCCCCCGTCCACAGGCTGCCTCTTATCAGCCATGGCCTAAGGGTATTCCACATCAGCCACGCCCCAGAGATCCCTACTATGGTAATTATACTCAATCCAATTACCCTCCCACTAGAGTTCCCTATTATGATAAGAACCATTCCCAAGGACCATGGGAATATAGGGATAATTTGAGAAACCATGGTTATTCAAAACCTTCCCCTCAGGTAACAAGGGAATATAGGAACGATAGGAGTGATACTTGGTTTCAAAAACCAAAACATCATAAACCTATGGATTTGAGGAGAGATCCAAGGGATGAGATTCACTATCGCAGTTCTGGACCTGTTAACCAAACACCCCAGGGAAGACCCATTGCTTTAGAAAACCGATTTGCCCCTCTTACAGAATATCAGGATGAGATGTACGAGGAGAATTATGTGATCACACAACATCCAAACCAAATGAATGATTTTCCCATACCCCATAGAGGTTATTATCAGGAGTCCCCCCATGATTCTGGGGACAATTCTGAACGTTTTTTTTCCCATGGCCAATCACAGGGGCAAACGGGGATACGAAGACAGAGAGGCACCAGAGGGGGGAGGAGAGTCAGCGCCAAAAAAAAGGAAAAATTAGATATTGGCGGTATTTTTAATTTGAGCACGGCGACACTTTCTGAGGGTGAACAAAGAGTTTTAAGTCATGGTTTGAAATTCGCTCCTTCACGGAAGCTGAATAAATTCGAGACATTCATTGATGTTCACAAATTTATTAGAAAAATGAACATCAAGAGGCACTTTATGCTGAACCCCATTGGTAATCGGAGTCAGATTGCCCAGAGGGCCCTCACTTGTTCTAACAATAATCAGACGATCAGTACATCAGACAATTCCTCTATTCAGCATACTGAACTGAGGAATGCCTCACTTTTTAATCCACCTGGTTTTATAGCGCCCCCAGTACAAGTTTTTAAAGAATTAGTTCTTCATGACCTTTTAGCACTAAAGGTTCCCAAGAAGAGAGGTAGGGGTGTACATCAACAGTATATTAAACAGATCTGTGAACGTGAAGATATTCTGATACGTCCAGCAGATAAAGGAGGGGGCATAGTGGTTTTAGATAAATCTCAATATGTTGTAGAGATGCATAGATTATTGTCAGACGAATCCACATATACTCCCCTGCCCTCTAATACCACTGTCAAATATAGAAAAGAGTTATCTACCCTTATTGAATACGGATTTGAAAGGGAGATCCTTAATAAAAAGGAACGTATGCATCTGATTCCCATCACTCCCAGAGTGCCGGTAATTTATTATTTACCCAAGTTTCATAAAAACTCTATTAATCCACCTGGCCGCCCTATAATAAGCGGCATAGATTCTGTTACGTCTAGGATTAGTAGGTATGTGGACCACTTTTTACAGCCTCTGGTGGTTACTACTCCAGCATATTTGCGAGATACCACACAAGTTCTCAATTTATTAGGCGATTTTCAATGGAAGGAAGGTTGCGTCTTGGCTACGGCAGACGTAGCCTCCCTTTATACTATCATCTCTCACCAACATGGTTTCGAAGCTGTGGAATTGTATCTTCAACGTGATCCCTCTCTTCCCTGCTTACAGAGAGATTTTATTATGGAGTTATTACGGTTCGCCACGAGCCACAATTATTTCTGGTTCGGTGGAAATTTCTTTTTACAAACTAGGGGTGTTGCGATGGGGGCCAAGTTTGCCCCCAGTTTGGCAAACCTTTTTATGGCCCATTGGGAACTAGAAGCTATTTACGCCAATCCCCCAAAAGAACTGCTGCTCTGGAAAAGATACATCGATGATGTGATCCTTATCTGGGAGGGTGATATCCCATCTGTAGATAATTTCTTTTTGCAATTGAATGAAAACAACAGAGGTATCTTTTTGGAACATACAGTGAGTGATACTCAGATACACTTTTTAGACCTTAACATTGTTGTTAAGGAGGGGCGCCTCACTACTAGCACGTTTTTCAAAGAAACAGATCGGAATGCTTTCATTCCCACCCACAGTTGTCATCATAAATCCTGGCTTGCGGCTGTTCCCAAAGGTCAATTCCAAAGAATTAGACGTAATTGCACAGATATTTCTGAGTTTTATGTACAGGCTGACGTACTGAAACAAAGATTCATTAGTAAGGGTTATCAGGTGTCTGTAATTGATGAAACTATCAGTAACGTTGCTGGGATGGATAGAGATTCTTTGTTATTAAGAAAAATAAAAGAAGATTCTTCTGTGAAAAGATTTGGGTGGTCAATGATCACGAGATTTTCTGATCAACATTTTTCTATTAAAAAAATCTTTAAAAAACATTGGGACGTGTTGCGGAGTGACAAAATCTTGGGTCCTGTCATTCCGGAACAACCAGTGATGATCTATAGAGGTGCACCACCTCTTAGATTGACTCTGGCTCCTAATGTTATTGATCCACCCAAGAGACTGTCCTTCTTTCATAATATGAAGGGTTACTTCCCCTGCCGTAAATGTAGCATATGTAAGATCAATTCATCTATAGGCCGTAAGCAGGAAAGTTTTTCATCCACTGTGACCAATAAAACCTATGAGATTGATTCATTCATTACCTGTTCCACAAAGTATGTAGTGTACTTGATCCAATGCCCTTGCTCCAAACAATATATAGGACGTACGAAAAGAGAGTTGCACATACGCTTAAATGAACATGTAGGCAATATCTTGAGAGGTTTTCCTAAACATAATCTATCTAAACATTATGATAAGTATCACAATCGTCAGATAAAAGGGAACCAAATTTTTAGCTATCCAGTCTCTCAGTCCACATTGGAGAGGGACCAATATGGTGAGAGCCATTTCTAGATCTAAGACGAGATGGATATTTCTCATGAAATCTTTTAGACCTTTTGGCCTCAATGTGGATTGGGATATTAATTGTTTTATTAATAATTCTTACATTTCTTTTATTCGTTTTCAACCATTAAATATAAATTTTTTAGTTTAATATCGGATGTTTGTAGGATCTATATATTTTGATTTATATTTATCCTAATTTTGATCACCAGCGTTTTAATAATTTGGTTTATTTATTTTATATGTAATGTTAGCTGTGAGCGTGGGTCTGTGTTCATCTCCTATTCCTGTTATGCACTGCTGCACTTTTCTAATTAGCCACAAGATGGCGCAATGAATTCCTGTTTGTAGTCTTTCGTTTCCTGTGTATTATTAGCCATTCAATGGTTTGCCCTTTCTTCTCCGCTGCATTCTAACGGTTTGCCAATATTCAAAATGGCGCTGTTATGTATATATATCTTCAGCGTGCTGACGTTCGCCTCGGCCAATCCCCAGTTGAAGTCCTATCATGACGAAACACGTAGGGTGCCAGTGACATCATCACGCATTTTCTGAATACGAGGAAGTGCCGCGGAACAAACAGGAACGAGAGACACAGACTAACGCCGGAGCTGTTACTGCCATATCGTTGTATTGTGATCACTGCTTCTAACGATCTTCGATATTGTAAGTGCAATACTTTTTAATAAACTAAGCTGGTTTGATATACTACCCTATGGAATTCTTTTTTCATAACTGAGTTTAAGGTCGGTCGAGGAATCTACACCATTGAAATCTAAAGGCTGTGGGGGAAGCCTAATTTCCCTATGCTGGGTGAGACTGTTGGATGCAGTCATGGGCATCTGGTAAGCAGGATATATATCTTTCTCACCCGGGTGTCACCATTGTATCCATTACTTCACGTTTGGGAGCAAGTTTTCTTCTCCTTTTTTTGGAACACTTCACTTCACATTGGATTGTCGGTGATTTTTTGCACTAAGGAGGTTTCTTTTCGATGGACTTTGTTTATGAACTTTTTCACGGATTATTAATATTATCTACACTGTCAACATTTAGGATTTTAATAATTTCTTTATGGTTCACTATTGCACCTATTTACTATTCACTTAATATTTTTCGTGTTTTAATTATTATTTCAGTTGATTATCAACTCACTTTATGTTCTCTACACTCAATTTTGGAGATCTCATTTCAGCGCTGCATACCTTTGTTTTTTATTTAATGTTATATCATTACTGTGTGTAATTGTTAACTGTTGTTATTTGCTTTGCAGGAACACTAACCAGTTGCAGCACTGATCTGTGTATTCTGAGAGCAGCTGGGTGCTGCTCTCAGAATACATACATTACTGCTTGCAGCACTGCAGAGGGATATTTCTCCATTTGCAGTTAACGAAAATAACATGTAGGCCCAGGATTAGGAGCGTGGGGGTGGTCAGCGGGTGGTAGCTCCTATGCGTGGCATATACTTTTTTCACTTTGGAAAGTAGACACCCCAAGGTACTGAGAGATATTACATTTTTTGCCACAAGTTTTAGGGAAATGCCAAAAAAATACTTTTTTTACACAAAGTTGTCCAATGAGCTGTTTCAGACTTTCAAGTAGCGTTTTATGCATTGCATTTCCTGACTACCTATCACAGTTTTGGAACCACCTAAATGCCAGGATAAAACAAACACTCCCTAAATGAGCCCTTTTTAGAAAGTAGACACTCCAAGGAATTTGCTAAGAAGCATGGCGAGTATTTTGCAGAATACTTTACAGGCTCCCCCCCCCAAATTCTAAAAATACAATCTGACGGGGTGGCCATGGGATTTTTAACGTGGACTGCAGAGTTTGACAGGCAGCACCACCTGTGAAACTTGCCCATTCAGTTCAATGCAGTCATTCTGCAACTGCGTGCCAAATGCAAAATTGCTGTTTTTCAATTAAAAAGAAAATAAACAAAAAAATATAGCATCTAGAGGTGACAGTAGCACCTCCTGAATGCCTGTCAGTCACTGCTATACTGGTGATTCGCCCAAGGAACGTCACTCACGGCAACCCACGATGGAAGGATGAATAAAACGGATAGATGAATAAAACAGACACTGCAGTCCTGGATAATCCACTCGTCCTCTGCCTCTCTCACAGACTGGAGTCGCTGGAATCCTGGGATGCTTCTCCTGGTGGTCTCGGAGTGACAAAGAAAAAAAAAACGGAGATAGTGTAGTCCGGCTTACACTTTTATTGAACAATCTCCCTTTTACATAAGTCACAAAAATTCAGCATTAAACAGTCCTTGATGTATATAAGACGCGCTATTCCCGGCTCTCTTGTCTGGTCTGGTGTTTGTGCTTCGGTCCCGTCCCTCACGCCCTCAGAGGAAGTCGAAAGGACGAAACGTCAGGGTGTGACCTCACGGCAAAAGGAAGTGATGTTTGCGTTCCAACTGCGCTCCAGTGTCAGGAAGTGGTGAGTGTAGAGGTCTACGGTGGACGGGACCGACCGATTGACTGTTCTTTCCCAGAAACAGCCCAGTGGGAGTGTTCTACTGCTGTGCATTCTGGGAGAGGATATTTAAGGGACAGATGCCATAATTATCTCTCTCTGACCTCATGACCCTTCTGGCCAAGGTACGTGGCAGTTGCTCTTTTCTACCTCGGGTCCTGCTGGCTCGAGGCTGTACTACTACGAGTAGGCCCAGAAGTCTGTCTGGGGCCTACTTAACTGAAGGTGGTCCTGTGCTGTCTTGCCTGCGCGGAAGAAGCCACTCAAACTGAGAAGATTCCAGGGGGGGACCCTTGCTGGAGAGAACCGGGCTGAAGGCTGGTTTCTCAGGAAGGGCCTGGTGACTCGTTTGGAGGATGCACTCAAGTTAACCTACCTCACAGTACTGCCGGATGGCTTAAAGGTTCTGGTACTGTGCAGCTGACCTAAAACTAACTGACTACTGGCTAAACAAACTTGTGATTCTGAAAAGGATTTGTCAACAACTGCTTGTTTAACAAACACCTTCAATTGCAATAAAACATCTAGAGATATTTTCTTATTATTATAAAAAAAATGTAATCTTGTATTTTGTTTATCTAATATTTTGATCCTATATATAAATCCTGTTTTATTCGTTGTTTAAAACAAACTTGATATAAGTACATGGATTCTAGAAAAGAGGTACATTTGCAAGCATTAACAATTTGTCCTCATTTATAACAATTGGCAATGATGTATTAATAATGACAACAGATATTCTATTTTATGTTATTCCAAATGTTGCCAGAAGATGGCACCAAAAATAGCTCTCCCTGTTCAAAAAGCCAATGCTATGTTAATAGCAACTGTCATTGCATCATTCAGAAAGCTTTTTTTTTTTTAAACATTCTCTGTAGGGCAAGAGATTATCCTTGATTTTCAACCTGACCTAAAAATGTAACCCAAAACAGTAGTATACAACAAAAATATTAATTTTGAAACATTCAGGCTAAGTTCAATCTTGTGCGATGCGGGAACCAGTGCGATTCCACCGCCGGTTCCCGCATCGCATCTCTCCCGCAGGCAGTTCTCACTACCCTCTGCGAACCGCAGCGGGTGTCAATACATTGTTAATGACACCCCCCGGATCGGTTCACAGATCGCAGTGCAAACTGTGAACTCGCACAGGAATCGGATCGCATAGGTGAGAACACCCATGCGATCTGAAAAAAGTCCCTGCACCTTTTTTGTGCAAATTCAATGTGAGTTCAGTCATACAACTGTATGGCTGAACTCACATTGCACAGACATCGCATGCGATCGGCCTCGCAGTGTGGGTGCGAATCACATGCTACTGTATGTCTGTGTTCGCACAAATGTGAACCTAGGCTCAAATGCAGCACAGTTGATTATTGGTTAGCACTTCTGCCTGAGTCTGGGTTCACACTGCAGACGGATGCGGCTCGCAGCAGGGGTCTGGTGCATCCCTGTCCTCCATTTCAGGGACGAATCAGGGCTGAATTTTTGCCTGAATTCAGCCCTGAAATGGATCCAAAAACGCACAGGACTCCTGTGTAAGCCGTTCTGCAGCCGCTCAGGACATGTGTGAACCGGCTCCATAGAGCAACAATCTCCTGTCATGCGAATTTGAAAGTGGGGAAACCGCATCCAATTCACACTAGTGTGAGCCCAGCCTAAGGCTAGGTTCACACTTGTGCGATACAAATCCGACTCGCACGGCCATATGCCAACTGCCGGGAGTGTCAATACATTGTTAATGACACCCCCATTTCAGCTTGCATATCGCACTGCGAACTGTCAGTTCGGCCATGAATCTGATTGCCTGGGTGTTAACACCCAAGCGATCCGATTCTGGTGCAGACCAAAAAAAGGGTCCTGTGCGAGTTTGGTTTTGAATGCGATGCGATGTCAGCCATACACTCTGTATGGCTGAAATCACATCGCACGGACATCGCATGTGATCTGCAATGCAGTCTGTTGCGAATCACATGCAATCCCGCAGAGCGCAGAAGTTTGAACCGGCACTTAAAGCACTGAGGTCCTCGGTTTGAAACCCAGCAAGGACACTATCTGCATGGAGTTTGCATGTGCCTGTGTGTGTGTCTCTGGCTTTCTCACACCAAAAAAAAACAAAAAAGTCTCGAAAGGCATGCCGGTAGGAATTGGCTCCTTTCTAAAAATGTGTGGGTGCATGTTTGATAGAGACTTTAGATTGTACGCTCCTTGAGGACAGGGACTGAAGGGTATGTACAGTGCTGTGTAAATTGTTGGCAATAAATAAATACCTGCAATAAATACATTTTCATTTACTGCTACAGTAGATACCTCTCATACGACCACCATACTACTCATACTACAAAATCACTCATTCTGAAATGATGAATATTGGGCAGTTTGAGTCTAGGTTCACACTAAATGCGGCTTTGAAATTGTGCGACTTAACTTCACATCTGTGCATGAAGTCACACAGATGTCAGCCAAGTCGCACTGACATGCGGCTTTGAAATTGTGCGATTTCAAATCCGCATTCAATAAATGTTGCATTTTTCACAGGAAGCTTTGATGTAACGGACAAAAACTAGATGAAAATGTTGTTTCTGAAAGTATCACTACATGAACAAATGGAGGTAAAAAATTATATCAAAGCTAACTAGTGCTTTAGTAATGAATGAGAATCGTCTAAAGTAAGTAATAGATTTCTAAGTCTGTTTCTGGGAAAATCCACTAGAAATGCTGCAAGCATACTTCAGATAAAAGGCACAGGGCACAGAAAATGTGTGTCTTAGCCCAAAAGCTGCTAGCATAGTCTTGTGCAGGATTGTGGATAACATCCCATACATGTAATGCACTGTGGTCAAGATAGGGTAGAGGATTGAATGCGCTCATATTCCACCCAAAAAAAAGCTAAAATTACAATATACTGTACAGTATATACTGTGTATGTATATACACACCACCTATTCACCACTCCTGAATGTCCGCAGAGATGAGTAGTCGCATGGAAAAATCCGACATGCTGTTTGTACCCCTGTCGATTAATGGATCAGCTTGGATACAATCAGCCTACCCATACATGATTGGAATCTCAGCTGGTCCTTGCTGATTTATTGCTTGTAGAACTTGTAACAGGAGAGGGGTTGGGGTGGTATAGGATACTCCAGAAATGCTGACTTGTAACAGGAGGACACAATTCACTAGTTGCAACCGTCATAGGTGTGCGCAGCCTATTACATTAGGGTGTGCACCTCAAAGCTCCAACACACATTCATATATATATATATATATATACATATATACAGTTGAACCTCAGATTACGAGCATAATCCGTTCCAGGAGTATGCTCGTAATCCAAAGTACTCGCATATCAAAGCAAGTTTTCCCATTGAAATCGATGGAAACTAAAATAATTTGTTCCGCATTGACTTCAATAGGATGCAATACCGAATGCGGCCAGAGGTGGGGGCGCCAGAGAGTGCCGAAAACAGACGAAAAGAAATTTTGGCTTGTTTCATTCGCCCCCGTACCTCAGGCCAAATGAGGTACTGCAGGCCAATGCTCTGCTTTTCTCGGCTCCTGCGCCCCCGTACGTCAGGCCAAAGGAGGTACTGCAGGCCTATTTAGCTTGAATTTTGCTCGTCTTGAGAGTCAACACTCGCAAACCGAGTCAGAATTAAAAAAAAAGTTGCTCGCAAATTAAAACGCTCTCAAACCAAGTTACTCTTAAACCGAGGTTCCACTGTGTATATATATTATATATATATATATATATATATATATACATACCTCCCAACTGGCACGGATTCTGCGGGTTTTACCCGTATAGGCTCCTCCTTCCCGCAGTCCCGCGAGACTGTCAGTTTTCCCGCACAGCAGGAAGCATGAAGAGATGAAGAGGAGGAAACATAGCAGCAGCAGGTACCCCCCCCCCGCGCGATTGGTGGACTAAATAATGTTCGGAGGCACCCCCCCCCCCCGCGATCGCCCCCCCCCCCCCCCCCGCTTAACATCTTATTTCACAGGACGCTTTTATTTTCCATATGTCCCCCCCCCCGCTCAACAACTTTAGTTAGCAGGGGAGAGGGGACATCTGAATGTCCCGCGATGGAACTTTTAAAAGTTGGGAGGTATGTATATATAGCAGTGTATGGTGTCAGTGGGCAGGAACTGTTGTCAGTAGTTTATTTTTATTTATTTTTTTATTATTACATTTTACAATTGTGTTTTTTTTATTATTTTTTACAATAATTTTTTATTATATTCTTTTACAATTTTTTAGGAGCACCATTGGGGGGCTTTGGTGAGATATCAGGGGCCTAAACAGACCCCTGATGTCTCACTTTTGAGACAGAGAAAGGGGCTGATGACAGAGATTCCAAAGTCCCTTTCTCTGCAGCCAAGCAGAAGGGGGAATCTGTGCAGCACAGGGTGATTAGGGTGTGCCTGGGCACACCTGGAACACCCTATGCGCACGCCTATGGCAACCGTATCGATTGGCACCCACCCCATCCAGGTCGTGGCTGCGGCTTCCCCCTCCATCTCCTCCGTGTACCGGTGGTCGCTGTATCCCCTCCCGGCCAATCATTCTTTGGACTGCCGGCGAAAGGAGTCTTAGGACTCCCGGGAGGAGAAACAGGAAGACATTAGTGATTATTAATTCACACAACTGGGTGGGCTCAGGGCGCAGTGGTCTGCGCCCCGAGCCCACCCTTTTTTTGAAGCCAATTAGAGCCCCAGGCTCTAATCATGTGCTTCAAAGAAAAAGAAAATAAACATTGAAATCCATGCGTCCAGCACCCTGTATGTAGATTAGGGGCCGGACGTATGGATTAGGGGGACAGCCCCTGTGCCCCTTACGGCGGTCACTGCTGTAGAAGCAGTCTCAGAGAAAGAGCTACCGCTGGCCCCCAAAATAGAACAGCACACAGTCACTGGATTATCGAACTTGGATCAGTACTTACAATTTCCCGTGGCAACTGCACACCTCCCAGCTCCCACCAGGCACTCTTCGTTGGGTACTCAAGACCAAATTCTTAGCTCCAGGAGTAATTACAAATAGGCTCCCCCCCCCCCCCAGCTTTGCTATAGCTGGGATTCAATGAACATCAGCAGACTCCACTAGAACTGCCTTAAAGGGGAGGAAATGAACAGGGCTGCTCCAGACCCAGACTATTTATGTCTATATCCCCAGCCACATACTGGGCACACCTCCCCAGGGATTGGCTAAAACACAATAAATATTCAGGCTGCTCATTTGACTCTCCCAGCCCTCTATGTTCTGGAAGCCTCCAAAATGCAGGGGAAAGCAATCAAATCTGCAGCCTGTAAATCTAGAACAGCCCAAATAAATCATTAGCTGCTCTAATGATTACAGAGAAGCCAAAAAGAACTACATTTACCTATCATCCCAGCAACCTATCTAGGAGGGTGCAACATACAGAATGATAGACTCCTTTCATACTTGTGGCATGGTCTACTGTCTCCTGGCAGCTTTTGATTGGGAAACTGCGAGCCAAGTAGTACCACCTGTCAAACTGTTTTTACTGCCCCCATCGCTCCCCCTTAAAGTGATTGTAAAGTCTTGTTTTTTAAAAATAACAAATAGGTTATACTTACCCGCTCTGTGTAGTGGATTTGCACAGAGCAGCTCAGATCCTCCTCTTCTCGGGTCCCCCTTCGCTGCTTCTGGCCCCTCCATCCTGTCTGTGCCCCCACAGCAAGCAGCTTGCTATGGGGGCACCCGAGCCAAGCTGCAGCTCCGTGTGTCCATTCAGACACGAAGCTGCGGTTCGGCCCCACCCTGTCTCTCTCCTGATTGGCTAACTTACTTTGACAGCTGTTGGAGCCAATGGCACAGCTGCTGTGTCTCAGCCAATTAGGAGAGAAAGCCCTGGATGGCCAAGGGACTCGTGGACATTGCTGGAGATGGGGCTCATGTAAGTATTTGGGGGGCTAAGGGAGGGCTGCTGCACACAGAAGGCTTTTTATCTTAATGCATAGAATGCATTAAGATAAAAAACCTTCTGCCTTTACAATCCCTTTAAGCTGACAGGGCGGCATATATGCCCTGATCGCGATGCTTTGCAGTAAAATGTTATCCCCACTGTTGCACTCGACAGGGGGTACTGCCCGCAGCTTTCACACTGGGGCGCTGCACTGGCAGGACGTCAAAAAAAGTCCTGCAAGCAGCTTGAATACACTGCTCCTAAAGCTCCCCTGCCCATTGAAATCAATGGGCAGCGCCGGCAAAGCTCTGCTGCAGCGTCGCTTTGAGGCGCTTTGCGGGTGCTTTTAACCCTTTTTTGGCTGCTAGCGGGGGTTAAAAGCGCCCTGCTAGCGCCCGAAAAGAGCCGCAAAAACAACGGTAAAGCAGCGCTAAAAATAGCGGCACTTTACACCCGACGCCCGGGCGCTGTCAGTGTGAAAGTGCCCTTAGTGTCAACTCTGCTGTAATAGGGATTGCAAAAGGCTGATGCCAAATCAAATTCAGGTATTCACTGCTTGCGTTAAAAAATATTATTTAAAGTGTTACTAAACCCTGGACCCCTGCATTCCTTATAACTGGTCCCCCACAGTACACAGAACATGGCAATGCAATTATTTTAGTAAATATAAACTGCTAAATACCTTTTCTCATCAGCAGTACATAGCAGTCTTGTGACTTCTAGCAGTGTCTGGTTAAAACCTGTAGGAGGAGTTTTCATTCTCCTCTGACTGACCTATGAGGCTGCAGGATCCCTTGACCCTCTGCCTGGACAGTGCTGATTGGCCCTGTGCTGATCACATGCAGAGTGACTCCAAAGGCTCTGTTCTATCAGGAGATGGATTGGGGACAGTGGAAGAAGGGGAGGATCAGAGAAGACAGGATCAAACATACTTTTTACACAATGCAGAGGATAAACCCATTATGTTCCACAGTGAGTATACCAAGCGTGCTTTACTGCATATACACACTGATTTTAGTGTTGTGGGCTTAGTAACACTTTAAAGCGGAGTTCCATGCAAATTGACAAGTGTAGCTTATATGTATCAGTATAATGCGTACATAATACATTGTCACTCCAAAAAAAATCACAATACCTTAATTATTACATCTGAAGGGCTACTTCCGGCGTCTCGCTCCCACGGGAGTAGGCATTCTCCTGCGCCGCACTGTCTCCTGGGAGCAAAGTGTCATGCATCCCATGACTCAGTGCGGCTCGAAGCCCAGGCAAATCGACCATTGTCATAGGCGTGCGCACAGGGTGTGCCCAGGCACACCCTAATCACACTGTGCAGCACAGATTCCCCCTACTGCCCTGGCTCCTCCCCTCCTTCCCCTCGCAGCGCTTCCAGCTTCCCTACTCTCCTTTCCCACCGGCTGTTGCTGCTGGGGATGTTTTAGGATGAGTGGGGGAAGGGGCAGGTAAATATGTAACTTACCGGCCCCTTCCCTTTCATCGTGAGTGATCGGTAGTATGTGTTGAGCTTTGGGGTGCACACCCTAATGCAATAGGCTGCGCACGCCTATGACCATTGTCATGGCAACCATGAAGTTTATGGCGCGGCTCGCCGTTTACATTGCGCATGCGTGGGATCGAGCAGCGAATGGTGGGTGATATGCATTCACCGCTTCCCGGAAATAGGTGCTTGTGGGCTTCACAATGCCCACAAGCAAAATGGGAACGACCGACAGCAGATTATCTAAGTTATCCTTGCTCATAAAAACGGACAGCGGCGGTTTAAAAACATCTAAGTAGTGAGTATGGTAATGTAGTGCGTAATGTAATAGAATGGGAAAGAAAAAAAAAAACGGCCGCGGGACATCCGCTTTAAGGATGTTTCAATGAATACGGAGGTGCATTAACTTCACTTTTATATCTACTTTGATATACAGTAGCTTTGACTAAACCGAAAAAAATAATCTCAAGTCTTCTCTGTTTCAAACTAGGCTCCTCTGTTTATCCAAAGCCCTGTCCAAGGTGAAAAAATATGAACATCTCTTTGCTGTGCATACATACAATATTTCTGACTTTATATTATTTTTTCATAAATAAAGTAGAGCAATAATACCAAATATTTGTTTCCATGAAAGCTTGTGTTCATTTGATTAGTAATAGTGTGCCTATTTTATTTGTTAAAAACTCATCTTAAAGTGGTTGTATAGTCTTTTTTTTTACTTTTACCTACAGGTAAGCCTATACTAAGGCTCACCTGTAGGTAAAAGAAATATCTCCTAAACCTACACGGTTTAGGAGATATTTGCAAAAAAAGACCGCCGTAGACAACGGTGCATTCACAGGGTTAATCCCATTCAGAATTCCGGCGCTGCCGGAATAGAAAGCTCCAGCGCGCATGCGCGGAGTGACGTCTTCGCTGCTCCGGCCAATCACAGCGCCGGAGCGGCGCTGTGATTGGCTGGAGCGGCGATACCCGGAAGTAACGTTCCGGGTATCTGAGGAGCGATGGCTGCGGCCGGAGCGGGGGACGAGGATGGCTTAGGGGGTCCCGATCTAAGGTAAGTGATTCAGAATGAGCTAGTATGCTAGTCATACTAGCTCATTATGGCTTTTTCTTGCAGGTGATTTGAAAAAAAAAAAATTTTGTCTGGGTTTACAACCGCTTTAAATATGTACAAAGCCTTGTTGTGCTACTTTCCAAGACCTCCAAGTAACCTACATACTTACTGTATGTCACAGTCCTGTGGTTTGGTGTAGAGTTACGACATTCCACAAAGCTTTACATAAACTTGTGTGCAGTCACCAGGATAGAGAGTTACATGCCCTGCAGGAAAAACATGATTTAAACATTGTAATGATTTCTAATTCAGGGGAAAGTTTAAAAAATACAATTTAAAATGAAAACTAGGCTAGGGTTTACATTTTAGAATATTTTTCAAATGAAACTATAATACAGAGTACGTCATCGACCCTATGTGCAACCAAGGCTGGACTTTTTGAAAGAAACCTTTTCATGGATGGTAACAAAAATAGGGATATTATCAATACACATACAGCATGTAATTATGTGATTGCAAAGGCAACATTTTATTATAATCTCTGTAATGAGGCCATTTAATTAAAATGCCTAATATACTTATTATAACTAGTTTTGTGATTCACTGCTTACTATATAATTACGGTATATGTTTTTCAGGCGGACCTGATCGGACGCTCCATTCACCTCTATGGAGCAAGACGGATGTCAGCTGTGACATGTCCGCTGACATGCGCCGCTATCCGATCCAGTCCACCAAATCCAGACGAATGGAGACCCAATTTTCCATCCGCCTAGCGGATCGGATCAAAACGGACAGGCGGATCCATTTTTATCCGATCTCCCATAGAGAACAGCGGGGCTCTGACAGGTCCGTCTCTGCACAGTGAGCGAAGATGAACCTGTCATCTGCCTGCTCAGCGGAGATCAACGAATTGATCCCTGCTGAGCAAGCGGAGTCCATCAAAACGAGGCCTAAAAGAATATCTACACCCACGTTCAGGAAGTGACTGTAACTTGTAGTTTACTGAACAGGTGGTAAGTTGGAAGCAATAATGCTGTAGCGCCCTGCTCCTGATGACCAGGTGCTATGTTTAAATTTAGTGGGTGTCTGAGCTGGTAGTTAGCTCAGACTTTGATGATTGAGGCTAAATCAGCCTCTGTTCCGGCTATGGCTGTGCTTGGAGGGATTTCTCATTGTTTGACTGAAGGTGGCGTTACCACCACAGGCCAATTTTGGAAAACAGGCAGGCCAGAGCGTATTGGGAATTTTTCCCCGGGAACAGTCCAGTGGGAGTGGTCTCCCCGCTGAGCATGCTGGGGAAGGGTACTTAAGGGGCAGAGGCCATTTTTCGGGGCTCTCTTCGCCTCGTGGCCCTCCTGGCTCGAGGTATGTGATAGTGAAATTTCAGCCGCGGAGCCATGTTGGCCCAAGGCTGCATCTCTGCCAGGTAGGCCCAGTTATCCTGACTGGGGCCTGCACTATGAAGGTGATCATGTGCTGTCTGTCCTGCGGGAGGAAGCCACTCAATGGAGGAAACCAGGGGAGGACCTGTCCTGGAGAGGACCAAGCAGAAGGCTGGTGTCTTGGGGAAGGCCTGGTGACCTTATTGGAGGATGCACTGTAGCTTATGTTACCTTACAGTGTGCCGGGTTGGCTTAAAGGCTCTAAAACTGTAAAGCTGGATCTCCGGATACTATATCCTGTGGCAGAGGATTATTGAACAGCTCATATTTATCGTCTGAAAGTCTGTGGCAGAGACTGTTGTTTTTCAATTTGTTCGTGCATCATCCCGGCTGCTAGGCTAGTGAGAGGGGCCTATCCGGGTGAGCAACATCCACTTGAAGGAGAGTGGTGAGTGTGACATTTGAAGCTTAGAAGTTTCCCCAGTGATCTGCATCGTGTGCCTGAACCTTCCCCTAACCCTCCATCCCTCTACCTATGCAAGTTTGTGTGAAATAAAACCTAAGGAAAAGGATTTATAACTTGTGTGAACATTGAAGTTTCTATAGACTCTCATCCCCTAGACCAGTGTTTCTCAACTCCAGTCCTCAAGGCGCACCAACAGGTCATGTTTTCAGGATTTCCCTCAGATGAAATGGCTGTGGTAATTACTAAGGCAGTAAAACAGATCAAATCACCTGTGCAAAATAATGGAAATCCTGAAAACATGACCTGTTGGTGCGCCTTGAGGACTGGAGTTGAGAAACACTGCCCTAGACAACGAACGGTGAGGTAATGTGCAAGGCCCAAATCTAAACCAGCAGCTCCTACGGGGGTAGTGCTACAATGCAAAACAGCAGATTCAGGGTGGCAGAGTATGCAAACATTGCAGAATAATGGAAAACAGATTATAAAAGTTGCACAAACATGGAGACAAATAAGAGGACATATACACAATACCAATATAATATTCCACATGTAGCACTGCCCCCTTGAGGACTGCTTGGATTTACCTGTTCTTCTGCATCACTATGACCCTGTGAACATTCCAACCCACCTGACACTCTAGGTTCATACATCTTCCACAACACCTTTAAATGATACGTCACACAAGTCAAATATGTTTATATTATCTAGGCTTTTACTGGAGTAAGTAATATGGTATTAATACACAGAGGAGGGTAATTTGTCAACCGAGTGATGGATAACAGCCCAGACAGCTTAAAACAGTTCAACAGCACAAAAGCATAATTTACATATATGTACAATGAATTACCACCTGGAGCATAACCTGTAAAGGCAGTAAGGTTAGTTTTCTTGGACAGGCAGTCACACACTAAAGGAGAACCCCAGGCCGGCCTATTCAACCTTTATATCCTAATGAGAGATCAGACAGAATAGGGGATAGAATAGGGCCCTTTAAATGTTAATAACAGCAATGTCCAAGATGCAGGCCTGATAGTCTTCACCAGCAGTTGGAGCTCATTAGATTGTATCCAATAAGGCACAATGGTGTGGTAATAAGCCGAAAGGCTTAACAGGCTAGTGATACTACTTGATGTGGTTTTAAGTGAAGGTGTCTATGTACAGTGTTCCAAACAGTATTGCAGTAAAGTGTGCCCAAGGTAAGGTAAAGGTAGCAGGTAAGGGTAGCAAAGGATGGGCAATTGCCCTCTCACCAATGACCAGAGCGGCTTACGCCTTGCAGACAGCAATCCTGGAAGAGAAGTCCTTCAGCGAAACGACCAGCAATGACCCATGGCTGTTGGATGCAGGTGACGGTAGTGTAGATCTGCTGGGTGAGTGCCACGTAAATGTCCGACAAACAGCCAGCAGAATTAGGCCCTCCAGGGACGGGTTGTAATCACTCATTCACCACCTGGTAGGCAGCAGCCTCTCTTCCCACACAGGGAGATGTGTGCACAGCAAGGCCCAGGAAGAAGAGAGCCCAGGAGTCTCTTCGGGTTGTAGCAAGGATGCCTGGGATGTGTAGTCCATATGTCATGTCACACAAAGGAATCGCCGGTCTGAGAGACTACTAGTCCCACAATCCTTTTTGGTCGGGCTAACAGATGTGATGACAATCACTGGTGCCCAGCACTAGAGGGATTTGTCTACAGGTAAAGGATGATGGGGAATTGTACCATGTTATGACTGTAGTCCACATCGCTACACAAAAAATGCTAATTAATGTCCATCCAATTAAATAAAAAGTTGCTCCAAATTAAAAGTAAAGCCTCCTTTAAATGTGCCAAGTAAGAAGATTCCAATCCTTCTTATTCCTGAAAGGTGTAGAATTCACCATCGCCAAAGCTAACAAAGATGCAGGCTTATCAGACCGCGATGCCCCTCTTACACAAAGTGGTAATCAAGGTTCAATTGGCATGCACCGATAATCATGATGTCCCCAAGATTATACATCCATGAGCAGACTCTCCGGTAATTCTGGTTCATATAAAAACAAGCAAATAAATGCTCCTCATAGTGTAGTAATTCAAATAATATATATGTTTACTTAAAATCACACTTACATATGTAGCGGCCTCCTCACCCCGACCTCTTTAGCTAGGGGTATGTCGAGCGACAGAGTGAGGTGCGCTACGGCCCATGTCCTCCCCATGCATGTGGGTGAGGTGAAGGCCAATATCAATCTTTTCCTCGGGCCAAATGTGTGCTGGTTATGAGGGTCAGTCCTTCCGTGCCGGAATCTCCCTTTGTTCCCATCAACAGAGTCCATACACCCATCAAAGTCCAAACTCAGGTTTATTGCGTATCTCCACATACAGTCAAATGCAACGGCATGATACGATGGGAAAGCAGGTCGAGGCACTGTACAGGTTCCTAGTCCCTACACTCCCTGTGCTATGACCAGGGGTTGCAGGAGTCTTGATGAAAGCTCCTCCGCTGCGCTGTAGCCCCTATCAGGGGAAGATGTCCTCCAAGGGAGTTACCGAAGGCCCATCCGTCACCGGGTTGACACTGCACCGGGTCTTCGGACGGGTGACCTCCCCAGCCTCCTCACCTCAGATGCGGGTCCCCTCGCAAGGGCCGCCCTGGAGCAACTTCACCCTCGCGGGGCCCAGTCGGAGTCACCGGGTCCCAGGCCTCCTTAATAGTACCTCACCCCAGGCTGAAGGTGCCTGGGATGGACTCCATCTTCATTCCGGCCCGGCCTAGGGCGCCTAGGCCGGAACCTTGAACCGCCCGCACCCAGGCCTAGGGTGCCTGGGTGCGTGAAGAGATGATCTCCCCCAACCGACAGACCTCGTGGCGAGGGCGTCTCCCCCTTTTATCCCCTCCCATCGACACCACGGCGGGTTCCCCGCCCCAGCCGTACCATCGCCAGGAAGGAACAAAAAAAAAGGGTAACACTGTGATAGCAATTCTACCTCGAGCCAGCAGGTACACTGACACCCACTGGTCAAAGAGAATATTACACCACCCAATCCTCCACGAATAAGAAAAGGGGTCTAATCCCTGACATAATTACACACCTGGGTCTCTCTACCCCCAGGTGTATCCCACTAACTTTGAAGACCCCGCTACACACTCCCCCTGGTGATTTGACGCTGGTCCCCAGCGTCAGGTGCACACCCATGTCTCCCAAGGAGGGGTGACATGAAGTGGGCCCCAGAGGCTATCCCTAATATTTTGGATACTGTATGTGCCAAGACCTGCTCAAAAAAAAAACCTATAAAACATTAAAACTTTTGTATAAAACATCTGTCATGTACACATATACAATCCCTCCCGTCACTGTCTAAGAACCACCCCATACTCAGTAGTCTTGACCGACGAATCTCCTGCAGAAGGGAAACAAAAAAAAAAACATCCTAACACTCTGTGTTAACTTGGCATGAGTGGGTCCGTCAGCCGAGAGACCCACTCACTCCAATAAGTAAGTAATGCATGTGTAACATTTTCAAACAACCGTTGCACAACACTGCCACCTGGTGACAGCGCTGCGGTAATGACACTTGGTTAGATCTTCATTCTTCCTGCTTTCCTACTCTAACTCTACCCCAAAAGTCTCTGCCTTTGGCACATGAAGAAAAGGGAGAAAAAAAACAACAGCTCCCAAATCTCCAGTGAGTAAAAGAAAAGCCCAAATCAAAACAAAAGTAGGGCACAGTTCTAGGCGTCTGGGAATGTCTCTTCCAGAAAGTTTCAACAGCAACAAGATAGGAGCTCACTTTTCCTATAAATAGAACCATGGATCCGGCAGAAACAGGGGCTTCAGGTGCCCGTCAAACACTTCCACCGAATACTCAACATCCTCTCCTTCTTTCCTGCAGATGAGCACCTTATCGGCATGAATATGGCGCCCAAGTCTCCAATCAGCTCTGCAGTCCTTGAACTTTTTAGACACAGGCGGCGAACATGACAGGTATCGCCTGGCATGGGGTACTTTAAGCTTTTCCCATACAAACTCGTCATACCACCTTGGTCGCAGGACCTCGACTTCTCTACCGGCGCCATCCAGGCCAGGCAAGCGGCGGGGTGAAGCTTGACCATGGCCATAAGATGCCTGTACCAGACCGACTTTCCTCTTCGGAGGTGGGAGCAGGGAGTCTGTAGTGACCGAAGCAGTGTCCTCGGATTTTTCTCTCTCAGTCTCTGGTTGGGCAGTCACTTCGCCCTGGTCAGCGCGCACGGGAAACTCTGCAAAGGCTTTGATCTCTCCCTCCGGAGTGGCGGTTCCTGTGATGCAGTTGAGGCGTAGGGCCCGGGGCCTTTCCGTGTGTGGTTCAACCTCAAAAAGAAACTCCTTGCATGCTTCGCATCGCCCGAATGGCTTTAGTTGGACCACCAGTCCCGAGCATCCGGGACAGATCACACCGAGGGCCTCTGTGTCTCTGCATGAATACAAAGCCAACTGTCCTCGGGGCCTGAGCCTTATCCCCGTGTCTGTAATGGATGCAGCAAATGCAGTCATCTTGAAAGGATAAGGTACCGTCATCCACGGGGAGCCTGAGTTCACTCCGACCACTTGCTGCTCCATCACACGCTGACCTCGCGCCGGAGTCTCCACGTGTATCTCCACACGTGGCCAGACTCCTCCCACGACTTGCACATTTTCGCGGGCTTCCTTCAGTCTCCTCCCACGAATTGCGCAGTCATGGGGTGCCTCGTGGCACAGTGCAGCAAAAGTCCCCACATGTAGTTCGTCACACGGCTGGACTCCTCCCTCTTCCCGCTCTTTCTGCATGTGCCTCTCCCAGTTTTTCAGGGAAATTTCCACGACTTCGAGCACAGGGATGCACTTTGGCCAATCACATGGCCGACCTGCTCGGACCTCCTCCGGGCAGCAAAGTTCAAACACAGCCGTTCCAAACCTCAGGGTTAACACACGTTCGTATCCCGGACGAGCCCCCACGTGTAGCGGCCTCCTCACCCCGACCTCTTTAGCTAGGGGTATGTCGAGCGACAGAGTGAGGTGCGCTACGGCCCATGTCCTCCCCATGCATGTGGGTGAGGTGAAGGCCAATATCAATCTTTTCCTCGGGCCAAATGTGTGCTGGTTATGAGGGTCAGTCCTTCCGTGCCGGAATCTCCCTTTGTTCCCATCAACAGAGTCCATACACCCATCAAAGTCCAAACTCAGGTTTATTGCGTATCTCCACATACAGTCAAATGCAACGGCATGATACGATGGGAAAGCAGGTCGAGGCACTGTACAGGTTCCTAGTCCCTACACTCCCTGTGCTATGACCAGGGGTTGCAGGAGTCTTGATGAAAGCTCCTCCGCTGCGCTGTAGCCCCTATCAGGGGAAGATGTCCTCCAAGGGAGTTACCGAAGGCCCATCCGTCACCGGGTTGACACTGCACCGGGTCTTCGGACGGGTGACCTCCCCAGCCTCCTCACCTCAGATGCGGGTCCCTTCGCAAGGGCCGCCCTGGAGCAACTTCACCCTCGCGGGGCCCAGTCGGAGTCACCGGGTCCCAGGCCTCCTTAATAGTACCTCACCCCAGGCTGAAGGTGCCTGGGATGGACTCCATCTTCATTCCGGCCAGGCCTAGGGCGCCTAGGCCGGAACCTTGAACCGCCCGCACCCAGGCCTAGGGTGCCTGGGTGCGTGAAGAGATGATCTCCCCCAACCGACAGACCTCGTGGCGAGGGCGTCTCCCCCTTTTATCCCCTCCCATCGACACCACGGCGGGTTCCCCGCCCCAGCCGTACCATCACCAGGAAGGAACAAAAAAAAAGGGTAACACTGTGATAGCGATTCTACCTCGAGCCAGCAGGTACACTGACACCCACTGGTCAAAGAGAATATTACACCACCCAATTCTCCACGAATAAGAAAAGGGGTCTAATCCCTGACATAATTACACACCTGGGTCTCTCTACCCCCAGGTGTATCCCACTAACTTTGAAGACCCCGCTACACATAGATAATATAATATGCGCATAGGGTTGAAATCACCCGTCTCCCGGGGCAGACGGAAGATGTCTTTTGATGACGAATGATGTAGGGTGGAGCCTCCCACTGACATCATTGCCTATTGGAAGGAAACCGGAACTCAGTTAGGAACACTAGGAATACACCGGCCGGGTGATTTTAATCTTATACGCATATTATGTTATCTATGTAAGTGTGATTTTAAATAAACGTATATATTAATCGAGTTACTACACTATGAGGAGCGTTTATGTTCTTGTTTTTATATGAACCTGAATTACCAGAGAGTCTGCATATGGATGTACAATCTTGGGGACATCAGAGGAGAGATATCATGATTATTGGTGCATGCATGCCAATTGAGCCTTGATGACCACTCTGTGTAGGGGCCTGTTCACACTTGACTAAATTTCTAACGCTTAACAAATGTTCCCATAGAGTTAGTATGGGCGTTAGACTGGCGTTAATGAGCTTTACTATGGGCATTAGACTGGCGTCTTACAAAAGTTAAAAATGCTCCCCAAACGCCCATTCCATTACAGGAAATAAACTAATCCTAACGTCCCGCAACTGCACAACTGCCTGCCAGAACATTTGAGAAGCATTACCATAGACTAGAATGGGAGGCGTTTAAAGGCTTCAAAGGCCTGCTGACTCGACATGAGGCTTCAATGCTTTGATAGTGTAAACAGCACTATGTGCTGTCCATTGTATCATTTGCATAGGCATTTGAGGGCGTTTTTAATGCCCCTCAAATGCCTGCTTTTAATGCCAGTGTGAACTTAACCTAAGGGGGCATTGCAGTCTGGTAAGGGCGCAACTTTATTAGCTTTGGTGAGGGTGAATTCTATCTACACCTTTCAGGAATAAGAAGGATTGGAATCTTCTTACTTGGTACATTTAAAGGGGACTTTAATTTTAATTTGGAGCACCTTTTTATTTAATTGGATGGACAATAATTTGCATTTTATATATCATATTGGTATTCTGTGTGTGTGTGTATATATATATATATATATATATATATATATATATATACACACAGTAAAACTTTGGTTTGAGAGCGTTTTGCAAGACAAGCAAATTTTTTAAATAAATATTGATTTGATATACAAGTGACGTCTTGATATACAGGTAGAGTCATGTCAGAACTGAGTATAAAAGAGAAGAGAGGCGCCTCTAAGTGTAGCAATATGGTTACATTTAATGAAGGTGCAACATTTAGCAACGTATTGCTACACTTAGAGGCGCCTTTCTTCTCTTTTATACTCTGTAGCTCCTGCTGGATTTTGCTTCTAATCCCCTTGTGGAGGCTGCCATTTGTAGATGGACATTTTATGGTTGCACAACCTGGTCACATTGCTATAATCTTTTTATATGGACTATAAACTGAAGGACCTATGAATAAATGGTTGTGGAACGAATCATTTGAGTTTCCCTTATTTCTTATGGGGAAATTTGTTTTGATATACAAGTGCTTTGGATTACAAGCATGTTTCCGG
This sequence comes from Rana muscosa, assembly GCA_029206835.1. Taxonomy (NCBI): domain Eukaryota; kingdom Metazoa; phylum Chordata; class Amphibia; order Anura; family Ranidae; genus Rana; species Rana muscosa. Next base: position 447,086,303 of record CM055116.1, read on the forward strand.
AACAAATTATGCTCGCAATCCAAGGTTTTACTGTATGTGTTTGAATGATTGAATTTGATTAATTTATTAAGTAATCATTAAAGGGGTTGTAAACCCTTGTGTTTTTTCACCTTAATGCATCCTATGCATTAAGGTGAAAAAACACCTTGCAGTGTTCGGAGCCCCCGTTTTACTTACCTGAGCCCCAAATTTCCGTGGGCGCGATCCCGCGTCGCTTTCTCCCTGGCTTCTCGGCTCTTCATTGGATAGAACAATAGCAGCGCAACCCTTGGCTCCCTCTTCTGTCAATCAAATCCAATGACGCGGCCGCCAGGGGGCGGGGCCGAGTCATACACTCGGTGTCTATGGACGCCGAGTGTATGACACAGGAGCGTGCCCACAAGGTAACCCCCTCGGGAGAGAGCTTCCCAGAGGGGGTTACCTAATGCCGGGAAGAGCCGCGAGAGCTGCCGTGGAACCCCAGAAGAGGATGATCGGGGCCATTCTGTGCAAAACGAACTGCACAGTGGAGGTAAGTATGACATGTTTGCTATTTTCGAAAAAAAAAAAATCAAAGCTTTAATATCACTTTAAAGGGGTTGTAAAGGTTCTTTTTTATTTTCTAAATAGGTTCCTTTAAGCTAGTGCATTGTTGGTTCACTTAACTTTTCTTTTGATTTCCCTTCTAAATATTTGTTTTCTTTGTTTTCTTTGTCTGAATTTCTCACTTCCTGTTTCTCCTCAGTAAGCTGTTCAGTAAGCTGTTCTGGCTGACTAAACAACACTCGGATGATGGTGTGAAGTTTACTGAGGAGAAACAGGAAGTGAGAAATTCAGACAAAGAAAAAAAACATTTAGAAGGTAAATCAAAGGAAAAGGTAAGTGAACCAACAATGCACTAGCTTAAAGGAACCTATTTAGAAAATAAAAAACGAACCTTTACAACCCCTTTAAGTTTAAAAGGAATATCTTTTTATTGTGTTTGCTGCTTTCACATTCACTTGTATTTTTGTTTCTTTGTGCACTTGGATTTGCGTGGTTTTCATACATATTTGTAAATAAGAGGACATGTTTGTAGTCTATATAAGGGGAGTGGAGCAGCCTAGGTTACAACCTCCATAGATACAGTGCAGTGAGTGATGTAGCCACTCCAGGACAGGGAGTGTGTTATGCATAAGGTTACCAAGTAAAATTAGAGGGGAAAAATCATGAAAAAGGATAACTAATGAACAAACCACATTGAAGGGCTAGTAAGCTGCAGTTTATTCTTTTTGTCATGGGGTTTAGATGTAAACAGCAGTGACTAAAGTAAAGCACAAGGTCTGCTCACACATAGGAGCATATCTATTGCCATGTGAAAAGAAAAACTCACACTGGAAAGTGATAGCTCCCCTTTCCCCTATCAGCAATTGCATGATGTAATAGTGTCTGCTTGATTGCATAGGAGTCATTTGCAGAGAACTGTAGCCAAACTATATTAGAGTTTATAATATGTAGCGGCCTCACCCTCTCTCCATCTTTATCGGTTACACCCCAACTCATGTCTAGGGGTTCCTGGGTTGTGAGAGTGAGATGCGCCACGGCCCATGTCCTCCCCATTGTAGTAGGGAGGTGAAGGCCACTTCCTGATGTTTCCTCGGGCCGGTGTGTTCTGTGAATGCACTGAGTCTGTAATTGCAAGCTCACCAGCCTCCCCTCTGCTTCCAGTAACTGGAGTTCACACACCGGAGAAAGGTCCAACACTTGTTTATTTGGCACTCCAATAGCAAAGCACGATAAACAGTTCTTTTAACAGCAGACTGGTTGGGACCTATAACCTTGCCAACGGTGGGATGAGCAGATCAAGGCACTTCCTAACGTTTCAGTTCTATGCCACTATACTATGACCAGCGGCGCCTAAGCCAATCCGGCTGTTACAGAACAGGAAGGATGGGGTCTCTTCCAGCAACCCCTATGAACAGCAATGGAGCCCTCTTCGATACGCTGTGGCCCCTATCAGGGGGATGTGTCCTCCCAAGAGAGTTCCCAGAGGCCCACTGTCACCGGGTTGGTGCTGCTCCGGGTCTCCAGTGGGTAACCTCCCCGGCCTCCTCACCTCAGGTACGAGTCCCTCCGCTCAGGGACCCTCGGACAGTCCACCCTAGCGGGACCCAGTCGAAGGTACTGGGCCCCAGGCCTCCTAGATAGTACCTCACCCCAGGCTAAAGGTGCCTGGGATGGACGCCAACATGACTCCGGACCAGGCCATGGGCACCTGGACCAGACTCCTGGATCTCCCGCACCCAGGCCTAAGGGCCCTGGGTGCGGACCGCAACCCTCCTCCTCCGAGGACCTCCTTCTCCGCAAGACGACGACCTCGTGGTCAGGGCGTCTCCCCCTTTTATCTCCTCCCTTCAACGGCCCGGCGGGTTCCCCGCCCCAGCCATACCATCTCCGGGAAGAGACCAAACAGGGAGCACTGCAGGGGATGATTCTACCTGAAGCCAGTGGGTACCCCGCCACCCACAGGCAAAGGAGAATATTACATCCTCCAATCCTCCACGAAACAAAAAGGGGTCTGAATCCTAACACAATTATACACCTGGGTCACACTATTGCCCAGGTGTATCCCATCAATTTGAGGACCCCGCTACACACTCCCCCCTGTAATTTGACGCTGGTCCCCAGCGTCAGGTGCACACCCATGCCTCCCATAAAGTGGTGACATGGAGTGAAACCCCTGAGGCAGTTCCTCTAAATTTCCCAAGTGCCAAGACCTGCTCAGGGAATGGGGAACATATAAAACAACTTATGTCATAAAACACTTTAAACATCTGCCTAGTCACAGCCCCTCTCCCACACTGTCTAAGAGCCACCCACTCTCAATGATCTTGACTGACGATTCTCCTGCAGGGGAAAGAAAAACAACATCCTAACATAATTTCGTGTCATTTGGGATGAGTGGGCCCGTCAGCCGAGAGACCCACTCACTCCAACAAGCAAGGTGATGTGTGGGTGAAATATTTTCAAACATTTGTTGCGCAACACTGCCACCTGGTGACAACGCCGCGGTCATGACACTCAACGAATCTTCGTTCTTCCAGCTTTTCCCTACTCTGCCACTATTCCCAAATGTCCTTGCCTTTGGCACATGAAGAAAAGGGGAAACACGAAAACACAACAGTCCCCAAGTCTCCAACGAGAAAAAGAAAAGCCCAAACAAAAACAAAAGCAGGGCACAGTCCTGCGTGTCTGGGAATGGCTCTTCCAGAAAGTTCAAGTGCACAAAGAAATAAACAGGAGTTCTTTTCTCCTATAAGTAAAACTTTGGATCCGGCAGGTACAGGGGTTTCAGGTGTTTGTCAAATGCCTCTATCGAATACTCGACATCTTCTCCTTCTCTTCTGCAAATGACTATCTTGTCAGCATGGATATGGCGCCCCAATTTCCATTCAGCTTTGCAGTCCTCAAACCTCTTAGACACTGCCGGCACACATTCCAGGTACCTGCGGGCATGGGGCACCTTCAACTTGTCCCACACAAACTCGTCATACCATCTTGTTCTCCAGACTTCCACCTCATACAGCAAGTCCCGGGGTAGATACGGGTACTCCCACCCATATTCCCGAGCTACTTTATGGCAAAACAGTCTCTGCAAGCGGGCCAAAGGTGGCATAGTGGCTTTCTCTCCAGTTCCAGGCAGCACAATAGCTTCCGGATGCCGAGGTACCTTTACCAGCTCCCTGGAAATGACTTTCGGCGCTCTCAGAGAAGCGCGGGGTGTCCCCACAACCAAAGTAGGTGAGGTAACAGTAGATGAGGACACAGGTGGAGGGGTAGGTTCCCTCGTAAGCTGCGGGTCTTCCACCCGAGGCGTGCTGTCTCCTGTGTACATAGGTGAATCCCGTACCGCACGGGAAGCAAGAAGTGGCACTCTATCCCAGCCCTTGCGGCTGAACAGTTCGTCTATCTCGCCATCATCTCCGCAATCAGACAGCGACTCTAGGTCGGAGGTGTCATACATCTCCGCAGGCAGATATCTACCGGTGGACACAGAATCATCTTCTCTGGGGGGTTCCACTTCCAATGGGCCCCCGACACCTCCAACCACCACCACAGTCCCAGCCCCTGGCTCACCTGACCCTTGTAGAAGACTGGGATGTCCGGGACTTCCATCTCGACCGGCGCCATCCAGGCCAGGCAAGCAGCGGGGTGAAGCTCGACCACGTCCATAGGATGCCTGTACTAGGCCAACTTTCCTCTTCGGTGGTGGAAGCAAAGAACTTGTGGCGACCGAAGCAGCATCTTCGGATTTCTCTCTGTTGGGCAGTCCATCGCCCTGGTCAGCGCGCACAGGAACCTCGACAAAGGCCTTGATCTCCCCTTCCGGAGTAGCAGTACCCGTGAGGTGATTGAGGCGAAGGGCCCGGGGCCTTACTGTGGACGACTCGACCTCAAAAAGGAATTCTCTGCACTCCTCACATCGCCCGAATGGCTTCAGGGTGACCACCAGTCCCGAGCAGCCGGGACAGATCACACCGAGGGCCTCCGTGTCTCTGCAAGTGTACAGAGCCAACCGCCCTCGGGGCCTAAGTCTTATCCCCGTGTCTGTGATGGGGGCAGCAAAGGAAGTCATTCTCGTGGGGTGAGGAACCATAATCCACGGGGCACTTGAGGTCATCCCGACTGTTTGCTGCTCCATCATGCACTGACCCCGCGCCGGAGTCTCCACGTGTATCCCCACACTTGGCCAGACTCCTCCCATGAGCTGTACATTTTCGCGGGCTTCCTCTTGACTCCGCCCACGAACGATGTCGCCATGGGGTGCCTCGTGGCGCAGTGCGTTAACAGTCCCCACGTGCAGTACGTCACACGGCTGGACCTCTCCCTTTTTCCGCTCCTCCGCATGGGCCTTTCCCGTGTTAGGGTCATTTCCACAACTCCGAGCAGGGACGCACTTTGGCCAGTAATTTGGCCGATCTGCTCGGAACTCCTCTGGGCAGCAAAGTTCAAATGTAGACATTCTCAAGTCCATCTTTAGAACACACTGTATCCCGGACTCACGAGCCCCCACGTGTAGCGGCCTCACCCTCTCTCCATCTTTATCGGTTACACCCCAACTCATGTCTAGGGGTTCCTGGGTTGTGAGAGTGAGATGCGCCACGGCCCATGTCCTCCCCATTGTAGTAGGGAGGTGAAGGCCACTTCCTGATGTTTCCTCGGGCCGGTGTGTTCTGTGAATGCACTGAGTCTGTAATTGCAAGCTCACCAGCCTCCCCTCTGCTTCCAGTAACTGGAGTTCACACACCGGAGAAAGGTCCAACACTTGTTTATTTGGCACTCCAATAGCAAAGCACGATAAACAGTTCTTTTAACAGCAGACTGGTTGGGACCTATAACCTTGCCAACGGTGGGATGAGCAGATCAAGGCACTTCCTAACGTTTCAGTTCTATGCCACTATACTATGACCAGCGGCGCCTAAGCCAATCCGGCTGTTACAGAACAGGAAGGATGGGGTCTCTTCCAGCAACCCCTATGAACAGCAATGGAGCCCTCTTCGATACGCTGTGGCCCCTATCAGGGGGATGTGTCCTCCCAAGAGAGTTCCCAGAGGCCCACTGTCACCGGGTTGGTGCTGCTCCGGGTCTCCAGTGGGTAACCTCCCCGGCCTCCTCACCTCAGGTACGAGTCCCTCCGCTCAGGGACCCTCGGACAGTCCACCCTAGCGGGACCCAGTCGAAGGTACTGGGCCCCAGGCCTCCTAGATAGTACCTCACCCCAGGCTAAAGGTGCCTGGGATGGATGCCAACATGACTCCGGACCAGGCCATGGGCACCTGGACCAGACTCCTGGATCTCCCGCACCCAGGCCTAAGGGCCCTGGGTGCGGACCGCAACCCTCCTCCTCCGAGGACCTCCTTCTCCGCAAGACGACGACCTCGTGGTCAGGGCGTCTCCCCCTTTTATCTCCTCCCTTCAACGGCCCGGCGGGTTCCCCGCCCCAGCCATACCATCTCCGGGAAGAGACCAAACAGGGAGCACTGCAGGGGATGATTCTACCTGAAGCCCGTGGGTACCCCGCCACCCACAGGCAAAGGAGAATATTACATCCTCCAATCCTCCACGAAACAAAAAGGGGTCTGAATCCTAACACAATTATACACCTGGGTCACACTATTGCCCAGGTGTATCCCATCAATTTGAGGACCCCGCTACAAAATATAAGCCAGAGTGACCTCAGTAAAAGGATCCTTATCAGGATTGCAGCTGTTAAAAGTTTTCAGACATGTAGGTGCAAGTCCAGCCTTTTCTATCATGCAGCTACATAGCCTTCAACTCAGTCTGCTGTCATGCTTTGCAATATTGCATCAGCTACAAGCCAAGAACTCAGTGACTTCTTCCCTAATGGGTGACCTCTTTCTGAAGTATGAGTTATGATTTGAAGCAGCTTTTCTATGATGAGATAATATATTCTATGATATCATTAAAGTGTATGTATAACTAAAAAAATTTTTTTTTTTATTCTTGAGGGCAGCAAAGGATCAAAGCTGAACTCTAGGCAGATATAAAAGACAGCAATTAATGCAGTTCTCTATTGTCGAAAGTGGTTGTAAACCCTTATTTGTGACTTCTACCTATAGGTAAGCCTAGAATAAGGCTTACCTATAAGTAGTGAAAATATCTCCTAAACGCGCGCCATTTAGGAGATATTTTACTTGTAGTCCGCTGAGAATGTAAAGGACGCATGCGCTGGGAAGAAACAAAACGAAGTGCCGTTTCTTCCCTAGCCTGTGCCGTTAATGGCGGCTCCCGTGCGCATGCGTGGGAGTGACGTCACGCGGCTCCGGCGAATCACAGAGCCTGAGTCCGCGGCCCGGAAGGAAGAGGGGCCAGAAGATGGACGCAGCCTGCACAGGGGACATCGCTGGATTCTTTTGCAGGTAAGTGTCACATAATGGGCTAGTATAACCCTGTACGTCATCGGCACATGCGAACTGAAGAAACGGCTCGTTCGTGCTGTTTCTTCAGTAGCTGTGCTGTGACTGGTGACTCCCACACGCATGCGCGGGAGTGACGTAATCACGGTTTTGGCCAATCACATCGCCGGAGCCCGCAAACCCGGAGAACCGCTACAACAGCTTTGATCCAAAGTAAGTATTTCATAATGAGCTAGTATGCGATGCATACTAGCTCATTATGCCTTTGTCTTGCAGGTTGTTTTTTATTTTTCTAGAGTTTACAACCACAATAAAGCGGAGTTCCACTCATATAAATGTCAGCAGCTACAAAAAGTTTAGCTGCTGACTTTTATTAATCGGACACTCACCTGTCCCAGGGTCCAGGATCCAGCGATGCGGGTGTACAAGCCCCGCTCGTCTCCCCCTCCTCTCTGCGGCGCCGGCGTTGTCACTGCGCACTGTGACTGGCCAGGCAATCATCTGGGACCTGGGCCATCCTCGAGGAGGGAACCAGGAAGTGAACCCTTGCGACTTCACTGCCCGGTTCCCTACGGCGCATGCGCGAGTCGCGCTGCGCCGTTCTCACTGGTCCCCGTTGTGTTCTGGGAGCCGAGTGTTTCCCAGAATACAACGGGTATTCTGCGGGAAGTGACGTACTACCCGCAGAATACCCACAGAGAGGACTCCCGGAAGTGGGTGCAAATACCTGTCTTAGACAGGTATCTGCACCCCCCTCCCCCTGAAAGGTGCCAAATGTGACACCGGAGGGGGGGAGGGTTCCGATGAGCGGAAGTTCCACTTTAGGGTGGAGCTCCGCTTTAAAGCTATAGTTCCATTTTTGGATGGAATTTCGCTTTTAGTACCTAAGTTTCACTTGTTGTCAGTCTCTTAGGCTCCGTGCATGCTGGCTTAAAAATCGCTGCTTCTACAGGAGTTTTGTGTTCTGCCTGTAGAAACAGCTTAATGTTATCCTATGTGTCCATGCACATTAGGACAATAACAGCCAGGCATATTTTGAGCTTAATGAAAAAAAAAACCTTCTGGTTTGCGTTTTTGATTGGAGCTTTCTGGCAGAAAAAACTCAAAACTCTCCTAAACTCATCTAAAACTCTGTACAAAAACGCTCTATATGAGGGTTTTTTCTGCCAAGGGAACGGGCATTTTTTTAAGCCCAGTGTGCATGGAGCCTTATGGTCCCTGTACAGTAGACCTCAGAGTGGGAGAGGAAGAAGCAGCACAAACAGTCAATCAGGTGTGTTTCAGTGCAAGGAACATACTAATATTAGGAGAGAGTAGAGTACAGAGATTATTTTATCAGCATCTTTTCTCACTTTCCAACCATAGCCTGGGGTAGTGTCAAGACTTGTTAGGGTCCATGCACACTGGGCTTAAAAAAAACACCAGTTTCCTTGGCAGAAAAAAACACTCTTATAGAGTATTTTTGTACATCCGTTTAGGAGCATTTAGCGTTTTTTTTTTTCTGCCAGAAAACTCCTCTCAAAAATGCAAACCAGAAGGGGTTAGGATAGGACATAGGATACCATTGAACTGCTTCTACAGGCAGAACACAAAACTCCTGTAAAAGCAGTGATTTTTAAACCTAGTGTAGCGGGTATTTGATTTTAGGGGAAGCAGATTGCTAGGGAATCCGAGACCCTTTTTTATGGTTCTTGGAGGACTCTGGTGGTGTGAGGTTCCCTGCGGCCTGCAGGTGGCATTGTCGCCCTGGCCGGAGTTGAACCCACACCGCAAGACTGCTTCCTTTTTGTCCTTTCCTGGCGCTGGTACAGCGGGGCGGGGAACCTGCTGTGACGCAAAAGGCGAGGGGATAAAAGGGGCGGACGCCCTGACCTTGGGGTTCAGAGTCGGAGGACGCAGCCGCACCCAGGCACCTTCAGCTTGGGTGCTGGCATTCCGGAATTCCGGGCCCAGGTGCCCTTGACCTGGCCGGAGCGATAGATGGAGTCCATCTCAGGCACCTTTAGCCTGGGGTGAGGTACTATGGCGGATGCCTGGGGCTCAGTACCTTCGACTGAGTTCCGTGAGGCTGGAGGAATCCGAGGGGGCCCTAACTCCTTGGGTGCCCGTGTCTGAGGTCGTGAGGACTGGTGAGCGGAACTTCTCTGGGGAGTCCGGCGCAGCATTGCTGGTGACAGAGAGGCCTCCGGTGACTCCCTTGGACGGATATCCTTCCCCTGACAGGGGCCGTGCTAGCGAAGGTAATTCATGTTCTACCTCATATAGTCAGTGGCAGTGACTATTCGCCACTGGTGATACCACAGTGGTTAGCGATACTTTAAAGGATTGTGCCTCGACCTACTCCTACTAATAATGAACAGTTGCAAAGGTCCCAACTTGACTGTGCTGTATGTTTATTCGCTGAGAAGAATAAAACTGTGTTGGACCTATTCAGTGTGTGGAACTCTGGTTACTAGGAGCAAAGGGGAGTGAATCCGAGGAGAGGATTTGACTCTGGGACACCTACACAAAGCCCGATCTTTCTGGCCTTCACCTCTTCAATATGGAGGACATGGGCCGTGGTGTATCTCATCTCTCCCCCCGGTACTGACACCCCTAGACAAAGACAGACAAGCCGAGAATGAGAAGGGGTGAGAGGGGTGAGGTCGCTACACTAGTGTGCATGGAGCTTCAAGGCTCATACACACGATCTGATTTTCCGACAGGAATTGTGTGATGACAGACTGTTGTCGGAAAATCCGACAGTTTGTATGCTCCATCGGACAATTGTTGTCAGATTTTCCGCCAACAAACATTGGATAGCATGCTTTTAATTTTGCGACAACAAATGTGTGATGTCGGATTATCCGATCGTGTGTACACATTTCCGTCGGAAAAAAGTCCAAAGTACAAACACGCATGCTCGGAAGCAATGCTCACCATAACACAACATTAGCAGAAGTTGCCCAAAGGGTGGTGCTAAAGAGCTGAAAAAACACATCGTTTTGTGTTTGTTGGCTGACAATTCTTTGCCGTTTGTATGCAAGACAAGTTCATGGCCAATGCCTTTCGAACAAAAGTCCTACGCTTTGTCCGTGGAAAATCCGATCGTGTGTACTAGGCTTTAGTGTTACTGAACTGCTGGTGGTCTCCTGTCCTGCCAGACATGGCTGTGTTGTGAATCAGAGCTCTGTAAATTTCAGGACTGGATGGACAGAAATTCAAATCCTTTTTTACTTTAAAGTCCACTGTTTTACAAAAAATAATAAATGCACGTATATTTGCAGCAAAAATATGTGTTTTTTTTTTTTTAGCTAGTGAGCCTGCAAACCTCTTCTTTTCCTCCTCACTTCTGTTGGTTTGGAATGAGTGGTGCACTTTTGGTGCGATATATACTGTATACGATATATACATATATATATGCGATATATACAGGGACGGCGCTAGCAATAGGCGGGTCAGGCGGCTGCCTAGGGCGCCAGGGTAGGGGGGGCGGCAGAATCCGGATCACTCACTGGGGATTCCAATTATTAAAATACCTCCAGGACCAGGACAGGCATTTTTTAAATACATGCCTTATGGCGCCAGCCGCCAGGCTAGGGGGCGGTTGCGCCTGTGAAGACATCCCGGACCGCTCTATCCCCAGCCTGCAGTGCCGCCCTAGTAGCGGCGGCAGCGAGAAGATGAGGGAAGAGAGCCGGGACGAGGAGCAGCCGGCCGGAAGTGCCGCATGGTCGGTGGAGGCGGATGATGAGATGGAAGCCCTGCATACTGTAACTACGGGCTTGCCGCGATATCCGCCCCCCCCCCCCCTCCTCCTGGGCGCTTGAGGATCTGGTGTGCAAGGACAGGCAGGCCACTCTCCTGGAGTAAAGCAATCTCCCGCTGCTGGCTCAGGTATAGTAGAAGTCCAGGCAGCGCTCTCAGCCTGAACCTAGTCACAAAAAATAAAACATTGACTCTTCTTTTAAGTTTTTTAGTGCATTGCACTGTGTACAGAGGAGGAACTGATATGTGTGTGGAGGGGGGGACAGATGTGCAGGGGGTACGGAGGGGGAACTTTTATGTGGGGGGGTACAGATATATGTGTGGGGGGGACAGATGTGCAGGGGGTACAGATGTGTGGGGGGGGACAGATGTACAGGGGGGTACAGATATGTGTGTGTGGGGGGACAGATGTGCAGGGGGTACAGATGTGTGTGGGGGGGGACAGGTGTGCAGGGGGTACAGATGTGTGTGTGGGGGGGGACAGGTGTGCAGGGGGTACAGAGGGGGAACTTATATGTGTGGGGGGGGACAGACGTGCAGGGGGGTACAGATATATGTGTGGGGGGGACAGATGTGCAGGGGGTACAGAGGGGGTACAGATATGTGTGTGTGGGGGGGGACAGATGTGCAGGGGGGTACAGAGGGGGAACAGATGTACAGAGAGGGAACAGATGTGCAGGGGGGTACAGAGGGGGAACAGATATGTGTGTGGGGGGGACAGACGTGCAAGGGGTTACAGAGGGGTAACAGATATATATGTGTGTGTGTGTGGGGGGGGACAGATGTGCAGGGGGGTACAGAGAGGGAACAGATATGAGTGTGGGGGGAACAGACGTGCAAGGGTTTACAGAGGGGTAACAGATATGTGTGTGTGTGGGGGGGGGGGAACACATGTGCAGGGGGGGTGTGCAGAGAGGAACTGATATGGGTGGGGGGGGGTTTGAGGGGAACAGAGGTGCAGGGGGGGGTGTGAAGAGGGGAACAGGCATTCAGGGTGATACAGTGATGGGGTGATCTGACGTGTGAAGGTGAAAGAATTGTGGTAATCTGAGACCTGAAAATACAGGAATTGGGGTGATTTGAGGTGTGGAGGTTCAAGTCCACCTTTGTAAAAAAAGAAATAAATGCAGATCTTTTTGCAGGAAAAAAAATGTGCATTTATTATTGTTTTTAGTAAGAACCTGTAAAGCATTGTCAGTGTATCTGTCTGCTCCTACAGACAGGCAGTTACACAGTTAGTCTGTCTGTATACTGCCCTAGCCTGTGGACCACGGCTGGCGCGAGGAAGCAAGCTGGTGCCATCCACTATTTGTCTTCAGCCTGGGTCCAGAGGCACAGGTGCAGGCCTGTGGACCACGGCTGAAGAAATAGGTGAAGAGGTGCCGCAAATTTTTTTAGTGAGGGGTGGAACCAATGTGGGGGGGCGGCAAAATTAGGTTTCGCCTAGGGTGTTAAAAATCCTTGCACCAGCCCTGGATATATACTGCTCTATTTACACTGCAAATCCCATCGTCCATATTCCCTAGTTCTCAGCAATAAGAATGGGTGGCTTTGTTGCTACATACAGTGGGACCCTAGAAAAGGAACATAGCCACCCTCTAACAGGATGTCAGATCACAGCATCAAAAACAAAAAGAATTTGGGGATTTGGAGGATAAGAGCAATAGAAAGTACCTTTTCTGAGTTATGCCGTGTACACACGATCGATTTTCTCGACGGTGAAAACACCGTCGAGAAAATCGACAGCAAAAACGAGGACCGGCTTGATCCCCTACACACGGCCGTTTTTCCTGACATTTTTTCTCTTGGTCGAGAAAAAACGACCGTGTGTAGGCTCCCTGGCAGTGTTTCCCTATGGGAATACTGGCGCGGAAAAAAATGCCGTGAATCACGATGAGAAAAATTAGAGCATGTTCTAATTTTTCTCGTCGTGATTCTTGCCGTTTTTCTCGTTGGGAAAAATGATGAAAAGCCCACACACGGTCGTTTTTCTCGTCAAAGAGAAAAAATGAAATTTTTCCAGACGAGAAAAATGGTCGTGTGTACGCGGCATTAAAAATATAAGTAATCCATCCTACTGAGCGATTGTATTCTGAAAGCGGGAGGTTTCCCTGCTGTCAGAATGCAATGATTACTGCTGCCGGCTATAGAAAAGTTACTCAATCTAAATGACATCCTGCAGATCATAGGAAGCTTTTACCATTTGTCCTCTAGAAGATTTACCCCCTCCTTTAAGGACCAGGCCATTTTTTTGCTTTTTGGCACTGCATTCATTTTACTGACAATTGTGCGGTCATGCAAAGCTGTACCCAAATAAAATTGATATTTTTTTTCACACAAATAGAGCTTTCTTTTGGTAATATTTGATCACCACTTGGTTTTTAAATTTTTGCATTAGAAACGAAAGAAGAATATGTATTCTGCTACATATTTTTTATAAAAATTCCAAATAAGCGTATATTGATTGGTTTGCATGAAACTTAAAAAAACTTTTTACATTTTTTTATTTATACTAGTAATGGCGGTGATCAGCGACTTATAGCAGGACTGCATTGGTATGGTGGGTAGTCCAACACTAACTAACACTTTGTGGGAACCAGTGACACTAATACAGTGATCAGTACTAAAAATATCCACTGTCTCTGTACTAATGACACTGCCTGGGAAGGGGTTAAACATCTAGGGCGATCCAAGGGTAAATGTGTGCCTAACCAGTGTTAATATGTGTACTGTGAGGTGCTTTCACTAGGGGATGCTTTGCAGGGAAACGAAAACCGACACATCCCCGCTGACAGGACAGCGCTCTGTATTGTTTACATTGAAAGAGCTCTATCCCGCGTTCCTCCTCGCCAATCAGCGGGTGCTGGCGGTCAATTGTTGTTCGACACCCACCGATCGGCTTGTGTTGTGACTAATCACAGTACAGCCAGGGTGCCGGCAGCATGCATGCACGCCCCCTACCCGGAAGTTCCGGATCACGTTTTAGATACGTGATCTGTCACTGGAGAATATAACTGGATACTAATATTTATAGGTAAAGTTGATCCAGGGAACATCCAATTGCCTCTTGGGTGATTAGGAAGGATTTTTATTCCTGCTGGAAAAAACTGGATCATGCTTTATTGGGGTTTTTTGCCTTCCTCTGTGGATATAGGATTGTATAATTTAATTATTTTTTTCCCTTCTATTGGTTGAACTAGATGGACTTGTGTCTTTTTTCGACCAGACTAACTATGTAGCTATATAAAGAGAGCCACTCTGCCACCATACTCCTACGTGAGACGGTCGGCAAGCAGTTGATCCAAAACTTGTGCAGATCTTCACAGGTGACCATCAGAAAATCTTAGTGTGTCTACCTCCAGCAGAATACAGTACATGTGTTGAATGGAGCCTAAAGCATGGAGGAGAACAAGGATGGGCCTAACAGAGCAGTCCCTAGCTACGGAGTGAGGAAAGGATACAATTATTAAAAGACAAACAAACAATGCATGTGTAATATGATAAATGAGATCTTTCCTGATTTTTCCCTCCATAAATTGTGCTCACCGTCATTATGACATAGGGAAGTGGGTAGGCACAGACATATAACTTGTGCAACTACACGTTAGGCCCCTTTCACACGGGACGGATCCGTGAACCTCAGCTTGCTCAGCGGGGATCGCTCCGCTGATCCCCGCTGAGCCGGCGGATGACAGGGCGGTCCCCGCACACTGTGCAGGGACTGCCCTGTCAGATCTCTGCTATCCCCTATGGGGGGATTGGATGAACGCGGACCATCTGTCCGTGTTCATCCGATCCGCTCTGCAGACGGATAGAAAAATAGGATTTTCCTCCGTCTGCAGAATCGGGGGATTGCGGACATGGAGGAGATCGGGTGTCAGCGGATGTTCATCCGCTGACACCCGCGATCTCATAGGGACCAATGTATGTCCCTTTTTCATCCGTAAACGGATGGATGAAAAAGCGGACATACGGTCCGCTAGTGTGAAAGGGGCCTAAAGGAAGTAAAAGTAATAATTGAGTTAGTAATTTCAACAGCTCCTTTTAAACCGGTATCGCTCCTTAATTAAAGTTCCTTAGTGTCATTCTTTGCCATCAGGAAAAACAATATCCCCAACCAAGTCATATAGCAAAAGTACTTTAGCCCCTGTTATCAGGAAATTATTATTTCTTACACAATCCTGAAAGTAAACCTGTTCTTTCGCCAAACTAAAAAGATGATGCAATGGGTTGAAAGCAGGCAATGAAAAGTGACCGTACCTACCAACTACAGCTTCCTAAGAGCCTCAAAGAACATTAAGAACACAAACCTTCACTTTCGGATCAGAAGTCAAATCTCTGCCATACCCCACCTGAAATGTAAACTTTTCTGTTGGAGCGCAAGGTTCTGAGCATTGTATTGAGGAATGTCAGCCTTGGAGTTACAGGATGATATTTGTAAAATTAATTCCACAATGCTTCAGGCCTCAAAGACACGGACTTCAACTTTCCACTCACTGTGTCATCATTCATAATTTAGATATTGTTAGAGTGTATGTTACCCCACAATTTCATATGCCTGATATGTGTAAGTTGTACAGTGTACTATGTACTTGTATTAAAAAGTATCCTGTTCTCTTTGTATTTCTTCCTTTGAAATACCTGGTGATCTTGGACAAGAGCAAGCAGGATGGGATTCTTTGGCGGTGCATGAATAACAAATGTATCAAGTGAATTATAATAAAATATTTTTATTTTGACACCAAAACAAAAATAAAAGACAATAAAAAAGTGGAATAGAAGGTGATGTTACAGACAATACAATTCAGATGGACAGTTAGATGGTATGAGGTCCCGACATGTTTCGCCCCTGATTCCGGATTCTTCAAAAAGGGAAAGCACTGTCCACTATGGTGATGTACACCTTCTACAAGGTACAAAAAACACAGTTACATATACAGAATATTAATAGTTATAATAAACAAATAAGCCCAAAATAATTACAGTGATATAGGTGAATATAAATTCTATGCATGCACAATTCACACTCCATAAGGTCAAGCCCCTTACCCCTCTCCGCACTCCAGCCAACTCAGATGGCCATACCCCAAACGGTAACACCCGGCCCCTGCCACATGCACATCCACAGATCACAAGGGGTAGCACGAGATAAAAAAAAAAGGAGACGCCCGTGTTGGGCACTATCTGCAATTGGGAATGTCCAATGAGAATGGATACATGTAAGAATACGTATCAAACATATGTCCACATATATATACCCCAAAAGAGCACACTACCAACAAGGCAGTGTGCCTCCTGGTGGTACAACCAAAATTAAAGAGAATTAGAAATAATACTGGCGACTTACAAGAGCTAGAGTGGAAACAACTTAGTTCCTGGGACAGCACGGATAGGCAATTCAAAAAATGTATAGGCAATAACTCCCAACAAACTGGAAAAGTAGATAATAATACATAGTAAGGAAGGAGTTAAGGAAGCTCAAACACAAACATAGTGGTGAGAGCAAACTCAGAAAGAAATAAACTTAATCAATGAATAGGGTTTACACAGGGGCAGTCCATGCCTCCAATTTAGACATCTCTGGACAAGAGTACTGAAATACACAAGGTTAAAAAGGAAAAAAGGACAGAGGAAGAATAAGCATGCACTGCTATGTCAGGATGAAGAGAGATTTTTACCTTTATGAACGTCATGAATCGTGAGGTCCCAGGGGCTCAGCAGCATCTCTGCACTGATGCCTTAGGCTTATATATACCCCCCATCCGGTCACATGGACCGGAAGCGGACACAGGCTGTACCGCACATGCGCAGACGCCGCCGCATGATATCATTCCGCATCTCCATTCTACAACAGAGTCAGGAGAGCAAAGAGAAAAGGAAGTTGTGGAACACTCTTGTGGTGGATTTTGAGAAGACACCCAATAGGGGCTTTTCAAGGAATGAACGCTGCGGCGGAAGGTCTGCATGTAGGTCAGCAAAGCGGGCATCCAATGATGATTGGACCGCCCTTGGGTGTCCATGTGATCATGGGAAAGCCCTGGGCATCATCCGGGATGATCACCTGGGAACGGCATCATACTGGGCGCCCAGTATGATGCCCAGCTTTGCTGACCTACATGCAGACCTTCTGCCGCAGCGTTCATTCCTGGAAAAGCCCCTATTGGGTGTCTTCTCAAAATTCACCACAAGAGTGTTCCACAACTTCCTTTTCTCTTTGCTCTCCTGACTCTGTTGCAGAACGGAGATGCGGAATGATATCAGCGCATGTGCGGTACAGCCTGTGTCCGCTTCTGGTCCATGTGACCGGATGGGGGGTATATATAAGCCTAAGGCATCAGTGCAGAGATGCTGCTGAGCCCCTAGGACCTCACAATTTATGACGTTCATAAAGGTAAAAATCTATCTCTCTTCATCCTGACATAGCAGTGCATGCTTATTCTTTCTTTGTCCTTTTTTCCTTTCTAACCTTGTGTATTTCAGTACTCTTGTCCAGAGATGTCTAAATTGGAGGCATGGACTGCTCCTGTGTAAATCCTATTCATTAAGTTTATTTCTTTCCGAGTTTGCTCTCACCACTATGTTTGTGTTTGAGCTTCCTTAACTCCTTCCTTACTATGTATTATTATCTACTTTTCCAGTTTGTTGGGAGTTATTGCCTATACATTTTTTGAATTGCCTATCCGTGCTGTCCCAGGAACTAAGTTGTTTCCACTCTAGCTCTTCTAAGTCGCCAGTATTATTTCTAATTCTCTTTAATTTTGGTTGTACCACCAGGAGGCACACTGCCTTGTTGGTAGTGTGTTCTTTTGGGGTATATATATGTGGACATATGTTTGATGCGTATTCTTACATGTATCCATTCTCATTGGACATTCCCAATTGCAGATAGTGCCCAACACGGGCCGTCTCCTTCTTTGTTATCTCGTGCTACCCCCTGTGATCTGTGGATGTGCATGTGGCAGGGGCCGGGTGTTACGGTTTGGGGTATGGCCGTCTGAGTTGGCTGGAGTGCGGAGAGGGGTAAGGGGCTTGACCTTGGGGAGTGTGAATTGTGCATGCATAGAATTTATATTCACCTATATCACTGTAATTATTTTGGGCTTATTTGTTTATTATCACTATTAATATTCTGTATATGTAATTGTGTTTTTTGTACCTTGTAGAAGGTGTACATCACCATAGTGGACAGTGCTTTCCCTTTTTGAAGAAGCCGGAATCGGGGGCGAAACATGTCGGGACCTCATACCATCTAACTGTCCATCTGAATTGTATTGTCTGTAACATCACCTTCTATTCCACTTTTTTATTGTCTTTTATTTTTGTTTTGGTGTCAAAATAAAAATATTTTATTATAATTCACTTGATACATTTGTTATTCATGCACCGCCAAAGAATCCCATCCTGCTTGCTCTTGTCCAAGATCACCAGGTATTTCAAAGGAAGAAATACAAAGAGAACAGGATACTTTTTAATACAAGTACATAGTACACTGTACAACATACACATATCAGGCATATGAAATTGTGGGGTAACATACACTCTAACAATATCTAAATTATGAATGATGACACAGTGAGTGGAAAGTTGAAGTCCGTGTCTTTGAGGCCTGAAGCATTGTGGAATTAATTTTACAAATATCATCCTGTAACTCTAAGGCTGACATTCCTCAATACAATGCTCAGAACCTTGCGCTCCAACAGAAAAGTTTACATTTCAGGTGGGGTATGGCAGAGATTTGACTTCTGATCCGAAAGTGAAGGTTTGTGTTCTTAATGTTCTTTGAGGCTCTTAGGAAGCTGAAGTTGGTAGGTACGGTCACTTTTCATTGCCTGCTTTCAACCCATTGCATCATCTTTTTAGTTTGGCGAAAGAACAGGTTTACTTTCAGGATTGTGTAAGAAATAATAATTTCCTGATAACAGGGGCTAAAGTACTTTTGCTATATGACTTGGTTGGGGATATTGTTTTTCCTGATGGCAAAGAATGACACTAAGGAACTTTAATTAAGGAGAGATACCGGTTTAAAAGGAGCTGTTGAAATTACTAACTCAATTATTACTTTTACTTCCTTTAGGCCCCTTTCACACTAGCGGACCATATGTCCGCTTTTTCATCCATCCGTTTACGGATGAAAAAGGGACATACATTGGTCCCTATGAGATCGCGGGTGTCAGCGGATGAACATCCGCTGACACCCGATCTCCTTCGTGTCCGCAATCCCCCGATTCTGCAGACGGAGGAAAATCCTATTTTTCTATCCATCTGCAGAGCGGATCGGATGAACACGGACAGATGGTCCGTGTTCATCCGATCCCCCCATATGGGGGGAAAGAACCGCAGAGGAGAAGAGGGAAGAAGGCAACGGAGAAGACCGGGCCCCGCTAGCAAAAGAGCTGGAAGAAGATAGCGGAGGCCCGGCAGAAGGAAGAAAGAACCGGAGAGCGCAGAGACGAAGTCGGAAGAGACCCCCGGAGTCGGAAGAAGACCCCCGGGGGTTGTGCAATAAATTACTTTAACAACCTGTGTGTGTTTTTTTATTGACATTTTTTTCCACCAGGTGAATGGGTAGGGATACGATGTACCCCATACTCATTCACATAGGGTGGGGGGGGGCGGGATCTGGGGGCCCCCTTAGTAAAGACCCAAGGGCCTGGTATGCTCTTGGAGGGGGAACCCATGACGTTTTTTTATTTAAAATTTGGCGTGGAGTTCCCCCTCAAGATCGGCAGAGCACAAGTCGCATGCCAAAGTCGGATCATGCAAGACTGCGGTCCGACTTTGATCCGACTTAAATGATAGTCAATGGGCTGAAGTCAGATCAAAGTCGGACCAAAGTAGTAACAGGGAGCATTTTCAAAGTCGGACCGACATGTGTCGGACCAGTTAAGACGGCTCCCATAGGGAAACATTGATTTTCACACGTCATGCGACATGAGCTCCCAATGTCAGAGCGTTTGTCACCCCAGTGTGAACCCGGCCTTATACTTGGGATATTCACCATAATCAGCCTATACTTTTTATGGACTAACGAGGTCTCTATGGATACATCACTGCACCTATGCCATGCCTGCTCTCCGTTTGGCCCCCGGTGGGGTCCCTTCTGACTCCGCCCCCTCAGCTCCCTGGTGAGGCACCTGCTGCTGCAGTCTTGGGGCCGCACACCTGTAGCCATTGTCAAGCTCAGTGGTACATTGTTACACACATCCACCCCTGAAGAGCGAGCTGGATCTCGCGAAACTAGTCGCGTAGTATGATGCCCGTGTACTCTGACTGTTACTACATTTATGTACCAATATTCCTTTTTTATGTATCTTTCTTAATTGGCATCTGTTGGTGTTATCCATGCATGTAAACAATTTTACTTGAATAAACCATATACTGTATTTACTACTGTTATGTTTACTGGCGAAAACGTTACCCACTTCATTTAAAGTCCCAGGGCGAATCCTTCATTTTATTATATGTTACAGGGATGGAAGTGTGTTACTGGGGACACCAGACCTTTCCCTTTTCTTTAGATCACAATGTAGTACTCACTTGTTAGGTGACTGTAAACATCCCCGTCCGTTTTCTTTGAAAGGATAAACTTATAAAATACGATCTAGACATTTCCCATTTTGCTTGTGGGCAGAGTGAAGCCCACAAGCACTTACTTCCTGGAAGCAGTGAAATGCTCGTCTCCCGGCATTTACCGCTCTTTCCCGCGCATCCACACTGTTTACAGCGACCTGTGCCTTAAACTTCCTGGTTGCCATCGCAACGGGCGGCGTCATAGAAAGTACATGCCCCGTTGTGATAGCATTCACCTGCATGCCCTTCTCTAAAATGGTGATATCAGCTACACCCCAGTCTCGTGACCGTAGTCACGTGTCGCTTCTTCCTAGCAAATATTGTGGGATTACGAAGGAGGACGTTCACTGTGTATCTTGGGAAGCATGACACTGTGCTCCCAGTACACACTGCGGTGAGCTCCCAGACAACACTGCGGCGTCGGGGAGACGCCTACTCCCGCGGGAGGGAAATCCAAGAATTGTTAATTATAAAGGTATTTACATGTCAAAAAAAAGAAAAATTTGCCAATTGTCTATCCTAGTTGTCCAATGACGCGGTGAAGATAGTGTTGTGATTTGGGTGAACCTCCGGTTTAAATGCAAAATCTGTATACTGCAATTTATAATATAATAATTGAGTCACTAACTGGTAATCCCAAAACAGTAATTGGAACCAAAATTTGTTCTTTCCCTGCTATAGGAATCATAGAAGAACTATAATATACATCCTGATTACATCCTATCCATTTATTTACCCATAAATCAATATGATTTATTGCATATGCATATTCTCTGGGTAAATTCTGCAAAATGCCAAGAGGAGTTATTCCACCCGGAAATGCTTGCACAATTATTTTAAAATTAGTGGAATATTCTGTCTGGATCTCTAAACATGCTCTGGCTATATGAGAATGTTCTTCACTTGTCATTCAATTGAGAATAATATTCTGAAGATGTAATATGGATGGACCCATTACATTAGCTGTTTTAATAACCATATCTTCTAATATCTGATTTAAATGTCTTTGGATCTTAACACCTTTACTTGGTTTCCCACTAAACCAGCAGTCTCAAGATCAGACTTTAACGTGTTAATATCCATACTATTTGTTATACTTCCAATAGTACCAATTCCTTCAACAATACCACGTTTATTTATTTTATGATTTCTACTATTAATTCCAAACCATCTCTCAATACCCAATTCCATATTAACCAAATGTCCTTGACATTGTGGAAACCTTGTAGAAATTTTCCATTCTGAAATATTAAAGTTCCACAATATAATGACAAATTTTCCTTCTCTTAATAGAGCTCTAGATTGAAAATGGTTATTCTGAAAAGGATTAGCAAGAACACTCTTTTTACCAACACATGGAGTTTTCCTTGGAGACATTACAACAACACTTGCATTAGCACATTTCAATGGATAACTTCCTATTAATATGCAACACTCATATATACCGGTATCATTTAACCACTTCAATACAGGGCTTTTTTTACCACCTCAATACTGGGCCTATTCTGGCACTTCTCTCCTAAATGTACAAATCATCATTCTTTTGCTAGAAAATTACTCAGAATCCCCAAACATTATATATGGTTTTTTTTAGCAGACACCCTAGGGAATAAAATGACAGTCATTGCAACTTTTTTTCTTGCACGGTATTTGCGCAATCATTTTTCAAACGCCTTTTTTGGGGGAAAAAAAATGATTTCATGAATTAAAAAATAACAAAACAGTAAAGTTAGCCCAATTTCTTTGTAAAATATGAAAGATGATGTTACGCCGACTAAATAGATACCTAACATGTCACACTTTAAAATTGCGCACACTCATGGAATGGCGCCAAACTTCGGTACTTAAAAATCTCCATAGGCGACGCTTTAACATTTTTCACAGGTTACTAGGTTAGAGTTACAGAGGAGGTCTAGTGCTAGAATTGTTGCACGTGCTCTAACGCACGCGGCGATACCTCACATATGTGGTTTGAACGGCGTTTACATATGTGGACAGGACTTACGTGTGCGTTCTTTTCTGATCGCGAGCTACCGGGGACAGGGGCGTTTTAAAATTTTTTTTTATTATTTTTTATTTTATTTTACTTCATTTTTTTTATTTTTACACTTTTTTTAATCACTTTTATTCCTATTACAAGGAATGTAAGCATCCCTTGTAATAGAAATGGTGTGTGACAGGTCCTCTTTATGGAGAGATGCGGGGTCAATAAGACCCCACATCTCTCCTCCAGGCTGGAAAGCATGAGATTGTGAAAAAAATTTCACCGATCTCATGCTTACTAGCTGCAACGGCGGCTTTGTTTACTTCTGAGAATCCGGGCGTGACGTCATCACATCGCGCCCAGGCCTCCGACGGTCATAGAGATGACTGGTGACCATCTGGTCACCAGTCATCTCTATGCTTCCTATCCAGCGCCGGACGATTCATTCTCCGGGCCCCCGATGGCACGGGAGAGCCCGGAGAAACACCCGATGGCGGCCGCCGCCTATAAGAATGATCAAGCGGTGGAACCGCCGCTATGATCGTTCTTATGGTGCGTAGAATCGCCGGCAGAAGAGAAGGATATCTGAATGATGCCTCTAGCTGCAGACATCATTCAGATATCCCCCCACAAAGCCCAGGACGTCATATGACGTCCACCCAGGATGGGAGATCCCATCTGTGGACGTCATTTGACTATGGGCGGGTAGGGAAGTGGTTAAAGATACACCTGTTTGATGATAAATACATTTATCATTGATCCAATTCACACTACCAAAAACTCCTTTATGAATTGTATTAGTGGTACTGTGAATAAAACTACCCAAAAAATCACCATTCCTTTTCCTATGCATACATATCCAAACAAATCTTCTGCTGTATTGATATTAGTGTATCTAAATGTATCTCTTTTGTAATCTATATCAATATCAATATGCTTTTATCACTTTTTTCCTCCGTATTAGTATCAATATCTTTATCATTTTTGTCCTCTATATTAATATCAGTGTCTACATCTCTTTTGTTTCTGAATAATGTAATGTCTTTGTTGTGATAATCTTCAATCCTGTTAACCTCTGCAGGGTTTGAACAGTTTGTGATATACTTTACCACCGACAATATTGTCACTAGAGAAAAGATGAGTCCTGTGATGATGATGATGATAATTCTTCTCTCTTTAAAACTTTGCTTTTCTTTTGTTGTAATTTTTCCTTCTTTGATAATTAAAAAAAAAATCATTCCTAGAAAAAATAAAAGCAGCATCATTTATCTAAATATAACATTTTTATCTCATAATATGCAATTATTACTGATCAGTGTGTACCCACATTTTTATTGTCTACGTGCATTTTCCACTGAATTGAGAGGTCTTTGAACTTACACCATTAATCATTATGTTTTCTCTATTGCCCCTCTCTGCAGCGTAGACAAAAAAAATTCATTGGGAAAACACAGGCGACATTTTCCTTCCTGTCATTAAATTCTCTGTGCTGCAGAAGATGCTGTACTTCTGACACTTCATCAAAACAAACAAGATTTTATTACACTGTCTGCTGTCTCTTCCATTTTGTCCCAATATAACTTTTATTCAAGAATTTCAAACAATTTCTGCTTACCCATGTGACCTAAACTTTCATGATTGAATTTGGTGAATGCCACTTGACGGTGTTGAGGTATAACAGAACGCAGAAACCCATCTAAGTCATGAAACAAGACCCTGTTTTCACAAACCAAGGGAGGTCAGGTATGAATGGGGAGTAGGTGTGTTAAATTTGGTGTTATTGCTCTCACTCTCTCATACTGGTCACTGGAAGTTCAACATGGCACCTCATTGCAAAGAAATCTCTGAGGATCTGAAAAAAATAATTGTTGCTCTACATAAAGATGGCCTAGACTATAAGAAGATTGCCAAGACCCTAAAACTGAGCTGCAGCACGGTGGCCAAGACCATACAGTGGTTTAACAGGACAGGTTCCTCTGAGAACAGGCCTCGCCATGGTCCACCAAAGAAGTTGAGTGCACGTGCTCAGCATCATATCCAGAGGTTGTCTTTGGAAAATAGACATATGAGTGCTGCCAGCATTGCTGCAGAGGTTTAAGGGGTGGGGGTCAGCCGGTCAGTGCTCAGACCATATGCCACACACTGCATCAAATTGGTCTGCATGGCTGTCATCCCAGAAAGAAGGCTCTTCTAAAGATGATGCACAAGAAAGCCTGCAAACAGATTGCTGAAGACAAGCAGACTATTAAATAACAGAGAAAATTATAACAGACTTTTAAAGTACCCCAATGATACATTTAACATAAGTTTAAGATCCATTTTTTATCAATACATTTAACGTATTTTCAAGACATAATTGTTAGGACTCCTAAGGGCCCTTTCAGTCGGAGCGGAGTCCGTCAAGCAGATCTCCTCACTGATCCCCGCTGAGCAGGCGGATAAAAGGTCAGTGTCCACTCCGCTATGCACAGCAGACATGGACACAGCTCGTTGATCTCTATGGGGTGGTTGGATGGAAACATACAGACAGTCATCCGATCCACCAGATGGATGGGGAACGAATCCCCATCTGTCTTTTTTTACCAGACCGGACATCTGCCGCAATATAGAGAACAATGAGTGGTCCGATCCTGGCCGTCTGAAAAACAGACAGGCAGACCCGATCAGTCCGCTGGTGTGAAACGCACCTTAATCACAAAATCCCCCTCCTACCAGCACTAAATAGTCACATGTTTAGCTATACCATCACATTTCTTCATAAATTACAGCCAATTTGCTTTAGATGATCATATTACTTATTGCATTTGCTAAATAGGTGGTGGATTAGAAGTATTTGTCTCTCAACACGACCCACGTATGGACTCTAATGCCGCGTACACATGATCGTTTTTTCCGATGAAAAAAGACCGATGGACTTATTTCATCGGACAAACCGATTGGGTGTGGGCCCCATCAGTCTTTTTTCCATCGTATAAAAAAATAGAACATGTTTTACATTTTCCTGATGGAAAAAAAACGATAGCAAATTCCGATCGTCTGTGGGGAACTCCATCGGAGAAAAAACCCACGCATGCTCAGAATCAAGTCGACGCATGCTCAGAAGCATTGAACTTAATTTTTCTCGGCTCTTCGGAGTGTTTTACGTCACGGCGTTTGGGACGGTCGGATTTTTGACTGATGGTGTGTAGGCAAGACTGATGGAAGTCAGCTTCATCGGATTTCCGATGGAGAAATCCATCAGATTTTATTCCATCGGAAATCCGATCGTGTGTACAGGGCATGATTCTTCAGGAGAGTAATTAAGGTGGTTTGTAAATCAGATATAAGAAAAAACCTGTACAATATACAGGCAGTTATTTGCCTTATTCTTACTATACATACTGTGACAACCAGCTTCAAATGGTAGGGCATTAGGTCACAGCCACTCGCTTAAAACTTTTTTAGGGCTTTTCTTGGCCACTTTTATTAACCACCTCCCTACTGTGCACGAAAACCCCCTTCCTGCCCAAGCCATTTTTCAGCTTTCAGCGCTGTCACACTTTGAATGACAATTGCGCGGTCGTGCGACGTGGCTCCCAAGCGAAATTTGCGTCCTTTTTTTCCCACAAATAGAGCTTTCTTTTGGTGGTATTTGATCACCTCTGCGGTTTTTATTTTTTGCGCTATAAACAAAAGAAGAGCGTCCAGTTTGGAAAAAAAACACTATTTTTTACTTTTTGCTATAATAAATACCCATTTTTTTTTTTTAAATAAAATTTCCTCAGTTTAGGCCGATACGTATTCTTCTACATATTTTTGGTAAAAAAAAAAATCGCAATAAGCGCGTATTGATTGGTTTGCGCAAAAGTTATAGCGTCTACAAAATAGGGGATAGATTTATAGCATTTTTATTTTTTTAGTTTTTTATTAGTAATGGCGGCGATCTGCGATTTTTTATTGTGACTGCGATATTGCGGTGGACACATCGGACACTTTTGACACATTTTTGGGACCATTCACATTTATACAGCGATCCCTGCTATAAAAATGCATTGATTACTGTATAAATGTGATTGGCAGGGAAGGGGTTAACCACTAGGGGGCGGGAAGGGGTTAAATATGTTCCCTCAAAGTGTTCTTACTGTGGGGGGAGGGGACTGACTGGGGGAGGTGACCGATGGTTGTCCCTATGTACAAGGGACACACCATCGGTCCCCTCTCCCTCACAGGACGTGGATCTCTGTGTTTACACACAGAGATCCACTTTCCTGCTCGTTTCCCGGGCAATCGCGGGTGCCCGGCGGCAATCGCGGCCGCCGGGCACGCGCACCGGGGCCTTGTGAACGCCTCCTAGCTCGTTTTAAAGGGAGGACGTCATATGACGTCCTCCCAGAACGAGAGTATCCTCCGCCCGCCGTCAATTGACAGTGGGCGGGGGACAAGTGGTTAAAAGAAAGTTCAATAAAATCACATGTTCAAAAGAGTCAGCACCTCGACGTAATGCAGTTAGGCCCCTTTTACACGGGGGCGTCGGCGGCAAAGTGCCGCTATATTTAGTGGCGCTTTACCGTCTAATTTGCGGGGGTATTCGACCGCTAGTGGGGGCGCTTTTAACCCCCGCTAGCGTCTGAAAAAGGGTTAAAACCACCCGAAAAGCGATGCTGCAGCGCTTTGCCGGCGGACCGGCGGTATAGCCACGGTGCCCATTGATTGCAATGGGCAGGAGCGGTGGAGGAGCAGTATACACACCGCTCCTTCACCGCTCTAAAAATGCTGCTAGCAGGACTTTTTTTACCGTCCTGCTAGCGCACCGCTCCAGTGTGAAAGCCCTTGGGGCTTTCACCCTGAGAGACAGCAGCGGCTCTTTCAGGGCGCTTTGCAGGCGCTATTTTTAGCGTTATAGCACCTGTAAAGTGCCCCAGTGTGAAAGGGGTCCTAAACAAGTCATATGTAGATCAAACAGTCCAAGGGAGATATAATCCAACACAGAAAATGGACGTGTTTAAGTCCCTATGGGTCTTACTCAAATGGTTATAAGTAAGGCCCATAGGGGCTAAAAAGCGTCCACGTTTCTGTGCTGGATTTTATTTCCCTTGGACTGTTTCAACTACATTAAAGCTTGTTTAAAATTACATTGAGGTTCTCGCTCTTTTGAATGTGGTTATAAAAGAGGCTTGCAAAGGGTAATAGCGGGGCACTGAAGTGAAGATTCACCTCATGGGATCAGGTACTCAGGGTTGCAGCGTTGTCTATTGTTTTTGTGCTTTCCTCCAATAAATCTTTTTTTTTTTTTTTTTTTCTCAGCCACAACACAAATAAACATAAACCACCTGGTCTACACATGCAGTGCTGCTGCTCTGGACTCACATTTCAGGCCCTTATGTTTGTAGCCTTCAGATAGTCTTCACACAAACTGAGTGCATGTACTGGCAGCCCCTTCCTGCAATGTCTACCACCTCCCTCTGGACTCCTGGGCAGAGACCTCCTCTGTCTGCTCTGGTGGAGCCCTGAACCATATTTATGACTCTACTAAAAAGCCCTGCACACCTGCCCAATTTGTGTGCTGGTTGTCCACAAAATCTGGACTTCCTCCCTCCCAAATCTCAATGAAATCTCTGGACTCCAGGTCCCAAACTGGGTTTTCAAACCTCTGAGGAAACTGAAAAAAAAAAATCAGTTTCCTCTGAATGAAACACGCACCCTGGAGCCCCTCAGCCTGCCTGGATGAGAACCCTGGGTGATAAAAAACCCTTTTTACCCTGAGGCAAGGCACAGCACTGTCACAACACATATACTTGCATAAACAAAGTACAGTTGGCAAGGCATAGTATATTATACATACATCTTCCAATGTTCTGGGAATTAGTCACTAAAAATATATCCCTAAGATGAACACATGAGCACAAAAGGAAAGAGGGTTACCAGGACAACACATCAGGCCACGAATTGATACCACTCTATAAATATCGGACACAAATGCCACTGATGGCTTGCAGAGGGAATTTGTTCTTGGGGGGTTAGTTTGTCGATTAGTGCTGTATTTTTTTGGGGGGAGGGAGGGCTTTAGCTGAGAGGGCAAAGTGGGGGAAGTATTGCTTTCTTATCTCTGCACTCTCTTTTGCGCTCCAGTGAGGCCCGGAGTGACAAAACAAAGTGACAGAATAACGTAGGGCTGGGCATGACTGTGTGTTTAGTAAGCCAACAAGGGGTTAAGAAATCAAATGGAATGGTAGGGGGAGTGGCTGAGGTAAAATGGTGAAGAGGGGAGGAGCAGTATAAATTAAGGAGGATTCAGTCAGCAAGAAAGAACAGGAGGAGACAGGTTTTTTCTCTGCTCCTCCATTTTCAGACCTCATGGCGGACATAGACTTGATTTTTGCTCGGCTGCGGTCGGCGGTGGCGACGAGGGGAGTGGACTGGCTTGAAGCACAGGTAGGGGGGTTGCTGCAGGACCAGGCGGGGGGGAACCGTCACCACCCGGTCGGCAGTCTAGGCCGCCGGAGCGGTATTCACCTGGCCCTGCTAGCAGGGCGCAGCGTCACCCCAGAAGCCCCCACGCGGACCCGTCGTCCCCCCGGGCCAAGCGGTCCCCCAATTCGGCCGTCGGTGGGGCCAGACGGTCTGTTAGTCAGCGGCGCAGTTTGGGGGGCGGGGCTACAGGCCGCCCAGTCAACCGTGACGCAGCGAGTTCAGGCAGACGGTGCGTTCCCCTTCTCCTCTCCGGGAACAGCACGGGGGGAGACTCAGCGTGGCAGGTGCAGGGATACGGCTGGTGGGCCGTCCAGGAACGCGGCCGCTGGCTCAGTGGCGGTGGGAAGGCCTGGAACCACAGTGCGGGAGGTCGGACGGGCCGTGGGACCGGCTAGGGGTCCAGCTCGAGGAGGCACGGGCTCTGCAGCAGCGACGGCCAGGTCACAACCGAGAGGTCGATCCGGCACCGGGCCGGGATCCACGGCCACCAGGCCGACTTCGCCTGGAGGGCTGCTGTCACCGATGACGCCGGCCGATGAAGATCGATCGGAGGGTGAGGCGTCTGAGTCGGATGAGGAGGATCGCCGGGAGGTCTCGCCGTCGGTGGAGGTGCCCGCGACGGCTGTGGGGAACGGGCCCAGTCAGCCTGGTAAGTCTATTCTGAGTTCTTCCCATGATTTGTCTGCTGCATTGTGTAAATTGTTGGGGGTGGGGGTTTGGGGGTCACTGTGTCTCATGCTGTTGTGCCCCTGGGTGGACGGGCACGTGGCCTGCCACCCCGGGTACAACAGGTGGCATTCAGGATTTATTAGGGGGTTTGAGGGACTTGTTACAACGTTTTGCGGGGGGACCTAGTGTGCTCCCTCAGGCTGGGCCATGGGTGGGGGCGGGATCCGGGGTGGCAGATACCCCCTCTGTGGTGGTGGTCAACCCCCTCACTGCTGGGGCTGGTGTTAGCGGAACGTCGGGGGACAAAGGGAGGGAGCAGCCGGCTCCCAGCAGAGCAGATATTGTCCGAATTGCTGATGCAGCCAGGTGTGAGGTTTATGTGTGCTATGAGGGGCCGTTGGGGGCGCATTTGAAACAGGAGGTGTGTGAGAAGATCGGAAGGGGTGAGTATGTAGACATTTTTTCCTTGCTCCCGTTAGAAAAATTCAATTTGGATAGGGTTAAACCCGACGATTCCAAAAAGGAGGATGAGGAGAAGAGGAGGTACAGACTTATTCTCCGGACATTTAGCAACTGGCTGCAGGCATTTGCTATAATGGCCAGTGTCATTGGGGAGAAGAGCCCGGAACATTGTTCTGCGCTTTTCTGCTATATGGATGCTATCGGGGAGGCTAATAGAGTGTATGGGGGTACGGGTTGGCTGCGGTATGACGAACAGTTCCGTCAACGGCGGGCGGTCCGTCCGGCTCTTAGGTGGGACCACAAAGACATCAGTCTGTGGATGCGGCTTATGTCGTCTCCACGGGCACTGAGTCAGTTTCTTCAGGGGGGGGGGGCCGGGGGGACATCCACCTCTGGACTGCCGGACGGAAAGAAATGGGGGGTGTGCTGGCAATTTAACGAGGGCACGTGTAAGTTTGGGGGAGCTTGTCGTTTCAAGCACGAGTGCTCCGGGTGCGGGGGGGGGGGTCACCCCTTGGCCCGTTGTTTCAAAAAAAGGGAAGCGTGCCGGGGAGCCTTCAAACAAGAGGGAGGACGCCAGTGATGGGGGTAAGGATGCAGCCTTTCCTAGATAGGTACCCAGACAGGGCGGCAGCCAGGTTGTTGGCCTCCGGGTTTTCCGAGGGTTTTGTGATACTGTGTTCTTTGACGGAGGTGCCTCCTCTGGCGAGGAATTTACGGTCGGCGCTGGAACACCCGGAGGTGGTTGCTGAAAAATTGGCCAAGGAAGTAGAGCTGGGGCGCATGGGGGTCCATTCAAAGATAAGCCGCTGCAGGAGTTGATGGTCTCTCCTCTGGGGGTGGTGCCCAAGAAGGAACCCGGAAAATTCTGCCTCATTCATCACCTTTTCTTTCCGAAAGGGGGGTCGGTGAATGATGCCATAGATCCCGAAGCATGTACAGTGTCCTACGCATCATTTGACGCCGCTGTGCGTTGGGTTAGGCATTGTGGTCGGGGGGGGGGGCGCTCATGGCAAAATCTGACATTGAATCTGCTTTCCGCCTGTTGCCAGTACACCCAGACAGCTTTCGGCTGCTGGGGTGCTGTTGGCAGGAAGAATTTTATGTGGATAAGTGTTTGCCCATGGGTTGCTCTATTTCGTGCGCCATGTTTGAGGCATTTAGTTCCTTTTTGGAATGGGTGGCGCGGGATGTGTCAGGTTTGGATTCGGTCATCCATTATTTGGACGATTTTCTGTGTGTGGGCCCTCCTTCCTCTAATGTGTGTGCGATTCTGCTGGCTACGTTGCAGCACATTGCGGGACGGTTCATAGTGCCTTTGGCAGCGGACAAGACCGAGGGCCCATCAACAGAGCTGAGTTTCTTGGGGATAGTGATAGATTCCATGGCGATGGAATGCAGGTTGCCCGGGGACAAGGTGGTGAATCTGCGGGAGGAAATTAGGGGGATGTTGGGTCGCAGCAAGGTCCAGCTTAGAGCCCTACAGTCCCTTTCGGGTAAATTGAACTTTGCCTGTAGAATCATTCCCATGGGCAGGGTGTTCTGCCGACAGCTGTCGGCTGCTACGTCGGGGGTGAGTGTCCCGACCCATTTCATTAGACTATCTAGTGCGCTGAAAGAGGACTGTCAGGTGTGGCACACGTTTCTGGAGGAATATAACGGACGTTCGCTTTGGATGGAGGGCCCGGTGAGTAACTTTGACTTGGACTTGGTCACGGACGCGGCAGGGTCCACAGGTTTTGGGGCTTTCTTCCAAGGTAGTTGGTGCGCCGGAGCATGGCCCAGCTCCTGGATTGAGGCTGGTTTTGTTAAAAAGCTGGTATTACTGGAACTGTTTCCGGTGGTACTGGCGATGAAGCTGTGGGGGGACTCCTGTAGGAATTTGAAGATCCGGCTGAATTGTGACAAAATGGGGGTGGTCCAAGTCATCAACCGTATTTCCGCATCTTCCATGCCGGTGGTTCGGTTGCTGCGCCACCTGGTGTTACGCTGTCTACAGTTAAACATCTTTTTGTATGCGGTGCACATTCCAGGGGTTGACAACAGGCTTGCTGACGCTTTGTCTCGGTTTCAGTGGGACAAGTTCAGAGAGCTGGCTCCGCAGGCAGACAGAGTCAGGGTTCCTTGCCCGGGGTGGATGTGGGACATTGCTTTGGAGTCGCAGCGGGTGGATCAGGAAGTCGGTGAGTGGACCGACATGGGCAGCGTACGCCAAGGTCTGGGAGGAATGGTCAGAGTTCACACGGCTAGCTGATGCTGAGCTTGGGGAGGCTGAGATGGGTTGGTTGGTACTGTATTTTGTTGCCAGGCATATGGAAAAAGGTGGGTCGGTTTCGGCCATCGATAAAAAGTTGGCGGGTTTAACATTTTTGTTCAAATTGCAGGGCGGGACGGATCACACAAAGGGTTTTTGGGTGAAGCAGGTGGTGAAGGGTTACCGGAAGTGCCACTCCAGCAAGGATACCCGTAGGCCGGTTTCCTTCTCGGTCTTGCAGGATATTTGTAGGACTCTGGATTCAGTGTGTTCTTCGGGGTATGAGGTGGTTCTGTTTCGCACGGCTTTTGTAATGGCGTTTTTTGGGGCATTTCGGGTAGGTGAACTGGTGAGCCCAGCTAAGGCAAGGGCGGGGGGCATGATGCTGGCGGATGTTAAGATTGACGGGGAGAAGGTAGTTTTTAGGTTGCGCCAGTCAAAAACAGACCAGCTAGGAAAAGGGGTTAGTGTGGTGCTATATTCTTTACCGGGTTCGGGGGTTTGCCCGGTGGGAGTGGTGAAGGAGTTCTTGGGGGTACGCCCGTCGGAGGGGGGGCCGTTACTGGTACATGAGGATGGGTCTTTTGTTTCGAGGTTCCAATTCACAGCGATGTTCAGAAAATGTTTGCACGCAGAGGGGTTCAATGACAAAGGTTTTGCCTCGCACTCCTTCCGCATCGGGGCGGCCACTGAGGCGGCTCGGTGCGGGTTGGATGAGGCGGCGGTTCGAAGGATTGGGCATTGGGAATCGAGGAGATTCCGTTCTTATATCCGTCCACACCTTTTGGGAGACTAAGATGGTGGGGGTATGCAAGGTGTGGGGGGGGGGGGGGAAGGTGCAGGTGGCTGCTGGGTTTTTTCCTGATGTTATGTGGGAAATTGGTTTGTTAACATTGTTGTTTGTTTCATTTCAGATGGAGGTCAATCACGCCTTGTCTGGATTTTAGGACATTCCTATGTTTATCTATGCCAGGGGAGCGGATATGAGGCCAGATGGTAGGCAGATGGGCATCCCTCGGGGGGAGGCTCGGATTAGGTGGATGGGCATACCAGGGATGGGGTGGGGCAGGGTGCTGCCAGAAGTGCAGCACTATGCTCGACTCGATAGACCTCCGGACATTCTGGTGCTTCATGTGGGAGGGAATGATTTAGGTGTTAGACCGATTGGGGAACTGATTGCGGCCGTTAAGGCGGAGTTCTTGACACTCCGCTCGGCTTTTCCGGCCATGTTGCTGGTTTGGTCCGACATTATTGCACGGACGACCTGGCGCATGGCAAGGTCGGTAGATAGGCTCAACAAGGCCAGGGTCAAAGTAAACAAGGTGGTGGGTAGATTTGTGGTGAGAAACGGGGGTTTGGTCATTAGGCACACAGATTTGGAGATTAATGTGGGTATGTACCTCCGAGGAGATGGTGTTCACCTATCCGAGGTGGGTATAGATCTGTGGGCGCTGGGTCTCCAGGACGGGATTCAGCGGGCCCTGCGGGTGTGGAGGGGCCCTTAAGGGTAAGGTGTTATCCTTGCGGGCTGTGGCGGTGTCCTTGGTCTTTGATGTTGGCAGATAACAGATGTGATGGAAGTGGTGGGGGGCTCATCTGTGGTTATCCCAGTGGAACGGTGTCTGCTGGAATACGGTTATGGTTGCACTGTGGAAAACAGTGGTTGTCTCCGAGCTGGTTATACGGCCGGAGGCCTGGTACAGTAAAAAGGTACCGCAGTGCAGTGGTGGTAAAAAGTTTAGCAGGGTTGCCGTCAAAGACCAACAGGCTGGTGTTAAAGAAGTTGTTTGGTTAAAATGTTAAGTTAAAAGTATTGGAAATTATTATTTAATAAATTAATTATTGAATTTATTTAATAAATAGGCTGTTATGGCCATTTATACTCCAAAACCTGTGTGTCTCTTCATTAATAGAGGTTTAAGGGGGATAAGTGATGTTAAAGGTCATAGGTAAAGGTGGGGTTATCTGGACTACACTAGTCATGATTCCTGCACTCCATGTGTTACACACACATGGCCCCTGTATTTGCAGTACATACTCCTGACCCCTGCACCTTGTATATTATATACTCCTGACCCCTGCACTTTGTGCATTTCATACTCCTGACCCCTGCCCTCTGTAAATTATGTACTCCTAAACCAGTACCTGTCTAAAGCAGTGAAGGCAGCACTTTGTGTGTTACATACTCCTGACACTTGCTTTCTATACATTATACATCTCTAACCCCTGCACTCTGTGCCTTCAGACAGCTGCACTCTATACACTATATTGTATATTACATACTTCTGACCAACGTGTTCATTGTCTTAACAGTTTCTGGATGCTAAGCAGTACCTTATTTTAACTGCTTGCCGACCGTATACTGTATATATATGGTGGCAAGGCGGCTCTGCTGCACAGGATCACGTACCTACACTTCCGAGTCTGGGGCGCACAGGCGTTGTCGGCGACCCGCTCCCACTGTGATTAGACACAGCAGGAGCTGATTGACGGGTACGGTGGACTCGATGTCCGCCGGCACCCCCCGATGCTTCGATCCACAGGCAGAAAGGCAGTCTGCCTATGTAACCAAGTAGTGAAAAATTAATGAATGAATTATTTTATTTATTCTTTGTAGTACATTTGATCAGGGCTTTTTTTCTCAGACAATAGGTGCAGGAACTCCCCTTTTCAGAGTCATTTGTTTTCTCCGCCCCTACCCACCTCCGAGCAACGTCCCTTGGTTCCATCCCCTACCCACCTCCCAGTACCGCCCCTTTTAGACAATACAGAACCAAGTATCATTTTCTTGTGCTAAGTAATTTGTATGGAATTTGGTTTTCTGTTCAGCCAGCAACAATGGATCCCCCTAACAATGTACCACCGACAACAAAATCCCCCCCCCCCAACAACATTAGGTTCCTGGCAGCATCAACAGATGTCCGCACAGGCAGCATTAATAGACTCTCTGGCAGCCATCAGCAATAGACCCCTCCCCAACAGTAGATCTCCTTCAGCAACAATAGACCCCCCTGCAAAAATAGATCCTCTCCAGCTAGAATAGATCCGCCAGCAGTGAGCATCAATACCCTGCAGCACACCCCAGCACCCCTTGACATTACATACAGTCAGTCCAGGAGGTGCCGGAACTGTGTTCTCCTGCGTTCCCGCTAAAAAAAGCCCTGCATTTGATATACAGTATTCTTAAATTCTTGAGTCCAGAGGTGAGATGGGCAAAACTGTGTATAATGACCAGGGCCATCTTTAACAGAAGGCAAATGGGGCAGCTGCCCCGGGCCCAGTCATTGTTGTAGTGCCCAAAGCAGCTGCCCCTTGAGCCCGCAAATAGTTGATAAGTAGATTTGGGAGGGCCCAAGAAAATGTTTGTTCATGGTCCAATCAATATTAAAGAAGGCCCTGATAATGACCCTGGATAGGTTCCGGCACAAACAAGCAGTTTTAAATTTGTTTTTTTTCTTGTCTCTGGACCAGGCGTATGTTAACTCGGGTTCAGGAGGCACGGGTTTGCTCCAGACACTGGGGACCAGTGTCCATTAGTGGGGGAATGTGTAGCGGGGTGTTCAATTTAGGGGAAGTGTCTGAGTGGTAACCAGGCTCAGACACCTTAAATTGTCAGGAGTTATGGACCATTTTTGTTCTCAGGGGTTAATGCTGGTGATGTGTTCCCTGTGGCCTGTGGGTGGCGCTGCCATTCTAGGCCAGGGTTGAACCGCGAGCGCAGTGCTGTGCCTTTTTTGACCCCTCTTGGCAGCTGTACAGTGGGGCGGGGAACCTGCTGTTAATGCCGGGAGGGGATATAAAAGGGACAGACATCTTCTGAAGGGGGTCGACACCCAGGCACCTTCAGCCTGGGTGTGTGTGTGTGTGGGGGTGTCGTTCGACGCCCAGGCACCTTCAGCCTGGGCGTGTGTGTCATCTTCGGGTGCCCTAGGCCCAGAGGCCTTGTTCCAGTTCCACCTCAGGCACCTTTAGCCTGGGGTGAGGTACTACCTTACCATTTCTGACTGCCTGGGTATGGAAACCCAGGAGCTGCAGCAACGGCCCGGGGCCCAGCAACCTTCGGCTGGGGTCCACTAGGGATCGAGGAGTCCAGGGTGCCGCCTTGCGAGGGGACCCACGCCCTAAGAGAAGGGAGGATCTGTTTCGAGGGACCGGTGCTGTGGTCACGGTGAAGGAAGGGTTTGTTGACTCTCTGGGGGGGGGTCTTCTCCCTGAAAGGGGCCATGTCCTAGGAAGAAACCAAGGTTCATCAGGTCAGTGGCAGTGACCTAGTTCACCAGGTCAGTGGCAGTGACCTTATTCACAAGGCCGAGTTTAATGCAGGAGGGGGATAGGTGGGTGCGCTACACAAACAAAATGCAACAAGAAGGAAAACCATCCACAAACAGTACCATGAGGATTTCAGCGCAATCTTTGACATTCTCACATGGTATAAAATAAATATGCTCTCAACAGATGTCCAGTTTCTCGAGAATATCAGAAGTTCAACTGGCAGTTTGGAAGACCTTGTCCGATATATTTTGGCTCTCTGCTGATGAGATAAAGCTTGCTGCACATTGCAGTCTGTGGACAATATTCTTGAATGTATATTGTGCATCCTCTTGTGAGCAAAATTGGGATCTTGCAGGAATATAGGTTGTTCCTATAGAAGTTATTGGAGGCTCTTACCTATGGGCCTCTTGGGCTTCAAACTATAGTTAGCTATCTGAGAATTGCAGAAAAAAAGCTAAATTAGGTAGCCACTAAATTCCATCAGTTCACACAATGATATATATATATATATATATATATATATATATATATATATACACATGGGCATAGCATCAAGGGTTGCAGGGGTCGCAATTGTGACCCCTGTCTCTAGCTCCAGGGGGCCCACAGCTCTGTTCCCTGCTGTCATGTTACATTTGATTTCCTCCACATATATATATTATAATCCCAGAGCTGGAGTCCAGCTCCAGTCCACCTTGTGTCCCCCAAGGCCCCAGCCAAGTCCTATAATCCAGTAATGAGCTTCCAGTTGTTTGCCTTCTCCCCATTCCACACCCTTCCTCTGCTCTCATTGGCTCGGGACATGTCCTCACTAGGATGGGGGGGGGGGGGAGGTCATGCCAACACTAGGATGGTGGGGGAGGTGAGGTCATGTCATTAATAGGGTGGAGGGGGGGGAAGGGACAAGGTCATGTCATTACTAGGATGGGGGGGCGAGTTCATGTCATTACTAGAATGGGGGTGAGGTCATGTCATTACTAGTATGGGGGGAAGAGGACAAGGTTATGCAATTACTAGGATGGTTTCTACACAATATTTTGAATTACCCTCTCAATATGTGCATAAATCTCTGAAATAACTCTTTAGCCACTTGGAGTATCTTGGCGCATAATGGGAGTATCTTGCCCAGTGGAAGGGGCAGGCCCCAGGACAACTTTTTTATCGGGACCCACAAACCTCAAGCTACGCCTCTGTGTGTGTATATATATATATATATACACACACACACACACACTGTATATAAAACAGTTCTGATATTTAACAAAGAGCAACAACTAGAAATATCATAAAAATGCATAGATGGGAGCTGTCTTACCCACCAAAAGATTTGTGGTCCTGTCTATCTAGACTTGTGATTTAAGCAACTGTGCAAGAAAACAGTGAGGTTGGTGACTTGACTTTTCTCTACTGCATTTGAGCTGTACGACTGATTCACCTTCCTGGCCATCTTGTGACTGGACAGTAAAAGAGAGGTAGACTCATGAGCTAATCTCTCTGATCACTCTGCTCTCTCCTCCTATCAGAAAGTTCCTTGTTTGCACGTGAGTATGCAGCACACCTGATTGGCCTGAAGGCTTCATTCACAACTAATCGCGGCAAAACACGGGACGCATTTGCATTGCCATTATTTCCTAATGGCAACTAAATCACGCTGCAATTACCGCAAATCGCAATGTGCGATGCTGTCGCCCAAAAGAAGCTGCTGCTCCTTTTTGAGCAACAAGCTTTGCACGTTTTGATTTTGCCACGATTGCAGCGGGATTTTTGCAACAAAGTTGCACCACGATTGGGGTGTCATTAAGAAGTAATGGCATCGCAGTGCGCCCGCATTTTGCCGCGATTTGGAATCATTGCGATTCCACCTAGGTGTGAATGGAGCCTTAGTGCTGAGTTTGAGTGTGTTGTGTGTGACATTTGCAGTATAAAAAGAAGTTCTGAAATCAAAAGAAGAGATGGTTTGTGGTAGTTTGTATCAATAAGAGCTTCAGTCATATATGTTATTAGTTTTATACAGGTAAAATGTTTGCAAAAGACAAATATAGCTGCTAAATTTATATTTGCCCACCTTCCCTTTAACCACTTCAATTACAGATACTTTCACCCCCTTCCTGCCCAGGATAAATTGTCATCTTTCAGCACTGTTACTCTTTGAATGACAATTGGGCGGTCATGCAACACTGTACCCATATTAAGTTTTTAGCATTTTTTCACACAAATAGAGCTTTATTTTGGTGGTGTTTAATCACCACTGGGTTTTAAATTTTTTTGCTAAATAAGCAAAAAAAGACCAAAACTCATTTCTGTAATAACATTTTGCAAATAAATAATCTTTCTTCATGAAATTTAAGCCAAAATGTATTCTGCTACGTTTCTTTGGTGAAAATTAACCAAATCAGTGTATATTATTTAGTCCATAGGAAAGGAGAGTCCACAAACTATGGTATACTATTGACGTGGAAGAATCGGTTGTTTGCAGAGCACACAGCCATTTCTCCTGTGCAAATAAGCACACACTTCGTCTTAATGCAATAATGCATCTTAAAGGGGTTGTAAAGGTTTGTTTTTTTCGAAACAATTGCTTAAACGTGCATCCTCACAGGGTGACACTGTGGATGCACATGTACAAATGTGCCAACGTCCCAATATCATAGGAGAAACAAAAATAAACTAGAAGAAATGGACTTTTGGCGGCACATGAATAAATGTTTGTAAAAAACTAGGGGTATTTATTTTTAGACAAGGTAATGAAAAAATACATATAAACATTGAGACAATACCAATTTGTTTATACTTGGATACAGAGCTTGGGTTCACGTTTTAACAGTACTTCACAGTGAGTAACATGTAGGCATTCCACCTTCTTTGGAATGCAGATCCGGCAAACCAGAGACTATGGAAACAATAGTTATGTGAAGCAAGTTAACGAGAGCCATAGGTCCAATGTATCATGAGTGGTCTTGACTTGCTCTACTAGTTTCGCGGGTTACCGCTTCTTCAGGAGCACAGTAATAGGCCAGATAATGTGCTGCCAATAGCAGCACACACCTATATAGGATTTGATTGGCTATCTGTCGGTAACAGACAGCCAGCCAGAGTAATAATCACAATAGACAACAACTGGGTATACTGCTGGGCAAAGGCTGATTGTATACAGCGACAAGTAATGTCCTCCGGTACTTTTAGAGTTGGAACTATCACGGTGGAAAGAAAAGGCTTAAACACACACCAGCTGACTGCTGGGATTGCTCCGAACGAGTGTGGACTTTTCTCAAAGGCACAGGTTTACAGCCTGGCCATCGTATTCAAGGCTCTGTGGAGTGAGATATTCCCTACCCATACCAGGATCCATACTGGTGTGTGTTTAAGCCTTTTCTTTCCACCGTGATAGTTTCAACTCTGAAAGTACCGGAGGACATTACTGAGCTCCACACAGCACATGACCATATAAGGATGTGTTAAATACAGCTAGTGAGAAAAGAGGCTGTTTCAGGGCGCTTTGCAGGCGCTATTTATTATAGCACTATAGCGCCTGCAAAGTGCCTCAGTGTGAAAGTAGCCATACTGACATGTCAGGACAGTACAAATATCTCTCAAATTACCCCTTTTTGGAAAGTAGACAGTCCAAGGTATTTAGTAAGAGGCATGGCAAGTTTTTTGAAGTTGCAATTTTTTGTAATTTTTTTATTAAAAAAAGTTTTTTTCACAATATTTCTTTTTTTATATATACTGTAACCAGTGCAGTACAGTGTCATCATATAACTGGTGTGGTGGTGACAGTATGTAAAACATTTTTAAAACAAAAACACATTTTAATTATGTTTTTTACATTTTTTTAAATATTTTATTCTTACATTTTTTGTTACCATTTCTTTTTACAGTGACCAGGGCAATACAGTGTCACCATACTAACACTGTACTAGTCTGTGGAGGTGATCAGGATTTTCTTCTTTTTTCTCTATGATTTTTTATAACTGTGAATTTTACAATTATAAACAACCATTTTTTCTGAATGAAAACGATTAATTTAGTGTTTACTATCGTGATTAGCTGTGATTGGCCACTGCTAATCACATGGTACAGATGTGCTTTGATTGGCCCTGTCTGTAACTTGTGATCACTGTGACCAATCACAGAGCTCATCAAAATAGTACACAGTGAAAAACATAAATCGAGG
Source organism: Rana muscosa (assembly GCA_029206835.1). Taxonomy (NCBI): domain Eukaryota; kingdom Metazoa; phylum Chordata; class Amphibia; order Anura; family Ranidae; genus Rana; species Rana muscosa. Next base: position 447,126,781 of record CM055116.1, read on the forward strand.
TCTTCCATTGTGTACATTTATCATGTGATCTGCTGTGATTGGCCACAGCAATCACATGGTACCAACAGCTGGCGGTACAGTGATCTGCCATCTGCTGTGTTCGGTGGACACAGCAGGTGACAGATCGTGCCGGAGAGCGGCCTGTGGGGGGCATAATCCTGGGAGGATGTCATGTGGATAACAGGGCCTCCCTCTCAACCTTCATATTACAATACAGCCAGGCGGAAGGAGGTTAAACCATTACAATGCAAGTTAAGACCCTTTTCGCGTTTTTGGGGTGTTTTTTTGCACATTAGTTACCGTATTTTTTTAACAACACCATTCATTTAAATGAACCTCCTTCCACTCCAAAAATGCACTAAAGAAGCTCATGTACCAAATGTTGTACATGAGCTAAGCATGTTTTGCATTGTGTGTTTTTTGCACGGAAAATGTGCAACTGCTACCCACATTTGGAATGACATTAGCAAAAAAGTGCGTTGCAAGTTTTTTGTGTGCGTATGAAGTGTGAACAGGGCTTAAAATAACAACAATAGTAGATTGGTAGTTAGAAAAGTTATCATAGATGGTTAGAAATATGATCAGAAGCACATCTGAATAAAAGATTTAAGATTTTACAGTTTTTTATTATTTTTTGGTTATTTAAAAGTGGTTCTGCCTAGGGATTATTCCAACATCTTGGACGGATGACACCAGAACTGTTATGCCGTGTACACACGATCGGTTTTACCGATGAGAAAAGTCCATCGGACTGTTTTCATCGGACAAACCGATCGTGTATGGGCCTCATCTGTCTTTTTTCCATCGGTGAGAAAAAATAGAACATGTTTTAAATTTAACCGATGGGAAAAAAAACGATAGAAAATTCCGATCGTCTGTGTGGAACTCCATCGGACAAAAAACCCACGCATGCTCAGAATCAAGTCGACGCATGCTCAGAAGCATTGAACTTCATTTTTCTCGGCTTGCCGGAGTGTTTTACGTCACGGCGTTTGGGATGGTCGGATTTTTGTCTAATGGTGTGTAGGCAAGACTGATGGAAGTCAGCTTCATCGGATTTCCGATGGAAAAATCCATCGGATTAGAATCCATAGGAAATCCAATCGTGTGTACAGGGCTTTAATATATCCTCCATGTTTTAGCAAGGCTTCCAATGGCATGAAGAGGTCAGGCATTGAACCTTTAGGATCTTTAATTGGTAAATTTTAGGATTATGTTAGCTTTCTTATACTTTTTACTGCTTTTTTTGGATAGATTTCTGCTTCAAGAACAAAACAAGTTAAGGTTGCTAAATAATATAACATGACTGATTGTGGAGGGTTTTTATACCATAATGGCTGGTTATGGGTTTTTTTGTGGACTAATGTTTATCACTGTATTCAGTTTTAATAATTGTAATATTGTAGTCAAACACTGTACATAATTTGTATACGTATTTCAGGACATCTTACAACACGTTAATGGCTCTGGGGATCTAAATCTTTTTAGCAAGAATGTCACAATAGAAAATAACCTGTGAACAGTACATGGAAAAGTACAAGACTTAAATGGACGAGCTGCTTCCCTCATATTTACATATCTACAACAGTTTCTGAGTACGGTGACTATTCCCCCAAAGGCCTTTGGAAATTGTTTTAGAAAAGGCAGGTACACAAAGAAAAAAAGAGTAGATCAAAGAGGTCAGATTGTGTCTTAGCAGCTACAGGACAATGATACAACTGTATTTAAAGATTTACATTATACAGATCTGCCTCTTTCAACCTTATTTAATTAGCTGAGAACAATGAGTTGCATACAATAGTTACACAAAAAATGCAAGGACAAAATCTCTTAAAGAAGTAAACCTAAACACAAATTAAATTAACATGGAAGAAAAGCATTTACCATCACACGTGCAAAATTATCAGCAGTATTGATTAGCATCTTAAACATCCACATAAACACAGAATATACACTATATTGTCAAAAGTATTGGGACGTCTGCCTTTACATGCACATGAACTTTTAAAACTCTGACAACTTGCACCTACAGGTAAGCCTAGATTAAGGCTTACCTGTAGGTGCAAGAAATATCTCCTTAACCTACACGGTTAAGGAGATATTTGCAGAAAACACTGCACTGATGTCTACGGCGCAGGCGCGTCGTAGATAACAGCGCAGGTGCACTGAGCGTCCCGGTTTTCTGAATGGGACATGCCAGGATTATGCCGGTCCTGCGCGCTTTGGGGGCATTGATAAGGTAAGTCATTCATAATGAGCTAGTATGCTATGCATACTAGCTCATTATGCCTTTCTCTTGCAGGGTTTTTTTTAAAAAAAAAGAGGGTTTACTTCATCTTTAATGGCATTACAGTCTTAGTCTGTAGGGTTAAATATTGATTTGGCCCACTCTTTGCAGCTCTAACAGCTTCAACTCTTCTGGGAAGGCTGTCTGCAGGGTTTAAGAGTGTGTCTATGGCAGGCATGTCTAAAGCGGGCCAAGAGCGGCCCCCGTTCCAGTTTGAGACGGCCCGCCTGGTAATTTTGACATGTATATCTTCTGTGGCCCCCAACGATCTCCCAGCCCCAGGGCCACAAAAGATGTACATGCTGGCTGCCTTTGAGGGGACAGGGAGGGGGGGCGGGACGAGTGCGTACATACAGGAGTATTTCCGGTTTGTACGGCAGCCTCTGTAAAAGGAAGTTTATGTCAATGGGGGTGCTGCATTCTGGACAATGTGGGTGCTACATTCATGTCAATGGGGGTGCTGCATTCTGGACAATGTGGGTGCTGCATTCTGGACAATGGGGGTGCTGCATTCAGGGCAATGTGTGTGCTGCATTCAGGACAATGGGGGTGCTGCATTCAGAACAATGTGGGTGCTGCAATCAGGACAATGTGGGTGCTGCATTCTGGACAGTGTGGGTGCTGCATTCTGGACAATAGGGGTGCTGCATTCAGGACAATGTAGGTGCTGCATTCAGGACAACGTGGGTGCTGCATTCAGGACAATGTGGGTGCTGCATTCAGGACAATGTGGGTGCTGCATTCAGGACAATGTGTGTGCTGCATTCAGGACAATGTGGGTGCTTCATTCAGGACAATGTGTGTGCTGCATTCTGGACAATGTGGGGGCTGCATTCAGGACAGTGTGTGTGCTGCTGTCAGAACAATGTATATGCTGCATTCAGAGCAATGTGTGTCCTGCATTCAGGACAAGGGGGGTGCTGCATTCATGACAAGGGGGGTTCTGCATTCATGACAAGTGGGGTGCTGCATTCATGACAAGGGGGGTGCTGCATTCAGGACAACGGGGGTGCTGCATTCATGACAAATGGGGTGCTGCATGCATGGCAACGAGGGTGCTGCATTTATGGCAATGGGGGTGCTGCATTTATGGCAACGGGGGTGCTGCATTTATGGCAATGGGGGTGCTGCATTTATGGCAACGGGGGTGCTGCATTTATGGCAACGGGGGTGCTGCATTTATGGCAACGGGGGTGCTGCATTTATGGCAACGGGGGTGCTGCATTCATGTCAATGGTGGGGCTGCATTCATGGCTCTTGTGAGTCTGCATTCATGGCAATGGTGGGGCTGCAGATGGGCACTGATTAGGCTCTATTCATGGGCACTGACCCTTTTTTTGCTTCACAGTGCTTTATTTAAAATTTACGTTTTTTTCCTGAAACTTCCCTCTTAAAGGGAAGGTGCATGTTATAAGCCGTAAAATAGGGTATATCCAAATAACACGCCCAAGATCATCTCTTCACCACACACACAGCCACAAAGGCAACAGAATTCTTGTTGGGCAGTGTATTAGTGATCGGACAAACACACTTAGACCGAATTTTAATGGTTAAAGAATGTCAGGCAAAATGGTCGGCCCTCACGTATGTTCACTTCATCAAATCTGGCCCTCTTTGAAAAAAGTTTGGACACCCCTGGTCTATGGGAATGTTTGAGCATTCTTCCAGAAGCTGTTCACAGATGCTCTCCATCCAATCTGACAGAGCTTGAAGTAATTTGCAAAGAAGAATGGGCAAAATGTTCACTCTCTAGATGTGCAAAGCTGGTAGAGACATCTTCAAAAAGACTTGCAGCTGTAATTGCAGCGAAAGATGGTTCTACAAAGTATTGACTGAATACAAATGCACGCCACACTTTTGACATATTTATTTGTAAAAAATTTGGAAAACCACTTATCATTTTTTCGTTCCACTTCACATTTATGTGTCAGTTTATGTTGGTCTATCACATAAAATCCAAATAAAACACATGTAAAGTCTTGCCACAGATTCTCAATTGGATTTAGGTCTGGACTTTGACTGGGCCATTCTAACACATGAATATGCTTTTATCTAAATCATTCCATTGTAGCTCTGACTGTATGTTTAGGGTTGTTGTCCTGCTGGAAGGTGACCCTCCGCCCCAGTCTCAAGTCTTTTGCAGACTCTAAAAGGTTTTCTTCTAAGATTGCCCTATATTTGGCTCAATCCATCGTCCCATCAACTCTGACCAGCTTCCTTGTCCCTGCTGAAAAGCATCCCGACAACATGATGCTGCCACCAGCATGTTTCACAGTGGGGGTGATGTGTTCAGGGTGATGTGCAGTGTTAATTTTCCTGCCACCCATACTGTTTTGCTTTTAGGCCAATAAGTTTAATTTTGGTCTCATCTGACCAGAGCACCTACTTTCAGATGTTTGCTGTGTAACCCACATGGCTTCTCGCAAACTGTAAATGGGACTTCTTATGGCTTTCTTTCAACAATGGCTTTCTTCTTGCCACACTTCCATAAAGGCCGGATTTGTGGAGTGCACGACTAATAGTTGTCCTGTGGACAGATTCTCCTACCTGAGCTGTGGATCTCTGCAGCTCCTCCAGAGTTACCATGGGCCCCTGGGCTGCTTCTATGTTTATTGCTCTCCTTGCACGGCCTGTCATTTTAGGTGGACCGCCATGTCTTGGTAGGTTTGCAGTTGTGCCATACTCTTTCCATTTTCAGATGATGAATTGAACAGTGTTCCATGAGATATTCAAAGCTTGGGATATTTTTTTATAACCTAACCCTGCTTTAACTTCTCTACAACTTTATCCCCTTGACCTGTCTGGTGTGTTCCTTGGCCTTTATGATGCTGTTTGTTCACTCTGAGGGCTTCTCAGAACAGATGTATTTATACTGAGGTTAAATTACACACAGGTGAATTCTGTTTACTAATTAGGTGACTTCTGAAGGCAATTGGTTCCACTAGATTTTAGTTAGGGGTATCAGAGTAAAGGGAGCTGAATACAAATGCACGCCACACTTTTAAGATATTTATTTGTAAAGAATGAAAATCATTTATATATACAGTATCTTACAAAAGTGAGAACACCCCTCACATTTTTGTAAATATTTTATTAGATCTTTTCATGTGACAGAAAAACACTGAAGAAATTACACTTTGCTACAATTTAAAGTAGTGACTGTACAGCTTGTATAACAGTGTAAATTTGCTGTCCCCTCAAAATAACTTAACACACAGCCATTAATGTCTAAACCGCTGGCAACAAAAGTGAGTGTACCCCCAAAAAAAAATGTCCAAATTGGTCCCAAAGTGTCAATATTTTGTGTGGCCACTATTATTTTCCAGCACTGCCTTAACCCTCTTGGGCATGGAGTTCACCAGAGCTTCACAGGTTGACACTGGAGTCCTCTTCCACTCCTCCATGACGACATCACGGAGCTGGTGGATGTTAGAGACCTTGCGCTCCTCCACCTTCCGTTTGAGGATGCTCTACAGATGCTCAATAGGGTTTAGGTCTGTAGACATGCTTGGCCAGTTCATCATCTTTACCCTCAGCTTCTTTAGCAAGGCAGTGGTCATCTTGGAGGTGTGTTTGGTGTCGTTATCATGTTGGAATACTGCCTTGCGGTCAGGGCTGCCATCAGGAATTTTGGGGCCCCTTACACAGCTTCAGGCATGGGCCCCCTGGAGCAGAGGAGGACCGGGGGGGTTCTGCCCCCGCAAATTAAGAAGCGAGGCTGTCGCGAATTGAGGAGCGGGGGGGGGGTGCCACGAATTGAGAAGCGGGGAGTGCTGCCGCCGCAAATTGTTGAGGTTGGGGGGGCTTTGGGTGCTGACGAACAAAAAAAAAAAGAACAAAAAAAAAGGGGGGTTGCCATCAGGGGCCCTGGGGACCTCTGGGCCTCTGGGGACCTCTGGGCCCCTTACAAAAAAAAAAAAGGGGGGGTTGCCATCCGGTAATCCACTGTTTGCGCTGATCACCTGCACTCAACTTCTTTGGTTAACCATGGCGAGGCCTGTTCTGAGTGGAACCTGTCCTGTTAAACCGCTGCATAGTCTTGGCCACCATGCTGCAGCTCAGTTTCAGGGTCTTGGCAATCTTCCTATAGCCTAGGTCAGGGGTGCCCAACCTTTTGAAGCGCGAGGGCCACTTAAGCGACTTGGTAACTGGTCGCGGGCTACAATGAGTGGAGCGGGCGGATGGCAGGTCCGTGTCCGCTCTGCAGACACAGCCAGATCGGATTGGAGGTAGGAGACACAAGTCGGTTTAAATCTGCCACTCCTTAGAGGTGAATGGAGGGTCCAATTGGGTCGGACTGACCATGTAAAAGGGGCCCATGGCTGCTTTCACACTGATGCGCTGCAGTTTGCTCGCATCGCGGGTGCAACGCAGTGTACCTTTGACTTTTCTGCACTTTGCAATAGACTTCTATTATATTCTGCAGGTTTGGTGCACTTTCAGAAAGCACACCAAACTCGCAAGTAATAACAGAAGTCTATGGCTCTGTGCAGGTAACCCGCACCAGCACTGCTCTGCATCTGCGGATTCGTTTGAAATCAGCCCAGTAACCACTGCAGAATAGATATGCCCATATATAAACTGTGATTTTAGTAATAAACTGACCTTTAATAACAGTATTCTATTCCATCCCAAAGCAGGAGGTCGCGGGCCACATTAGAGGGCTCTGCTGGCCACATGTGGCCCCCGGGCCACTGGTTGGGCACCCCTTAACCTAGGCCATCTGTATGAAGAGCAACAATTCTTTTTTTTCAGATCCTCAGACAGTTCTTTGCCATGAGGTGCCATGTTGAACTTCCAGTGACCAGTATGAGGGAGTGAGAGCCATAAGACCAAATTTAACACACCTGCTCCCCATTCACACCGGAGACTTTGTAACACTAATAATTCACGTGACACATGGGGAGGAAAAATGTCTAATTGGGCCCAATTTGGACATTTTCACTTAGAGGTGTACTCACTTTTGTTGCCAGCAGTTTAGACATTATTTGGCTGTGTGTTGAGTTATTTTGAGGGGACAGCAAATTTACACTGTTATACAAGCTGTACAATCACTACTTTACATTGTAGCAAAGTGTAATTTATTTTTCTTCAGTGTTGTTACATGAGAAGATATAATAAAGACACTGAAAATGATCAGCGACCAATTACAAATGAATAGAACGTGTGCTCAGATTTGTTGTAACAACTAACATACACCATGAAAGACTTCAGTGTAAAGATGATGATCTGCTATGTCCAGTAGACACCAGATCTCAACCGGTGAAAAGAGGGAGGAAAATATCAAAGCTTTCCACTGTAACACATATGATTATGTAACTGACCTTGCTAGACTTACTTTGCCATAAAGAGAAACAAAGGTAATCTCAATACAAGCAACTGTTATAGCAACTATCTGTTTCTAACTATTTTTGAGCAATATTTTATAACAGCTTTGACTTTTTTTGAATAGCAACTAATAACAAAACCTATCCATCTGTTATCATCACATTTATATCTGTCGGAAACCCTGGAACAGAAGTTATTTGCAGAATTATTTATTGGTGCCTCTGCTGCCAACAGTAATAGGAGAAGGAAAAGCAATAAAAACCCAAGGAAGGCTGTAACTTCGGGGCTAAGCCTGAACTGTGTAATTTGGGTCAGGGTTACTTTAGGTCAGGGATGGATCACTCATTAGGCAGCTCTCTTTGACACTTTCCCCTGGTCTGGAAGTTTGTAGAAACTTCCAGAGCTGGAGGGTGGGAGTAAAGAGGGGCTGTCTGGAATATTTATGAGGGCCTTGACCAATCCCCAGCAAAAATGGTCTGGAAGGGGGCAGGCCACTTCATAAATAGACATGAGCCATACCAGCAGGGTCAGTCGGGTGGAAGATGGAGATTGAGTGCTGAGGAGACTGTCAGTGGCCCTTGAGGGTGCCTCCTAGTCGGGGGGGGGGGGTGACCTCGGGCCTGGGGCTCAGGTGCTGGAAGATTCCTAAAACACATGGAGGAAACCCTTCCTGGAGGCAGGGGGGCAAGGAAGGAGGACAGCAGGAGCAGGTCAGCACGTCTGGGTGATCACCTGAGAGTCAGCCAGGTGGACTGGTGAGTGTCAGTCTAGAGGACTGCAAGGAGAAGTTGAAGTGAAGTGAAAGGGGCAGTTAATGCCAGGTGGGTTAGCAGTGCCTGAAAAGGTGGTGCTGGGATCAGTACCCACAGGAGTAATGCTAGTTGCTACACAACTAAGGGGCCCCCATGTTCCTGCCAGTAAAAGGCCATTGCTTCATCTGACCAAGTGACTGTTAGGTACTCACAGTGTTCCAGCTAAGTTCTGCAAGCAAGTGTGTGCTGGAGTGAAGAAGAGGAACTGTATATATAGACTGTATATACAGTAGGAAGGGTTGTCCCTGAAGTGATTGTTGAAGTCAAGTGGGCATCCCATAACCTCCCATCCCTATCCAAGTTATTGCCCTCAATAAAAAAAAAAACAAGGTCACAACACTCTGACTCAAACATGCCTGTGAAAATTCAGTGTGCCTAGCTGTGCAGAGTGGGGGATCCCGGTATACTTGCGGCTCCCCAGGGGGTGCGCTACATGGGTTTAACTAATATGTTTTTTGTATAATTCTCCTTTAAAGGGCCATGGCAGGGGGCAGGGCTGGACTGGGACAAAAATTTGGCCCTGGACTTCATCCAGACCGGCCCTCTTTGACAGGTTTCTCCCATGGCGGCCGGACACATTTCTGGCACCCCCACATGGGCATGGTCATCTTACTAACTCCTCCCTTTTAAAATATTTCTATGGCAATGACTCAAACCCAGAGATGCTCCTCTAAGGAGTCTTCATTACCCTGTGATCCTCCCACGATCTTTAACAATAAACAAAATACAGGAAGAGAATACACTAATGGGACCTGGAGGGGGTCTCTCTAATGGACACAGAGAGGGCTTCTGTTAGAGGGTCTGGTAGAAATAGCCCCAAGACATAGTACAGGAGATAGTTAGTGACTGCAGACATACTACCAGAGATGGTCAGAGACTGCAGACATGATACAAGATATGGTCAGAGACTAAGGACATAATACAAGAGATGGTCAGAGACTGCAGACATGATACTAGAGATGGTCCAAGACTGCAGACATGATATATGAGATGGTCAGAGACTGCAGACATGATACAAGAGATGGTAAAAGACGGCAGTCATGATACAAGAGATGGTCAGAGACAGCAGCCATGATACAAGGGATGGTCAGAGACTGCAGACATGATACAGTACAGGGGGAGGTAAGCAGACACAGTACATGGGGCAGGAGAGTACAGTAAAGGGGCAGTAATGTATTATACAGATATGGTCTCCTCAAGCAGAGCTGCTCAGGGAAATTGCTGTTACAGATCCCACCTATTCTGGCAGGCTGTCACTGGGCTAAATCAAAACTGGAATGACATCTCCCCCTCTACCTTCCCCTGCAGAGTTTCTGGGTCTCTTCTGGCACTTTTCAGGGGTTAAGGAAGAACCCTGAGGTGGAGCATCTGATTACTGCTGCTGCTTGTGTGGATGGGATGTGTACTAGACATGGGAGCCGTCAAAAAATTTGTTTCGTTTTGTTCCGTTCCGTTTCGTATTAAAAAAAAATTGTAATTCTCAATTAGTGTACGGAATTTAATTCGGATTCGTACGAAATACGAATTTCGTACGAATCGTTAATATTGAACTCTACGGACTCATGCCGCGTACAGACGATCGGAAATTCCGACAACAAAACCGTGTATTTTTTTTCCAAAGGATGTTGGCTCAAACTTGTCTTGCATACACACGGTCGCACAAATGTTGTCGGAAATTCCGAACGCCAAGAACACGGTGATGTATAAGACGTACAACAGCACTATTAAAGGGAAGCTCAATACCATAATTCATACTTTCGGACGGGGTAGAGTACATTGTTTTCGTTGATTCTGGACACAACTCCTACTTTCGGAACTTTTTTTTTTGTTTGTTTCTTTCGTATTAGTTGAAAATCGTTATTTGGTAGTTTGGATTCGGATAATTTGGAGCCGAAATTCGTAAACGAAATTTCGTATTTCGTACAGAATTCGTATTCATAAAAATTCGTAATTCGGATTCGTACAAATGTACGAATTTCGAAAAATTTGTACGAATTTCCGATTTGTACGAAACTAATAGCACATGTCTAATGTGTACTGCACCAATGACACAGGATGAATAGGAGAGGAGGATCAGCAGGGATTGGTGCAGTACACATCCCACCCACACAAGCAGCAGCAGTAATAAGATCCTCCACCTCGGGGTTCTTCCTTAACCCCTGAAAAAAAATTGAGGGGGGGGGGGCTGGGAACAATGGGGTAGGAGAGAACGAAGAGGGGGTAAAAAGGAGGAAGTGGGTAAAAGATGGGTGGTGGGTAGAGGAGAACTGGCGTGAAACTGGGGGGATCCGGCTCTGTATAAGGATACAGAAGGATTTGTGCTGGCATGAGGGAAGGGGGGAGGAGAGGCAAATAAATGGATGTGAAGGGGCTGGAGAAGGATGGATTCTGGCCATTTGCAATGTTTGTGTATGGGGGGAGGGGGGCACACACCTGTGTGAAGGTGAAGTGCCTCCAGAGAAGAAGACTGGGAGGGGGGAGGGGAGTGATGGAACTAGTGAGGGACTATTGGAGAAGAAGACTGGGGGGGGGAGGGGAGTGAGGGAACTAGTGAGGGACTATTGTTGGGAAGGTGTAAGGCCCCTTTCACACTGAGGCGTTTTTACCGCGTTTTCGCGGTAAAAATAGCGATTTAATAACGCCTGAAATAATCCTGTCCCAGCATTCTCAATGTGAAATCTCTGAGGGCTTTCACATTGAGGCGTTGTGCTGGCTGGGCGTTGAAAAAAATCCTGCAAACAGCTTTTTTAGAGCAACTTTAGGGCGCATAAAATAGCGCTGTAAAAATGCCTATCCCCATTGAAATGAATGGGAACTGCGGTAAAAACGCATAGGCATAAGCGTTATTTTAAAAAAATAACGCTTATGCGTTTGCGTTTTTACCGCGTTCGCGCTATTTTTAGCGCGAACGCGGTAAAATCGCGGTACAAAATCTCGAATTTTTGAGGGTTTTTTCAACGCCTAAGTGTAAAGGGGCCTTAGAAAGAGAATTCCAGTCAGCTGGGGAAGAGGCTATATATTAGCATGGCTGCTAAATGTTGGAAAACTGGCTGGGAGAAGGTAGCAAGGGTTAACAAGGCTGAGAGGAAAGCAGTGTGACCAGCAGAGACTGATGGATCTGTGTGAGGATGATAGGAATGTAGGAGGAGATAGTGGCTGAGGCTGGGAGGAAGAGAGCAGAGTCTGGAGATATGAGAGATGGATAAGGTGACTGACCTGACATGCAAAAGAACCGACCACAGCGAGGGGAACAGTTGGCAGGACAGTGACTGCTGGGAGAAAACTTCAAGGCCCCTCCATGCACCTAGGACCCCTGGGCAGTTCCTAGAGGTGCCTGAACATTAAGACAGCCCCTCCTCTCACTGCAGACACATCCACCGAAACAGAAAAAGCGCCCAGGCACACACAGGGCAGATGTGACCCGGACAGTGAAGCAGATCAATATGGTGTGACAAGTACAGGAGGAACGATGCCATGTGTGTCTCTCCTTTCCGCATTCAGCTGCCCAGGAGGGAGAGACACACATGGCATTGTTCCTGTACTCATCACACCATACTGATCTGCTTCACTGTCCGGGTCCTCCCCTATCAGCGTCCCTGGCGACGCCACCGCGCACAAGGAGAGGAGGAGGGAGGGGGGCACTTCGGCGCCCCCCCACAGCGTTCGGGTGCCGAGCACCCCTTCCAGGATCGGTCCTGCTCATCATACGATCTGGAAGGACCGGCGGCCACACACAACTGTGACATAGGCTTCCTCCGCACTCGTTCTCCTGGTCTTTCCTTCCCCCGCTCTCCAACGTGTCTGATGCCGCGGAGAATCTATATGGAGAGCGGGGGAAGGAAAGACCAGGAGAAGGAGTGCCGAGGAAGTTTATGTCACAGCTGTGTGTGGCCGCCATCCTTCCAGATCGTATGATGAGCTTCTCAGTGCAACTCCCGAGGACTCAGAGCATGTCTGTATTCAGTCACGCTGAACTTAACTATCCAGGGAGAGGAGGTGAGCGCTGCGGGGAGGGAGAGATAGAGGAGCGGAGGGGGACGGCGGTCCGCTGTCACTAAAGCCGACCCACTGAGCCATCGGCCCACCGGGAAACTCCCGGTAGTCCAGATGGCCAGTCCATCCCTGGCAGGGGGTGTGTCCTATACCTACATACTTTTGCTAATAGGTGTCTCTCGTTCCCATCTCAAAAAGTTGGGAGGTATGTAAATATATTTTTGGTGGGAATACAAACATTTTAAGCTACATTCACGGGGCTGCATGGGTGAAGATCGTTCTGGACGCAGAAACATAGTGCGTTGGCTGCAAAAAAACTGTCAGATTAACTGCAACCAGTCTGTATGCGAGCAGAACTCCACAAAAACGCAGACCTTGGATTCATATTGCTACAGCTGACTGCTGGTCGCACACTATGTGCGCATGCAACCTTTGGATCTACTTGCAAGAATCAAATGATTCTTGCTGGTGGCTGTCCTTGGCTGCCCTGTGCAACCATTTGAATGTAGCCTTATGCCTGGTACACACAATGAGGTTATTGGACGTACTATCGTCCGTTTTTTTTTTGTATGCTAGTCTCAATTCAAAAATAAAGAGTTTGCTAAAGTGACAAAAATTCTCGTATGACAGAATAAAAATTAGAAAGTGATGTAATGTGTTGTAGTGTACTTGTATTGTATTTGCGAACGACAACTGTTTTGATTAAATGAAAATTGTACGATCTTGTATCGTAAAAGAAAAAAATGTTCTTTTCCGTTTGGATAATATTGGAGGAACTGTCCTGATTGGCTCTCGAAAGCTGTGTACTAACGATCAGAGTATCATACGATCTCTTCAAAAGCTGTATTTTTCGTACGATTTTCTGATCGTGTGTACGGCCATTAAGTAGTATAGTCACTGTGTGGTCACTTAATGTGGCCATTAAGCAGTATAGTCACTGAGCTCAATGTATGAGTGTGATTGCATGCATTGCTTGCCTAAAGGCTGATAAATAAACAATAGTTTACTGTCTAAAAAGCTGACACGCATCCTTTTCTGTTTTCTCCCCAAACAGTTGCTATTTAATGTGTCTATTGTTTATAAGATATGCAGAGGAATATTTCGAATTATTCTTCAGTTTATAGACAATATATTCTACTGTTTACAGTAAACTAGAAGTTCCTTTCTGGGATATTTCCAAATAAAAGGCTATTAAAGAGGTTCCTTCAGAAAAAAATAAAACTCAGCAGCTACAAATACTGTAGCTGCTGACATTTAATATTAGGACATCTGTCTACGAATCCAGCGGTGTCTTCATCTGAGCCAATTTTTCAATTGGCTATTGGGTGCTGCCTAGGGATGAGCTCGGTGTTCGACTCGAACATCGGCTGTTCGATCGTTCGACGAAGATCGAACGATTTGGGCCGTTCGCGCCTAATTCGAGTGACGCGAACGGCCCACAATGCACTACGCCATCGCAGTGTCATCCAGGCGCTGTGATTGGCCAAGCATGCACTGTGACCCCGCATGCTTGGCCAATCACAGCGCCGGCAGCGAGGAGAGCAATGATTGGCCACAGGCAGGATGCCTGTGGCCAATTATTGCTGAGGGTGTTTAGTACACGCCCCACACTATAAAAGGCCGCCAGCACGGCGGCCTAGTGTAGTGTGTTCCGGAGCAGGGAAAGAGAAGCATAGGCAGGGACAGTGACATTTATTTTTTCTTGCTTAACCTGGATTCCTTTAGTTTAGGGAAAGAGAAGGATAGGTAGGGAGAGTGTCAGTGTGTTTTACTGTGCGAATCCTTGTTTCTAGGGACAGGGAAGGACAGTGAGGCAAATTCTACTTGTGCTATAGTGTGCTGAAGCATTGATCATCAATCAGCTTTAAAAAAACATTTTTTCTAGGGACAGAAAACTATAGGTAGGAAGAGTGTCAGTTTCTTTCACTGTGATAATCCTTGTTTCTAGGGACAGGGAAGGACAGTGAGGCAAATTCTACTTGTGCTATAGTGTGCTGAAGCATTGATCATCAATCAGCTTTAAAAAAACATTTTTTCTAGGGACAGAAAACTATAGGTAGTGTGAGGGGGTTAACTCGGTAGCGGGTGTGTGTGACCCCCTGGTTGGGCTCCCCACACAAAAACAGGGCCAGCAGACGGAGGTTGTGGTTTTCAAAATCAAAAGGTGCGGTTTATTTCTCTATGTACAGTGACAAAAACACAGCAAAGCCAAAAAGAAACAAACAAAATAAATCCTGGTCAGTTTGACCTCTGACTAAACATGCAGGTTTCCTAAACTAACAACTGGGATCAGCCTGGTGCTGTCCTAGTCCCTAAGTCCCTGGTTTAGTAAAAGTCCAAACAAATAGCCACACAGGCTTTGCCTCACCGCACAGGGGTTCACTCTCCCTAGACAGTCCACACAGGTCTGGTTCCAGGCATGAGCAAACACCTAATGAATCTGGGAGTTTTTATAGAGGCCTTAAACGAACTGACAGGCTTCAGCTGGTCTCATCAACTCCCTGCCTCACGACGCCCAGCACTCTCCCTAGAGGTATGAGTCATTCATGAGCCCACTAGCCTCAGCTGGGCTTCATCAACTCCCTAGTTGTATAAGTCGGCATAAAGCCTGAATCTGGGAGAAATATATCTACCCCCCTGGATGCAACCAGGTGACTTTACCTTCCTGCTGTCACATACCCCCCCCTCTTGTTTTAACCTTGGGGTTGGAACACCAGCAATCAGGCATTCATGTACTCGAGACAAAGCATCCACATTCCCCATTTGAACGCCAGGGCGATGCTTTACTGTGAAGTTGAATTCCTGTAGGGCCAGGAACCACCTATTCACTCTTCTATTTGTCTCCTTGTTTTGAGCCATCCACTTTAACGGAGCGTGATCCGTAACCATGTCAAAGTGCCTACCTAGCAGATAGTACCGAAGGGAATCTAGAGCCCACTTCACCGCTAAACACTCCTTTTCAACCGTGGCGTAATTTACCTCATGGGACTTCAACTTCCTGCTGAGGTAAATGACTGGGTGCTCTTCCCCGTTCCAGACCTGGGACAATACTGCTCCTAACCCCACATCTGACGCATCACTTTGTACGACAAAGTCTTTAGAGAAGTCGGGTGAGTACAACACTGGCTGGCTACATAAGGCTTGTTTCAAGAATTGGAATGCTGCCTCAGCCTCGGGGGTCCATTTAATCATGACCGACCCTTTCCCTTTCGTCAGGTTGGTTAGGGGCACAGCCTTAGAAGCAAAGTGGGGAATGAAGCGCCGATAATAACCCGCGATTCCCAGAAAGGCTCGTACCTGCTTCTTGCTGTTGGGACGTGGCCAACTCTGGATGGCCTCGACTTTGTTGAGTTGGGGTTTTATTACTCCCCTGCCAATGGTGTACCCAAGATATTTGGCCTCCTCCTGCCCAATGGTACACTTCTTGGGGTTAGCCGTAAACCCCGCTTCCCGAACAGAGTCCAGGACTGCTTGCACTTTTGGCAGATGTGAGGCCCAATCTGTGCTATGGACAATTACGTCATCCAGGTAAGCCGCAGCATACTTCCGATGGGGCCTCAGCATCTGGTCCATTTTCCGCTGGAATGTGGCCGGCGCATTCTGTAACCCGAACGGCATTCTCTTATATTGGAACGCCCCGTCTGGGGTTACAAATGCGGTTTTCTCTTTGGCCGACTTGGCCAGGGGAATTTGCCAATACCCTTTTGTGAGGTCAAGAGTCGTCATGTATCGGGCTGTTCCCAGCCGGTCGATCAACTCATCTATACGTGGCATGGGGTAGGTGTCAAATTTTGTAACTTTGTTCAACTGACGAAAATCGTTACAAAATCGCCAGCTCCCATCCGGTTTAGGCACCAACACAATGGGACTAGACCAATCACTTTGGGACTCCTCTATCACCCCTAAGTTCAGCATTTTCTGTACTTCCTCCCGTATTGCCTCCCGTCGGGCCTCTGGGATCCGATAGGGTTTTAACTTCACCCTTTCACCGGGCGGGGTAATAATATCATGCTCTACCCCAGATGTTTGTCCCGGCAGCTCAGAGAACACCTCCTTGTTGCGAAGCACAAACTCCTTAACCTCCTGTTGTTGGGGTTGTGACAAGGTGGCTGCTATTCCAACCTCCGGAATCACGCAACCAGTTTGAGCTGGTGACCAAGTTTCTGCGACTAGGGACTCTCTATCCCTCCAGGCTTTCAACAGATTAACGTGATATATCTGTTCGGGCTTTCGCCTTCCTGGTTGTCTGACCTTGTAATTCACTTCGCTCACTTTTTCCATTATCTCGTAGGGGCCTTGCCATTTGGCAAGGAATTTACTTTCAACCGTAGGGACAAGTACCAATATCCTATCCCCCGGGGAAAAGGTACGGGTCTTTGCTCCACGGTTGTACACTCTCTGCTGTGCCAACTGCGCTTGGGCCAAATGTTCCTTCACGATGGGCATTACCTGTGCAATTCGATCTTGCATCAGGGCGACATGCTCAATCACACTCCTGTGGGGAGAACTCTCACTTTCCCAAGTTTCCTTGGCAATATCCAACAGCCCTCTTGGGTGTCTCCCATACAGTAACTCAAAGGGGGAGAATCCCGTAGAGGATTGGGGCACCTCCCTAATAGCAAACATCAAATAAGGAAGTAGACAGTCCCAATCCTTTCCATCTCTATCCACCACTTTCTTCAACATTTGTTTTAGGGTTTTGTTGAATCTTTCAACCAGCCCATCGGTTTGGGGGTGATACACAGATGTACGCAATTGCGTCACTTTGAACAATTTACACAGCTCTTTCATAACCCGGGACATAAAGGGTGTACCTTGGTCCGTAAGCAGTTCTTTACAAATACCCACCCGGCTAAAAACAAGAGATAGCTCTTTGGCTATGGTTTTGGCCGAGGTATTTCTGAGAGGGATCGCTTCTGGATAACGGGTGGCATAGTCCATTATAACCAATATGTACTGGTGCCCCCTAGCGGACTTGATTATAGGACCTACCAAATCCATTGCGATTCTCTCAAACGGGACCTCAATGATGGGTAGAGGGACCAGCGGGCTACGGAAATGTGGCATCGGGGCCGACCTCTGACACACAGGGCAGGAGGAACAATAATTTTCTATGTCCTTCATCACCCCAGGCCAATAGAATCTCTGTAATACCCTCTCTCGGGTTTTCTCTGTCCCCAGATGACCTCCAAGAATGTGCCCATGGGCCAACTCCAACACCAACTTCCTGTAAGGTTTGGGCACCACCAGCTGCTCAACGGTTTCTTCTGCCCTTTTTGCCGCCCGATACAGTAGGTCCTTCTCTACGCTGAAGTATGGGTAAGTGCAGGTATTATCTGGGTTCACTAACTCGCCATCTATTTCCACTACGTTTTCCCGTGCCTTTATTAGGGCGGGGTCTTTTAACTGTTCTGTGGCAAAATTTTCCCTGTGAACCTCCAGATCAGAAAACTCCACAGACGGTAGGTTTTCGTCTGAGGAGGTGGGCTCCTCTCCAGTTTCTTGAGTCTCCCCTGCCAATACTGACAAGGGAAATTCTGGAGAGTCCTCACCACTCTCAGAGGAGTTCTGGCTATCACATTCCTGGTACATAGGGGCACCAGTGGGGGGCTCAGGATCATCCCACAGTTCCCAGAACTTCGGAAAATCCCTTCCCACAATGGCGTCATGCGGTAACTGAGATACTAAGCCCACTGGATGAGAGAGGGTACCTTTGGGGGTCTCGAAACACACTGTAGTCACTGGATACTCTCGGGTGTCCCCATGCACACAAATAACAGCTACCTTGCTATTCCCAGAGACCTCTGTTTTAACTAACTCAGCCTTTATCAGGGTCACAAGGCTACCTGAATCCAACAATACCACAACATTTCTACCATTAACACACATTTTGCATAAATGTTTCTCAGTTCCTCGAATGGCAGTGCATGCGACTGTCGCACACAGCGACTGACGTCTGCCCGTCAGAAAGTCACACTGCATGGGTTCCTCCACAACCGGGCAATTGGCTGCAATATGTCCCGCTTGCCGGCAGCGGTAGCAAACGATCCTTCTTGCGGCCTCTTGAGCCGCTGATTTCCCAGGCTGTTCTCGCCAAACTTGGGGTAGAGCTCCCACCCTCTCACTCTCTCCACCCTCACCCCTTGGAATCCTCTTATCCGCCCCTGGGGATGGTCTGGTCTTAGGGTGGAAAGTCCGAGAGTCTCTGGAAGAGGCCGTCAGGTTCTCTGTAGCCAAGTATCTCTCTACACGATCCACAAGTTTACCGGCCGTTTCTGGGTCTCCGTGGCTTACCCACTTTTGAATGGCGGTAGGAAGAGCTCTCAAGAAACGATCCATCACAACACGTTCCACAATCTCCGGTGCGGACAAAGTCTCTGGCTGTAGCCACTTCCTGCTCAGGTGAATGAGATCATACATTTGAGACCTGGGGGGTTTTCCAAGCTGGAAAGTCCAGTTATGCACACGCTGAGCCCGGACAGCCAGGGTGACACCCAGCCTTGCCAATATTTCAGCTTTTAGCATCACATAGTCTTTTGCTTGGTCAGGCTCTAGGTCATAGTAAGCCTTCTGCGATTCACCAGTTAACAGAGGAGCCACCAGTCCAGCCCACTGCTCCTCAGGCCACTTTTCTCTTTCAGCAGTCCTTTCAAATGTGGTCAAAAATACCTCTGGATCATCCTCTCCAGTCATTTTTGTCAATAAACGACTCACCCCAAAGGACGCGGTATTAGTGGGACGGCTTTCCTCACTGGTCTGCGGACGTTGCTGCATTACTGCTTCCATTTGTTGTAGTCTCTGATCTTGCTTCTGTAACAGGTCTATGAAGCGGGCCTCAGATTGCTGCTGGGCTTGTTGATGAGCTTGCTGCTGGGCTGCAAGGCTCCTTTGCAAACCTGCATTTGTCTGCTGTTGATTGGCATTTGCTAGAGCCAGCTGTTTCAGTATCTCCTCCATGCTGGCTTAAAAAAAACTGCCCGCATTCTCCACCAACTGTGAGGGGGTTAACTCGGTAGCGGGTGTGTGTGACCCCCTGGTTGGGCTCCCCACACAAAAACAGGGCCAGCAGACGGAGGTTGTGGTTTTCAAAATCAAAAGGTGCGGTTTATTTCTCTATGTACAGTGACAAAAACACAGCAAAGCCAAAAAGAAACAAACAAAATAAATCCTGGTCAGTTTGACCTCTGACTAAACATGCAGGTTTCCTAAACTAACAACTGGGATCAGCCTGGTGCTGTCCTAGTCCCTAAGTCCCTGGTTTAGTAAAAGTCCAAACAAATAGCCACACAGGCTTTGCCTCACCGCACAGGGGTTCACTCTCCCTAGACAGTCCACACAGGTCTGGTTCCAGGCATGAGCAAACACCTAATGAATCTGGGAGTTTTTATAGAGGCCTTAAACGAACTGACAGGCTTCAGCTGGTCTCATCAACTCCCTGCCTCACGACGCCCAGCACTCTCCCTAGAGGTATGAGTCATTCATGAGCCCACTAGCCTCAGCTGGGCTTCATCAACTCCCTAGTTGTATAAGTCGGCATAAAGCCTGAATCTGGGAGAAATATATCTACCCCCCTGGATGCAACCAGGTGACTTTACCTTCCTGCTGTCACAGTAGGAAGAGTGTCAGTTTCTTTCACTGTGATAATCCTTGTTTCTAGGGACAGGGAAGGACAGTGAGGCAAATTCTACTTGTGCTATAGAGTGCTGAAGCATTGATCATCAATCAGCTTTAAAAAAACATTTTTTCTAGGGACAGAAAACTATAGGTAGGAAGAGTGTCAGTTTCTTTCACTGTGATAATCCTTGTTTCTAGGGACAGGGAAGGACAGTGAGGCAAATTCTACTTGTGCTATAGTGTGCTGAAGCATTGATCATCAATCAGCTTTAAAAAATCATTTTTTCTAGGGACAGAAAACTATAGGTAGGAAGAGTGTCAGTTTCTTTCACTGTGATAATCCTTGTTTCTAGGGACAGGGAAGGACAGTGAGTGAAATTCTACTTGTGCTATAGTGTGCTAAAGCATTGATCATCAATCAGCTTTAAAAAAACATTTTTTCTAGGGACAGAAAACTATAGGTAGGAAGAGTGTCAGTTTCTTTCACTGTGATAATCCTTGTTTCTAGGGACATGGAAGGACAGTGAGGCAAATTCTACTTGTGCTATAGTGTGCTAAAGCATTCCTCATCAACCATCTTTGAAATCCTTGTTTTTTGGACAGTCAGGGAAATTGTCGTTGTGCTATTCTGTGCAAAAGCAATCATCCTCAACCATATTTAGAAATCCTTAAGTAAAGGGACAGAGAAGGACACCTGAAGGTAGCCCTTATTGCTTTTTTCCCATCTCCCTGCAGACCATCTATTAGAATGTCTGGAAGGCAAACAAGGAGAGGCAGACAGTCAGGAGGCAATAAAAGAGGGCAAGCAGGCTCTGTGTCTGGGGGCAACAGTGCTGGTCGTGGACGCGGTGCATTGTCATCAGCACATGGCCATGGGACACGCTTGTCCTTCTTTTCGGCAGCTGGACATGTTGAGCCACATCATGCCGAAGACTTGGTAGAGTGGATGACCAAGCCCTCCTCCTCCTCCTCCTCATCCTCTGTCACCCAGGCTCAGGGTACTGGCAAAGCAGCTGCCAAAGCGTCCTCTTCCCTGGTATCAATGTCAGACTCATCATCAGTCACTCCTTCCCTAGACCCACCATGTCCTCCTCCTGAGGAGTCCCCCGAACTGTTTGAGCACAGTGTTGGGTACATGCTCCAGGAGGATGCCCAGCGTTTCGAAGGGTCTGATGATGAAACCCAGCTACAGGAAGGCAGTAGCGTGAGAGCAGACAGAGGGGATGCTCAAGAAGGACACCAATCTGGCAGTCATGTTCCAGCAGCTGCAGCATACTGCCAGATTGGCTCCAGTGATGAGGAGGGAGGGGATGATGAGGTCACTGACTCCACGTAGGTGCCTAATAGGAGAGAGGAGGAGGAGGAGGAGGAGGAGGAGGCACATCTCCAACGAGGCAGGATGCCCTTTGGTGGCCAGCGTAAGGGCAGTACACCGACGGAATCACACCGCAGAGCTCCGCCTGTGCAGGGCGCTGCCTCTGCCCGTCATTCAAAAAGTTCTTTGGTGTGGGCCTTTTTTGAGGCTAGTGCATTAGATCGTACAGCTGCTGTTTGCAACATATGTCTCAAGCGTATATCGCGTGGCCAAAACATCAGCCGCTTGGGTACCACATGCCTGACCAGACATATGTTGACCTGCCATGCAGCTCGTTGGCAAGCCTACCTCAAAGACCCACACCAAAGAACAAAGCGGACCTCTCCTTGCACCGCATCAGCTGGGATCTCCAACCCCACTATAACTTCAGTCCTCTCTGAAACATGCACTGAGAGGAATGAAGGTGTAGAATTAGGTGTGTCACAGCCAAGTAGTTGCGGCCACTCTGCTAGCAGTACACCGACGTCCGATTCTAGCAGGCAAATTTCCCTGCCCCAGCTGCTGGACCGTCGAAAGAAGTTCACTCCCAGCCATCCACATGCCCAGCGGTTGAATGCTAGCTTGGCTAAATTGCTAGCGCTTCAACTGCTGCCTTTTCAGTTGGTAGACTCGGCCCCCTTCCGTGAGTTTGTGCAATGTGCGGTTCCTCAGTGGCAGGTTCCCAAACGCCACTTTTTCTCACGGAAGGCTATTCCGGCTCTCTACCGGCATGTGGAAGGCAATGTCTTGGCCTCGCTGGACAGGGCGGTCAGCGGTAAGGTGCATATTACCGCTGACTCATGGTCCAGCAGGCATGGACAGGGACGTTACCTTTCTTTCACGGCCCATTGGGTCACTCTTTTGGCAGCTGGGAAGGATGCAGGACAAGGTGCAGTAGTGTTGGAGGTTGTTCCACCGCCACGCCTCCAAAATGCTACTACTGGTTGTGACACACCTCTCTCCTCCACCCCCTCCTCTTCTTCTTCCTCCATGGCCTCTTCCTGTGGTTTGTCCTCTGAACCAGCGGTGCTCCGTAGCCGTTCAAGGGGCTACGCAAGTACGCAGGCAAAAAGATGCCATGCCGTGCTTGCGCTGGTGTGTTTGGGGGACAGAAGCCACACTGGGGCAGAGGTCCTGTCTGCTCTGCAGGGCCAGGCCGAGAGGTGGTTGACGCCACGCCAGCTTAAGCCAGGAATGGTGGTTTGCGACAATGGCACCAACCTCCTCTCCGCCCTCCGACAGGGACAACTGACCCATGTGCCCTGTGTGGCTCACGTCCTTAACCTGGTGGTGCAGCGGTTCTTGGGCAGGTACCTGGGCTTACAGGATGTCCTGAGGCAGGCCAGGAAAGTCTGTGTGCATTTCCGCAGATCTTATAATGCCAGTGCTCGCCTGGCTGAGCTGCAAAAGGAGTTAAACCTGCCCAAGAACCGCCTTATATGTGACATGCCCACCAGGTGGAACTCAACGTTGGCCATGCTGCAGCGGCTGCACACGCAGCAGAGGGCCATCAATGAGTACCTGTGCGACTACGGCACCAGGACAGGGTCAGGGGAGCTTGGTTTTTTTTCTCCACGCCAGTGGGGCATGATCAGGGATGCATGCACTGTCCTGGCACCATTTGAGGAGGCCACGAGGATGGTGAGCAGTGACAGTGCATGCATCAGTGACACTGTACCTCTTGTCCACCTGTTGGAGCACACGCTGCGTGGAATAATGGACAGGGCACTTGAGGCAGAACAGAGGCAGGAAGAGGAGGACTTCCTTGCCTCTCAAGGCCCCCTTTACCCAGACAGTGTTCCTTCTGTCCCACCCATCGCACAGGAAGAGGAGGAGGAGGAGGAGGAGGAGGAGGAGGAGGATTGTGTCAGCATGGAGGTGGAGCCTGGCACTCAGCAGCATCAACAGCAGCAGTCTTTTAGGGATGATTTACAGTCCCAAGAAACCAGTGGACTTGTACGTGGCTGGGAGGAGGTGGCTGCGGATCATGTCGTCCTTAGTGACCCAGAGGACTCCGGAGCGAATGCCTCAGCAAACCTACGCTGCATGGCCTCCCTGATCCTGCAAAGTCTGCGGAAGGATCCTCGTATTCTTCGGATCAAGGAGAGGGACCATTACTGGCTGGCCACTCTCCTTGATCCACGGTACAAGGGTAAGGTTGCGGACCTTATGTTACCGTCGCAGAGGGAGCAGAGGATGAGACAACTCCGGGAGGCCTTGCAGAAAGGTCTGTGCAACGCGTTCCCAGAGACTGGGAGGTTACAAACTCCTGGTCCTGGACAACGAGTTGCTGAGGCTTCGGCCAGTCAAAGAAGGAGCGGTGGGGAAGGTGGCCGTCCGACCGATGCGTTCAGACAATTCTTTAGTCCGCAGCCCCAAAGTATGATCGGTTCCAGCAACCATCGCCAGCGTCTGATAACATGGTGCAGGAATATCTAGGGGCAAGGTCAGACTTGGACACCTTCCCCACCGAAAATCCTCTGGCTTACTGGGTCTTGAGGATGGATCACTGGCCAGAGCTTGCACAGTATGCAATTGAGCTACTGGCCTGTCCTGCATCCAGCGTTCTTTCGGAACGCACATTCAGTGCTGCTGGAGGATTTGTCACGGATCACAGGGTGCGCCTGTCCACCGACTCGGTTGATCGACTGACTTTCATCAAGATGAACCAGTCTTGGATCACCACCAGCTACCACACACCTGATGCTGATATAACAGACTAATTGATTTTAACATGTCACATCCCTTCAAGACTGATGCTGATGCTGAGTGCCTGTGCTGTTATGTTGACTGGCTATCCTCCTCCTCCGAGTCCTCAATGATACGATTGATGATGATAGCTTGGAAGATCATTTTTGTTTATGGGTGCCGCCACCAGTGGCTAAGGCCCAATTTTTCAGCCCCTGTTTTACAGGGGCGTGTAATTACAATTTTTTTAGCAATAATTTGCCATAGGGCTCTTTGCTGTGCTCCAAGTACAGTATCTGTGAGGGGTTGGAGTGTTGTGGCACCAGTGCCTAAGGCCCAATTTTTCAGCCCCTGTTTAACAGGGGCGTGTCATTAAAATTTTTGAAGCAATACTTTGCAACAGGGCTCATTGCTGTGCTCCAAGTACAGTATCTGTGAGGGGTTGTAGTGTTGTGCCACCAGTGCCTAAGGCCCAATTTTTCAGCCCCTGTTCAACAGGGGCATGTAATTACAATTCTTGATCTAATAATTCACAGCAGGGCCCATTGCTGCACCCACCAAGAGTAACTCTGAGGGCTTACAGTGTTGTGGCAACGCCGCCACCACCACCACCACCACGAAAGGCCCAATTTTTCAGCCCCTGTTCAAAAGGGGCATGTAATTACAATTCTTGATCTAATAATTCACAGCAGGGCCCATTCCTGCACCCACCAAGAGTAACTCTGAGGGCTTACAGTGTTGTGGCAACACCACCACCACCACCACCACCACGAAAGGCCCAATTTTTCAGCCCCTGTTCAACAGGGGCATGCAATTACAATTCTTGATCTAATAATTCACAGCAGGGCCCATTGCTGCATTCACCAAGAGTAACTCTGAGGGCTTACAGTGTTGTGGCAACGCCACCACCACCACCACCACGAAAGGCCCAATTTTTCAGCCCCTGTTCAAAAGGGGCATGTAATTACAATTCTTGATCTAATAATTCACAGCAGGGCCCATTCCTGCACCCACCAAGAGTAACTCTGAGGGCTTACAGTGTTGTGGCAACACCACCACCACCACCACCACCACGAAAGGCCCAATTTTTCAGCCCCTGTTCAAAAGGGGCATGTAATTACAATTCTTGATCTAATAATTCACAGCAGGGCCCATTGCTGCACCCACCAAGAGTAACTGTCAGGGCTTACAGTGTTGTGGCACCAGCACCACCATCAAAGGCCCAATTTTTACTACCACTGTTCAACAATTATATGTAATTAAAATTCCTGATATAATAGTTGACAGCAGGGCGTTCCAGCACCAACCAAGAGTAACTGTGAGAGCTTACAGTGTTGTGCCAACACCAACAACTAAGGGTCCTATTTCTGCAGAGTATATACGGCAGGTCCCTACTTTCAAACATCCAACTTACAAACGACTCCTACTTGCAAACGCAAGAAGACAACAGGAAGTGAGAGGAAATCTACCCCTTGGAAGGAAAATTCTCTCCTGTAAGAATTAATATGGGAGAAAGGTGTCTCCTCTGTACTGATGCTTTATCAGCAATCCTTGTTTCAAGAAAAAAACCACATTTCAAAAACAGTTGTCATTGGGACGGAAAGTGAGGTGAAATGTTCTGAACAGGGGCACAGACAGCAAAACAAATGTTACAGGGGTGATAACCCTTACCTATGTTTTCCAAAAAGTTTAAAAATAGATTTTTGGGCTGGAGCTACACTTAAACAATGTACCTGTTCAAAATTACAAACAGATTCTACATAAGAACAAACCTACAGTCCCTGTCTTGTATGCACCGCCTGTATACGGCTGTTCAGAGTATATAGGGCCTTTTTTATTTTATGTGCGGGGTTCCCCTTAATATCCATACAAGACCCAAAGGGGCTGGTAATGGGCTGGGGTAGGGGGGGGGGGGGGTCATGGGGTAGCTATGCCATTTTTCTTAA
The DNA here is from genome assembly GCA_029206835.1 of Rana muscosa. NCBI lineage: Eukaryota > Metazoa > Chordata > Amphibia > Anura > Ranidae > Rana > Rana muscosa. The sequence goes on from CM055116.1 coordinate 447,152,803, forward strand.
AGATTTTCATCCATATTACCGGGACCAGACATTACATTAAAGCCGCAAGCAGTTTTAAATGGCTTTTTTTTCCTTTAGAAGTGTCATTTTGTGCAGGGACAGTTCTAAACACGGCAAACACGTGGCACTTCACAGGCATACTTTAGACACCCCCCAGGTACGATATTTAAAGGAATATTTGACTTTTTTTTTTTCACTTTATGCATCATTAAAATGACTGCTCCCGAAAAACGACCGTTTTTAAAACTTCTTTTTGCATTGATACATGTCCCCTGGTGCAGAACCCGGGTTCCCAAACCCTTTTTAGGACAATAACATGCATAATAGTCGTTATAATTAGCACTTTAGAATTCGAACGTTCGCATCCATTGTATTTAATAGGGTTCTAATGTTCGTACGAACTTTCGGTCCGTTCGCGGGTTCTGGTGCGAACCGAACCCGGGGGTGTTCGGCTCATCACTAGTGCTGCCGTCGCCGTCTCGGCTAAGGGAAACCAGCAGTGAAGCCTTGGGGCTTCACAGCCGGTTTCCTACTGCGCATGTGGAAAGCGAGCTGCGCTTTGTGAATGGTCCGGCGTGGGGGAAGAGGGAGGGGGTGCCACGAACTTACAAGGAAATGGGAGCTCCACTTTAAGCTCCTGAAATAGGGAGAAGATTTTAATGGGTCCTTGTTGCTTGCAGTATGAGCAAGGAAGTTCAGATATCTCAGAATTCATTCTTGATGTTAGATCTTCTATCAATGGCCACCCTCATTTTTTACTTAGTTGAACCACAAAACAACAATTAGGGAATCCCTGTGAGATGTCTGGTATGCATGTATGCACTTGCACATGCTATTTCCCACAGAACAGTTACCAGGCGCACACATGTGCACAAGAATGCACACTTGCTCATGTGTGTGCACACATACACAATTCCTGTTGGGACCAGACAGGCTATTTAAAGGATGCTTGTTGCTGACCTGGCTTGATCCTGACCTTGTCTTGGGTTCTGCCTCTGCCTCTGACCCAGCTCTGTTCCTGACTTTGGCTTTGCTCATGATTTGTTACCTCACTGCCCGCCTGTTGATGACCCTGGCTATTCCTGTGACCATGCTTCTGTCTATGATCCTGGCTTCCTGTCCTGTTCGAGTGCCTGCCTGGCTGTCAGCTGTACCAGCTCTGTGTACCACTGAGTGTTCCTGCCTGAAGTCTGCTGAGAGCTCTGGCAAGCCACATGTCCTGAACCATCTGCTGGCACTCGTGTTCCTCTTGTCCCTCGGTATCCTCTGTTCCACTTCCAGTGGGGCCTGGGCAGGAAATACAAGAGAGGCCAACCTCGTTATTTCAGTCTCCTCTCAGGTACGTGACTCTACTCTTCTTATGAGGGACCAAGGACTTGCCTGGGAGGTGAGTTGAGGGTTTAAAAAATGAATTTGCTTTCAAATCTCATCAGAATCACATGTACATTTTTGTGCATTTCTATTGAAGTCTATGGGGCTAAAACCCCACTAAACCCAAGCAGCTGAAGTGTTTCATACACTTTCTCTGTTACAGGTAAACCTCTCTGACAGGGAATGACAAGCAGAACTCCAGTGGTAATCTCTGTGCTCTCCTCTCATGGAAGCATGTTCCATGTGTTAGATTGACAGCATTAAAGAGGAAGTAAACCCTGATGGGTTTTCCTTCCTTTTTTCCCCTGAAAAGTAAAAGCATAATGTGCTAGTGTGCACCGCATACTAGCACATTATGTGACACTTACCTGCAAATTAAGCCTGCACTATCCCCGCTGCAGGACACATCTTTCTTCGCCCCTCCTACGTCACTCCTGTGCATTTGTGCGTGGGAGCCGCTGGTCACGGCACTCGCTATTGAAGAAAGGGCACGGGTGGCAGTGTACAGCAAATATCTCATAAACTGCGCACATTTAGGAGATATTTACAGTACCTATAGGTTTTTTTCAGAGGGAACGTGGTGGAACTCAGTTCCACCATCTTTGGTTCAGACCCTTTGGTGCCTGCTCACCACAATCAGTTGTAAACACAGAAGTCTGGTTTCGGTGTTTACAAGTGACAGCTCTGCACTGTATGTAATGCAATCCTGGTATTTAATGCCCCTTTAAGACCCTCCTACTGTTTTCGTGAAATTTGACTGACCACGCCCACTATTTGATGTGATTTGGAGGGTGTGTGTAGGGGGAGGGGTTTTGTGGGGCTGTGGTTAAGTTCCAGCACCTATTGTTTGAGAAAAAAAGCGCTTGGTAAGCCTTATTATAGGCTAACCTATAGGTACAACTTACCATTGGAGGTTTACATGCAATTTAGCCCTTGGCTGACACTGCTGGCCCTTCCTTGTGCTGACAAAGTGCTGTTGCGCAGCTTACAGCCTAGATACAGCTGAAAAACAGGACTGTATCCTCCTTGCATGCAGTGGTTTCAGACATGTTAACTTTTAGGCCTCCTTCACCCCTAGCCATTCCATTGTGGTACATTACAAGCCGACCTCAATGCTCTGTCTAATTGGGCGACTATGTGGCAGATGAGGTTTAATGTTGATAAATGTAAAGTTATGCACTTGGGGGCTAAGAATATGAATGCATCATACATACTAGGGGGAGTACAACTGGGGGGATCCGTAGTGGAGAAGGACCTGGGGGTTTTGGTAGATCATAAGCTCAATAATGGCATGCAATGCCAATCTGCGGTTTCCAAAGCGAGAAAAGTCCTTTCTTGTATTAACCACTTGACAACTGGGCACTAAACCCCCTTCGTGCCCGGACCAATTTTTAGCTTTCAGTGCTGACGCACTTTGAATGACAATTGCGCGGTCATACAACGCTGTACCCAAATGATATTTTTATCATTTTTTCCCCACAAATAGAGCTTTCTTTTGGTGGTATTTGATCACCTCTGCGGTTTTAATTTTTTGCGCTATAAACAAAAAAAAAGACAGAAAATTTTGAAAAAAAAACACAATTTTTTTACTTTTTGTTATAATAATATCCCAATTTTTTTAAAAAAACTATTTTTTTTCTCAGTTTAGGCCGATACGTATTCTTCTATATTTTTTTGGTAAAAAAAATTGCAATAAGCGTATAGTGATTGGTTTGCGAAAAAGTTATAGCGCCTACAAAATAGGAGATAGAATTATGACATTTTTATTATATTTTTTTTTTTTACTAGTAATGGCGGCGATCTGCGATTTTTGTCAGGCCTGCAATATTGCGGCGGAGATATCGGACACTTTTGACACTATTTTGGGACCATTCACATTTATACAGCGAACAGTGCTATAAAAATGCACTGATTACTGTATAAATGTGACTGGCAGGGAAGGGGTTAACACTAGGGGGCGAGGAAGGGGTTAACTATGTTCCCTATTTGTGATTCTTACTGTGGGGGAAGGGGACTGACAGGGGGAGGTGACCGATCTGTGTCCCTATGTACAAGGGACACAGCATCGGTCTCCTCTCTCCCTGACAGGACATGGATCTCTGTGTTTACACACAGAGATCCACGTCCTGCCTCTGTCACAGCCGATCGCGGGTGCCTGGCGGACATCGCGGCCGCCAGGCACGCGCATCGGCATCACCTGACCGCGGCGGGCACAGCTGTTCCCCCGCCGCGCGCCCTCGACGGCGCGCAGGGGGAGAGAAACAGCAGGACGTCCATAGACGTCCACTCAGCACTTGAGAGCCGCGCTGCAGACGTCTTTTGTCTATAGCGCGGGTCTCAAGTGGTTAAGAGAGGTATGGTCTCCAGAGAGAGAGATATCATTTTGCCCCTGTTCAAATCATTAGTAAGACCTCATCTGGAATATGCAGTTCAGTTTTGGGCCCCAGTTCTCAAAAAGGATATTGGTGAACTGGAGAAAGTGCAGAGAAGGGCAACCAAACTGATAAGAGGCATGGAAGAGCTCAGCTATGAGGAAAGATTAGAGGAATTGAATTTATTCACTCTTGAGAAGAGGAGATTAAGGGGGGATATGATCAACATGTACAAATATATAAGGGGTCCATATAGTGACCTTGGTGTTGAATTATTCACTTTACGGTCAACACAAAGGACAAGGGGGCACTCTTTGCGTCTAGAGGAAAAGAGATTTCACCTCCAAATAAGGAAAGGTTTCTTCACAGTAAGAGCTGTGAAAATGTGGAATAGACTCCCTGCAGAGGTGGTTCTGGCCAGCTCAGTAGATTGCTTTAAGAAGGGCCTGGATTCTTTCTTAACCACTTCAATACCATGCACTTATGCACCTTCTCACCCAGACCAATTTTCAGCTTTCAGTACTCTCACACTTTGAATGACAATTACTTAGTCATGCTACACTGTATCCAAACAAAATTTTTATCATTTTCTTCTCACAAATAGAGCTTTCTTTTGGTGGTATTTAATCGCCACTGGGGTTTTTATTTTTTGCGATATAAGCACAAAAACAGCAATTTTTAAAAAAAAAAACACTTTTTTTTAGTTTCTATTGTAAAATTTTGCAAATAAGTAATTTTTCTTCATAAATTTGTGCCAAAATGTATACTGCTACATATCTTTGGTAAAATGAACCCAAATTAGTGTATATTATTTGGTCTTTGTGAAAGTTATAGAGTCTACAAACTATGGTGGCAATCACTGAAAATTGATCACATCTGATCACGCCTGATGTACTGAAGGGATATCTCATTTCTTGAGACACTAACAAGCGAGGAAAGTACAAATACCCCAAAATTACCCCTTTTTGGAAAGTAGACAGTCCAAGGTATTTACTAAGAGGCGCGGTGAGTTTTTTGAAGTTGTATTTTTTTCCCACAATTCTTGGGAAAATTTAATTTTTTTTTTTTACACAAACTGGTCATATTAACAGTTTTTTTCTCTCACACAGCATATGCATAATTGCAACTACACCCCAAAATACATTCTGCTACTCCTCCTGAGTGTAGCGATACCACATGTGTGAGACTTTTACACAGCCTGGCCATATACAGAGGCCCAACATTGAAGTAGCACTTTCAGGCGTTCTACAAGCATAAATCGCACATATCCTTTCTCAACCACCTATTACAATTTTGAAGGCCCTGGAGCACCAGGACAATAGAATTTTCCACAAAATGACCCCATTTTGGAAAGCACACACCCCAACGTATAATCTATGAAGCATTATGAGTCTTTTGAACGGTTCATTTTTTTCCAGAAGGTTTTGGAAAATGTGGAGAAAAAATGAAAATGCATTTTTTTTACACAAAGTTGTCCATTTATAAGATATTTCTAACGCATAGCATATACATAGCAAAAATAACACCCCAAAATGCATTCTTCTACTCCTCCTGATTATAGCGATACCACATGTGTGAGACTTTTACACAGCCTGGGCATATACAGAGGCCCAACATTGAAGTAGCACTTTCAGGCGTTCTACAAGCATAAATCGCACATATCCTTTCTCAACCAACTATTACAATTTTGAAGGCCCTGGAGCACCAGGACAATAGAATTTTCCACAAAATGACCCCATTTTGGAAAGCACACACCCCAACGTATAATCTATGAAGCATTATGAGTCTTTTGAACGGTTCATTTTTTTCCAGAAGGTTTTGGAAAATGTGGAGAAAAAATGAAAATGCATTTTTTTTACACAAAGTTGTCCATTTATAAGATATTTCTAACGCATAGCATATACATAGCAAAAATAACACCCCAAAATGCATTCTGCTACTCCTCCTGAGTATAGCGATACCACATGTGTGAGACTTTTACACAGCCTGGCCATATACAGAGGCCCAACATTGAAGTAGCACTTTCAGGCGTTCTACAAGCATAAATCGCACATATCCTTTCTCAACCACCTATTACAATTTTGAAGGCCCTGGAGCACCAGGACAATAGAATTTTCCACAAAATGACCCCATTTTTGAAAGCACACACCCCATCGTATAATCTATGAGGCATTATGAGTCTTTTGAACGGTTCATTTTTTTCCAGAAGGTTTTGGAAAATGTGGAGAAAAAATTAAAATGCATTTTTTTTACACAAAGTTGTCAATTTATAAGATATTTCTAACACATAATATGTACATAGCAAAAATTACACCCCAAAATGCATTCTGCTACTCCTCCTGAGTATGGCGATACCACATGTTTGAGACTTTTACACAGCCTGGCCACATACAGAGGCCCAACATCCAAGTAGCACCTCCAGGCATTCTAGCAGCATTAATTGCACATATCATTTTCTGACTACCGATCACATTTTTGAAGGCCCTTCATATATCTAACACATAGCAGGTACATACCAAATAGCAAAAGATTACCTGTGGTTTTAGAAGTGCAGTGGTCCACAGAGGAGAGCATCGGTCCAGGCAGCAGGCAGGGATGAGGTCAGCGACAGCAAAAGCAATCATCCAGGCAGCAGGCAGGAATACTGTCCATAGTTCGCACAGGCAGAGATACTGTCAGCACAGCCAGAGCACAGCCAAAGCACAGGTCCAGGTAGCAGGCAGAGGTGTCCCGGCAGAAATGCTGTCCAAAGTCAGTAGAGGCAGCAGGCAGATATATGGTCAACACAGCCAAAGTATTGGTCCAAGCAGCAGGAAGAAACATGGTCCATAATGTCATGGGTCATTACAGGCAGTAATATGGTCAGCACAGCCAAATTATTGGTCCAGGCAGCAGGAAGGACCATCAAGCTTAGGGCCAGGGGGACAGGGGTAGAGGCTTCTCCCACCCAAATCGCTTTGAAGCCTCCGGGCAACCAGACCCTGTTCTTGGAGCACAGAAAACGAAAAACTGGTTTTCTCTACTCAGAACGCTATTCTGAAGCCCCTCACATATGTGAGACCCCTGTGTACTAAAAGTAGATGGCCAAAAGATCAGTCCAAGTGGCAGGCAAAAACATGGTCAATTAACAGGCCAAGGTCGGTACACGTGGAAGTCAGAAACGTGGTTTAAATCGGCAGGCAGAGGCATCGTCGGTAAACAGGCTGAGGTTGGTGCATGTGGAGGTCAGAAACGTGGTTTAAATCGGCAAGCAAAGACATCATCGGTAAACAGGCCAGGGTCAGTTAATTAACATGGAAGGTAGTTAGTAACATGGTAGCAGGCAAATAGGGAAATGGCAGTCTGTTAATAATAAGGGGAACTAATGGATGTATGATAATTTTTGAAGCAATTTCCGATGCACAGGCCAGGTTGGGAGGGACAATCGGGACAATAATAGCTGGTGTCTCTTCTTACTCCTCCTCTGCTGCATACACGGCATTTCTTTTGGCGTCTTCTTCCAGATTCTGTGGGGGGGATGCTAAAGGGATAGTGTCGCTCGTGAAGCCGACTCACACTATCAGAGCGAATGCTTCCTGGGGCGGGATCTTGTTGGTAAATGAGGGCATCGATGATATCTTCGATATATTGGAGGTAGTGGAGTCGGTGATTTTGAGTTGCTTTTTGGTAGCAGACAAACAAATTAAAAAGGGCCATGTGAAACAGGTGAAACACAACTTTTTTGTGCCAATAATGGGACTTTCTGGTTGATAAGTAGGGCTGTAGCATCTGGTCGTTTAAATCCACCCCCCCCCCATGTACAAATTGTAGTCGTGGACACATTCAGGCTTTACAATGGAGCCGCGTCTTCTTGGGATCTCCACCATGGTGTCATTGTGGATCGTAGAGAGGATGTGGACATCTTTCTTGTCCCTCCACTTCATGGCCAACACCTCCTCGTTCCTCATGGATGCCGATTCTCCAGGTCGCAATTTTTTTGTCAATAAATTTTGTGGGAATCCCTTCCAGTTTTTTTTGAAGGTACCGCAGGCCGGGGTTTGTTTACTGTAAAGGTGGCGAAAAAGGGGCAGGCTAGTATAATAATTATCAACATATAAATGGTAACCTTTTCCGAACAGGGGGTATGCCAACTCCCAGACAATTTTCCCACTGGTTCCAATATATGTGGGGCAATCACGGGGCTGGAGCTGGGAGTCTTTGCCTTCGTAGATCCTGAATTTGCAGACGTATCCAGTGGCTCGATCACATAATTTATTTAATTTTAACCCATACCTGGCTCTCTTGCTTGGTATGTACTGCTTGAACTGCAGTCGGCCGGTGAAATGTACGAGGGACTCGTCCACACAAATTTTTTGGTCTGGGATGAAAACTTCTTCAAATCGCTGGGAAAAGGCATTGATTAGGGGGCGTATCTTGTACAATTTGTCGTAGTTGGGATGATCTCGGGGAGGGCACTGTGAATTGTCATTGAAGTGGAGAAAGCGCATAATCATGTCGTATCTTTTCCTGGACATGACAGCGGAATATATGGGCATGTGTTGGATGGGGCGTTTGGACCAATATGAATGGACTTTGTTCTTTTTTGTAAGCCCCATATTGAACATAAGGCCCAAAAATAATTTAAATTCCTCCAATGTTAGACACCGCCACTGGAACATGCGGGCGTAGGAAGAATCGGGGTTGGCAGCAATAAATTGGGATGCATACAGATTCGTTTGATCCACTATATTCTGCAGCAAATCTTGTGGGAAAAATAAACAAAAATAATCAAATTTAGAAAAATTTGTAGTGTCGGGCTGCACACCTGGCTGTGCGGTGAAAGGGGGGATGATAGCGGATCCTGAGTTGGCAGGCAACCATAGGGGTTTGCCAGGGCATCGGGAAGGTAGGATTGGGGCTGGATTCTTCGGGTTGGGCGTGCATTTCCATTGCTTGTACTGGGCTCCTCTTCCTGGGGTATGGCGCTGCTGGTGGTGGGCAGTTCTCCTGATCTTGGTGCTGATCTTGGTGCTGATCTTGGTGCCGATCGCATTCTTTTGGGAGGGACGGTTTCCTCCGGGGACTCGGACTCTGAGCCACTATCCTCCACTGGCTCGTATTCCGAACCAGAATCGGATAATGGGAGCTCCCCGCTGCTCTCATCATCCGACATGGCAAGAATGGCATATGCCTCCTCAGGTGTGTAAACCCTTTGGGACATTATGGCAGTGCTTATTGGTGGGCCTGTGTAATGGTACTGCTGGTGGTAGTGGTGGCGGTCTGTGTGGTAGTACCGATGGAGGTATTAGTGGTGGGCCTGTGTGGTGGTACCGATGGTGGTATGGGTGGTGGTGGTACCAATGGCGGTACAGGTGGTGGTGGTACCGATGGCGGTACGGGTGGTGGTGGTGGCGGCGGTACCGATGGCGGTACAGGTGGCGGTACGGGTGGTGGTGGTAGCGATGGCGGTATGGGTGGTGGTGGTACCGATGGCGGTACAGGTGGTGGTGGTACCGATGGCGGTACAGGTGGTGGTGGTACCAATGGCGGTATGGGTGGTGATGGTACCGATGGCGGTACAGGTGGTGGTACAGGTGGTGGTGGCACTACCGACGGTGGTACGGGTGGTGGTACTGGTGGTGGTACCGATGGCGGCACTAGTGGTGATACTGGTAGCGGGCCTGTGTGGCAGTATAGATGCTGGGCCTGGTGGCGGTACTGGTGGTGGTACTGGTACCGATGGCGGTACTGGTAGCCTGTGTGGCGGTGCCAATGGCGGTACCGATGGAGGTGGGCCTGGGACAGATGATTGACAGATGGGCTGATTGATTGACAGATGGGCTGATTGATTGATTGACAGATGGGTTGATTGATTGACAGATGGGGTGATTGATTGACAGGTGGGGTGATTGATTGACAGATCGGCTGATTGATTGACAGATGGGCTGATTGATTGACAGATGGGCTGATTGACAGATGGGCTGATTGGCTGGGCTGATTGATGTGCTGGGCTGTGTGACAGGTCCTCTTTATGGGGGGGCGTGTTGTGCACTGTAAACTTATGTAGACAAACTACACTGAGCTAACTTACTGATCTCTTCTCTCTCCTCACAGATCGGTGTGTGAGGAGAGAGCAGGGATCAGGTAGTAACTCCTGTGGAGTTTGTTTACATTTGTGACCGGCTGTGATTGGACACAGCCGGTCATGTGGTAAACAGCCAATTCATTGGCTGTTTACTCTGATCGGGGACGCGCTGTGTCCAAGGGACACTCGCCTTCCCCGATCCCCGCTCTGCAAGCCTGTGGCGGTGCGCACGGAGCGCGCAGCCGAGTTTGTTTTGACAGGTGATCGGCTGTGACTTTGACACAGCCGATCACATGGTAAACAGCCAATGAAATTGGCTGTTTACCGTGATCGGGGAAGCGCTGTGTCCGAGGGACACATGCCGTCCCCGATCACCGCGCTGCGCGCCCCCGCGGGCGCGCGCAAGGCATTATCCTGCAGGACGTCATATGACGTCCAGTATCGATATTGCAACCACTTCCCGGACTTCAATTCACTATTGACTGGGCGGGAAGTGGTTAAATGTACATAATATAACTGGGTACTAACATTTATAGGTAAAGTTGATCCGGGGAATATCCAATTGCCTCTCGGGGGATCAGGAAGGAATTTTTTCCCCTGCTGTAGCAAATTGGATCATGCTCTGCTGTTTTTTTTTTGCCTTCCTCTGGATCAACTGTGGGTATAGAATTGGGTATATGGGATTGTACGATATTTCTTTTTTTTTTCTTTTCTTTTTTTTTTATGGTTGAACTGGATCGACTTGTGTCTTTTTTCAACCTAACTAACTATGTAACTATGTAACTATGTAACTATTACCACACGCATGTTATCATGTGTGACTGTTGCATTAGGACTGCCCATAAAGTGCATCTACCATTGAAATGTAAAATCATATATTCATTTGTATATTGAATACCAGTTACTTCTAGCCTACTCCTATTAATCTGAAAGATCTTGAAGTTTGAAAACTAACTTTGTGAAGATCTCACACATATACTGCTTGAATGCTGTGACACATATACACTATGCCCTGTGAGTAGGCACTGATGTGTCACGGACTTCACAGAGTTTGCTTTCTGAACTACAGAGGTGCTGAGAGGAGAAGTTTCGGGAAGCAAAGTCAATGCAGGAATCACTGCTGGCAGGCAGCAAGGTACCATGGGATATGTAGTCCTTAAAATTGGAAGTAAGGAAATGTTTCAATAAATCTTATATTGAATTGTCAAATAATACAATTGATGTTAAAAGTGTATGCTGTGACTATACAATTATTTTAATAAAGGCTGCTAGTGCACAACAACAAAAGGAAAACCAGACCTGCACAGCACACCACAACCCAGAGTAAGTCTTTCGGCACCTACTATACATGTGCGTTGGTGTGCTGTTCTCAGTGACTGCACATTGCCACAACAGAAGCAGGTGAACCATAGCTAGAGCTTGCAAAGCTGTAATTTTACACAAGTTGTTGTTTTTGATCATTGGATATTTAAAAATGAACTACAAGTAGCACTTTCATGAGATTTGACATGAACATTTTTATTTGCTGTCATGAACATTTTTTGTTGCTGTCATTTTGTTATCTGTCTGTTTAGAGCCAAGCTCTCTTTGTGGTGCTAATCTTTTATGCTACACACCAGAATAAATACAACACATGCCCACTGAAAAAAAAAGTGTTTTCAAGGCTTTGATATAATCCAGAGCCTGCCTTGTCATTTCTGTAAAACATGTGTTCTCATAATGTACAGACCATACTTATTAGGAATAAAACAATATATTAATTTACATCAAACATCACCTAATACATCACAGAGAAAATAAATACAGTACATTACATCTGGCCATACTTGGTTGCAAAAAAGATCTTTAAAAAGAGACTATTATTAAATTACTTCACATTAATCAGTCAGGCATATATATGTTAGCATTAAAAAAATTACATTGTTTTTTGAGTATGAAAGTACCTTTTGCTTGCCAAAAATAAAAATGGATGTTCTTCTTTTGTGGGCTATACTTTATCAGCACCAGAATTGGTAAAATGAATCTTGCATTATTTTTATTATTGATACTTCCTGCTAGTCATATGCCACCCTTCCTTGCCCTATATATATATATATATAAATATATATATATACATATACAGTGGGTACGGAAAGTATTCAGACCCCCTTAAATTTTTCACTCTTTGTTATATTGCAGCCATTTGCTAAAATCATTTAAGTTAATTTTTTCCCTCATTAATGTACACACAGCACCCCATATTGACAGAAAAACTTAAGGCTCCTAAGAGCACAGTGGCCTCCATAATACTTAAATGGTAGACGTTTGGGATGACCAGAACCCTTCCTAGAGCTGGCCGTCCGGCCAAACTGAGCTATCGGGGGAGAAGAGCCTTGGTGAGAGAGGTAAAGAAGAACCCAAAGATCACTGTGGCTGAGCTCCAGAGATGCAGTCAGGAGATGGGAGAAAGTTGTAGAAAGTCAACCATCACTGCAGCCCTCCACCAGTTGGGGCTTTATAACAGAGTGGCCCGACGGAAGCCTCTCCTCAGTGCAAGACACATGAAAGCCTGCATGGAGTTTGCTCACCATCTTGGACTCCAAGATGGTGAGAAATAAGATTCTCTGGTCTGATGAGACCAAGATAGAACTTTTTGGCCTTAATTCTAAGCGGTATGTGTGGAGAAAACCAGGCACTGCTCATCACCTGTCCAATACAGTCCCAACAGTGAAGCATGGTGGTGGCAGCATCATGCTGTGGGGGTGTTTTTCAGCTGCAGGGACAGGACGACTGGTTGCAATCAACGAAAGATGAATGCTGCCAAGTACAGGGATATCCTGGACGAAAACCTTCTCCAGAGTGCTCAGGACTTCAGACTGGGCCCAAGGTTTACCTTCCAACAAGACAATGACCCTAAGCACACAGCTAAAATAACGAAGGAGTGGCTTCACAACAACTCCGTGACTGTTCTTGAATGGCCCAGCCAGAGCCCTGACTTAAACCCAATTGAGCATCTCTGGAGAGACCTAAAAATGGCTGTCCACCAACGTTTACCATCCAACCTGACAGAACTGGAGAGGATCTGCAAGGAGGAATGGCAGAGGATCCCCAAATCCAAGTGTGAAAAACTTGTTGCATCTTTCCCAAAAAGACTCATGGCTGTATTAGATCAAAAGGGTGCTTCTACGAAATACTGAGCAAAGGGTCTGAATACTTAGGACCATGTGATATTTCAGTTTTTCTTTTTTAATAAATCTGCAAAAATTTCAACAATTCTGTGTTTTTATGTCAATATGGGGTGCTGTGTGTACATTAATGAGGAAAAAATTAACTTAAATGATTTTAGCAAATGGCTGCAATATAAAAAAGAGTGAAAAATGTAAGGGGGTCTGAGTACTTTCCGTAACCACTGTATATATACTTACCTGCATCTATGGCCGCTGCAATGTTGTAAGCCTGTGGCAGAAATCTGCCTTGCACTGGGTGCATACTTAAAGCGGAGCTCCACCATAAAGGGGAAGCTCCACTTGTTTGCACCCTTCACTGCCACATTTGAATTTTTTGGGGGGAGCGGGTAACTGGGTTTGACAGGTATCCACTTCCGGATCAGATCGCTGCAGCGATCTAATACGATGAAAAACACCACAAGTCCATCAAGTCCAACCTATGTCTGTCAAATAATAGACTCTGAAGCCCTGTACACACGATCGGATATCCTATGGACAAATCCATCGGACGAAAATCCATAGGATATCCGATCGTGTGTACAGGGCTTGATGTTTACAACGCATTTTAGTATAAACCCTTCTTTGTCTCTTCCTCTTATACTGCAGCTTTAACAAGCTACTTACATATTGTCCAGCCACTGAACACTATATGTGGCCATTATCGCAAAAAAAAAAATACACTCTAATTTCTATTTCAATATAAAACCTGCCTCATCTCTTCCTTACATTGCACCTTCATTCCGGGACAATACAATGTCCCAGAATGAAATAGAGGACACAGCCACCCCCTACAATGGCATCTTGCAACCAGTGACAATTTACTCTCAGACATTGAGACCGGGAGCAAGGCCTGCGCTTAGTGCTATTTCAATATAAAACCTGCCTCATCTCTTCCTTACATTGCAGCCTAACTAAGCTGCGCACATACTAACCAGCCAATGAACAATATAAAACAAAATAATCCCTGCTTTGTCTCTTCCTATTTGCTGTCTATTCAAGTGCTCATCTACTGGTCTGACGCTACCCAGTGTCTACCAAACGCATACTTAAAGTCTATATTTTGTTTTTTTTGGGAATAATTAGGGATACTGTGATGGGAGAGGCTTTGGGAAACACTTTAGGGAATGCAGGTTATGAATTAGAAAGTGTTTTTGTGCACTCTGTTTTTATGGATTATTTATTTGATTTGATATATGGATTATTTTGGAGAACAAAGATATCCTTTGCTATCATTTTAAGAAAGGCAGTCCAGATTCTCTGACTACTTCCCATAGCATATTCTCAGTCCCTTAAGCTGGCCATAGATGGATCGAATCTTGGGTGGTTCAGCAGGGACCGGCCAAGATTTGATCTATCAATGGCCATGCTTGTTGTACTGAGGTCAACCCATTGTTCAACTTCAGGACAACCAGCCTTTTGGATTTTTTGCTTGCGATTACTGCCGGCAGCTATAGCCGGCAGCAGTAATCCTTGTGTTCTGCTGGCAGGCAAGGCTCCCCACTGGCAGAACACAATAGCAATGTCGGAGGGATTCTACAGGAAAGACAAACCCATCTTCTATGGCTTCCCTAAGTGTGACAATTCATACACAACGAATCTGTGATCTTAACACCTTAGCTCACACTTCTGCAGCAACCCTTGGTTATCCTAGTATATATACATGTTTTGGGCTAGATTTAGACGTGTAGCTAAATTGCTGCGCCACTGAAAAGCAATCTTTGTTTCAACAGCATGATTTTCTAATTGCAAATCTAAGGCTAGGTTCACACTGTAGCAGGTCCATGCAAGCGCATTTGTGTGGGTACTAGGGTGCTCACGTGTCCCGGATTGCCCGGGACTGTCCCGCAATTGACATGTCTGTCCTGGGTCCTGGGCACCTTCATTCCGGGACAATACAATGTCCCGGAATGAAATAGAGGACACAGCCACCCCCTACAATGGCAACCAGTGACAATTTACTCTCAGACAGTGAGACCGGGAGCAAGGCCTGCGCCTAGTGCATCACTGCTGTCCCCACCCACCTCGGCACCTGCTCCTTTTCTGGCACCCAGTGGCAAGCAGCAGGGACTGGTGTGATCTTCAGTCTCCAGATAGTGAAGCCACTCCTTTCCTTCTACGCACGTGGCTCATGCAGAGGGAGTGACAGCAGCACTGCATCTGGTGGCAGGCTATGGGTGGCAAGTGGCACTGCATCTGGTGGCAAGTGGCACATTCACCTGACAAATAACCCGCCTCCAAATTCCCCATCAACCCCAAGATTACATTACCACCTGCCCCCCCTCATCTTTTTTTGGGGAAGGTGAGAGAGGGGGTGTGTCCCTGAATGGCAGTTTGGAAATGTGGTCACCCTAGTGGGTACAGCAGTCCATTAATATGAATGGGCTGCTGTACCTGTGGGGTATTCAGAGAAAAATTAAATGAACCTTTTTCAAGAAGACAGACACACAGAACCACATGGTTTTGCACACCTGACCACACGCTATTTTTTCTGATGCGTGTAGGTTCCTATAGGAATTAGGCCCCTTTCACACGGACGGATAGAATGGTGCATTTAGCTGCGGATTTTCTAGTTTTCTACCGCAGCTAAAAGCACACAATGGCCCCATTCACACACAGCGTTTAGCTGCGATTTAGTTACATGCGGTTCGGTGCGAATAGAAAAAATAGAATTGAATGCGTCCAGGTGCGATGTAGCGCAGCTATCTGCACATAACTGCAGGTAATCGCAGTGCACTGTGTCAGCTGCGGATAGCAGCGTGAACAAAAGAAAAAAACAACAGGAAGCACATCAAAATAAAAATGGTTGCTATGGGGATGACAATAATGGCCAACCGCAGCTAAACGCAGCCGCATGTAAACACAGCTAAAAGCAGTGTACAAATGCAGCTGATCGCTGTGCCTGGGGTCTTGAATTTCAAAAGAAAGAAACATGCTTTTAACTGCGGCAGAACAGCCGCCTGTGTGAAAGGGGCCTTAATGGCATCCCTGCACATCTGCTAAAGAGGAGCAGGTTTTACCTTTGGGTCAGGGAACGCATACAATTTACATGCATTCCCACACCCACTGCAATGCAAACCTAGCCTACATGAGCCCTTGGCTCCATGCACACTAGGAGCAGAAAAAAACATCAGCGCTTTAGCTGGAAAAACATGGCACAAAAAATGCGAATTGAGAGCATATTGTACAAAGTTTAGGCGAGTTTATGAGAGTTTATGAGCGTTTGAGTTTACAGGCGTTTTTTGCACTTAACAACACTGCCCTCTGCAAAAGTTAACTCCTAAATAAAATTAAAAAACGTTGAAACGACGTTCACAAGAGATAACAGGAGTTTAGTTTTTTTTTTTTTGCCTCTAAACGTCCTTTTCAGAAAATGCCTGTAGTCATCATAATGTGCAAAGACCCATATAATACAATAGAAGTGCTTCTACAGGCAGGTGAAAAAAATGTCAAACGCCTGTAGAATCTACATTTTTTTTGCCAGTGTGCATGGAGCCTAATGCAACTATGTGCTGTAGCTAGGTATAATCTGTTGTTAGTAAACAGGACTTGCGAGGACAAGAGAGATCACAGGATAGAAGTCTCAAGTAATGTGGTAAATTCCTGATTTAAAAAAATGCATATAGCTCATTCTTTTGGGAGATTTACATGTAAACAATCATTATCTGAAGTAGAAAAAACAAAGAATATTAACACAGTGAATATGCTGGATCTATGCATGTGTGTGTACCAAAGGTTACTATGTAACTCAAAATAGGGTTGAAGAACTTTAACCACTTGCAGTGGTGAGCAAATGGGCGTACCTGTACGTCCCCTTTAATTTGCGGGCTAGTGGGCACGCGCGCACCCGCCGCGTACTACGTGATTTCGCAGACTCGATGTCCGCCAGTGTTCCGCGATCGTGGCACGGAGAGGCAGAATGGGGAGATGTAAACAAGGCATTTCCCTGTTCTGCCTAGCAACATGACAGGCATCTACTGCTCCATGTCATCGGGAGCAGTGATCTCTGAGACCATCCCCCCTACAGTCAGATTCACTCCCTAGGACACACTTAACCCTTTGATTGCCCACTAGTATTTAACCCCTTCCCTGCCACTGTCATTTACACAGTAATCAGTGCCTTTTTATAGCACTGATCGCTGTATAAATGACAATGGCCCCAAAATAGTGTCAAAAGTGTCCGATGTGTCCGCCGCAAAGTCGCACTCATGATGAAAATTGCAGATCGCCGCCATTACTAAAAAAAAAAAAAAAAATTATAATAAAAATGCCATTTATCTATCCCCTATGTTGCTGTAACTTTTTCGCAAACCAATCAATATACGCTTATTGCGATTTTTTTTTACCAAAATTATGTAGAAGAATACATATTGGCCTAAACTTAGGAAAAAGTTTTTTTTTTTTTTATAAATTTTTGGGGATATTTATTATAGCCAAAAGTAAAAAATATTGCTTTTTTTAAAATTGTCGCTCTTTTTTTGTTTATAACACAAAAAATAAAAACTGCAGATACCACCAAAAGAAAGCTCTATTTGTGGAAAAAAAAAGGATGTCAATTTTGTTTGGATACAACATCGCACAACCACGCAGTGCCGTATTGCAAAAAGTGCTCTGGTCAGGAAGGGGGTAAATCATTCCGGGGCTGAAGTGGTTAAAGTAGTACTAAAGTCTAAAAAAAAATTACTACAAAGCCCCATTCACACTTGCAACTGGGGCTGTTGGTGATTAGATGGGGGAGACCCAGCGGGGGTTCCCTGCAATTAGCTGCTGGCAGAAGCCCCTTTGAAAACTGCTCAATGGGCAATTACATGTGGGTGGTCACAAATAGCTGTAGGAGCTGTCAGACTCCCATTGTTTCAATGGGGCTTCTGTCTGCAGCTAATCACAGAGAACCCCTGTATCTAATCGCATATGGCCCCATTTGCCAGTGTGCATGACACCTACTGCATTCTCTTTATTAAGGTAAAAAACATCAACTACTTGTCCTACCTGCTTCAAGCCACCCTAATTTGAATTACTTTCTGCTGTACAAATTTACTCTGATGCTGGATCTGTTAGATATTAACAAACAAACACCATTGTATGCAACGACCAATTGTACTCTTAAGTCCCATAAACACGATCGGACTTTTTGACAACAAACCTCCGACGGACCTGTTTGTTCGGACAATCCGACCGTGTGTACGCTCCATCAGACAAACTTTTTTCGCTTTTTCATCAGACAAATGCTCGCTGTGAGAACAGACAAACTTTCCGGCAACAAATGTCCGATGGAGCAAATCCAATCGTGTGTACACAAGTCCATCGGACTAAAGTTCAAAGTACAAACACGCATGCTCAGAACCAATGCTAAAGATCAGACAACAATAGCAGATGTTGCCCAAAGGGTGTGCGGTAAATAGCAGAAAAACCACGTGATTTGGTGAAAGTTTGCTGAAAAAGTCCTGCCGTGTGTATGCATACCAAGTTCACGGACAACGCCCTTCGGAGCAAAATCCACGGAAAAGTCAGTTGGATGTCCGATCGTGTGTGTGAGGCTTTACTCTTTCCAATAAAACATGCTGAAACAAAAGATCTAATGTTGTACACTTTGGACTGCATTGTGTACGAAGTTGCTGCTGGGAAATACATTATAAGGCTATAGCACACAGTCTGCTATGGGATGCTATTCTTGCAAATGCTATCTGAGAAATATGTGAACATTTCCTGTCTCAACTTTGAATGAATGGCCAAGACTGAATTTTAAAATTACGCCTTTAGGAAAACTAAGTTGTCAGCATATAAACATTTAATCTTTTATTTACAATTCCAATCCCCTTTTTAGAAGGTTAGGGATCACTCACGCGGCCAGAAATCTCTCCTGCCCTTCTGAAAAGCGATCCACTGTGGATCACTTTCCGAGGCAGTTTGCAGGCATTGAGGAAGCAATACTATTGCCTCCTAAATGTTTTTAATTTTTTTTATTGAAATGCCTTTTTTTTTTACTTACGGTATTTTACATCAGAAGATGGAGTTAAGGCCTGGTTCACACCTATGCGTTTTGTAGTGCGTTTCCAGTTATGCAGAAACCCACTAAAGTCCATTTAATATGGTTTCCTATGGGTCACATTTACATCTGTGCATTTTATGGAAAGGGCCAGGGACTTTTTTTGGTTTTTGGTTCCATAGACTTCAATGGATCAGAAACATGTATTGAAAAATGCACCTGGAATATGCAAACTGCAACCTGCATAGGTGTGAATCAGGCCTTATGCCGCATACACACGATCGTTTTTAATGTCATTTTCAAAAACGACGTTTTTCTCGACGTGATTTTTCTTGTTTCCTCTCAAGCCTGTCTTGCATACACACGTTCATTAAAAAAAATGCTCGAGCAAAGCACAGTGACGTACAACACGTACGACGGCACTATAAAGGGGAAGTTCCGTTTGAATGGCGCCACCCTTCATGTTAGCAAAGTTTGTTGAGCGACGATTCGCGCTTTTCAGCCTCATGCTTTTCAGTCCGTTACAGCATGACGAATGTGCTATCTCCATTACGAACGCTAGTTTTACCAGAACGAGCGCTCCCGTCTCATACTTGATTGTGAGCATGCGCGTTTTTTTTTCCCCTCGTAAAAGCATACACACTACTGTTTTTCACGACGGGAAAAAAAAAACGACATGAAAAACGACGTGAAAAAATAGAGCAGGTTCTAAAAATGTTTAGGCCGTTTTTCACGTCGTTAAAAATGCTCTAGAGCCTACACACGATCGTTTTTAATGCCCAAGTTAAAAAATGGCATTTTTAACGATGTGAAAAACGATCGTGTGTACGCGGCATAAGATTGAAATACTGCACCATGGGACAAGAATTTGGTTTCCAGTTGCAGTGCAGTCCGATTGACTTCAATGTTGTTTATCTAATTATTTTACTACTTTTTATCTTAACCACTTGCCTACCGGGCACTTAACCACCTCCATTACTGGGCACTTTAACCCCCTTCCTTCCCAGACGAATTTTCAGCTTTCAGCGCTCTCGCATTTTCAATGACAAATACTCAGTCATGCTACACTATACCCAAATAATTTTTTTTATCATTTTCTTCACACAAATAGAGCTTTCTTTTTGTGGTATTTATTCACCACTGGGTTTTTTTTTTTTTTGCGATATAAGCAAAAAAAGAGCAAAAATTTTGAATAAAACTACAATATTTTCTACTTTCTGTTTTAAAAGAAATCCAATAAAATCAAAGTTCATCATAAATTTAGGCCAGAATGTATGCTACATGTCTTTGTTAAAAGAAATCCAAATAAGTGTATGATAATAGGTTTGTGTTAAAGTTATAGAGTCTACAAGCTATGCTACATATCAGCGAAAATTGATCAATCCTGATGTACTGATGGCCTATCTCAGGCATGTCCAAAGTCTGGCCCGTGGGCCAATCGCGGCCCGGTTTCGGACGGCCCGCCTGGTGATCTTTATATATATATCTTTTGTGGCCCCCAACGAATCCCCATGCGCCGGGGCCCACAAAAGATAGTATGCTGGCTGCCTTGGAGGAGAGGGACGAGTGCCGTGCATACAGAAGAGTATTTCCTGTTTACACGGCACCTGTGTAAAAGGAAGTCCCGTCTCCTGCGCTGCCATTGGACAACTGTTCTGTCCATCACAGGAGGCGGGACTTTCAATTAAAGAGGCCCGTTGAGAAAACAGGAGTTTCTCCTGTTTGTCTGTTGGCGCTCATCCTGCCCCCTCCCTGTCTCCTCTGCAGGCTGCACTGACGATAATGGTGAGTCTGCATTCATGGCAATTTAGTGGGTGCTGCATTCATGGCAATTTAGTGGGTGCTGCATTTATGGCAATACGGTGATTGCTGCATTCATGGCAATACAGTGGGTGCTGCATTCATGGCAATACGGTGGGTGCTGCATTCATGGCAATACGGTGGGTGCTGCATTCATGGCAATACGGAGGGTGCTGCATTCATGGCAATACGGTGAGGCTGCAAATGGGCACTGATTAGGCTGCATTGATGGGCACTGAACCTTATTTTGCTTCACAGTTCTTCATTTAAAATTTAAGATTTTTTTTTCCTTTTTTAAATTGAAGGTGCGTGTTATAAGCCGATAAATATGGTATATCCAAATAATACGCCCAAGCTCATCTCTTCACCACACACGGCCACAAAGGCAAGAGAATTCTTGTTGGGCAGTGTATTAGTGCTCAGAGAAACACACTTAGACCGAATTTTAATGGTTTAACGAATGTCAGGCAAAATGGTCGGCCCTTAAGCATGTTCACTTCATCAAATCTGGCACTTTTTGAAAAAAGTTTGGACACCCCTGGCCTATCTCATTTCTTGAGGCCCTAAAATGTCAGGACAGCACAAATACCCCCCAAATGACCCCTTTTTGTAAACATGGATGTAACGGGAGGGCCCGGGGAACCCAGAATCTCTTAGAAAGTATGAGATACCCTTGCTTCAGCTTCCCCAATGCCTCTTATGTGTAAACCACCCTGTGTCCTTATTAGGGGCACAGGGTGAATGAAAACCCCACCATGATCTGTGATAGCCATATCCAATACTGTATATACATGGCACATATTGGATATACTGTGTGTGGGCTGTTTATGTAATACTTGCTGTGATGGTGTGTGATTACATTCTATTGTGGCTGGTGGGAATTAAGCCTGTAATTATAGGTTGTGGAACTAGCAGACAGACAGGTTAATTGAAGAGATGCTGATGTGTCACCTGTCTGCTTGTGTAATGTTAATGAACCTCAAATATGCTACAGATCCTTTCATTGTGTGAAGTCTTTTGATAATGTGGATTGGGAGACAAAAGCTAGCCTAAAAGGTCATATGTCTGAGTCATCAAGCTGTAGTTAAGTAGATCATGTAAATTAGCTGGTCAAAGATGTATGGGGAGAGAAAATAAGAAACTCCCCTCTATGTGTATAAAGGTTGCAATGTTTTTCAATAAAGTCAATATATATCTTGGGAAGATACAGAGCGTGTTGTCTCGTTCTTCTGGAAGGATTAATCCTATGGGAAGTGGTCGCCTGACTGTGGAGCGTCGGTAGTGGATGTGTGTCCAGGAGAGGGAAGATATCTAAACGGCGTTACCCCCTTTCATACTTGGGGTGCCGTTACAATGACATATCAAGGTATTTAGTAAGAGGCATAGTGAGTTTTTTGAAGTTACAATTTTTCGCCCACAATAGTTTGGAAAATTAAGAATTTTTATTTATGTTTTTCCACAAAATTGTCAGTTATTTCTCACACATGGCAAGGATAAACTTGCAATTACACCCAAAAATATATTCTGCTACTCCTCCTGAGTATGGTGATACCACATGTATGAGACGTTTTCACAGCCTGGCCACATACATGGCCCAACATGCAGTGAGCACCATCAGGTGTTCTAGGAGCATAAATTACACATTTAGTTTCCTGACTACCTATAACATTTTTGAAGGCCCTGTAGCACCAAAACAATGGAATTACCTACAAAATTACCCCATTTTGGAAATAAAACACCCCAATGTATATCCTATGATGCATAATGAGTCTTTTGAACATGTCATTTTTTTTCACAAGTTTTTGGAAAATGTGGAAAGAAAGTGAAAACCTAATATTATTTTTTACACAAAGTTGTCAATTTAGAAGATTTTTCTAACACATAGCATGTACATAGCAAAAATGACACCCCAAAATACATTCTGCTACTCTTCCTAAGTACGGCAATACCACATGTGTGAGACTTTTACACAGCCTGGCCACATACACAGGCCCAACATCCCAAAATCTAAGTGTAGCACCCTGCTCCTATTGAGTAGGCGCTATATGTAAATTTAAGTTTATCTGAGCTGTAGTTTAGCTCAGAGTATTATGTTAAATTGCTGGTTTCAGTTCAGCTGTGTTGTGCGTGTCCACTTGGCCGTGGGTGTCGCTGTCACCCCCAGTCAGTGTTGGAAATACAGCAGGCTGGATGCATTGAGTACCTCTTTACCCAGAAACAGCCCAGTGGGAGTGGTTCACCCGCTGTGCATTCTGGGAGAGGGTACTTAAGGGACAGACACTGTTTTTGCGGTCTCTCTGAACTGGTGGCCCTCCTGGCCTAAGGTGTGTCATAGCAGTTCTTTTGCCTCGGGGCCTGCTGGCCCGAGGCCTCATTACTGAAAGTAGGCCCAGGAGTTTCTGGGGCCTACTGGTCCAGGGGTGGTCCTGAGCTGTCTTGTCTGCGGGGAGTAGCCAAGCAATTGGAGACTCAATTGGAGGACGCATCCCGGCCAAATCTACCTCACAGTATCAGTATCGCTGGATGGCTGAAAGATACTGGTACTGTGAGTTTGTACTTTGACTTTGCAAAAGTTCTTGGCTATACAATCCTGTGGCAGAGGATTGTACAATGACTTAAGTTATATTCATCAAGTCTGTGGCAGAGACTATGACCGAGCACCGCACCGATTGCTAGGTCAGTGAGAGAGGCCTATCCGGTTGCTAGATCCAGTTGTGGAGCTGTTTGTCCTCTGGATCAAATAAGTGCCTGTTATCCACAATACAAGGTACCTGAATCTCCCCTAACCCTCCATCCCTCTATCTGACGTTTGTTAACCACTTAAGCCCCGGACCATTTGGTAGCTAGAGGACCAGAGGTGAATTCAGAATTTTGCACTGGGCTGTTTTAACTGTAAATTGTGCGGACATGCAATGTTGTACCCAAACGAAATTTGCGTCCTTTTCTTCCCACAAATAGAGCTTTCTTTTAATGGTATTTGATTGCCTCTGCGATTTTTATTTTTTGCGATATAAACGGAAAAAGACCGAAAATTTTGAAAAAAAATGATATTTTCTACTTTTTGTTATAAGAAAAATCGAATAAACTCAATTGTAGTCATACATTTAGGCCAAAATGTATTCAGCCACATGTTTTTAGTAAAAAAAATGTCAATAAGCGTATATTTATTGGTTTGCGCAAAAGTTATAGAGTTTACAAACTAGGGTACATTTTCTGAAATTTACACAGCTTTAAATTTATGACTGCCTATCTCATTTCTTGAGGTGCTAAAATGACAGGGCAGTACAAACCCCCCCCAAATGACCCCATTTTGGAAAGTAGACACCCCAAGGAAATTGCTGAGAGGCATGTTGAGCCCATTGAATTTTTTATTTTTTTGTCCCAAGTGATTGAATAATGACTAAAAAAAAAAAAAAAAAAAAAATTACAAAAAGTTGTCACTAAATGATATATTGCTCACACATGCCATGGTTATATGTGGAATTTCACCCCAAAATACATTTTGCTGCTTCTCCTGAGTACGGGGATACCACATGTGTGGGACTTTTTCGGAGCCTAGCCGCGTACGGGACCCCGGAAACCAAGCACCGCCTTCAGGATTTCTAAGGGCGCAAATTTTTGATTTCACTCCTCACTACCTATCACAGTTTCGAAGGCCATAAAATGCCAAAATAGCACAAAACCCCCCCAAATGACCCCATTTTAGAAAGTAGACACCCCAAGGAAATTGCTGAGAGGCCTGTTGAGCCCATTGAATATAATTTTTTTTGTCCCAAGTGATTAAATAATGACAAAAAAAAAAAATACAAAAAGTTGTCACTAAATGATATATTGCTCACACATGCCATGGTTATATGTGGAATTACACCCCAAAATACATTTTTCTGCTTCTCCTGAGTACGGGGATACCACAGGTGTGGGACTTTTTAGGAGCCTAGCCGCGTACGGGACCCCGAAAACCAAGCACCGCCTTCAGGATTTCTAGGCACAAATTTTTGATTTCACTCCTCACTACCTATCACAGTTTCGAAGGCCATAAAATGCCAAAATCGCACAAAACCCCCCCAAATGACCCCATTTTGGAATATAGACACCCCAAGCTATTTGCTGAGAGGAATGGCGAGTATTTTACAGCTCTCATTTGTTTTTGAAAATGAAGAAAGAAAAAATATATATATATATATTTTTTTTTTTCAATTTTCAAAACTTTGTGACAAAAAGCGAGATCTGCAAAATACTCACAATACCTCTCAGCAAATAGCTTGGGGTGTCTACTTTCCAAAATGGGGTCATTTGGGGGGGTTTTGTGCTATCTGGGCATTCCATAGCCTCCGAAACTGTGATAGGCAGTGAGAAGTGAAATCAAAAATTTACACCCTTAGAAAGCCTGAAGGCGGTGCTTGGTTTTTGGGGTCCCGTACATGGCTAGGCTCCCAAAAAGTCTCACACATGTGGTATCCCCGTACTCAGGAGAAGCAACAGAATGTATTTTTGGGTGTAATTCCACATATGCCCATGGCATGTTTGAGCAATATATCATTTAGTGACAACTTTGTGCAAAAAAATAAAAAAATAAAATAAAATTGTCGTTTTTCCGCAACTTGTGTCAACATATAAAATATTCCATGGACTCGACATGCCTCTCAGTATATAGCCTGGGGTGTCTACTTTCCGAAATGGGGTCATTTGGGGGGGTTTTGAACTGTTCTGGCATTTTATACACAACATTAGGAAGCTTACATCCACTCTTCTAACCACTTGAAGACAAAGCCCTTTTTGACACTTTTTGTTTACATGAAAACATTTTTTTTTTTGCAAGAAAATTATGTTGAACCCCCAAACATTATATATATATTTTTAAAGCAAAGGCCCTACAGATTAAAATGGTGGGTGTTGCATTTTTTTTTTCTACACAGTATTTGCGCAGCGATTTTTCAAACGCATTTTTTGGGTTAAAAAATACACTTTTTTTAATTTTAATGCACTAAAACACACTATATTGCCCAAATGTTTGATGAAATAAAAAAGATGATCTTAGGCCGAGTACATAGATACCAAACACGACATGCTTTAAAATTTCGCACAAACGCGCATTGGCGACAAACTACATACATTTTTAAAAGCCTTTAAAAGCCTTTACAGGTTACCCCAGTAGATTTACAGAGGAGGTCTACTGCTAAAATGATTGCCCTCGATCTGACCTTCGCGGTGATACCTCACATGCATGGTGCAATTGCTGTTTACATATGACGCCAGACCGACGCTTGCGTTCGCCATTGGGCAAGAGCAGGGCAGGACAGGGGTGCTTTTTTTTTTTTTATTATTAATTTTGCTTTTTTATTTTATTTTTAAATTGTTCCTTCCAAGTATTTTTTTTTTTTATCATTTTTATTGTTATCTCAGGGAATGTAAATATCCCCTATGATAGCAATAGGTAGTGACAGGTACTCTTTTTTTGAAAAAACTGGGGTCTTCTAGACCCTAGATTTTTCCTCTGCCCTCAAAGCATCTGACCACACCAAGATCGGTGTGATAAAATGCTTTCCCAATTTCCCAATGGCGCTTTTTATATCCGGGGGGGGGACATTCCCTCCCACTGCTTGTAAAAGCAGTCCAGAGGCTAATTAGCCGCTAGGATTGCTTTTACATGAAAGCCGGCCGCAGGCTGAAAAGAATGATACCAAGATGATACCTAAACCCGCAGGCATCATTCTGGTATAAACATTCAAAGTCCAGCAACATACCAGTACGTTGCTGGTCCTTGTTGGACATGTATTGTAATCTTTTTATTTCATGCAGCCAGTTGGCTGAACGAAAAAAGAGATTAATATGTGGGTATGCCCACCATTAGAATACCGCCCTTCATCCACCCACTTCCAATGATGGGCATACACGCACCATTTATATATGCCGAAGCATGGGGGCATCCTCCCGCAAAAAAGTTATGCCGCACACACATGGTCGGACTTTTCCACGGGCAAGCCTCCGTCGGAATTTCGACCGTATGTACGCGGCATTAGGAGCAAAATCGCTCCTCCGCCCCTGCTGCCCCAATGCTTCGGCATATTTGCTTTTTTTTTTTAACTGTGGTGGTGAAATCACCTCCTACAGCACTGGAGTCGCAGGGATCAGGCCTGTCTCTGCGAACGCTGCAGTTATGTGTGTTTTTGTTTTGTAAGTGACAGTGATCGATCGATACTGCACTTGGGTGGCCTGGGCTGGACGGAGGGGCAAAACGCAGGTGCCAGCAGGTATCTGGGCTGATCCCGCTAACACTGCGTTTTTGGGAACCCTAAACTGCTGGGGACGCTAGTATAGATCTGATCAGATCAGATATTGATCTGTTCAGATACTATACCACTAAGGGGGGTGTATGCTTCACGCGTGGGTGTTAGCGTTACTGGCACTAACCTGACGCTGCCTGGGGTGTGACTCAGACCCTCTCTGACGCTAAAACCTAATTGATATCACCCGCCGGGCGATCAGGGGGTTAAACCTTTATTGGGTTATATACACGGCGGGTGCCCTGACACTATAAAAAGCAAACTAACTAACCAGCGTCACCCGTAACACTTATATGGTGATCACTGGTGAAAGGGTTAACTAGGGGCAATCAGGGGGTTAAAACCTTTATTAGATAATATATGGGGGTACCTGACGCTATAAAAACCTGCGGCGAACCTAAAAAAAATTACCAGCTACCGATCTGCATCACCAACACTAAGACAGCGTTTAGAAAAACGATTGCTTAGCGACAGTGGTGATGGGGGTGAAAGAGTTACCTGGGGGGGCGATCAAGGGGGTTAAACCTTTATTAGATAATATATGGGGGTACCTGACGCTATAAAAACCTGCGGCGAACCTAAAAAAAAATACTGGCTACGATCTGCATCACCGACACTAAGACAGCGTTTAGAAAAACAATTGCTTAGCGACAGTGGTGATAGGGGGTGAAAGGGTTACCTGGGGGGCGATCAAGGGGGTTAAACCTTTATTAGATAATATATTGGGGTACCTGACGCTATAAAAACCTGCGGCGAACCTAAAAAAAATTACCGGCTACCGATCTGCATCACAGACACTAAGACAGCGTTTAGAAAAATGATCGCTTAGTGACAGTGGTGATAGGGGGTGAAAGGGTTACCTGGGGGGCGATCAAGGGGGTTAAACCTTTATTAGATAATATATTGGGGTACCTGACGCTATAAAAACATGCGGCGAACCTAAAAAAAATTACTGGCTACGATCTGCATCACCGACACTAAGACAGCGTTTAGAAAAACAATTGCTTAGCGACAGTGGTGATAGGGGGTGAAAGGGTTACCTGGGGGGCGATCAAGGGGGTTAAACCTTTATTAGATAATATATTGGGGTACCTGATGCTATAAAAACCTGCGGCAAACCTAAAAAAAATTACCGGCTACCGATCTGCATCACAGACACTAAGACAGCGTTTAGAAAAACGATCGCTTAGTGATAGTGGTGATAGGGGGTGAAAGGGTTACCTGGGGGGCGATCAAGGGGGTTAAACCTTTATTAGATAATATATTGGGGTACCTGACGCTATAAAAACCTGCGGCGAACCTAAAAAAAATTACTGGCTGCCGATCGGCATCACTGACGCTAAGACAGCGATCAGAAAAATGATCGCTAAGCGACAGTGGTGATGGGGGTGAAAGGGTTATCTGGGGGGTGATCAGGGGGTTAAACCTTTATTAGGGGGGGTTAGGGGGCTACACTGGACCTAAGACTAAACTTTGGTGACACTTTTACAGTCACAAATGTCACTGATTGCAGTGATCACTAAATAAATGGTCACTGCAATCAGTGACACTGTGACTGGGGGCTGGGGGGGTGATCTGGGGGGTGATCTGGGGTGTCTGGGGGGGCCTGGGGGGGCGATTTATGTCCCTATGTGTCCTGGTGTCAGTGTAGTGTTGTGTGCACTGACCTGATATCTTCTCTTGTACGGCGCTCGGTATATGTGAGCGCCACACCAGAGATGACATCACTTCCTCCTGCTCCCTCTGTCTGACACAGACAGAGGGGGCATTTCTATTCGCCGGGAGCGATCGCGAGGGGGTGGCCAGAAACGAATGGCTGCCCCCTCATCCCGGAACGCTCCCGGACACTTAGCCACCGCTCACTGTATAGAAGGGGGGTCCGATTGGACCCCCCAACTGTACAAAGTCAATCACGTACACTCTACGTGATTGTGCCTGTCGGTGCCATTCTGCCGACGTATATATACAGTGAGCGGTCGTTAAGTGGTTAATAAAGCATTGGAAAAAGAGACTAAGTGTTTGGTGCAGACATCTGTGAACAACTCTCCAATGGGACCCCTATGATGGATACGGTGAACAGTCAGGTAACAGCAGACCAAAAATTAAACCAGCAGCTCCTGCAGGGGTAGTGCTACACAAGTATCAAGGGCCATTGTCATTGGCCCTTTACACCGCTCCTTGACACGCCGGGCCCGGAGGACACGACGTTATGGATATTCCCAGGTGCGCGCCTCTATGGGGCGCGAGGGAGCGCGATTCTGGGAGGAAGTCATATGACGGCCTCCCAGAGTTATCCGACTGCGCTGTAGCCATCATTCGGCTATGGCCCGGTCGGCAACTGATTAAAGATGTATAGAAAAAGGAATAAGGGCTCTTTCACACGGGCGGATCCCGTCATGATCCGCCCCGTGAATATCCGCTTGCTCAGCAGAGATCGCTCCGTTGATCCCCGCTGAGCCGGCGGATGACTTGTCCGTCTCTGCACACTGTGCAGAAACGGACCGGTCGGATCGCCGCTTTCCTCGATGGGGGGATCGAATGAAAACGGACCGTCTGTCCGTTTTCATCATATCCGATCCGCAGACGGATGGAAAAGTAGGATTTTCCTTCGTCATGCTAAAGGGACCATAGCGGAGACTGATGTCATCGGATGTCATCGGATGTCAGTGGATGTTCATCCGCTATCCCATAGGGATACATGTATGTCCATTTTTCATCCGAAAACGGATGGATGAAAAACGGACATACGGAACGTCCGTGTGAAAGAGCCCTTACTATTGGAAGACAATACCTTGTTTGTTTTCCATAAAAAACAAAGTTATTTCTGATTTAGTAGGCACACAGTAGTATGAAAGTATGGCTCTGGAGTGTAAAAATTGCTCTGGGACCTAACTTGTAAATACGTTATTCACTGATGTGACACAACCCACATACCCTACAGGCAAATGTTTCCTGCTGTATCCCGCAATACACCCATTGATTGCAAAAGGGGAGATTTACTAAAACTGGTGCACACAGAATGTGATGCAGCTGTGCATAGTAACCAATCATCTTTTAACTCCAGCTTGTTCAATTATGCTTTGGCAATAAAATCTAGAAACTGATTGGTTACTATGTACAGCTGCACCAGATTCTGGGTGCACCAGTTTTTGTTAAATCTTCCCTATACAGTCTAATATCCATTATTGGACATCTTACAATAGACATAATTGGCCACCGAATTCTCACTCTTTGTGCCACCCATTTACTGTAGCGTACAAGCTCAGATGAACTACAGACTTATGTACTGATGTTTGCTCACTTGGGATGTGACTATGCACACCGTCATTCTCTTTGTTATTATATGCCCAGCCATGCGGTGGCTCATTGGAGCACATTTGTAGCTGCTACGTAAACACAGCAGATCTTTATGACAACTGTACTTTTGTTTGATTGCTTTTACATTGCTGGACATCATGTGTAGCCACCCTGTGGAACTTCCACAAGACATGGATGGGATTTCAGATCATACTATGACATACTATGACTATCATACTATGAGAGAAATGCATGACTGATGCATGAAAAAACAAAACAAATATTTATAGGGTTTACAACTATGTGGCTTGTCTAATATTTTCATGCATGCCATATCAGCTCTACATTCCTACATTTGGAATAACAAACCAGTTATCTTAAAAGCTCGATTCACCAGCTCAGAGGTTGAGAATCGAGGAGTGAAGAGGGAATCTGAAGGAATCTGAGGGGGAAGGATGAAGATTTTTAACTTCCTTCTACCTCGTTCAGACCCCCCAAGACTGTAACCATGTCCCCCTGTAATATTTATGTGTATACATATACATACCTCCCAACTTTTCAAATGTCCACTGCGGGACATTTATTTACATTTTTTCCCCTCCCATTAACGTTGTAAAGTTGTTGAGCGTGGGGGGGGGGGGCCACGGGGGGGGGGGGGATGCTGCCGCGGGACGGAGGTTTGCTTTTTAACTAACATCTAATCTGTGGCGCGGGACGGAGTTCTTTTTTATAATTAACACCGATGTGCTGACTTACCGCTGCCTGCATGTCTTTCAATCCTCCTTCTATTGCAGGAAATTAGATCCTCTCGCGGGACTGCGGGAAGTTAGTGTCCATGCGGGAAGTTCCCGCAGAATCCGTGCGTGTTGGGAGGTATGTATATATATACATATGTAGCGCACACACCCCACTCCTACCTGCATTAACTTTGGCTCCTCGCAGGAAGAGAGAGGCACACTGCACTAACAGCCCGTACCCTCCTGTGTGAGGAGGTTAAGCGGTGTTATTGTTGGGTCTTCCACGGTCAGAACATGAAAACCTCCAGAGCATGATTCTCACCTCTATGTTAAGGTAGAGACAAGTCTTTGACTTCCCAGTAAAGTGAATGTCCACACCAGCTGAAACTCCAACTCAGAGTTTATTTTCTCTTAGCCAAATAACACAGTCTCTGATAGGAAAAGGGTTGGAGCAAGAAACAGAACAGTATAAGGTGTGGAGGAGGTCCAGGCACAGACGTTACAGATGTTTGCTCAGATTCTCAAGCAATTTTAACTAGGCGCACAGTCTCTGCCACAGACTGTGAAGTTGGTCTCTGCCACAGACCTGGTGAAACTGATCTCCTTCTTTAGCTATGGCCCCTTTTAAGGAGAAGACATCCCTCCGGAGAGTTACCGGGACCCTACCGTCACCATGACACTGCACTGGGTCTTCGGAGAGTTCCTTTCCCGGCCTCCTCATTCTAGATACGGGTCCCCTCGCAAGGCGGCACCCTGAGAGTCCTCGATCCTTGGTGGACCCCAGCCGAAGGTGCTGGACCCCAGGCCTCCGCTGCGGCCCCCGGGCTTACATACCCAGGGCGGACAGGAACAGCATGGTAGTACCTCACCCTGGGCTAAAGGTGCCCAGGATGGAACAGGAACACCTGCCCCTGGGCCTAAGGTGCCCAGGGCGGAGAGGAACACACACTCCCTGGGAGTAGGACCCCTGACGACCGAACCCACCCAAACAGGCAGCGTCTGCCCCTTTTATATCCTCTCCCAGCATGCCCAGCAGGCAGAACACACCCACCATATGGCTGCTGAGAGGGGACACACAAGGCACAGCACCGTATCAGCAGTTCAACCCTAGCCTACTATGGCAGTGCCACCTGTAGGCCACAGGAAACTGTACACCGACACTCTCCCTGTGGATAGAAATGGTTGCAAAAACCCTGACAAATTAGCGTGTTTGAGTAAACTACCACTCAAACACTTCCCTTAAATTTAGCACCCCGCTACACATATATATATATATAATGTGTATATGTATATATATATATATATATATATATATACACAGTAGTGTTTTTAGGTTTTGTGCTGCCCTAGGCCTGACTAAACTCGTGCACCCCCCTAATTTAAATATGACCCACCCCTTCCTGTCAAGGCCACACCCCTTTCTGTTTAAGACCTGCCCTGAAAATTTCGAGTGGGGACCCTAGTTCAGAGGGCATGGAGGGGGGCAATGGATTCCCCTTAATTTGCATAGATTTCCTCTCACTTCCTGTTTGGCTATGGGGCAGGAAGTGAAGGGAAATCTCTGCAATGGGACAGGGATGGTAAAAAATAAACTGACAGGGGCTATAACCCTCCCTTACTCTATCTATCCAAAATGAAAAAAACAAAGTGTTGCCTATAGTTCTACTTTAATTTCTGATAATTTTATGGAGAGGACTAAGAAGATATAACTATGCCAATGGTGCAGCATAAAACATATAGCACAGTGAGGAAGGTTTGTGGTCCAGGATGATAGGACAATCAAAATTAGAAGCAGCACCCCCCCCCCCCCACAGTTGCGGCAGCTTTATGGGGATGCTAGACTAATTTGCCTCTCAGCCTAGTCCGCCCAATAAAACTGGTGCTACACTAACGGTGTAGCGCAAGCTGGCGGGGACTCTTTCCGTGCTGCCCCCCTGCAAAGTGCTGCCCTAGGCCTGGGCCTTGTTGGCCTAGGCCAGGATACAGCGTTGTATATATATATATATATATATATAATGTGTGTGTATATACATGTATACAGTCATGGCCGAAATTGTTGGCACCCCAGAAATTTTTCTAGAAAATCAAGTATTTCTCACAGAAAAGTATTGCAGTAACACATGCTTTGCTATACACATGTTTATTCCCTTTGTGTATATTGGAACAAAACAAAAAAAGGGAGGGAAAAAAGCAAATTGGACATAATGTCACACAAAACTCCAAAAATGAGCTGGTCAAAATTCTTGGCACCCTTAACTTAATATTTGGTTGCACACCCTTTGGAAAAAATAACTGAAATCAGTCGCTTCCTATAACCATCAATAAGCTTCTTACACCTCTCACCCGGAATTTTAAACCACTCTTCCTTTGCAAACTGCTCCAGGTCTCTCTTATTGGAAGGGCACCTTTTCCCAACAGCAATTTTAAGATCTCTCCACAGGTGTTCATTTGGATTTAGATCTGGACTCATTGCTGGCCACTTTAGAACTCTCCAGCGCTTTGTTGCCATCCATTTCTGAGTGCTTTTTGACGTATGTTTGGGGTCATTGTCCTGCTGGAAGACCCAAGATCTCAGACGCAAACCCAGCTTTCTGACACTGGGCTCTACAGTGCGACCCAAAATCCTTTTGGTAATCCTGCGATTTCATGATGCCTTGCACACATTCAAGGCACCCAGTGCCAGAGGCAGCAAAACAACCCCAAATAATAATTGAACCTCCACCATATTTCACTGTAGGTACTGTGTTGTTTTCTTTGTAGGCCTCATTCCGTTTTCAGTAAACAGAAGAATGATGAGTTTTACCAAAAAGCTCTTTCTTGGTCTCATCTGTCCACAAGACGTTTTCCCAGAAGAATTTTGGCTTACTCAAGTGCATTTTGGCAAACTGTAGTCTTGCTTTTTTATGTCTCTGTGTCGGCAGTGGGGTCCTCCTGGGTCTCCTGCCATAGCGTTTCATTTCATTTAAATGTCGACGGATAGTTCGCGCCGACACTGATGCTCCCTGAGCCTGCAGGACAGCTTGAATTTCTTTGGAACTTGTTTGGGGCTGCTTATCCACCATCCGGACTATCCTGCGCTGCAACCTTTCATCAATTTTTCTCTTCCGTCCACGCCCAGAGAGATTAGCTACAGTAGCATGGTGTCAGGGTCACCTGTGGCCAGGTGACAGATGCACACCGTAGGGGGACAGGAGTGCACCGCGAGGTAGTGAACCCTATGGCTGGCTTCTGCGGATAGGAAACTGGGTGGTTGTGGAAAGCGGGACCAGAGGAGCACAACCGGGATCCAAACGGAAGCTAGAGCCAAGATTCCCCAGGGCGCGGAGTCTAAGACCCAGCTGGTCTTCTCCAGGGCCTCTAGTGGTGAGGATGTTAGCTGCAGGCTGGGACCAGGTCGCGGCCCCTGGAGTTTCCTAGCTCACGCCCCATAGGATAAGGGGAAAAGAGGGGAAGCAGCAGCACACGATAAGAGAGAACCGAATAACAAGCTGAAGGTCAGGGGCCACAAGCAGACAAGGATAACGAAGAACGAGCCGAAGGTCAAGGGTCACGAGTAGACAGGGATAGTCGGGGACAAGCCAATAACGTAACAGAGAGACAGACGTAGCACACGGCAGGCAGGAACCCAAACACACGATGCCTAACAAACACTTTGATCAGCAAAGCAGGCTTGCAGTGCACAGGTTAATATAGTGTTCTGTGATAGGGCCTGGGGTGGAGTCTGGCTGGGAGGAGATTATAAAGGAAGCCAGGTGAAGGAGGTCTGGTCTCTAGATGAACACATGAGGAGGAAGGTAAGATGGCAGACAGACATTAATGCATATCCATGACACATGGGTTGCAAACTTCTTGATAATGTTGCGCACTGTGGACAAAGGCAAATCTAGATCTCTGGAGATGGACTTGTAACCTTGAGATTGTTGATATTTTTCCACAATTTTGGTTCTCAAGTCCTCAGACAGTTCTCTTCTCCTCTTTCTGTTGTCCATGCTTAGTGTGGCACACACAGACACACAATGCAAAGACTAAGTGAACTTCTCTCCTTTTTATCTGCTTTCAGGTGTGATTTTTATATTGCCCACACCTGTTACTTGCCCCAGGCGAGTTTAAAGGAGCATCACATGCTTGAAACAATCTTATTTATCCACAATTTTGAAAGGGTGCCAAGAATTTTGACCAGCCCATTTTTGGAGTTTTGTGTGACATTATGTCCAATTTGCTTTTTTTCCTCCCTTTTTTTGTTTTGTTCCAATACACACAAAGGGAATAAACATGTGTATAGCAAAACATGTGTTACTGCAATTTCCGCCATGACTGTATACAATGTGTGTGTGTGTGTATACAAATATATATTATGAAGGGCGACTTGTTATTTTATTAACATTAACCACGCCGTCTGTCTGTGTATTGAGCAGTGATAATTTATCACTGCTTAACCACTTGCCGCCCGCCCTATAGCGGATTGACGTCGGCAAAGTGGTTGTAAAATCCTGACAGGACGTCATATGACGTCCTCAGGATTTTGAGCCGCTGCGCGCCCCCGGGGGCGCGCATCGCGGCGATCGTTGCTGCGGGGTGTCAGTCTGACACCCCGCGACACCGATCTAGGTAAAGAGTCTCTGACGGAGACTCTTTACCACGTGATCAGCCGTGTCCAATCACGGCTGATCACAGTGTAAACAGGAAAAGCCGGTCATCTGCTTTTCCTCACTCGCGTCTGTCAGACGCGAGTAGAGGAGAGCCGATCAGCTGCTCCTCTGACAGGGGGGGTTTGTGCTGATCGATTATCAGCACAGCCCCCCCGAGGATGCCCACTGGACCACCAGGGATGCCACTAGACCACCAGGGATGCCACTAGACCACCAGGGAAGCACACCATAAAGGTATATAAGGTATGCCACCCTAGACCACCAGGGATAATGGATGCCAATCAGTGCCACAACGGATGCCAATCAGTGCCCACAATGGGCACCACTGATTGGCAGGCATTATTGTTTGGCACTGATTGGCATCCATTAGTACAGTACAGTGCCACCTATCAGTGCCCACCCATGCCCACCCGTGCCACCTATCAGTGCCCATCCATGCCGCCTATCCGTGCCCATCAGTGTCCACCCGTGCCGCCTATCTGTGCCCACCCGTGCCGCCTATCTGTGCCCACCCATGCTGCCGATCATTGCCCATCCGTGCCGCCGATCGTTGCCCATCCGTGCCGCCGATCGTTGCCCATCCGTGCCACCTCATCGGTGCCCATCCGTGCCGCCTTATCCGTGCCCGTCAGTGCAGCCCCATCAGTGCCCATCAGTGAAGGAGAAAACTAACTTATTTACAAAGTTTTGTAACTGAAACCAAAAAAAATACCTTTTTTTTTCAAAATTTTCTGTCTTTTTTTTATTTTTTAGCAGAAAATAAAAATCGTAGAGGTGATCAAATACCACCAAAAGAAAGCTCTATTTGTGGGAACAAAATGATAAAAATTTAGTTTGGGTACAGTGTACCATGACCGCGCAATTGTCATTCAAAGTGCAACAGCGCAGAAAGCTGAAAATTGGTCTGGGCAGGAAGGTGTTTAAGTGCCCAGTATGGAAGTGGTTAATAAACTGACATCTCTGTGTTTCTGTGAATTTCTGGTACTGTAATCTCGTAAAGTCTAAAAAGGTTCCAGTATCAGGGGCCGTTCTCCAGTGTTTGAAGCGTTTGTAGATCGCTTCACTTCTCCAAAGCAGAAGCGATCTACAAAGCTTCATAAACTGGCACACAGAGGAGAGAGATCTCCACTGTGAATGCCGGAGAATGAAGCAGTGAATAGATTTCACTGCTTCATAAAAGGACATCAATGTGTGGATACTTCCATCTTCCATGTGTTAGGACAGGCTCCACTTTTTCCTGTTGGTCATTTTCTGGTTCTCTTAAACAAGGAACTCTCTCATATACTCCTAGAATACTTATATGAAAAACTAGGAGAATTTCCATTTTCAACGCACCTTTTTATTGCAGCCAAACTCACCATCGCTAGGGCCGGGAAATACCCCATCCTCAGCTTTAAAGTTGTCAATGATATTATTATGATAAATGAGAAGTTGGCGGACTCTTATGACAAGTTTTTACAAGAATGGTGACCTAGGATAGAGCACAGAATTGGCTTTTCACTTTTGAATATGTAATATGGTTGGTTCTGAGACTCCCTGGAACCCATTCCCCCTTCTCTCCTCTGTATGGCTGGTTATAGCTGCTCATTTATCAGACTCTATTGTTGGTTTATATTTGCCTTTGGATTTTTACCTCCTAAATTGACAACTTTGTATGTTGCTGAATACCTCAATTTAATATTCATGTATAATGTGAAAACTGTACAAACCTTTTGTAAAAGAAAAGCTTGGAGAATTTCCAGTTGATATCTAGAACTGGTGACAGCTAACATACTTTATCTTCTCTCTGCTTTCTTTCTTTCTTTAACCACTTAAGCCCCGGACCATTTCGGGCCATTAGGACCAGGCCTGTTTTTGGGATTCGCACTGCGCTGCTTTAACTGTAAATTGTGCGGACATGCAATGTTGTACCCAAATGAAATTTGCGTCCTTTTCTTCCCACAAATAGAGCTTTCTTTTAATGGTATTTGATTGCCTCTGCGATTTTTATTTTTTGCGATATAAACAGAAAAAGACCGAAAATGTTGAAAAAAAATGATATTTTCTACTTTTTGTTATAAGAAAAATCGAATAAACTCAATTTTAGTCATACATTTAGGCCAAAATGTATTCAGCCACATGTCTTTAGTAAAAAAAATGTCAATAAGCGTATATTTATTGGTTTGCGCAAAAGTTATAGCGTTTACAAACTAGGGTACATTTTCTGAAATTTACACAGCTTTAAATTTATGACTGCCTATCTCATTTCTTGAGGTGCTAAAATGGCAGGGCAGTACAAAACCCCCCCAAATGACCCCATTTTGGAAAGTAGACACCCCAAGGAAATT
This sequence comes from Rana muscosa, assembly GCA_029206835.1. Classification (NCBI taxonomy): domain Eukaryota; kingdom Metazoa; phylum Chordata; class Amphibia; order Anura; family Ranidae; genus Rana; species Rana muscosa. The sequence goes on from CM055116.1 coordinate 447,190,893, forward strand.
GCTGAGAGGCATGTTGAGCCCATTGAATATTTTTTTTTTTGTCCCAAGTGATTGAATAATGACAAAAAAAAAAAAAATTACAAAAAGTTGTCACTAAATGATATATTGCTCACACATGCCATGGTTATATGTGGAATTGCACCCCAAAATACATTCTGCTGCTTCTCCTGAGTACGGGGATACCACATGTGTGGGACTTTTTAGGAGCCTAGCCACGTATGGGACCCCGGAAACCAAGCACCGCCTTCAGGATTTCTAAGGGCGCAAATTTTTGATTTCACTCCTCACTACCTATCACAGTTTCGAAGGCCATAAAATGCCAAAATAGCACAAAACCCCCCCAAATGACCCCATTTTGGAAAGTAGACACCCCAAGCTATTTACTGAGAGGCATGTTCAGTCCATGGAATATTTTATATTTTGCCACAAGTTGCGGGAATATGACAAACTTTTTTTTTTTGCACAAAGTTGTCACTAAATGATATATTGCTCACACATGCCATGGGCATATGTGAAATTACACCCCAAAATACATTCTGCTGCTTCTCCTGAGTACGGGGATACCACATGTGTGGGACTTTTTGGGAGCCTAGCCGCGTACGGGACCCCAAAAACCAAGCACCGCCTTCAAGGTTTCTAAGGGCATAAATTTTTGATTTCACTCCTCACTACCTATCACAGTTTTGAAGGCCATAAAATGCCAAGATGGCACAAAACCCCCCCAAATGACCCCATTTTGGAAAGTAGACACCCCAAGCTATTTGCTGAGAGGCATGTTGACCCCATTGAATATTTTTTTTTTGTCCCAAATGATTGAATAATGACAAAAAGAAAAAAAAAATGTACAAAAAGTTGTCACTAAATGATATATTGCTCACACATGCCATGGTTATATGTGGAATTGCACCCCAAAATACATTCTGCTGCTTTTCCTGAGTACGGGGATACCACATGTGTGGGACTTTTTGGGAGCCTAGCCGCGTACAGGGCCCCAAAAACCAAGCACCGCCTTCAGGATTTCTAAGGGCGTAAATTTTTGATTTCACTCCTCACTACCTATCACAGTTTCGAAGGCCATAAAATGCCAAAATAGCACAAAACCCCCCAAATTAGCCCATTTTGGAAAGTAGACACCCCAAGCTATTTGCTGAGAGGCATGTTGAGTCCATGGAATATTTTATATTTTGCCACAGGTTGCGGGAATATGACAAACTTTTTTTTTTTTGCACAAAGTTGTCACTAAATGATATATTGCTCACACATGCCATGGGCATATGTGAAATTACACCCCAAAATACATTCTGCTGCTTCTCCTGAGTACGGGGATACCACATGTGTGGGACTTTTTGGGAGCCTAGCCGCGTACGGGACCCCAAAAACCAAGCACCGCCTTCAAGGTTTCTAAGGGCATAAATTTTTGATTTCGCTCCTCACTACCTATCACAGTTTTGAAGGCCATAAAATGCCAAGATGGCACAAAACCCCCCCAAATGACCCCATTTTGGAAAGTAGACACCCCAAGCTATTTGCTGAGAGGCATGTTGACCCCATTGAATATTTTTTTTTTGTCCCAAATGATTGAATAATGACAAAAAGAAAAAAAAAATTTACAAAAAGTTGTCACTAAATGATATATTGCTCACACATGCCATGGTTATATGTGGAATTGCACCCCAAAATACATTCTGCTGCTTTTCCTGAGTACGGGGATACCACATGTGTGGGACTTTTTGGGAGCCTAGCCGCGTACAGGGCCCCAAAAACCAAGCACCGCCTTCAGGATTTCTAAGGGCGTAAATTTTTGATTTCACTCCTCACTACCTATCACAGTTTCGAAGGCCATAAAATGCCAAAATAGCACAAAACCCCCCAAATTAGCCCATTTTGGAAAGTAGACACCCCAAGCTATTTGCTGAGAGGCATGTTGAGTCCATGGAATATTTTATATTTTGCCACAGGTTGCGGGAATATGACAAACTTTTTTTTTTTTGCACAAAGTTGTCACTAAATGATATATTGCTCACACATGCCATGGGCATATGTGAAATTACACCCCAAAATACATTCTGCTGCTTCTCCTGAGTACGGGGATACCACATGTGTGGGACTTTTTGGGAGCCTAGCCGCGTACGGGACCCCAAAAACCAAGCACCGCCTTCAAGGTTTCTAAGGGCATAAATTTTTGATTTCGCTCCTCACTACCTATCACAGTTTTGAAGGCCATAAAATGCCAAGATGGCACAAAACCCCCCCAAATGACCCCATTTTGGAAAGTAGACACCCCAAGCTATTTGCTGAGAGGCATGTTGAGCCCATTGAATATTTTTTTTTTTTGTCCCAAATGATTGAATAATGACAAAAAGAAAAAAAAAAAATGTACAAAAGTTGTCACTAAATGATATATTGCTCACACATGCCATGGTTATATGTGAAATTACACCCCAAAATACATTCTGCTGCTTCTCCTGAGTACGGGGATACCACATGTGTGGGACTTTTTGGGAGCCTAGCCGCGTACGGGACCCCAAAAACCAAGCACCGCCTTCAAGGTTTCTAAGGGCATAAATTTTTGATTTCACTCCTCACTACCTATCACAGTTTTGAAGGCCATAAAATGTCAAAATAGCCCAAAACCCCCACAAATTACCCCATTTTGGAAAGTAGACACCCCAAGCTATTTGCTGAGAGGCATGGTGAGTATTTTACAGCTCTCATTTGTTTTTGAAAATTAAGAAAGACATTTTTTTTTCTTTTTTTTTTTCTTTTTTTACATTTTCAAAACTTTGTGACAAAAAGCGAGATCTGCAAAATACTCAACATACCTCTCAGCAAATAGCTTGGGGTGTCTACTTTCCAAAATGGGGTCATTTGGGGGGTTTTGTGCCATCTGGGCATTCCATGGCCTCCGAAACTGTGATAGGCAGTGAGGAGTGAAATCAAAAATTTACACCCATAGAAATCCTGAAGGCGGTGCTTGGTTTTTTGGGTCCCGTACGCGACTAGGCTCCCAAAAAGTCCCACACATGTGGTATCCCCGTACTCAGGAGAAGCAACAGAATGTATTTTGGGGTGTAATTCCACATATGCCCATGGCATGTTTGAGCAATATATAATTTAGTGACAACTTTTTGTACATTTTTTTTTTTTTTGGTCATTATTCAATCACTTGGGACAAAAAAAAAAATATTCAATGGGCTCAACATGCCTCTCAGCAAATAGCTTGAGGTGTCTACTTTACAAAATGGGGTCATTTGGGGGGGTTTTGAACTGTCCTGGCATTTTATGCACAACATTAGGAAGCTTATGTCACACATCATCCACTCTTCTAACCACTTGAAGACAAAGCCCTTTCTGACACTTTTTGTTTACATGAAAAAAAAATTTTTTTTGCAAGAAAATTATGTTGAACCCCCAAACATTATATATTTTTTTAAAGCAAAGGCCCTACAGATTAAAATAGTGGGTGTTGCATTTTTTTTTCCACACAGTATTTGCGCAGCGATTTTTCAAACGCATTTTTTGGGGGAAAAACACACTTTTTTTATTTTTAATGCACTAAAAAACACTATATTGCCCAAATGTTTGATGAAATAAAAAAGATGATCATAGGCCGAGTACATGGATACCAAACACGACATGCTTTAAAATTGCGCACAAACGCGCAGCGGCGACAAACTACATTCATTTTTAAAAGCATTTAAAAGCCTTTACAGGTTACCACGTTAGATTTACAGAGGAGGTCTACTGCTAAAATGACTGCCCTCGATCTGACCTTCGTGGTGATACCTCACATGCATGATGCAATTGCTGTTTACATATGACGCTAGACCGACGCTTGCGTTCGCCTTTGCGCAAGAGCAGGGGGGGACAGCGGTGCTTTTTTTTTTTTTTTTTTATTATTTATTTGGCTTTTTTATTTTATTTTTAAACTGTGCCTTCCATATTTTATTTTTTTTACCATTTTTATCGTTATCTCAGGGAATGTAAATATCCCCTATGATAGCAATAAGTAGTGACAGGTACTCTTTTTTTGAAAAAAATTGGGGGGTTAGACCCTAGATCTTTCCTTTGCCCTCAAAGCATCTGACCACACCAAGATCGGTGTGATAAAATGCTTTCCCAATTTCCCAATGGCGCTTTTTATATCCGGGGGGGGGACATTCCCTCCCACTGCTTGTAAAAGCAGTCTAGAGGCTAATTATCTGCTAGAATTGCTTTTACATGAAAGCCGGCTGCTGGCTGAAAAGAATGATACCAAGATGATACCTAAACCCGCAGGCATCATTCTGGTATAAACATTCAAAGTCCAGCAACATACCAGTACGTTGCTGGTCCTTGTTGGACATGTATTGTAATCTTTTTTTTCATACAGCCTATTGGCTGAACGAAAAAAAGAGATTGATTGGTGGGTATGCCCACCATTAGAATACCTCCCTTCATCCACCCACTTCTAATGATGGGCATATATGCCGAAGCATGGGGGCATCCTCCCGCAAAAAAGTTATGCCGCGTACACACGGTCAAGCCTTCGTCGGAATTTCGACCGTATGTACGCGGCATAAAAGGTTATGCCGCGTACACACGGTCGGACTTTTCCACGGGCAAGCCTCCGTTGGAATTTCGACCGTATATACGCGGCATTAGGAGCAAAATCGCTCCTCCGCCCCTGCTGCCCCCATGCTTCGGCATATATGCTCTTTTTTTTAACTGTGGTGGTGAAATCACCTCCTACAGCGTTGGAGTCACGGCTTTATGTATCGTGGGAGCAAACGCTGTTGCTGTCAAGATAAATAGATCCGCGCTGCAACTGAATGGCGTACCTGCTAAGCAAATGGTGGTTAACATTAAAACAAAGTAACATTACAGTACAACAGTAAGACCTTACCATGCCATACCTGCAAAGCAAATACCAAAACAAAACCTAGTAAAAAATAAAAAAATGTTTTAACGCAACCTGTGCCTAAAATATATATATGCCGAAGCATGGGGGCATCCTCCCGCAAAAAAGTTATGCCGCGTACACACGGTCGGAATTTTCCACGGGCAGGCCTCCGTCGGAATTTCGACCGTATGTACGCGGCATTAGGAGCAAAATCGCTCCTCCGCCCCTGCTGCCCCCATGCTTCGGCATATATGCTCTTTTTTTTAACTGTGGTGGTGAAATCACCTCCTACAGCACTGGAGTCACGGCTTTATGTATCGTGGGAGCAAACGCTGTTGCTGTCAAGATAAATAATTCCGCGCTGCAGTTGAATGGCGCACCTGAAAACAAAAAATTACATACCTGAAAAGCAAGCATGATAAAACATTGCAGAATAGAATACAGTAAAAAAGAGCAGAACAATAGAGAGAAAATAGAGAGAGAGAGAACAATAAAACGACAACTATTTTTGGTTTTTTTATTTTATATTTTTTTTGTGTTTTGTTTTTTACGTTTTTTTTTTTCTTTTTTACACTTTTTTTTGTAACTTTACAACTGTAATGGTTCGGGTCTCTCAAAATGTAATGGCATCTTGGGAGACCCTGTGTAAGTGTGTCCTTGTCTGTGAAATGCTGTACCCTACGCTAAAACTTCACTTTTGAGTGGTAGCGTTCAAAACATTCACCTTGGCAAAGACCAGGCTTGTCAGGACAGAGTGGACAAAAACTACGGGTGTCACGCCTAAATCCGCGCTTGCTACAGACACGACATCTTTTTTGGGGGTGGCTTTGGGTAGGGGTACTCGGGAGGACATACGAATAATGCCTCTCATGCAGCCGGCTTACTGCATTTGGTTGGGGATGGTGAGGTGCAGAACCGCCTGGATACAGGAGTTCTGTGACTATCTCATTCTGGAATTTTAGAAGAGATAACGTCCCGCCTGAAGCTCTGTATAGCACATGAGCGTTCAGCAAAGCCAATTGGAATAATGATAGAGACACTTTTTTGTACCAGCGTCTCGCCTTACGGTCAATTAGATACGGCGCCATCAACTGGTCGTTGAGGTCCACCCCTCCCATATTTTGGTTATATTCGTGGACACAGAGGGGTTTCTCCACAACACCAGTCGCCGTACGAATTTGGACTGTCGTGTCTGCATGAAGGGAGGTAAGAAGGAAAACATTCTTATTGTCCCTCCACTTCATAGCGAGCAAGTTATTACACTTCAAGCAGGCTCTCTCCCCCAGCCTAAGACGGGCATCTACAAGCCGCTGGGGAAAGCCCCGGCGATTAGGTCGCACGGTGCCACATGCTCCAATCAGATGATCAAACAAGTGACTAAACAGTGGCACGCTCGTGTAATAATTGTCCACATACAAGTGGTACCCCTTTCCGAATAAGGGTGACACCAAGTTCCACACTATCTTGCCAGCGCTCCCTATGTAATCCGGGCAGTTGACCGACTCAATCTGACTATCTTTTCCCTCATAAACCGTAAAGTTCACTACATAGCCTGTTGCCCTGTCACAGAACTTGTAGAGCTTGACCCCGTATCTGGCACGCTTGCTGGGAAGGTACTGCTTGAAAGACAAGCGGCCAGAAAATTTAATCAGGGACTCATCAACGCAGACAACTTGATCGGGAGTAAACAAGGCTGCAAAACGTTCGTTGAAGTGGTTTATGAGGGGCCGAATTTTATAGAGCCGGTCGTATTCAGGGTCCCCACGTGGACGACAAAGTTCATTGTCGTTGAAGTGCATGAACCGCAAAATCTGCTCGTATCGTGCCCTGGACATGGAGGCAGAGAACACGGGCATGTGGTCAATTGGGTGCGTGGACCAATAAGCACGCAATGACGGAAATTTATGTGTGCCCATGTTGAGGGAAAGGCCCAGAAAGGTCTTAAATTCGGAAACCGTAATTGGTTTCCAATTTCTGGCAATTTTAGGCAACTGGGGGTTAGCGGCGATAAATTGACCAGCATATAAATTACTCTGGTCCACAATAGATCTATAGAGATCTTCCGTGAAAAACAGCGAATAAAAATCAATTGGAATAAAATCAGCTGTTTCCACCTGAATACCGGGTTGGGCAGTGAATGGGGGAAGTACGGGTTCTGCTGAAGTGGTGGGGACCCAATCAGGATAGGCAAATTCTGCAGGAAGGGCAGTATGGGCACGACGGGCCTGCCTTTGTCTTCTTGGTGGCAGCGGGACACTACTTGTGCTTGCCCCCTCGGCAGCTTGAACTGCACTTATGGGACTCGCCACGTCACCAAGTGTTACTGCAGTGCTGGATGTACGTCCAGGCTGTACTAGGCCGCTGGTGCTTGCCAGTTCACCAGAAGGAATAGCGGCGCTAGTACTACTCTGCTCCATGATACGAGAGACCTGCGGTTCTTGCTCCTCAACAACCTCAGAAGATCGGGATCGGGTACACCTGACCTTAGCAGGGACCTCAACTTCGTCGTCAGAGCTATCTGACGTGGGGCCGCTGACGTCACTGTCTTCTACGGGAAGATATTCTGAGCCTGAATCTGACAGATACGTGACCTCCTCTTCACTATCTGTCATGCTCAGAATCTCGTAGGCCTCTTTACTAGTGTACCTTCGTCTTGCCATTTTGGGCTCTAAATTTAGGGGTACACTAGTAAGATTCACAGGAAAAAAAGCACCCGACTGTCGTCAGCAAATATATCAAACGCTACAAAAAAACTGTTAGCGATCGCAGGGATCAGGCCTGTCTCTGCGAACGCTGCAGTTATGTGTGTTGTGTTTGGTAAGTGACAGTGATCGATCGATACTGCACTTGGGTGGGCTGGGCTGGGCTGGGCTGGGCGGAGGGGATAAACGCAGGCGCTAGCAGGTATCTGGGCTGATCCCGCTAACTCTGCGTTTTTGGGAACCCTAAACCGCTGGGGATGCTAGTATAGATCTGATCAGATACTATACCACTAAGGGGGGTGTATGCTTTGCGCGTGGGTGTTAGCGTTACTGGCACTAACCTAACACTGCCTGGGGCGACGCAGACCCTCTCTGGCGCTAAAACCTAATTGATCTCACCCGCCGGGCGATCAGGGGGGTTAAACCTTTATTGGGTTATATACGGCGGGTGCCCTGATGCTATAAAAAGCAAACTAATCAACCAGCGTCACCCGTAACCTTTATATGGTGATCACTGGTGAAAGGGTTAACTAGGGGCAATCAGGGGGTTAAAACCTTTATTAGGTTAAATATGGGGGTACCCGACGCTATATAAAAACCTGACGGGTAACCTAAATAACTAAATAACTTACTGGCTAACCAGTGACACCAGTGACGCTTATACGGCGATCACTGGTGAAAGGGTTAACTCTAGGGGCAATCAGGGGGTTAAAATAATATATGGGGGTACCTGACACTAATAAAAACCTGCGGCGAACCTAAAAAAAAATAACTGCCTATCTAAAACACCAGCGACACGAATACAGCGATCGGAAAAACAATCGCTTAGTGACGCTGAAGTTAGGGGGTGAAAGGGTTACCTGGGGGGTGATCAAGGGGTTAAACCTTTATTAGGGGGGGGGGGTTAGGGGGCTACCCTGGACCTAAAGGGGCCTAATCCTAACTGCCCTGCAACTTTTTACAATCACAGATGACACTAAATGCAGTGATCAGTAAAATAAATGATCACTGCAATCAGTGACACTGTGATTGGGGGCTTTGGGGTGACCTGGGGGGTGATCTGGGGGTGACTGGGGGGTGATTTGTGTGCCTATGTGTACCTACGTGTCAGTGGACTGTTGGAGCACTAACCTCTGTCTTCTCTCCTCGGCGCCGGGAACGAAAAGACCGCGGCGAGGGAGATGACATCACTTCCTCCAGCCTGTGTTTACATCACATGGCAGAGGAAGCATTTTCATTGGCCGGGAGCGATCGCGAGGGGGGGGGCGGAATCGAGCGGCCGCCCCCTCATGCCTGATTGCTCCCGAACACTTAACGGCCGCTCACTGCAGTGAAGGGGGGTCCGGATGGACCCCCAACTGCACAAAGGCGATCACGTAGATCTACGTGATTCTGCCTGTCGGTGCCATTCTGCCGACGTAAATCGGCGGTGGGCGGTCGTTAAGTGGTTAAAGGGGTTGTAAACATTTGTGTTTTTTCACCTTAATGCATCCTATGCATAATAAGCTCATACTAAATATTTACCCATATCTGTCTATTATGTTGGCACAGTTGCAATATAATGCTTTCACATCTCCATATAAGGACACGTCCATTAATAAAGCTTTATGCCGCGTACACACGATCATTTTTAATGTCATTTTCAAAAACAACGTTTTTCTCGACGTGATTTTTCTTGTTTCCTCTCAAGCCTGTCTTGCATACACACGTTCATTAAAAAAAAACGCTCGAACAAAGCGCAGTGACGTACAACACGTACGACGGCACTATAAAGGGGAAGTTCCGTTCGAATGGCGCCACCCTTCATGTTAGTAAAGTTTGTTGAGCGACGATTCACGCTTTTCAGCCTCGTGCTTTTCAGTCCGTTACAGCGTGACGAATGTGCTATCTCCAATACAAACGCTAGTTTTACCAGAACGAGTGCTCCCGTCTCATACTTGATTCTGAGCATGCGCGTTTTTTTTCCCCACGTAAAAGCATACACACTACGTTAAAAAAAACTACGTGAAAAACGACGTGAAAAAATAGAGCTGGTTCTCATTTTTTTAGGCCATTTTTCACGTCGTTAAAAATGCTCTGGAGCCTACACACGATCGTTTTTAATGCCCAATTTAAAAAATTGCATTTTTAACGACGTGAAAAACGATCGTGTGTACGCGGCATTATGGAAGAAAAACCTTCATTCCTTCCAAACTACTTTTCAGGAACCCATGGATCCAATCCATACACTAAATACAAAAAATATGAAATGTTTTTCTGTTCTTGCTGAACACCACTAAGATCATCATCCTGAGGCGCTGGAAATTCTCTGTAAAGCCGAATCTCCCCAATAGGGACACCGATATCAATACAACCTGACAGAGTTTCTAACCCTTTATTATGTAGTTGATTCTTTATCCTCAGTAAGAACTTGTTTGCACCAGCAGTGTTGGGCTGTGTTGCCACAACAAAAGAACTGTCCTATGGTTTAAGTTGACACTGACGTGCTGAAAAGAAACATGTTGCGTTTTTTATGTTCCACCATACTGTAACACATTGTAATGAGTTCCAATGCATACTAATAGCATACATTCCACAGCACGGCTTACAAACTTTTGCAGACTTGCAGTTGTAATAAAAAAGGTTGAATTATATTTTAAGCATAAAAATAAGAAGAAAAAAATGTATAAAAATAGAACTCTTTATACAGCGGATGGAGCATCTGACAGCTGCCCTGGGGGATAGAGAGGAGGACCACAATACTAGCTGGACAGACTGGAATCTGTTCCGATTCTCAGACGAATACAAGCCCTACTTTTGAGTGACTTGCTCTAAGGAGATCTGAGGGTCTTGGGCCGTCGACCTTGCCAGAACTTTCTACCCTCCCCTGCCCCTTACTTCCTCTGTACTGTTCCTCTTTTTAGCCTTTCTTATCTTTCTTTCCCTTATTGACACCCACACCTCTGGTGTCGTCCACTTTCCTTTCCTAAAAAAGAGAAAATTCTCATGGTTTGCGGTTTTCCACTGGTGCCACCCCTGCGAATCCGGGCCTAAGTGCAATGTTCAGTTTTGGCCCCCGGGATAGCAGTGGCTCATTACCTGTTAACAAGGGATAAGGATGTTCTGCCTGTCAGGTTGTCATTCTTACACCTTATGGTTCCTATTTAATGGTATACATCCAATGACATTAACTCTCTAATCAGTTGGGTAGGTTCTCACTGGGGTTCAGATTAACGTACAGGATATATCTGTTGTGGAGTCTTTAGACCACAGGTTCCTGAATTACCATGACACTTTATTGCAACCTTGACTGTTATGTCATTAATGTACTTAGAATTTTTTTTTTTTTTTTTTTTTGAGGGGTTACTGTTAAAGCCTGTCATTTACTGTTATAGGTCGATGTATGTGATATTATGCCACTTTGTGTAAGCCGCATACCTTAAATAAAGATAAAAAAAAAGAACTCTTCCAGAAAAGAACTTGACAACTTAAAAAAATATTTTATGCATAAAAAAGTAACACCTTGATACAATTTTAAAACTAAGGCCAAGTGGTGTCATCATTATATCAGATTAGTAGTAGCAGTAGTTGTAAAAAATGAAATAATAGTTTTTTGCAGTCTGGAAGTCCTAGTATTGTTTTGCAAAACCTCTACGGTGTCAGTGATTAGATCCCTATCACGCTCTTGTTTTTTTTTTATAACATATGTTTTCCTATCAAACAACCTTTCAAGATTAGTAGTCCACTAATTGAGATGTGCTTCACGGAAATGAAACCCAGGTTGCTTGCTCTTTTTCAGTCTGTAAACATCAACGGTAACAATCAGAACTCTTCTCTGTGCCTAGCAACTGTATGCCCTTCCAATAAAATGCTCCAACTTGCATCTGGTTGGATATTTCACAGTACACGCCTGACAAGTTAAGTGGTACCGTTCTCTACACAAACAAGGGCCTGTTGACATTTTGCACTTTCACGTATTCTGCAAACAAACACAAAGGACACCATTTAGCTATAGCAATCTTCGTTTCTTTAGTTTTATTCATTCTAGCAAATGTGTGCCTGCTCATTAATAGGTTATTTTAGGCCAAATGGTTTTGGCCTCTTGTAATTCAGCACAGTGGTATGCGTTACCACTATATCAGATAATATTTTAGCCGGACAAATACTTCTGAATTAAGTGTATCATTTAACTAATATGATTATAGGGGTAGACCTAGAGTTAAGGGAAGTGTAAGAGGATGCAGCATGGTGGCTGAACATGGACATAGGGGTGGGGGGGCATAGAGCAATGGCTGAGCAAGGTACATTAGTAAAAGCTGAGATGAGTAGTTCAGAAAGGAAAGAGACAGAAGGCAGAGCCTAAGTCCTGGGAAGAGTGTATAGTACCCTCTTAGAGAGGTGCTAGGGTTATGTACATTTAGTTCTGGCTCACTGTATCCTGTCGAGCTGCATTTCCTTGATATTCAAATTTAGTTTTGGCTCACGCTAATCAATGTGGCTGTGTTGATTGTTCTCGCCCATTCTATGTTTCAGTGGTTGCAGAATTGATTGCTTCCCCCTGGCTGGTCCAGAAATGTTCTGGAACTTAGTGGGCAGGAAGAGTCTCATCAGCGGCTGAATATTTCGTAAAAGGAGAAAGATTTATTCGATCTGAAGAGAAACCAGAGTATAGCGGCTGAATATTTAACACAGTGTATAGGCCTTTTGGTGCCACATTCCAGAATACAGTTATCTTGATTTAGCGGCTGAATATTCATACAGCCCTGGCCAATCCCTGTGGAGAGGTGCCCAGATGGTGACTGGGAGGCTGTATAAATACTCTGAGACTGAGAGCAGCCTGATCTTTTTCCCTGAGGAGGAGATCACAGCCTAGGGGAGGTGGGCTTCTGCCCCCTTAGGCCACACTGCTATGTGCCTGCGGGTTTGAGACCTCAATGTGGCTAGCTGGAGGCCTGTTGCTGAAAGTTGCTGAAAGCTGACTGAAGGATTGTCATCCGAGCATCTAGTCTGGTAGCATGGGGTGAAAGTGTCTCAAGCACATTGGAAGGAGGCAACCAATTTTCAAGGACTTAGTGAATACAGACTGGTGATAGACATTCTAGAGACTGTGTGCTGTTGCCATCCTTCTTTTGCTAGAGTCAGTGGGTTTAAAGGGGACATTGTGTCCTGTGTCCTGAAGAGTTCAGTCTGTTGTATTCTAAGTAAAAGGACTCTGCTCGGACTGTCCAGAGAGGAGGATAAATCTCTTCAAGTTGCTACTACAAAGCCTAGTCCATTCTTTATTTGTGCAGGGACTTGGCTCACAGTTCTACAAGAAAAAGTTCAGTACCCTCAAGTTAGTGCTAAGCAGTGGTGGCTGGTGCTCAAAATTTTTGGGGGGGGCGCAAACAAACTGAAAAAAAAACATCAATTGCAGCCACTGTGCCTATCACACGCAGTTACTGTGCCCATCAAACGCAGCCACTGTGCCATCAAACGCAGTCACTGTGCCCATCAAACGCAGCCACTGTGCCCATCAAACGCAGCCACTGTGCCCATCAAGTGCAGCCACTGTGCCCATCAAGCGCAGCCACTGTGCCCATCAATCGCAGCCACTGTGCCCATCAAACGCAGCCACTGTGCCATCAAACGCAGCCACTGTACCCAGAAATTGCCGCCACTGTGCCATCAAAGGCAGCTACTGTACCCATCAATTTCTGCAAGTGTGCCCATCAATTGCTGCCACTGTGCCCATCAATTGCCACTACTGTGCCCCATCAATTGCTGCTAGTTTGCCCATCAATTGCTGCCACTGTGCCCATCAATTGGCGCTACTGTGCCCCATTAATTGCTGCCACTGTGCCCCATTAAGTGCTGCCAGTGTGCCCATCAATTGCCGCTACTGTGCCCCATCAATTGCCGCTACTGTGCTCCATCAATTGCTGCTACTGTGCCCCATCAATTGCCGCTACTGTGCCCCATCAAATACTGCCCCAGTGTGCATCCCCTGCCCGGCACTTACCTGTCTTGGGTCACGGAGCTGTCTTCCACGCTCCGAGTCCTCTCCCGTCCTCTTCCCATTCTCTTCCCGTCCTCTGCTATGATTGGATGCCTGTTAGGTGTCCAATCACATCGCCTGTCGCTTCAGCCAATCAGGTGACAGGTAACCAGACCCGAGCACCTGATTGGCTGAGAGTCGGGTCAGTGTTAGTAAAGCTATTTATTCACTTCCCTAACACAACACTAAGTAAACAGCGAACGCACAGCATTGCGCCCGCTGTTTACCATTTTGGAAGCCTAATAGAGCCTATGGCTCTAATCAGGACACCTATTAGAGCCCACGGCTCTAATCAGGCGCTTCCAAAAACACCCCTGTCGCTGTAATTCTGATGCCCGGCGCCCGACAAGGGGCCGGACACCTGAATAGGGGGCGGCAGCGGCGACCATTGATAGATTCATGCAATGCATGAATCTATCTATGGTGGTAGAGGGGTGACAGCAGAGAGGGGAAGGCGCTCCTGCGCCCTTTATGGCCACACCGCCACTGTTGCTAAGGGTTACTGGAGTATCCTACCTGTCCAAGTTTTAGTTAAAGCATCATAAAAGCATACCCCTAGACTGGATAATGAGCCAGAAGAGTGACTGGAACTGTGTGCTTGTTTGTGAAAAAGCTACTGGGAAAAGGATCCGGGCAATCCACCTAACAGCTGTTACGAGAGTAGTGTTACAAGCGTAAAAAAGGGAAGGCAGACTGTATATGATCATGGACAAGGGCAGTGAAAGGAGGAAGAGTCTGAACTGACCAAGTACTGTACCTAGAAGGGTGACAAAGAAAAGAAAGAAAAAAATAGAAGACCATGGACAGGGAAAGAAAAGGGTGACAGAATTGTGAGTTGATCAAGTACATTGGATGGTGAGAGAGAAGTAAGAAGGTGAATACCATGGACAGGGAAAAGTGAAAGGAGGCAGATTGTTAGATGATTATGTAACTAGGAGGATGAGAGAAAGAAGATAGAAAGAAGATTATCATAGATAGAAGGAAGTGAAAGGCAGTGTTTGAGCAGACCAAGTACCTAGGAGGCTGAAAGAGGAAAAAGTCGATATTCATGGGCAGGGGGGAGTCAAAGGAGGCAGCACTTGAGATGATCATCTACCTTGAAGAGAGAGAGGGTGAGCGAGAGAAGGAAGAAAGTAGATGATCTTGGATAGGGAAAAAAGAGAGAAGACAATTGGGTATGAAAATAGACAGTGGATAGAGAGGTTGCAGAGGGGGAGCTGTTCTTGGACTGGAGAGTGAAGAGACAGCAAGATAAGACGTAGCTGATTGTGGATGGAAGCGAGGGTTCATGTATGAATTATTTATCTTTTATGAGGGTGGAGAAATGACAGTTCATTCCCTTTCTCCCATGGTGTGAAGGTGTGGTTTAGCTGTTTACAACAGACGTTACACATTTCCAAGGAAGTGTGGGATTTAACTAAAGGTAGTGTAGTTACTGAAGAGGGTGCGCCCCCGAAATAAAAAGTAATAATAATAATTTAAAGTAGGCTTAAAGCATTATAATATACTTTTCTGAGCTAAGAATACACACTTTTGTTAAAAGATTTTTTAAACCAGGGTTTATTTTTATTTTTTAATATACCAGAAACTGTTAATAAGGAAATAAGAAGGTTTTGAGTTTAGATTCTGTCATTTTTTCTGAATCATCACTTCAACATTATTGTTTTAAAGCATTATTAACATATACTGTATGTTCTTTTACTTTCAAAATATTTTATTTTCATAAGATAAAAAATACAGAACATTACATCATGTTATATAAAAATAAATAAAAATAAAGAAAAAAGATTATGTTTAGGAATAAACAAACATTAGTCAATAAATGGATAAAATAATAAAAACATCCTAGAAAAAAGGATAGATTCATGTAAGCAATCAAAAGTTTGTCAGGGGGAGATCTCTTCATCCTTATAATATAATGGAAGGGATAAGGGAAACCCTCTCTCCTTGGTAACCTGGAGCCCCTTATCGGGAACTAACTGCTCCAGGCATAGAGACCTCCTTCTGACTCTTATGCCCCATACACACGATCGTTTTTCATGCCGTTAAAAATGCCATAAAAAAAAATGGCCATTAAAAATGATCGTGTGTAGGCTCCAGAGCATTTTTAACGACGTGAAAAACGGCCATTAAAAATTTCAAACATGCTCTCTTTTTTCACGTCGTTTTTCATGTCGTTTTTTTTAACGACGTGAAAAACGATAGTGTGTATGCTTTAACGACGTGAAAAAAAAACGCGCATGCTCAGAATCAAGTATGAGACAGGAGCGCTCGTTCTGGTAATGGAGATAGCACATTCGTCACGCAGTCACGGACTGAAAAGCACGAGACTGAAAAGAGCGAATCTTCGCTCAACAAACTTTACTAACATGAAGGGTGGCGCCATTCGAACGGAACTTCCCCTTTATAGTGCCGTCGTACGTGTTGTACGTCACTGCGCTTTGCTTGAACATTTTTTAAAATGATGGTGTGTACGTAAGACAGGCTTGAAAGGAAACAAGAAAAAAAATGACAAGAAAAACGTCAGTTTTAAAAATGACATTAAAAATGATCGTGTGTATGGGGCATTAGGCTGGGTTCACACTGATACGACACGACATTCATCCGACTTTCATCCTACTTTGCTCTGCGACATCAGTCCTACATTGATCCTACATTGGTCCGACATCCATCCGACATTCATGAACAGGATACTACTTTGATCCGACTTTGTGATAGTCTGACTTGTCCTTTGACCAATCAAAACAATCCCAGGGTGAGATAAATTCCTTTTACTGCTGCTGTAATCACCATGTCGGATGTCAAATGTCGGATGGTTAGGACAAGGATCCTACTTTGATCCGACTTCAATGATATTCAATGGGCTGAAGTAGGATCAAAGTCGGACCAAAGTAGTACAGGGAGCATTTTCAAAGTCGGACCGACTTGTGTCGGACCAGTTAAGACGGCTCCCATAGGGAAAAATTGATTTTCACATGTCATGCGACATGAGCTCCTAATGTCGGAGCGTTTGTCGGACCAGTGTGAACCAGGCCTTAGGCCCCGAGAAGATTATCAGGGCCAACAGATCGGGATGGACTAAACAAGGCCGAACAAAACATTTGATAGTATCCCATTAAATCTAAATAAAAGAGACATAATGGGAAACTAGAATTCCCAGAAAAAGAGTTTCCATAACATACTTTATGTTCTTAAAGCCCAACTCTGGGTACTAAAAAAAATAAAAAAATACAGCCCTGGCTGCAATACTTACCTCATTTCCAGCGCCACCCCCTGTAGTAATTCCTTTCTGCCTTTAGTTGTCCTCGGTCTTTCTAGCTCAATGACACCCAGCATCATTTAATTTGGAGATCAGACGACATACTGCAGGGCTTAATGAACTTGGTCTCTGAGGGGGCATCATCATGGAAACCTGCACTCACTTCCTAATTATGCAGACGTGCCGTGACATCATTGCGTCAACTCCACTTTCTGTATCATTGAGGATCGCTCAGCACTGGGGAAAAAACGAAGGTTACCCTGCCTGTGACTGGCCTGAAGATATGTGAAAAAAGGTGGGTTTAAAAAAAATACAGACTGGGGGGGTCTCCAGGAAGGAAGGGGGAGCACTGGGGGTGAGAGGGTGGTGGGATTTAGTTGGGCTTTAAATTCAGTTTTAATGTGTCATTTCGGCATCGTCATGTGCGCCTTCACCAAATAAAACGAAAATATATTTTTTATTAAAGAAATCTGTAGTCTTCAAGCAAATACGTTTACTTTACACTGTTATTTTTTTTTAAGTAATGTTACAAAAACATTAAACTTGTCCTTTCACATATTTGCTTAATTTATGCAATTATTCTTATTGAAATGCGATAATAGATCACATTATAATCCATTCCCCATGGTAACAGTGATGTCATAAATCCTGGATTATTCTTTGGCATGTGCTAGTGACATAAATGTGTAAAAATAGATGTCCTATATTGTTAGACTAGGGTTATATAAATCACGCAGGTGACTGTAGTACATATACTTAAACAGATATTAAACTTGTGTAGCGGCCTCCTCAACCCCCTCTTTGCATCAGCTTGTCTTTCTCTTGTCTAGGGGTACCTTAGAGGGGAGAGAGCGGGGTCACCACGCCAAGCCTTCACCACATGTGTCCGTGCGGTGTAAGCAAAGTTCTTTCTCTACCTTCGGGTCAGTTTTGTGCACCTGGAGTTACCTTGAACAATGTCCACCAGAAAAGAGCCCCACACCATTAAAGTCCAACACTCCTTTATTCTTCTCGAGTGAACAGCATAATCAGTTAGACTCCCTTAGAGAACAGAACAAACAAGGAGGTGTGGATGCGAGTAGGCCCAGACACAATGAACTCTCCACTTTCCTTCCTGAAAGTGGGCTGAGGTCTCCTAGCGAGGGGGGATTTTCCTTCCAGGCGGTCTCCGATGGGAGCCTCACCTGTCACTGGCAATCTGCTGCACCCGGTCTTCAAGTGAGGAGCTCCCCCCGGTCCATTACGCCTTCTGGATTCGGGTACCCAATCCCTGGGTTCCCAAGGACCTCCTTCCCTCGCGGAACTCAGTGTTGGGCACTGAGCTCCAGACCTCCATCCGAGTACCTCACCCCGGGCTAAAGGTGCCTGGGATGGAACACGATCTCCGGACGTCCTCTAGGCCTAGGCCACCTAGAGGACCGACACGAACCACATGCCGTCAGGCTGAAGGTGCCTGGGACTCGACCCCGTGACAAAGATGGCCGGCCCCTTTATACCCTCTCCCAGCAAGCACGATGGGTTCCCCGCCCCACCATACCGCTGCCGAGGGAGGACAAATAGGAGGCACAGCACACAATGATGGTTCAACCCCAGCCCGAGGCGACAGCAAGGACCACTGGACCGCAAGGAACTGCACATCACTGGTGTCTCTGCCAGTTTGAATTACACCCGGGAAAGTACATACCCGCTACACTTGTATACTTTACAATTTTGTGAAAATAGTGCAGCGCTGCGTATCTATAAATCTTATATAAACAAATAATTATACATTCCATAAAACAATTTCTGAAAAATAAAACAAAAAAAGTTCATATGTAGGTTTCCAAAGCTGTCACCGCTGTGTAAAATCGTATTTGAATGGATCCAATATTCAGTGCACACCACCACCTGCTAAAATGCCTGCTTACCTCAAGGATGAGTATAAAACTCATAGACAGATCACTCCTCGTGTCCACCATGATCAATCCACTTTACCAATGGTAGTAATTCCTACAGTCCCCAGACTGCACCTCTGTGTGGGTAATCAACGTTTGAATTGTCTCCAAACACCACCTTCCTCCATTCGCTTCTCAATAATCCATTCCACTTATATTTCCAGGGGTTAAGGACATGAAACAAAAAACACAAGTACCATAGTGTTCTCTGCTTTAAATTTATTAAAAAAGCCCCCCTAAAAAGTTACACTTACAAGAAACAACAATAAAAACAGCATGTATCAAATAACCAGCTCATTCGGCGCAGATCTAGACTCACGGTGCTTCGCCTGACATCACAGATTCAACTCCTCCCCTCTAAACGCGTGTCGGCCTCTCATTGGCCTTCATCATTGTTCTACTGATGAATTATAATGCTCACTGTTGTCATATAAAAATATATCTACATAAACAAAAAAAATTCCATGCACTTTAGCAAATGACCCCTTAAATTACAGGAGGTCCAACAGAGCTTCTAAAATGTAAAAAAAAAAAAAGGTATATCTTCCAATAAGCTCAATCTTCCCACTCAAAGGTAAACTACTCCACTCCTTCCTTGCAATTGCAAACAACCATAATTCATAAATAGACCTCTTACAACAGAAAAGGTCTATTACTGCATTTGTCATCAAGGAAGGAAAGGAGGTTCCCGAACTTCTCATAATCAACTGCAACATTCAATTTTGAAAGGATTCTCATCCACCATTTCTTCCCTAGATTACAATAGCTAAAAGAAAAGGATAAATCATAGTGCTCACTGTTGTCATATATATGAAATATATCTAAATAAAATTGCTCAACTCACAAAAATACCACGCTTCATGTAACAAACAAGTACAATAATCCAAAGTATTTGTTAAAATGTCTTTACATTTTGTGCAGTAATTCAGTGTGTTCACTCATATATACAAATATATAATGTACATATAAACACCAAAACACAAAAGAGAAACGAAAGGGAAAAAAAAAAATATATGAGGAAGGGGAGAAATAAATTAGGGCAGCCATAAAACAGTCAAAAAAAGATTTTATAAATCGCTAATAAAACAATGTCATAAAACAATGAGTTTAAACTTGACATTCAGACCCTTGCGGGCCAGGACCTGAGTTTAAAAAATCCATCAGGACTCCTGACTAAGGTGTCTAATAAAATTGCCCCAATGGCAATGTTTTTTTGACCTTTTCAACTCCCCAATATTTCTTAAGTGAAGTCTGAATCTTTCCCGAGCCTGGACAGGCTGAATAATGTCAGCCAACAGTGGGCTTTAGCCCGCTGTCGGCTGAAAATGGGTTGGAGGAGTGTAGAAGGAACTGCACTCCTGTGATCTATAGGAGATGCACAGCCAAAATAGCTTTGGCTTTACTTCTCCTTTAGCCCCCGTTCACACCAGGGTGACTTGTCATATGATTTGACAATTTAAAATCACACCCTATTTGTGCCTATGGAATCAGTGAAATCAGTGCAACTCTGACTTGCATCGATTTAACAAAGGTTCCTGCACTATTTTTGGCGATTTCATGTGCGACTTGTATTGACATCTGTGCATGAAATTGCACAGATGTCGGCAAGCCGACATGAAATTGCACTGATCGGTGGCTTTGAATGAATTATGAATTTATGACACTTTTTTTATGTAGCAGAAAATAAAAGCCGCTCTCAAAGCACACGTTCCAAATGATACACACCCTTGATAGGTGCAGGCTCTGCTGGGATCAGAGAACAAACGAATAAGCCTGGATGGCAGCACTCCGATACAACACCTTTATTAGGTTAAAATCCAGTGTACAGCAGTCGATCCATACAGTACAAAAAGGGGGATGCAAACAGCTTACATGTTTCACACCTGAATCTGGTGCTTAGTCATAAGTAATGTATTTTTATGTTTTGGCAAATTTAACCTCTTGCTTACTGGCCACTTTCATCCCCTTCCTGCCCAGGCCAATTTTCAGCCTTTAGTGCTATCGCACTTTGAATGACAATTGCGCAGTCATGCAGCACTCTACCCATATGACATTTTTTATCCTTTTTTTGAGACAGATACAGCTTTTTTTGGTGGTATTGAATCACCATTGGGGTTTTTTATTTTTTGCTAAACAAATGAAAAAAATAAAAAAATTGAGAAAAAACGTTTTCTTTGTTTCTGTTATGAAATTTTGCAACTAAGTAATTTTTCTTCTTCACTGGTGTGCATTGATGGGGCTGCACTAATGGGCACTGATGAGGCTGCACTAATAGGCACTGATAAGGCTGCACTAATGAGGCTGCACTGATGGGCACTAATGAGGCTTCACTAATGAGCACTGATGAGGCTGCATTGATGGGCACTGATGAGGCTGCACTGATGAGGCAGCACTGATAGGCACTGGTGAGGCTGCACTGATAAGGCGGCACTGATTGGCTGCAGCAGCGCTTTGCCGGCAACTCCGCGACGCTGCCCATTCATGTATACACCGCTCCTTCACCGCTCCAAAGATGCTGCTTGCAGGAGTTTTTTTTTAACGTCCTGCCAGCGCATGGCCAGCGCATGGCCAGCGCATTGCCTCAGTGTGAAAGCCTTCTGTTGTGTGAAAGTTTTTCAGGCGCTATTTTTAGCCCAAAAGCGCCTGAAAAACGCCTCAGTGTAAAGGGTCATAGAGTAATTAGCGCTTCGCTGTTATTTTGTTTTGACTTTTGAACTTGGGTGTGAAATACTTTCCAGTGTTGGCTGGATTCTTCATATGCAAAACATATGCCAGTTGATTCATATAAAAGTCCCACAGTAGTATGCATATGAATGAGCTTTGTGTACAAGGGCAGAAGCCTTTGTGGGACACAGCCACTGTGCTTGGGACAGCGGGAGTAAGGAAAAAATGCCAAAAAGAGTCCCACACAATCCAGGGCTGTTGGGAGGTACAGTGACTGTAGCCAATCAGCTGCAGTAACTGTTTGGGTATTCTGACAGCTGCAAGTTCTGTTTGTCAGAATACAATAGCCAGTGGGGGAGATTAGTCCATCTGCGCTGTTCAGCTGGATGAAGAAATCAGTTTGATTTCTTTCATTCAGCCTATGTGTATGGCCAGCTTTATTCAACATGGAGTAAAGCCTCGTACACACGACCGAGAATTTCTTCAGGAAAAAAACAGTCGTTTTTCCCTGACGAGATTCTTGAACAAGAATCTTGATCCGGCCGAGTGTACACACGCTCGATTCAAAAGAACCGCCGTTCTTTTGAATGGAACGAACGCAGTGACGTCATCGCCTACGACGAGCGTGCGATCGTCACATTCAATGCCATTGCCGCCATCTTGCTACACCCTACCTGTGCCTAGGAAGCTACCGTGCATGCGTCAAAGTCATTTCGAGCATGTGCGGGTTTCCACGGCGACAGGTAAGCGTACACACTCTCGGGTTTCTCGTCGGGAAACAGGCCGACGAGAATCCAGACGAGAAAATAGAGAGCAGGTTCTCTATTTTTCTCGTCGAGATTCTGGCCAGTTTTCTTGACGAGAAACCTGAAAGCCTCGTACACACGCACGGTTTACTCGGCCAGCAATTTTCTTGCTAGTTCTTGCCGTTGAAACCGGTCGTGTGTACGAAGCTTTAGACTTTTAACAAGCCTGCCAAACTGTTGACCTTGAATATGCATTACAAGTACTGATCTGTACATATTATGTTGTAGTATGGATTTCATAATGCTGTATGAATTAAGCAATGTTACAGATTTTAAATGGTCACTTCTCCATGTTTATATCATAAGCAGTCTATTTATTTCACAGTATGAAGCAGTTGATTTGGCACTCCACTGTGTGCACAGACTACTTATTGAGATCTGGCACGGTATAAAGGCTTCATAGTTTGAGAGTCTTGAATAACTTGGCTCCCATTGGGTAAAAACTATCCAGTAACAGAGTGGTGCTTGTACAACGCCTATGTTATTACTTTACTTCCCTGGGGTGGGTGCGTGCTTGGCATTTGTTGGTTTTTCATGTGTCATAAACCTTGCTTCTAAACACATGAGCACAACCTGAAACTGCTGTCACATTACCAACCGAATTGGGTCCTCTTGGAACATTAAGCACATGCAGGTGGAAAACAGAAAGGACGATGGTAGGGAGAAATCTAATATGCATCTAATGAATTAACTATTAAAGGCTAAGTTCACCTTTTTAAAAAATAAATAAAAATTTTGCAGTTAAAAATATGGGCCCTCCAAGCCCTCTGATGTGGCTCTTGACCTCAAACTGAATGCAGGGGTTTTGGTGTGCTTTCAGAAAGTGCACCACACCCGTGGGATATAATAGAAGTATATGGCAAAGAGCAGCTAACACGCAGGAAAGCCCCAGATGCACTGCGCTACACCTGCAGAACGGGTAAACTGCAGACCATCAATGTGAAAGTAGACTTATAGAGAGCTAAGGACAGTAAGGTTTCGTTTACAATTTAGGTTTGGAGGGCGGTAAAACCCCATAGGAAAGTGAGGGATTTTTCCTACTGACCACCAATGCAAGGGGGGCATACTTCTCACTGATTACCAATGTAAGAGGGGGGGGGGCATTCTTCCTTCTGGCTACCAATGTAAGGGGGACAGGTTTCCTACTGACCACCAATGTTAGGGGGGCATTCTTCCTACTAACCATTATTGTAAGGGAGGGAGACATTCTGATCACCAGTATAAGAGGGTCATTCCCAAACTGATTTAGGTCACTCATTTTGTATTGCAATATTTTTATTGAACACTTTCCTCATACAATGCAAACATTTAAACAGTATATCATGCACATAAAAGGTAATTTATGTTTATCATGGCAGAAAAATCTAATTTATTCCTATAGAGCAGCTATTTTCCACCTGGGTTGTGTGGAACACTGGTGTTCCGCCAGAGGTTGCTAGGTGATTCCTTGAGCTGTGGCTGACTGACCATTCATTTGATGGTGCCTGCATGGTTCATGGTCCAAAACCACCTGGCAAAGTCAACTGAGTGAACCAAATGATCTTTCACTGGAAGGGTTGCATTCCTACGGTCAACCAATGTAAGGGGGATATTCTTCCTACTGACCACCATTGTAGGGGAGACATTCTTCCTTCTGATCACCATTGTAAGGGGGATATGCTTCCTGCTGGCCATCAATGTAAGGGGACATATTTCCCACTCATAACTAATGTTAGTGCCCATTCCTTCTACTAACCATTAATGTTAGGGAGGCATTCTGTCTTCTAACCACTATTGTAAAGGGGACATTTTCCCACTGACAACCAATCTAAGGGAAGAGGGGCATTCTTCCTACTGAACACCAATGTAAAGGAGAAGGGGCATTCTTCCTACTGACCACCAATGTAAGGGAGGAGGGGCATTCTTCCTACTGGCCACCAATGTAAGCAGGACATGCTTCCTACTGACCACCAAAATAAGGGGGACATGCTTCCTACAGACCACCATGTTAGGGGGCATTCTTCCTACTAACCACTATAGTAAGGGTGCCATTCTTCCCACTGACCATCAGTTTAGGGGGCCATTCTGTCTACTGACCACCAATGCAAGGAGCCATTGTTCCTACTAACTACCAATGTAAGGGAGGCATTTTTCCTACTGACCACCAATGCAAGGCGGGCATACTTCTCACTGATCACCAATGTAAAGGGGGGAGGGGGGGCATTCTTCCTTTTGGCTACCAATTTAGAGAGACAGGTTTCCTACTGACCACCAATGTTAGGGGGGCATTCTTCCTACTAACCATTATTGTAAGCGAGACATTCTTCCCACTTATCACCAGTATAAGAGGGACATTCTTCCTACTGGCCACCAATGAAAGGGAGGCATTTCTTCCTACTGACCACCAATGCAAGGGGGGTATTCTTCCCACTGACCACCAATGTGGTATTTTTCCTACTCGTTCCCATTGGCCCCTAATGAATTGGTTTTAGTAAGGGTTCAATATGACCTGAAAATTATTTTAGAGGTTACTCTGCTGCTAAATGTTTAAGAAAGATTGCTATAAAGAATCCATCAATTATGCATGGTTGGAAGGACTCTCTTCGGGAATAAACTGGATTTTCCATGCATACAAGGAAGAAGCTGCTGCCTTGCCAGGAGACTTTGCTGTGTTGGCTGAGGGGCTAGGTTGCCTCCTCTTAAATGGGAACGGCCATCGATGGATCGAAATGTGGCTGGTCCCTACTGCATCTGTCAAATTTTGATCCATCTATGGCCAGCTTAAAGTGGGAGTAAACCCTCCTCTCCTATTCAGCTAAGGAAGCTGCCATCTTAGCCTCTGTTTGATCCGCAACTGCCATGATGCTGCACACGTAATCAGTTATGACTCCAGCCATTGGATGGTTGACAGTTTGATTTAAAGTGCAACCAATGTGACACTTAGCATTCCCGGCATGCCAGGAATGTAACAGTTTTTTTTAAATCATTAGATTGATGGGTTTAGTTCTGCATTAAAGCAGAAATGAACCTATAGATTTAAGTTTAAAAAAACTGTTACATTTCTAGAAAATGGCGGGAATGTAACTGTCACATTGTATGTGCTCTCATCCAAACTGTCAAATCATCCAATGGCTGGTGCCATAACTGATCTCATGTGCAGCATTGTGGCAGTTGAAGATTAAACAGAGGCCAAGATGGAAACTCCCTTGGCTCAAAACGATAGGAGGATATACTTTCACTTTAACCACTTGAGACCCGCGCTATAGACAAAAGACGTCTGCAGCGCGGCTCTCAAGTGCTGAGTGGACGTCCATGGACGTCCTGCTGTTTGTCTCCCCCTGCGCGCCGCCGAGGGCGCGCGGCGGGGGAACAGCTGTGCCCGCCGCGGTCACGTGATGCCGATGCGCGTGCCTGGCGGCCGCGATGTCTGCCAGGCACCCGCGATCGGCTGTGACAGAGGCAGGACGTGGATCTCTGTGTGTAAACACAGAGATCCATGTCCTGTCAGGGAGAGAGGAGACCGATGCTGTGTCCCTTGTACATAGGGACACAGATCGGTCACCTCCCCCCACAGTAAGAATCACAAATAGGGAACATAGTTAACCCCTTCCTCGCCCCTAGTGTTAACCCCTTCCCTGCCAGTCACATTTATACAGTAATCAATGCATATTTCTAGCACTGTTCGCTGTATAAATGTGAATGGTCCCAAAATAGTGTCAAAAGTGTCCGATATGTCCGCCGCAATATTGCAGGCCTGACAAAAATCGCAGATCGCCGCCATTACTAGTAAAAAAAAATATATAATAAAAATGTCATAATTCTATCCCCTATTTTGTAGGCGCTATAACTTTTTCGCAAACCAATCACTATACGCTTATTGCAATTTTTTTTACCAAAAAAATATAGAAGAATACGTATCGGCCTAAACTGAGAAAAAATATATTTTTTTTAAAAAAATTGGGATATTATTATAACAAAAAGTAAAACAATATTGTGTTTTTTTTTTTTTCTGTCTTTTTTTTTGTTTATAGCGCAAAAAATAAAAACAGCAGAGGTGATCAAATACCACCAAAAGAAAGCTCTATTTGTGGGGAAAAAATGATAAAAATATCATTTGGGTACAGCGTTGTATGACCGCGCAATTGTCATTCAAAGTGCGTCAGCACTGAAAGCTAAAAATTGGTCCGGGCACGAAGGGGGTTTAGTGCCCAGTTGTCAAGTGGTTAAGACTTGGGGGGTGGGATCAAGGAAACGAATCGTAACTCAATTTAAGTGATGTACCCATATTTACGTCAGCTTTTACATATATACATTATATACACAATTTAAAATTACATTTACCTTCTGAGTTCTAAGCAAAGCAACAAAATTTAAACAATATAAATCCCCAAAACACCAACAGATGCTGCTTAATTTCAAGCAAGGAAAGCCTGCTTGGAACAAACAATTGTGTAACAGGGCTTAAAGCTAAATCTAATGCCGCATACACACGACCATTTTTCTCATCGGGAAAAATAAAAAAAATTCTCTTTGATGAGAAAAATGACCGTGTGTGGGCTTTTGATCATTTTTCCTGACGAGAAAAACGTCATTAATCACGACGAGAAAAATTAGAACATGCTCTAATTTTTCTCGTCGTGATTCACTGCATTTTTTTCCGCTGCAGTTTTCCCATAGGGAAACACTGCCGGGGAGCCTACACACGGTCGTTTTTCTCGACCAAGAGAAAAAATGTCTGGAAAACCGGCCGTGTGTAGGGGAACAAGCTGTTCTTTGTTTTTACCGTCGATTTTCTCGACTGTGTTTTCACCGTTGAGAAAATCGATCATGTGTACGCGGCATTATACTAAATTATATATACTGTGGATATACACTATATTACCAAAAGTATTGGGACACTGCCTTTACATGCACATAAACTTTAATGGTATCCCAGTCTTAGTGCTTAGGGTTCAATATTGAGTTGGCCCACCCTTTGTGGCTATAACAGCTTCAACTCTTCTGGGAAGGCTGTCCACAAGATTTAGGAGTGTATCTATGGGAATATTTGACCAAAAGCCAAGGACCACTTGTGGAGAGCTTCAGAAAGACCTGGAAATAGCAATTGTTTCAAAGAAAATGCCAATATGTACTGTGACATACTGAAGCAAAGCATGATCCCCTCCCTTCGGAGACTGGGCTGCAGGGCAGTATTCCAACATGATAACGACCCCAAACACACCTCCAAGACAACCACTGCCTTGCTAAAGAAGCTGAGAGTAAAGGTGATGGATCGGCCAAGCATGTCTCCAGACCTAAACCCTATTGAGCATCTGTGGGGAATCCTTAAACAGAAGGTGGAGGAGCGCAAGGTCTCTAACATCCACCAGCTCTGTGTTGTCGTCATGGGGGACTGGAAGAGGACTCCAGTGGCAACCTGTGAAGCTCTGGTGAACTCCATGTCCCAGAGGGTTAAAGCGGAGTATCACCGGAATGTTTTTTTTTAAAAGCCATCAGCTACAAATACTGCAGCTGCTGATTTTTAAAAAAAGGACACTTACCTATCCAGGTCGCCCGCGACGTCGGCAGCCGAAGCCGAGCTACCGCTCGGCTCTCGGCTTCCCCCGCTGCCACCCTCGGTGAGGGAATTGGGAAGTGAAGCGCTGCGGCTTCACTGCCCGGTTCCCTACGGTGCATGCGCGTGTAGCGCTGTGCCGTCCTCACTGGTTCCCGTTGTGTTCTGGGAGCCGAGTGTTTCCCAGAACACAACGGGGGGTGACGTGAAGGGGCGGGACTCCCGCGGGAGTCTGCTCCCGGAAGTGGTGCAAATACCTGTTTTATACAGGTATCTGCACCCCCTGAAAGGTGCCAAATGTGACACTGGAGGGGGGGGGAGGGTTCCGAAAAGCGGAGATTCACTTTTGGGTGAACCTCCGCGTTAAAGCAGTGCTGGAAAATAATGGTGGCCACACAAAATATTTTAACTTTGGGCCCAATTTGGACATTTTCACTTACTCACTTTTGTTGCCAGCAGTTTAGACATTAGTGGCTGTGTGTTGAGTTATTTTGAGAGGACAACAAATTTACACTGTTATACAAGCTGTACACTCACTACTTTACATTGTAGCAAAGTGTCATTTCTTCATGGTTCATGGTCACATGAAAAGATAGAATAAAATATTTACAAAAATGTGAGGGGTGTACTCACTTTTGTGAGATACTGTGTGTGTGTGTATATATATATATATATATATATATATATGTTACAGGTACTTATATAGTGCAGTCAATTTACACAGCGCTTTACATATATATATATATAATTGTACATTCACATTTTTTTAATCCATTTAGCTGTCATGTGTTGTTGTGAATGTATCCTTCTCCAAGGCAACCTCTGCCATCAGATGATTAAGCTCACACATCTCTACTGACACTGCCAGGACTTGTCACAGTCATGTGTTCTCATCCACAACACTACTGATTGTTGATGATTCCATCGAACCCAAAGCACGACATAGGGCCCAGCATGGGGGGGGGGACCTGCCGTTCCTACACACCTATTGGTTAGTGTAGCCTCAGTCATCCAATAGGCGCTGAGAAGTGGTTTAGTCACGGAACCCACCCCCGCCCCGCCTCCTGTATTGCTCTCTGGTAAATAGCCAAGTCGTGGAGGCGGCGGCTCTAACATTTAGCGGCTATTGGCTGGCTTTCTCTGAGGGGCGGGAATAGTGGTAGCTGGTTGGTCGGCATTCTGTGGAGAATTCAGTTTGGATGTAGCAGTCGGTCCGAGGAGGATTACGTTTATCTGTGCCTGCAGAGGTATTCTGGTTGGTGCCATAGAAGGTGAGAGAACCCTGAGCTTTCCTGAGGCGGAACATTCCATGTAAAGTGTGTTCAGTATGTGTTCCCTTGTATTCGTGTATGTTGGGTGTTGTCCTGAGTGTGGTGGAATGTCCGGCCTATAGGGAGATAAGTTCCCTGCCCAGTGATAAGAGTGAGGTGTGATAGCGCTGTGTGCGGGGTGGGTGTGTAGGCTGTGACGTCACGCGGCTGGAACCTAGAACGTTCCAAGGTGATAACTGAAACCCCCCCCAGGACATCCCTATGTGTAGTGCTCCGAGCCATCAGTCATCGCAGCCTAGTGACACGGTGATCTCTATACAACAGGTTCATCTTGGTGCTGAGTGTATCCGTTTACAGTCATCAGAGCCTGGCCGCCATTGAATCTCAGCCATTGCCTGCATTCATTGGAGGGAATTTAGCAAAACTGGAGCCGCTGTGTATAGCAACCAATCAGCTTCTGTCTTTCGTTTATAAAGCTTAACCAAACAAGGTAGGAGCTGATTGGTTACTTTGTACAGCTGCTCCACTTTTAGATGGTCTGTATAGAGGACATATCCGTGACCCAGTTGTGATCACTGATCAGATCTGGCAGGCTTACATATCTCCTAGATGTTCACATGAAGGATTCAGGAGTGGAGTCTCACTGGACCGGAGCTGCTGCCAGATTCCTGTGTTCTAAAAGAGTATATAGGCAGTCCCCAGTTGTTGTCACAGTGATGGCTGGGGGAATATCCCATCTGCTACCATCACTGCGCTCCAATCTTCAGTGCAAATTCAAACCCTAGGACCTTACACTTTTTTTTTTTTTTTTGTCTGTTATTTTTTATTTATTTCAGGCATCAATTTATGCAGTGCTTTACATTCACATTGGTCCCTGCTCTCAAGGAGCTTACAATCTCTAAGGTCCCTAACTCGCATTCATGTATAGTAGGGCCAATTTAGACAGGATCCAAGTAATCTACCAGCATGTCTTTGGAGTAGAGGAAACCTACACAGGACCTTAGTGCTGCAAAAGTTAGCCACTGAATACCCTATTTTTATTTGAAATACTGCAACACCACATGCAGGTTAAAATAAAATGGCTTTGACTTTTATTACATTCTCCAGTGTGACATTTAAAAAAAGAAAATTAAAGAGGTAAAGTTTTCCTGTTTGTACCTACAGGTAATCCTATAATAAGGCTTACCTGTAGGTACTGTAAATATCTCCTAAATGTGCACCATTTAGGAGATATTTACTATACAGGTCCTTCTCAAAAAATTAGCATATTGTGATACAGTTCATTATTTTCTGTAATGTACTGATAAACATTAGACTTTCATATATTTTAGATTCATTACACACAACTGAAGTAGTTCAAGCCTTTTCTTGTTTTAATATTGATGATTTTAGCATACAGCTCATGACAACCCAAAATTCCTATCTCAAAAAATTAGCATATCATGAAAAGGTTCTCTAAACGAGCTATTAACCTAATCATCTGAATCAACTAATTAACTCTAAACACCTGCAAAAGATTCCTGAGGCTTTTAAAAACTCCCAGCCTGGTTCATTACTCAAAACCGCAATCATGGGTAAGACTGCCGACCTGACTGCTGTCCAGAAGGCCATCATTGACACCCTCAAGCAAGAGGGTAAGACACAGAAAGAAATTTCTGAACGAATAGGCTGTTCCCAGAGTGCTGTATCAAGGCACCTCAGTGGGAAGTCTGTGGGAAGGAAAAAGTGTGGCAGAAAACGCTGCACAACGAGAAGAGGTGACCGGACCCTGAAGAAGATTGTGGAGAAGGACCGATTCCAGACCTTGGAGGACCTGCGGAAGCAGTGGACTGAGTCTGGAGTAGAAACATCCAGAGCCACCGTGAACAGGCGTGTGCAGGAAATGGGCTACAGGTGCCGCATTCCCCAGGTCAAGCCACTTTTGAACCAGAAACAGCGGCAGAAGCGCCTGACCTGGGCTACAGAGAAGCAGCACTGGACTGTTGCTCAGTGGTCCAAAGTACATTCGGAAATCAAGGTGCCAGAGTCTGGAGGAAGACTGGGGAGAGGGAAATGCCAAAATGCCTGAAGTCCAGTGTCAAGTACCCACAGTCAGTGATGGTCTGGGGTGCCATGTCAGCTGCTGGTGTTGGTCCACTGTGTTTTATCAAGGGCAGGGTCAATGCAGCTAGCTATCAGGAGATTTTGGAGCACTTCATGCTTCCATCTGCTGAAAAGCTTTATGGAGATGAAGATTTTATTTTTCAGCACGACCTGGCACCTGCTCACAGTGCCAAAACCACTGGTAAATGGTTTACTGACCATGGTATTACTGTGCTCAATTGGCCTGCCAACTCTCCTGACCTGAACCCCATAGAGAATCTGTGGGATATTGGGAAGAGAAAGTTGAGAGACGCAAGACCCAACACTCTGGATGAGCTTAAGGCCGCTATCGAAGCATCCTGGGCCTCCATAACACCTCAGCAGTGCCACAGGCTGGTTGCCTCCATGCCACGCCGCATTGAAGCAGTCATTTCTGCAAAAGGATTCCCGACCAAGTATTGAGTGCATAACTGAACATAATTATTTGAAGGTTGACTTTTTTTGTATTAAAAACACTTTTCTTTTATTGGTCGGATGAAATATGCTAATTTTTTGAGATAGGATTTTGGGGTTTTCATGAGCTGTATGCCAAAATCATCAATATTAAAACAAGAAAAGGCTTGAACTACTTCAGTTGTGTGTAATGAATCTAAAATATATGAAAGTCTAATGTTTATCAGTACATTACAGAAAATAATGAACTTTATCACAATATGCTAATTTTTTGAGAAGGACCTGTATATGCTGATGTCATCGGCGCATGCACTCTGAGGGTACTGGGACGGGGGTCCATTAGCGGTAAAGCGCCGCTGCTAGTTTTAGTGGCCCATTTTGGGCACTAGCAGGGGGAGCTTTTAACTCCTGCTAGCGGCCGAAGAAAGGGTTAAAGGTGCCCGTGTTGCGGCGCTTCTGAAGCGCTTTATAGCCGTTTGTTGCCATGGGCAGGGGTGGTGTAGGAGCAGTGTATACACTGCTCCTTCACCGCCCAAAAGATGCTGCTTGCAGGACTTTTTTTTTTCCCCATTCTGCAAACGCACCTCTCCAGTGTGAAAGCACTCGGGATGCTGCTACTTGTGCCGTTTCTTCTGGACCCTGTGCTGGGGCTGGCGGTTTCCACGCATGCGAGGGAGTGATGTCGTCATGGCTCCAGCCAATCAGGGTGCCAAAGACCAGGAGAAACACCGGGGAAGATGTCGCCCGTCTCAGCAGTGTGCTTATTTATATCCATCTCCGAATGGAAATTTTGTATCCCCAGCAGCAATCCTCTCCCAGCTGGACACCACCATACAGGCTGGATAATAACCTCAGGAAATTCACAGGATTCCACAGTGCTTCACCTTTAAATTGACCTCCAGTATATCCAGTCCTTTCCCCTTTAAAGTGGTTGTAAACCCCTCCTTACAACTTACACCTACAGGAGGTAAGCCTAGATTAAGGCTTACCTGCAGGTGCAAGAAATATCTCCTTAACCTACACGGTTAAGGAGATATTTGCTTTTAAAAACCGGGCCGATGACGGCAGGCGCACTGCGCGTTGTCGGTTTTCTCAATGAAGACTGCCGGTTGTCTCAATGGAGAAAGCCGGTCCCGTGCGCATGCGTGTGACGTCATTGCCACTCCGACGCTGTGATTGGCGGGAGCGGCGATAACAAAGATGGTCTGAGTTGACATGGCGGCAGAGGGGGGCGAGAAACGCTTCGGAGGCTTCGATCTGAGGTAAGTGCCACATAATGAGCTAGTATGCTATGCATACTAGCGCATTATTCCTTTCTCTTGCAGGGTGTATGTTTATCTAAAAATGTTGAGGATGGTTTACTTCCACTTTAACTCTCTACTCAGACACATTACAAAAAGAAAACACTACGTAGTGCCTCACTTTTCAACTGTTTGTTTATTTACGCACTCAACCATAATTACTCACATTTTATAGATGCATACGGCACCAACAATCACAAGCATATGAATCTGTGCCGCTCTCCTGTCATTCACATGGATATATTTACTCATACAGTGTTCTTCTTGGCATTCTGTGTGTGATGTCTGAATAACCCCCACCCTACGTGTTTTGTCACAGGATCACGTGACTTTATCAGAGAAACACAAGGGGGTACACGATATAATTTGTAGTGGTGTTTAGCGCTATACTTTTTTTTTTTTTTTTTTTAACACATATAAGAGTTTGGTGGGTGGAAACTGCTATATGGTACTGAAGTGTGTTTTTTTTTTTTTGCACCACATTCTGGTGTGACTGGGCACTCGGTCTATACTTTCTTGTAACATTTCATAAAAACTTGCTGGCCATCGCTAAGTTCTACAATAACTCAGAGGGGTACCTAAAAGTATTTCACTGTTGTATTTTAAAGTTTTGTTTGCCAACCGCAATGGTATATAAAGTAAACCGTTTTCTTTCTCTTTTTAACTTAGTTTATTCCATTTGAATACACTGAAGAGATCAGATCGCAAGTTTTCTTTAAACTACACTCTGTTTAGACACGGAATGTCAACAGCGGTCTTGGTTACATTTGTAAGGCATGGAGGGTCACAGGTAAGAAGAGGAGCCTTGCTGAAGTCCCGCATATTACAAGAGAACACGCGTGTAATATCGGCCTGCCACTGCTCCAGTGTCAGCCGCAGATCGTTCTCATCGCGCTTTGACCCCGACAGTAGTGGGCGCCCTGCCACCTGGGACTCGTTTGGCATTTGGGACAATCGAATCGATGAACCTATTCAGCTTCCACCCAGCATTAAGTATGGCAAGCTCATTCCGCACATTAATTTATCCAAGGTTGGCTGTTCTACGCAGCTAGGGAAGAGGAAGGAAAACGAGGACCAGTTCGACTATGCCAAATTAACTGATAATGTCTTGTATTTTGCGGTGTATGATGGGCATGGAGGGGCTGGAGCAGCAGACTTTTGTAACAGATTCATGACACAGTACATCAAGTAAGTTTGCATTTATTTGTTGCGCTATTCAGTTAATGGAGTATTCATAATTTTGGTTGTGTTAATGTCGAATGTAGCGTAAGCTTATACTATGCCTATTTTGCCAACAGGGAGTTCCTCAAACAGGAAGAAGATATGGAAAAAGTGCTGACAAAAGCTTTTCTAGAAATAGATAAAGCATTTGAAAGACAGGCTCATCAATCTGTTGATGGTAAGTTCTCTATTTACATTGATCGAAAATCTACATTGGACACAGTGTAGGCAACTATAATCAGGTAGTGATGGGGGAAGGGTATTGCCTTACGGTATAGTATTGGTAGGATTGTTAAGGGAAGTTGTTAAATTAATTGTGACACTTGCGAGTCATTCACTGATGGTTAATCATTAACTGTATATTAAACATGAGCACTAGCTAGATTTATCTGCATTGAATATTGTGGGGAATATTGATTCCACATATGTTTCCTAATTTGTCATGGGTGATTATTTTTATTATAGTGTCTTAATATATATTACAAGGTTAGTGGGCCAGCCATGAGCTCTCAATAGTGATTACATGGATTGGTTAATTTTGTAGATCAATGTTTTGTTTAATAGGTTAATAGAAAGTCTATAGTGTTATGGAAATCCATCAGATTGTTTTATTTATGATAATATATGTTGACACAAATTTAAGTAGCGCATATATACACAGAGGTGTGCTGAGAAGCCTGCTTTTAACATTGCAATTGGCTTTAACATGGCAGCATGCTTTTGTAAAGGTCTAACCTATGATGTACTACACAGTATGAAACCATAACATATGCCTTCTCTGATGTGTGGATATGCATCTAACGCTACCTGAATGATTAAGTAGCCATTAGAATCGATATGAGTATTTATGTATCCCTATGCCCAAATTAAAATTAGAAACTTGATATTTGAGCAAAATACAGTATGGGCTTCCATTCAGATTATGGTTCGAAACAAAACTTTTACTGGCAGTGCTAGCTTTTTATTTGTAAGACTTGATGATAAAGAAAATGTTATGGTAACGCGATGGGGTTTTTTGTGCTGTAAACTTTTTTATGCTCTAAAATACATTGTACAATACATAATGGACATCATTATCAAATGTATTGATAATGGTCCTGAAGTAATAATGCTTAAGAAGATCTGTCCATCATCCCTGTGGGCTCGACCATATAATTACATAGGTTTGTTAGCTTTTAATGCAGTCTCTAAACCCCCCCCCCCCCCATAGACCTTTGCCTAGCTAATACACGAGACTTTGCCAAGTTCAGATATTTCCAATATCCTGTTAGACTAAAGTTGAATTGGCTGGGTATAAACTCTAGTCTGATCTTCTTCCATTGGTCTCTATTATCTTAGAATTGTAAAGGAAATGTGTGTCCATTGTGAAAGAGAGTAAGTTTGGTCAAAATGACTATCTGCCACCTTTGTGTAAGCTGCTGGGGTTCATTTTGGCCATTTTTTAATTTGTTTAAATTTCACGATTATACTAGATAGATGCTGTATATAGAAGGGGAACAAGTATTGCTTGTCTGTTCCAAATTCTGTGCAAGCAGGCTATTCATAGTATAGGCAGCCATTCTGTGAACTGGAATTCATCCTATCAGTTTACTTAGGACTCAATAAAACCATTTCAGCACGTATTCCATTCCATCCGTATTACATTGGCAGTTTTCAGTTTATGGCCTCTCCATTCTGTGCAAAAAAATTGAGTTTTTTAAAATGATTGAATTTGTTACAAATGCTCAAGATTTTTGATGAGCGTGTCTCCCCATATAATGTTTGCCATTTAGACCCCTTTCACACTGAGGTTTTCAGGCGCCTTGGTGCTAGAAATGGCACCTGTAAAGCACCTGAAAACCGCCTCCCATTCACGCTTTGGAAGCACTAACCATTAATTTCAATGTGGCTGTATACATCGCTCCCAAACCACCCCAAAGATGCTGCTTGCAGGACTTTTCCAAACGCACCACTCCAATGTGAAGAGTTACACTGAAATGAATGGGAGGTGGTTTTTAGGCGCTTTACAGGTGCCATTTCTAGCGCCAAGGTGCCTGAAAACCACCTCGGTGTGAAAGGGGTCCAAATGGCAAACCCTTCAGTTGGTAGCGGGGGTTAAAAGCGTCCTAGTGACCGAACAACGCTGCTTAAACAGCGCTAAAGCGCCGTTAAAACGAGCGGCACTTTAGTGCGAACACACGGGCGGTCTTAGTGTGAAAGGGTTCTAACTGCTTATTTTGCTCTAATTTAAATTATGCTCGCTTTTTCATGTGGTGCTAGAACATCCACTGGTATACATATAGAGCACACTAATTTATCAATTTTACTTCTAGAAAAGAGGAGAGGCACATGAGTGATGATGACCACAGTTCACTTGTCAGTTCAGTGTATTTTAGAGCTTACTAATTCTATGTTTCTATATAGATAATTTACCTATTGTTAAACAATGCCAATATATCTTATATATTTTTTTTAAAAGAAATGAAATGCTCGGCTTGCAACACTAAGGAGACCTAAAAAGCTGCAAATAAAAAAATGGTAATTTTTATATAGTTGTAATCGGTATGACTTTAACAAAAAGCTGTTATCACTTAAGTGAAAATGGCACTAAATATAGGGTGTTTAATCCTACACACTTTGAATAGTTGGAAAAAGATTTGAAGAGGGTTTTCCTGGCTAAATCTAAAATCTGACTGATGCTTCCCCTTGTAATTTAAAAATACCAACGTCAAGGGTGATTCCAGTGGGGACCCAGACTGTAAATTCCCAATTTTTCTCCATATGTTTAAATGACAAATACCTACTAAGTAGCTGAGCCCTTGCTGACCTCTGTTGCTGCAGGTACTCTGGAGCAACTCCTCCAATTTACAACAGAAGCTTTGAAATTGTGAAGGTTGTTCTCTCAGCAGCTCTGTTACAAACTCCATCTCTCGGCAATGACCAGGCCACCCTTCCAGCCTTCTAATCTGAACAATAGAGCAGGTACTCTGGGAGAGGTGATGAGATAATACAAGTTCAGAGCTTCTGTTGTGAGCTTTGAGGATAAAATTGTTCCACAGTGCCTTTTAGCAGAAAAAGTCAGAACTGGTTTAAAAGCAACTTTACTGTTTGGTTATTTGCAAATTCTTGAATGGTCATAGCCTGGCTACAGGCTCACTATTAAATCCTCTTATCTTTCAGGTATACTGTTTTGGGATGTGCTGTCTAAATACCAGGTCTTGCCATGTGTATGAAAGTAAATAATCCCTTGTGTCTGAGTTCTTTGAACAAAAGATGGGTAGCACTTTGATTTACTCTGGGAGTCCCCTTGGAATAACGCATCAAGTGATCAAGCTATAGCTTTGTTTACTTCTACGTTTTCTTTCCATTCATGCAATGCATTGTTTCTTGCAGCTTTTTTTCCTCATCTTGGTGTTGCAGTCCTGTTTTGTTTGATAACCCCCCTGGGTGAATTTCCTATTTGCCTCTGTGTGCGTGTTATTTATGGCAGAGACTGCACGTGGTGAGCAGCTCTAGGCTTGGAGGCCCCGGACGTTATAATGCTGGGCTTCAGTGGAAAGGGAAATCTCCCATATTTTGTCCCAGGTGAAGGAGTCAAGCGGTTCCTAGCCTGGACTACAGGAAGGTCCCAACATCCACTTTGTCACATTAGTTGAGATGAGCATGACGTAAAATAAAAAAGTCCAGTGAGTGTTAAGATATCTTGAAAGATCTTCTTTTTTTTTTTTTTTTTTTTTTAATAGTGCTGTTTGAAAGGACAGAAAATTTTAAACTAATTTGTGTATAGTTACAATTGCCTTCTGCAAGACAACAAATTAGCCACACTTGTCACATTTGATCACTTCCATAATGAAGCACTTCTAGATTTTGGAACAATGTAAACAGAATCCTTTATTCTGTTGTGATTTTGTATGGCAGGTTGTTGTGTAAAGCTAGGTAATATCTAAAAAATACACCATTGATTTATTATGGTAAGTGGAGGGAGTGAATTTGTGTTTACTTTACCCTGCCAATGATTTGCATGCACTGTTGTGAAACCGGTGAAATTGTTTTATTGGTTGCACATTATCATTGGTCTTGGTAGAGACTTCATAAAAGAAGCCTTGTGATTAAGCCTTCATAATACCAAACTACCAAAAAAGTAAGCGTTTTTGGCTGCTTGTGTTTCTAACCATAAAATATGAATATCTACAAAGGCAAAGGGCATTTTAAAGTTGAATTGAAACTGTTCCAAAATCTAGGATTGCACCATCAGCATTGTAAAATTAGCCAGCTTTAGTTTTTTTTTTTATCTTGAGCTAATACTTTATTTTTATATTAAAGCAGGTGTTGTGTGTTTTAACCTGGATTGTAAATTTAGCCTCTACAAACATCACCCTATGGAGTTTGGTTGTAATAGAACAAATACCTGAGCAGCTATTTATCCATCATGCCTGCTGCTGAAGGTCCTACTTTGATCTGACCGCAAGATTGGTCTAAATGTAATGCTTTTTTTCTTTATACATATTTATTTTTTAAACCAGTTAAACTAGTTTTGGACTGGTTTGACCAAAGAAGCCTTCATTAGTTGCCTTTTTTCTGATGTATGAATGATGCAATGTTGTGTCAATTACGGGGAATTCTAACTTTGTTTTTCCTGCTGTTTTGTTAAACGAGTGCCTTCCCTACAAAATCAGCTACTCCTAATATATACTAAAGTGTACCATTACTAGTTCTTCACTATGTATGCTAATCTCTCCTATATCATCTGTAGTAAGGGGAGATGTTCTATGACTAGTTAGTTTATATTTGTTCATAGTTCGTTCTTTAGAGCCATTTGCTGACATTAAAGGAAATTTACTTCCTCTTTACTGACTTTTACCTATAGGTAAGCCTATAATCCAGGCTTGCCTATAGGTAGTGTAAATATCTCCTAAAGATTTAGGACATATTTACATTGCATGCAGCCACTTGACTGGTGCATGCACTCTGAAGGAACGGCCACCCGTGCCATTCCTTCTGAGCCCTGTGCCATGAACGGGCAGCTCCGGCCAATCGGAGCCCCTGGCTGTCCCTAAAACTGCAAGGTCTGTTTACCTAGAGCTTTAAGAAACCCCTGGATATATATTTCCATTTTCAGTAGTTGTCATATTAAAACAGCAGATATTTCTATCTCTGCTCCTTTTTCATTTACCCTGCATCAAACTGTCCATCCAGAACTAAAGGTTCATAACCTACAATAGCTATTGTACAAATGGACAAAACAGCCATTTTATACATGGTTCCTTATATATAGCAAAATTAAAAAAACCAAGCCACACTTGATTCCTCTGTTAAGGCCTGATCTCGCTTTTGTCAGAAAATCATGACAAGCGGACTAGGGGCAGTTGGCACATAGACTGTAGGTATTACACGAAATGAAGAGTTGGTACATATTTTATCTTCCTGAATTGGTTGCATCAATAAGGATGTATAATGCCTCGTTTCCACTGAGCGGATCGGTACGGTTCGGTACGGTACGCTATTTCGGGTGTTTCCATTATGAAAGCGTGCCATAAAACCGAACCGTACCGGACCATTCTGGGTCCTGCTTCAGATGTGGGGCCATAGAAAATGGAACGGTTCGGTTAGGGCGGAGCTACAATACATTCCACTGATTGGCGGACACGCTAGGCATTTTTTCTAAACCCTGAATGGTCCCTAACGGTCCAACTTGCAGTGGAAACGCTCACCAGAATAGACCGGACCATTCAAACCGTTCCAAACTGTACCGACCCGAACCGTTCCGTTCAGTGGAAACAAGGCATTAGAAGCTGAGAATTGTTGTGACTGTTACAATGCGTGGGGAATTTCCCCTCGTGCAATTACAAATTTGACCTATTTTTGGCTTCACAGTAATCACACCTGCTTTAATGTATAATAGCAAAATCGTATAACAGTAAAGCAACAATGTTTACATCAGCCATCTGTAATAATCTCATTATGACATGGCACAGTACATATGGTCACACAGCTTCTGTATGGTGAAGACATTGTTATAAACCTTTGCCTTGGGGGGGGGGGGGGGGGGGGCGTGCTATTTACTCCCCTTTCCTGCTAAAAATGATAGGAGCAGAAAAGATTAAATGCCCTTATCCTGTAAGACTGGTCTGCCCACATTTTGACTAAGCCATGCTTTGCCTCTTTTTTTTTTTTTTTTTTTTTTTTTTTGGGCATTAAATTGGGATTTGGTTTCACATTGACTTTAGTACCCCTTTTATCAGCCGAAAAGTGAAGAAGTAAAAAGAAAAACTATATAAAAGCTGCACACTTCATTCTGTCACTATACAATTCATAGGCCATTTTGTAACATTAACATAAAGGGTCTGTGTTTAAGGGCTCATGCACA
Source organism: Rana muscosa (assembly GCA_029206835.1). Classification (NCBI taxonomy): domain Eukaryota; kingdom Metazoa; phylum Chordata; class Amphibia; order Anura; family Ranidae; genus Rana; species Rana muscosa. The sequence goes on from CM055116.1 coordinate 447,231,363, forward strand.
CAGGACTTTTTTACAGTTGCTGTTAGGGGTGTCTGTTTAATTTATTTATTTTTCTGCTTCTAAACGCCCCTCCCTGTTGGCCTGTGTCTATGCACACATAAATGGTCTGAGGCGTTTGGAGGCATAAGCGTGTAGGGGCAGTAGAAAAAACGACAGCCTGTGCGTTCAGGAGCAGAGGTTGTTGAGCTGTAAAAATGTCTGACGCTGCTAAAAGCAGCTTAACGCTATTAAGGCCGTGTCAAACGTGTGTTTTTTTTTTTTTTTTTTTCCCATGTCAAAATCAATGGTTCCCTATGAGAGCCCATTGATTTGAATAGAAGGTGGATTATGATCATCCGACTTGCGGTACATCTTGTGCGTTGAGGAACCCTTTTGGTCTGGTATGGATTTAAGGGGAACACCCATGGCAATAAAAAAACGACGCGGCGGTCCCCCCAAAGTCCATACCAGACCCTTATTCGAGCATGCAGCCCGGCAGGTCAGGAAAGGGACCAGCAAGTGCCCCTTCACCCCAAAGCACCTTGCCCCTATGTTCCGCTTCAAGGTCCTCAGCGTACAAGTCGCACTGCAAGTCGGATCATCATATTTCGACTTCTGGTGCGCCTTCTATTCAAATCAATTGGCTCTCATGGTTAACCATTGGTTTTGAATAGAGGCAGAAAAACGCAGCTAAAGGCTAGCAATGGCTAAACGTGCATTAACCCCAATACAAAAAGCTACTAAAAGCAAGTTTTTTTACAGCTGCTTCTTCCTGGCTTTGGTAGTCACTTTGCCGCTAGTTTTTTCTAACACTCTGTGTGCATGAGCCGTAAAACTATAATATAATCAGGCTAAATAAATGGTAACAAATGTGTGTTTATATACAGTTATGGCCGAAATTGTCACCCCAGAAATTTTTCCAGAAAATCAAGTATTTCTCAAAGAAAAGTATTGCAGTAACACACGTTTTTGCTATACACACACGTTTATTGCCTTTGTGTGTGTGTGTGTGTGTGTGTGTGTGTGTGTGTATTGGAACAAAACAAAAAAGGGAGGGGAAAAAAAGCAAATTGAACATAATGTCACACAACTCCAAAAATGGGCTGGTCAAAATTCTTGGCACCATTAACTTAATATTCGGTCGCACACCCTTTGGAAAAAATAACTGAAATCAGTTGCTTCCTATGACCATCAATAAGCTTCTTGCACCTCTCACCCGGAATTTTGGACCACTCTTCTTTTGCAAACTGCTCCAGGTCTCTCTTATTGGAAGGGCACCTTTTCCCAACAGCAATTTTAAGATCTCTCCACAGGTGTTCAATGGGATTTAGATCTGGACTCATTGCTGGCTACTTAACTCTCCAGCGCTTTGTTGCCATCCATTTCTGGGTGCATTTTGACGTATGTTTGGGGTCATTGTCCTGCTGGAAGACCCATGATCTCGGACGCAAACCCAGCTTTCTGACACTGGGCTCTACAGTGCGACCCAAAATCCTTTGGTAATCCTCAGATTTCATGATGCCTTGCACACATTCAAGGCAAAAGATCATTGAACCTCCACCATATTTCACTGTAGCTACTGTGTTCTTTTCTTTGTAGGCCTCATTCCGTTTTTGGTAAACAGTAGAATGATGTGCTTTACCAAAAAGCTCCATCTTGGTCTCATCTCTCCACAAGACGTTTTCCCAGAACGATTTTGGCAAACTGTAGTCTTGCTTTTTGTCTGTCAGCAGTGGGGTCCTCCTGGGTCTCCTGCCATAGCGTTTCATTTAATTTAAATGTCGACGGATAGTTCTCTCTGACACTGATTCTCCCTGAGCCTGCAGGACAGTTTGAATTTCTTTGGAACTTGTTTGGGGCTGCTTATCCACCATCCGGACTATCCTGCGTTGCAACCTTTCATCAATTTTTCTCTTCTGTCCATGCCCAGAGAGAATAGCTACAGTGCCATGGGTTGCAAACTTCTTGATTAATGTTGCGCACAGTGGACAAAGGCAAATCTAGATCTCTGGAGATGGACTTGTAACCTTGAGATTGTTATATTTTTCCACAATTTTGGTTCTCAAGTCCTCAGACAGTTCTCTTCTCTTTCTTTTGTCCATGCTTAGTGCGGCACACACAGACACACAATGCAAAGACTAGTGAACTTCTCTCCTTATCTGCTTTCAGGTGTGATTATTTTTTATTTTTATTTATTTTTTATAAATTGCCCTCACATGCTTGGAACTATCTTATTTATCCACAATTTTGAAAGGGTGCTAAGAATTTTGACCAGCCCATTTTTGGAGTTTTGTGTGACATTATGTCCAATTAGCTTTTTTTTTTTCCTCCTTTTTTATTTTATTTTTTTTTTTTTTTTTGTCCAATACACACAGGGAATAAACATGTGCATAGCAAAACATGTGTTACTGCAATACTTTTCTGTGAGAAATACTTGTTTTTTCTAGAAAAATTTCTGGGGTGCCAACAATTTCGGCCATGACTGTAGATAAAAAAAAAAACTTTTTGTTGTACTTGTGTGCTGCTGCTAGGGTTAGATTGTGCCTGCAGAGGTACACTGGAGATCCAGACCTCTGCTTAACACAAAGCACATAAATCCAGTTCTCCAGCACTCGGACACTTCTACACAGTGCTCCAATAAATTGTGCTTATGAGCTGTTTGGAGCACTGTGCAGAAGTTGTCAGACCACTGCAGGCCTGCAATCTGTTAAGCAGTCTGGCTTTCCTGCGTGCTTTCAGCATAGGGCATTCAACCTTGGCTGCAGCACAATGATGCAAAAAATAAATGTACCCCAACATTTTACTATTTTGTGCAGCCTGACAAATTTATTTATAAATTGACAGATTATTTCAGTATTAAAAATAGGCTTCAATTGGGATTTAAAGTATCTATAACCTAAACCATTTACATTTTTGGACAGAATGAGGAAAGGTTGGAACCCCAGTCACATTTTACTGCTAAACGAGGCTGTTAGCTTTCTCAATTTATGAGGGGAAAATCTGCAGCAGGTAAACATAACCTAACTTAAAGGGGTTGTAAAGGTTCGTTCTTTTATTTTCTAAATAGGTTCCTTTAAGCTAGTGCATTGTTGGTTCACTTACCTTTTTCCTTTGATTTACCTTCTAAATGTTTTTTTTTTCTTTGTCTGAATTTCTCACTTCCTGTTTCTCCTCACTGAACTTCACACCATCATCCGAGTGGTGTGGAGTCATCCAGAACAGCTTACTGAGGAGGAACAGGAAGTGAGAAATTCAGACAAAGCAAAGAAATAAAAAATTTAGAAGGGAAATCGAAGGAAAGGGTAAGTGAAAATTAATGCACTAGCTTAAAGGAACCCATTTAGAAAAAAAAAACGAACCTTTACAACCTCTTTAATCTGACAGAAGCTTATACCCATTTTTATTTTTTCTATTCAAGCGGAGCTCCCCCGGAAAAAAAAATATTAAAAGCCAGCAGCTACAGCAGCTGCTGGCTTTTAATATTTGGACACTTACCTGTCCTGGAGTCCAGCGACGTCCGCAGCAGAGGACGAGCGATCGCTCGTCGCTCTGCTGCTCCCTCCGCCATCCTCGCTGAGGGAACCAGGAAGTGAAGCCCTGCGGCTTCATGCCCGGTTCCCTACGGCGCATGCGCGAGTCGCGCTGCGCCGTTCTGATTGGTGCTCCTGTGTTCTGGGAGACACTCTGCTCCCAGAACACCAAGGGAAGTCTGCGGGAAGTGACGTCACTCCCGCAGATTCCCAGAGAGAGGACTCCCGGATGTGGGTGAAAATACCTGTCTTAGACAGGTATCTTCACCCCCCTCCCCCCTGAAAGGTGTCAATTGTGACACCGGAGGGGGGGAGGGTTCCAAATAGCAAAAGTTGCTATTTAGGGTGGAGCTCCACTTTAAATACACTGGGTCTAAAAGGGATGCTGGGAAGGGTTACAATATTTTGGGATTGACCTTGCAATCAGTTGTTGGTACAAACCCTGCATACACATACGTGACTTCTAAAAGGCATGGTATTTTTCTGATTTTTGAAGTTTTCGAAGATTTAACAGTTCCTATATATATTCTATTACATGAACCACATTTTTGTCTTTATGATGCATGTATTGTGCCATGTTTTATTCAGCATGCGGATTTGTACATTTTCTACTAACTCATAAAGTTAGGAATGCAAAATATTTTTATTTTTTTATTATTGGCGTTGTGCTTTTTTAATGCACCATCCAATTTTGCTTTTGTAATAATGCTTCTGTTTATGGTATTTTAGCAACTCTCTCGAACTGTGGGACCACTGCAACAGTGGCTTTATTGCGTGATGGTATTGAGCTAGTTGTGGCCAGTGTTGGTGATAGCCGAGCATTGTTGTGTCGGAAGGGAAAACCACTGAAGCTCACAATTGATCACACACCTGAAAGGAAGGAGGAAAAACAAAGGTATAGTATTCAATTTCTTTCTTTTAAGGTGATATCTCAATTTATGGGCAGTGCTTTAAGACTTCTTTTTTTTTTACTCTTATTCCAAATACACACAATTTTTTTTTTTAGCACATCTTGAGACAACACTACCAAAAGTTCATTGAATTGATACCCTTGCTCAGCAATTCATTTTATTAACCACTTCCCGCCCAAGGACGTCATATGACGTCCTGGACTTTCAGTGGGGATATCTGAATGATGCCTGCAGCTAGAGGCATCATTCAGATATCCATCTTTTCAGCCGGCGATTCTGTGCACCATAAGAACGATCATAGCGGCGGTTTCGCCGCTTGATCGTTCTTATAGGTGGCGGGAGGGGATGCCCCTCCCGCCGCCACCCGGTGCTTCTCCGGGCTCTCCCGTGCGATCGGGGACCCGGAGAAACGATCTGCCGGCGCCGGATGGAAGGCATAGAGATGACTGGTGACCAGATGGTCACCAGTCATCTCTATGACCGTCTGAGGCCTGGGCGCGATGTGATGATGTCACGCCCGGGTCCTCAAATGTAAACAAAGCCGCCATTGCGGCTGTAAGTATGAGATCAGTGAAATTTTTTTCACCGATCTCATGCTTTCTAGCCTGGAGGAGAGATGAGGGGTCTTATTGACCCCGCATCTCTCCATAAAGAGGACCTGTCACACACATTCCTATTACAAGGGATGTTTACATTCCTTGTAATAGGAATAAAAGTGATCAAAAAAAAAATATTTAAAAAAAAAGTGTAAAAATAAAAAAAATTAAGTAAAATAAAAAATAAAATAAATATTTTTTTCTAAAACGCCCCTGTCCCCAGTAGCTCGCGCTCAGAAGCGAACACACACGCAAGTCCCGCCCACATATGTAAACGCCGTTCAAACCACACATGTGAGGTATCGCCGCGTGCGTTTAAAGCGCCAGCAACAATTCTAGCACTAGACCTCCTCTAACTCTAAACTGGTAGCCTGTAAAAAAAAAAATAAGCAACGCCTATGGAGATTTTTAAGTACTGAAGTTTGGCGCCATTCCATGAGTGTGCGCAATTTTAAAGCGTGACATGTTGGGTATCTATTTACTCGGCGTAACATAATCTTTCACATTATACAAAAAAATGTGGCTAACTTTACTGTTTTGTTGTTTTTTAATTCATTAAACCGTTTTTTTCCCCAAAAAAAGGCGTTTTAAAAATTATTGCGCAAATACCGTGTGAGATAAAAAGTTGCAATGACCGCAATTTTATTCCCTAGGGTGTCTGCTAAAAAAAACATATATAGTGTTTGGGGGTTCTGAGTAATTTTCTAGCAAAAAAATTATGATTTTTGCATGTAGGAGAGGAGTGCCAGAATAGGCCCGGTAAGGAAGTGGTTAAAGTGGACCTTTACTCAGGTGTTAACTTGGATACAGTATTCTGACTTGAATGGATAAATTATAATGGATATATCAGGGCTCGACAATCCCCGAGCGCCAGGTCGCCATTGCGACTAGAATTAGCGACCTGGCGCAGCACAGCTGGGGTATCCTGTGTCTCCGTGAACCCCCCCGCGCGCCCCCCCCCCCCCCGCGCGATCGCGTCAGGCCGGCAATTGAGGCCTATGCTTCTCTGCAGGCCTATGCTTCTCTGCAGGCCTATGCTTCTCTGCAGGCCTATGCTTCTCTGCAGGCCTATGCTTCTCTGCAGGCCTATGCTTCTCTGCAGGCCTATGCTTCCTTCTGTGATCAGGCGCCATCTTGTGGTGGCCGTTGGTATGACATACAACCAGCAATGCTAATGGAGCTTCCCCTGTCTGTTTCCACTGCCCCATCTCCTTCCCTCCTAATTACAACCCCCAAACATTATTTATATTTTTTATTCTAACACCCTAGAGAATAAAATGGCGGTCGTTGCAATACTTTCTGTCACACCGTATTTGCGCAGCGGTCTTACAAGCGCACTTTTTTGGGAAAAAATACACTTGTCTTATTTTCTCACCTCGTCTTTCAGGACAGCACCTGGAGAGAGCGCAGCTCCACCCCTCTTCCCAGGAAACACTGCAGTCAGTTTTCTTTAAAGACCGGACACTTCCACCATGGCCTCAGTTGTAGTGTTTCCTCCGCCATGGTGGAAGCGCTGCGGGGAACCAGGGGTAATGCTGCGCTCTCTCCAGGTGGAGACAGTATGGGGCATACCTGTTAGTTTTTTTCTTTTTGTTCCAGGCCAGCCCAGCACCCCCCCTTACGTGAGGTGGATGCTGCGGTACCTTCTCCCCTTCATACCCGGCGAGGGTTCAGGCTGCGGGAGGGCCCGCTCTCATCAGACCGGCACTGGGGGCATGGAAGGAGGGATGGCGTGCTCCTCAGGAGACGAGCAGCGTCTCTTTCGTTTGTATCCCCATGTTTTCCGGGTCCCGGATGGCGAGCGCGTCATTCCGGCCGGGGGCGGGACTTCCCGTGGTGCGACGCGGCTTCCGGTTCCGGCCGCTGGAACGCAGGGGGAGGAGGCGGCCTTCGGCTGGTGTCATTTCCGGTCCTCACAGCGGTGAAAGGACCGGGAAAATCAAAAAAGGAGCTGTCGGACGCCACTTCAACCTCGCAATGGAAGAGGAACAAGCGGCAGTGGTGGGAACAGGAGCCACTCACACCAGCCAGACCCAGGTAAGCAGGGACAGAGGTCCCTGTATATATACTTTATGGGGTCTTGTATATTCTTTCCCTCCTTTTCTCCCCTGGGGGGAAAGCAAAGGAGCCTGTGCCACTCTCCCTAGAGATTGTTACTAGAGAGTTGGTTTTTTTGTTGTTATGGTGGCTCAGGGGGTGAGACACTAGGTAAGCTGTGCTTATAAATGTAAGGGCTAAAGTGTTAGTTCCTTCCTCTTTTATTTTCCAGCTGATTTAGAAGGTTTTGGTTACTATTATGTTTTAAAAATGTTTTAAATATAGTATGGTGTTGGTGTATTTCAGCTTAAAGCCAAAGACAAAACCAAACACTCCTCTCCTCTTCCCAAGAGGAGATGTCCGTCTTGCAAAGACACGCTTAGGGAAACATGGCCTAAAGCGCTATGCAAGACATGTATTGCAGAGCTGTTAAAAGAGGAAACTGCCTCAGCTGCAGCTGCTGCTCAACCAGGGGAGCTATTAAGCTCCTTCCGAAAGGAACTAGCGGACACTTTTCAGTCATTCCGCTCCTTTTTGGATAGACGTCCGGCGGCCCAGCCAAACAGGAAAGGCAGTTCACCATCCTGTTCTCATCCTAGTACTCCTGCACCCAGAGGGGTCAGCGACTCGGAGGATGAGGAGATAAATGTTGCCACAGGTTCGGATGAAGAAGAGGAAGAAGAAAGGGAAATTTCTTCTTCCCGCTATAGGTTATCCCTGGAGGAAGTAGACGATCTATTAAAAACAATACACACAACGCTTAATATCGAAGAGGATAAGACGCAATTATCCTTACACGATAAGATGTTTCAAGGCATGGGAGAAGTAAAGCAACGGGTGTTCCCAGTGCACAAATACATCTCCGAGACAGTAAAGAGAGAATGGAAGGACCCAGAGAGGGCACCTTTCTTTTCCAGATCCCTCAAGAGAAGATTCCCCTTTGAGGATGATAGTCAGCAGGTTTGGAATAAAAAACCAAGGCTTGACGCAGCCTTTTCGCAGGTTTCAAGGAATACAGACTTGGCCTTCGAGGACATGGGCACCCTAAAAGATGCCATGGACAAGAGGGCAGACTCCCTACTAAAAAAGGCATGGGATTCGACTCTAGCCAACTTTAAGCCAGCAATGGCATCAACCGTGGTAGCGAGAAACTTAGAACACTGGTTGGAGCAATTAAAAACTCACATTGAGGCGGGAACTTCTCGTAAGGATCTACTTGACACGCTGCCTATACTTCAAAAGGCGGTAGGGTACATGGCTGATGCCTCTGCTGAATCTATCAAAATGTCAGCTAGATCAGCAGCCTTGGTCAACTCAGCCCGCAGAGCCTTATGGGTTAAGACCTGGTCAGGGGATATAGCCTCAAAGGCGAAGTTATGTGGTTTGCCTTTTGACGGTGACTTAGTTTTTGGCCCTGATTTGGAAGCCGTACTTAATAGAACGGCTGATAAAAAGAAGGCCTTCCCAATAAAGAAGAAGGTGGTTCCTCAGGGTAAAACTAATTTTCGTGCTTTTCGGCAAACCGAGGTTAAAAAAGACACGGGCTATAAAAGACCTTGGAGGTCCCAGAGAGGGAGAGGAAAGTCAGGGGTACTATTCCGCCCTCCTGGCCAAACCACAAACACCCAGTGACAGTCCGCCAACGGTGGGAGGAAGGTTACAGGCCTTTCTTCCACAATGGAAGACAGCGACGTCCAGTCCATTTGTCCTCAAAATAATATCAGAGGGCTACAGGCTGGAATTCTCGCAACCCCCTCCAAACCGTTTTTATGTAACCCGGACTCCTCGAGACCTGGAGAAGTCTATAGGGATGTCATCCTTACTGGAAGAACTCATCCAGCAAGAGGTAATTATAGCTGTTCCCCCCGAAGAGGAAGGGATAGGGTGCTATTCACACATCTTCCTAGTGAAGAAGACGTCAGGAAAATTCCGGTTGATCTTGAACCTGAAGATACTAAACAGGTCCATCAGATACAAAAGATTCAAGATGGACACAATTTTCTCAGTGAAACATCTGACGCCAGGTTGTTTTATGGCATCCATAGACCTGAGGGATGCGTACCTACACGTTCCTATAGCGCCAATATCACAGAAGTATCTGCGATTAGCAGTAAAGACGGGAGACTCGATCTCACACCTGCAGTTCAGAGCCCTCCCTTTCGGACTGTCATCCTCACCAAGGATATTTACAAAGGTCATAGCAGAGGCTCTAGCACCCCTCAGATTAAAGGGGATATCAATAGTGCCATATCTGGACGACCTCCTGATATTTGCCAAGACAAGGGAGTTATTGGCGAAAGATCTAAAAGAGACGAAAAGACATCTCGAGAGTCTCGGATGGATCATAAACCAAGAAAAATCAAAAATGATCCCTTCCCAGACGATAACATTTCTTGGATATACAATAAATTCCATACAGGAAAGACTTTTTCTCCCAGAGGAAAAAATAGAGAAACTCCAGAGGGCAGTAAAGGGGACTCAAACAAATCTGCCGATGACAATCAGAGCAGCCATGTCAGTCCTAGGCCTACTCACCGCCTCAATACCAGCGGTACAATGGGCACGTCTGCATGCGAGAGACCTCCAGCAGACAATTCTCAGGAATTGGTCCTACGGAGAGTCGCTGAAAAAATTTAAAAAAATACCCCCTCAAGTTCAGAGAAAGCTGTGGTGGTGGAGGAAGCAAGCAAATTTAGACAAAGGCCTGCTTTGGACTTTCCCTGTAGAACACAGATTGACAACGGACGCAAGCTTCTGGGGGTGGGGTGCTCATCTGGATGGACAGATGGCCCAAGGAACATGGTCAAACAGAGAAGCCCGGAGATCCTCCAATTGGAGAGAATTGAGGGCCATTCTACTGGGACTATGGGCGTTCAAGAAACAAGTCCTGGGTCACCACATTCAGGTGTTATCAGACAATGCCACGGCAGTGGCTTATATAACAAGGCAGGGAGGCACGAGGAGCAGAGTGTTGCTATCCTCAGCCCTCCACATTTTGGCCTGGGCAGAATCCAATCTAGCCTCCTTGACGGCGGTACACCTAAAGGGAGATCTGAACCAAATAGCAGACTTCCTAAGCCGAGAAAGAGTACTGGAATCAGAATGGAGTCTGAATCCGGTAGTATTCCGGAAGATAACAGGAAGATGGGGAGTTCCCCAAATAGACCTGTTCGCATCCCACGCCAATGCGAAGGTGGAAACATACTTCTCCCTAAACAGGCAAGATCAAGCGGAGGGTCTAGATGCACTGGCACAACCATGGACCTTCCACTTGTGCTACGCTTTTCCCCCCTTCCAAATGATCCCATTGGTCCTCAAAAAGCTACAGAAGGAGCCTACAACATTAATCCTAGTAGCCCCATTCTGGCCCAAAAGGACTTGGTTTTCAACCATCCAGAGGATGGCGGTGGAACCCCATTGGTTTCTTCCTTTACAGAAGGACCTTTTAACACAGGGGCCCCTACAACATCCCAATATCAAGCACCTCAGACTAGCTGCTTGGCTACTGAGGAGCAAATCCTAAAAAAGAGGGGCTTGTCCAATAAACTAATTTCAACATTATTGGACAGCCGAAAAAAGGTCACCAGAGCGATCTATTTCAAAGCTTGGAAATGTTTTAATTCCTGGTGCAGAGAAAAGATCCGTTCACCAAAGGAGACCATCTCTGTATTAGAATTTCTCCATGAGGGAATGGAGAAGGGGTTGGCGATTAGCACCCTAAAGGTGCAAGTAGCCGCCTTATCGGTGTTCCTGGAGAGACAACTATCTCAGGACCCCCTTATCGTTAGATTTTTTAAGGCACTGACCAGAGTTAGGCCAGTACCCTTTAAGTTCTTCCCAAAATGGGACTTATCTCTGGTGCTACAGGGTCTGACAAAAAGACCCTTTGAACCTCCGGAGGAAGCAACGATTAAATTTTGGTCCCTGAAGGTAGCACTCTTAGTGGCAGTTACCTCAGCTAGGAGAGTGAGTGATCTACAGGCCCTGTCAATCATAGAACCTTTCCTTTCTATATTTCCAGACCGGGTAGTGCTGAGAACTGACCCGGGCTTCCTACCAAAAGTGGCAACGGTATTCCACAGGTCACAGGAAATAGTTCTCCCTTCCTTCTGTCCTACACCAGTGGGCACGAAAGAAGAAGCCTTTCACAGCTTGGATGTAAGGAGGTGCATACTGCACTATCTAAAGATAACAAGTGAATTCAGAAGATCGAATTCCCTGTTTATTTTGTTTTCTGGCCCACGTAAAGGTTATAGTGCGTCCAAAAATACCATAGGTAGGTGGCTACGAATGGCTATCGGCGAAGCCTACAGAGCTTCAGGGATAGAACCTCCCACAGGAGTAGGGGCTCATTCAACCCGGGCAGTAGCAACATCCTGGGCAGAACGAGCTGGAGCTTCGCCGGGAAGAATATGCAAGGCGGCTACGTGGACAAGCTTCTCCACTTTCACCCGCCATTACAGGTTGGATTTACTCTCTGCATCTGAGCAATCATTTGGCAGAAAGGTCCTACAGGCAGTGGTCCCACCCTAGAGTAAGTACTCTTTTATCATCTCCAGGTGCTGTCCTGAAAGACGAGGTGAGAAAACCTCAGTTAGACTTACCGGTAACGGTATTTCTACGAGTCTTTCAGGACAGCACCGATGACCCGCCCTAAAGTAATGATAAGATGTGGTGTTATTGCTATGTTCTGCTTATCTAATTTCAGCATGGCTGGAGGTACTCTTAAACAACTGAGGCCATGGTGGAAGTGTCCGGTCTTTAAAGAAAACTGACTGCAGTGTTTCCTGGGAAGAGGGGTGGAGCTGCGCTCTCTCCAGGTGCTGTCCTGAAAGACTCGTAGAAATACCGTTACCGGTAAGTCTAACTGAGGTTTTTTAATTAAAAAAAAAAGTTATGTTAGCCCAATTTTTATATATTTTTTTTTTTTTTTTTTTAAGATTGTGAAAGATAAATGTTACGCTGAGTAAATTGATACCCAACATGTCACGCTTAAAAATTGCATCCGCTCGTGGAATGGCGACAAACTTTTACCCTAGGGCTAGAATTATTGCTCTTGATCTACCAATCGCGGCGATACCTCACGTGTGGTTTTAACACAGCTTTCATATGCGGGCGCTACTCATGTATGCGTTCGCTTCTGCGCACAAGCTCGGCGGTACGGTGCGCGTTCCTGGCTCCTAACTTTTTTAGCTGGCTCCTAGATTCCAAGCAAATTTGTCAAGCACTGGGATATACAATAATGGATAAAGTATTGAAGGAGCTGAAATGCATTGCTTTTCAAGAGAAAATTCAGCTCTAGGTTCCTTCTGTGCTTGTCGCATGAATGTTTGGTTACATGTAATTAGTGTAATGTTAGCCAGCCACATCTTGTTCTTTCCATTCAAACTAAATCACCTGAGCCAGTCGGCAGGCTTTTAAATTGGACTTGCTTTTAAGGTTCTCTTTTTAAAATGGTGTTCGGGCCTCCCCCCTCCAAAAATTAAGTCAGCAGTTGTACATACTGTAGCGGCTGACTTAATATTGGAACACTTGCCTGTCCTGAAATCCAGTGATGTCGGCACCCCAGCTGATATTTCTATCAGCTGTCGGGTGCTGCCGCCATTGCCGTTAAGGGAACACTGGCGTGAAGCCTTGCGGCTTCTTGGCCGGGTCCCTGTGCATGCGGAAAGCATGCTGGGCTCTTACTGGCCCAGCAGCAGGGGAAGGAGAAGGGGCGGAACTTTTGAAGTGCCGATGCGAGGTCCGATGGAAGTGGGGACAGGGTATACTGGCTCCCCCCAAAAGGTGCCAAATGTGGCACCAGAGGGGGGGGGGGGGGAGAATCAGATAAGCGTGGAACTCCGCTTTAAGTACTAAGCAAAAACACTTCTCTTGCAGAGTGTGTATGGGCTTTAAGTGACGACTCTATGTAGAAGTCTATAGTACAAAATCGGTAAAGCCTAGTAGTAAGTGGCAGTACTAAGACCAAGAAATTGCTGATCAAAGAAATCTAATACAGAGAACTTGGAAAAGGGCAGTAGGGGCCCTTTGGGCAATAAGCATAGAAGAGCGAAACTGTCAGTGGTAGTACATTTTTAAAAATGTTTAATCGCACCTCCTACCTATCCTGCACAAAAAATGTATACGTACTTATTATTTTTTATTCTGGTCTGGTTCAGTCACCTGATTTGGCAGCTCCAGCTCCCCTGTGTAAGACCATCCATAAGATTTATTTCACCCCCCCTTCTTTTTTTTTTTTTCTCCAAATCAATGGGTTGAATTGAAGCAAGACCCAGTTCCTCCATCTACGCATTCAAGGTGGATGGGGGAATCCTACCCCCTGAGGTTTTGTAATTTGAAAGAGGGGACTTTTCCACTGTTAGAATACACTGATTAGTGCTGGCAGCTATAGCCAGCGGTTCTGATTCAGTGGGGAAAATTGGACAGACTGTACAGAAGTCAATCAGAGCGTTTTTTTTTTTTTTTGTTTTTTGTACAGCCCACCCATACATGGATTTGAAATTCATCCGGTCCCTGCTGAACCGACCAAATTGTGGTCCATGTATGGCTGGCTTAGGGAGTGCTTCACAGTGAATTGGCTATAAATTCCCAGGAGCTGTGACATCACCCATGGGCCCTCCATCTCTTCTCCCCTGCAGCAGCTCCCTGACACTGGGATGCTACAGCTGCTGGATCATGATTAGACCAGATTGAAAATATCATTGAAGAGAAAACTCTAATTGAATTTTCAGGAAGTCGGCGTTCTAATAAAAAAAATGCATCATCTATTCTGCCAGGGAGGATCTGTTGGAACAGTGATTGCATCATATCCTCTTTTCTCTTGAACTACATTTCCTGCAATCTTTGGGTTGGAGTTAATGTGGGAGGTACACTAGGCCTGTAAATGTAAACTCTCCCACTTCAACATAAATCGCACCCCTCATTCTCCAGCCAGCCATACTACTCGGTAACAAACAGTATGATATTTTACAGCCTTATAAATGCAAAGCATGTTCTCTCCCCTCCAGCCACAACAGGAAATAAAGCAAGCAAGAGCAATATGTTTATGTAATCATTATTGAACTGTGTACACACCTCCTCCCATAATGATATATTATACACACTGTACTCTGCTGTAATTCGGTATTAGAAATATTGCGCCTCCTCCTGCTGCAGCTTTGATATCTTTCTAACAGCAATCGGTGACCACCAGTTTGCCTTGTCGGTGACCTACAAGTGCAGAGTGGATCGTTAGCAGAAATCATCCAGATGAGACAGCGGGAATCTCAGGCTGTGACAGGTATTGTATGTGAAGTACTGATCACTGTAACGTCCCGCCGGCATTGGAACAGTGCACTGTCAATCGCAATGCCGGTCAGCGAGACGTTACGGTGATCAGTATTTCACATACAATACCTGTCACAGCCCTAGATCCCCGCTGTGTCTGGATTTCTGATAATGATCCCACTCTGCATGGAGATGACGGGGTGGAATGAGGGCGGTGACTGGTGGGGAGGAGAGATGAGACCCCCTCTGCCCACCACATTTCTATTTCCTCCCTGCTTGCTCTACAGAACTACTGGTGGGAAGTGCCTAGACCACTGGCTGAGGATACAGGAGGGTACTGGCTGAAATTACACTCTGCAGAGCTCAGTGAGAAGAGCTCTGGGAGCTGATGGGAGGGACACGCCCCCTTCACACAGGAACATAGCTGATGCTGTCAATCAGGTGGAGAGTCCTCCCTGTTGCCTTTGTTTTTTTTTGTTTTTTTTAAGTTTTCTTGACTCCAAGAGCATTATCAGAAGTGACTCATGCTGATAGCAAATGAACAAACCAGCAGACAGAAATTTCATTTTGTGCTTAATTGAAATAAGTGCACACTATAGGATATGCTTTATTCAAATTTTATGTCTGAGGTTTACAGCCACTGTTAGGGTCAATGCACACTGGCTTAAAACGCTGCTTTTACAGGAGTTTTGTGCCTGTAGAAGCAGCTTAAAGGGTAAGTTCACCGTTATAGAAAAATCTGTGGGGTGAACTTACACAGGACCCCCCCCCCCCACCCATTTCCGCTGACCTGGAGCATGCACATTAGAACGTTTAGAGGCATATTTTAGGCTCAGCGTTTAGAGCCTGGAAAACTTCTTTGTTTTTTGTTTATCATTTTTCTGCCAGAAAACTCCAAACACTCCTAGGCTCTCCTAAACCCCCTGTCAAGGAAACCGGCTTTTTTGATTTTTTTTTTTTTTTTTTTTTGCCCAGTGTGCATGGACTTTAAGGACCCTATGGAAGTGTGGTCTTCATTTTATTCAAGCTATGCAAAGGATTTGCGATGTAAGTGTTTTGGCAAATTGGCCATGAAACGTTGAACAAATGCACTACTGTATATTCATGTTCTTCCATAAAGACTGGCAGATTTGACAGCTCCAAATCTCCCACCTACATGAAGGGCTAGCTACTTGCAATATGTATTGAAGACATTTAAAAAAAATAAAAAATAAACTGTTCGGGTATGTTGTAATGAGTCATATATATATATATATTTTTTTTCGTTCACAGGATTCGCGAATGTGGTGGGTTTGTTGCTTGGAATAGCTTGGGACAACCCCATGTAAATGGCAGACTTGCAATGACTAGAAGCATTGGAGATTTGGATCTCAAGTCAACAGGAGTAATAGCAGAGCCTGAAACTAAAAGAGTGAAGGTGAGAAATTGGCCCATGTTGTCTTGCCCAGTACGTCTCCACTTGTAGCAGTTTTAAGCGCAGCATAAATTTATGGCGCTACATAAGTACCATAATAATTTCACTACTCTGTAAACTCTCGTTTCTTAGAATGTGCCCCGAGCATGTGATACAAAGCAACTCAGCATTAAAAAGAATGGTGCAGTAATTTATAGCTGTCAAATTCCAGGTTGAAGTGGCTCCAAAGTGACTGCATGTTAGTGTTCTATTTACCCTTTCACTGCAGGAGCTAACTGCTGCCTTTTTTGACCTTGCCACTTAAAGATTAGGTAATAAACATATTGTCAGAGCAGTTTACTGTAGAAGTAGTTTTCTTAAAGAGCCATACTTTCAGAATAGGCAGCCTTGTCTTCTGATGTATAGAGGTTTGTCAGCCACTTCTTCTTCTTCTTCTTCTTCTTTTTTTTTTTTTTTTTTTGCATAGCACTGGTTTCTGTTTACAGCGAAGGCCAGGATAGGCTCTGTAATGAGCTGTATACGAAGGGTGGGCATGTAAGCCATGGATGGGCACCAGGAAAGGAAAATTACAGTAAAAATAGTTTTTCGTTTCCCTGGTGGCAGCATACCTGTGATAAATAACTAGCTGATACGTTGGGTAATGCTCACATTTTTTTTATTAGAATGGGGCAGAAGGATTAATAATTTGTCTACTAAAGTCCACAGTTGACAGGATTCCTGGGTTAACCCTGTAATGCCTCAGAAAAGTATGCTGTGATGAACACAAGGCTGCCTGACAGTTTCCATGGAAACTCTTGAGGGAGCCACCTGGGAATCTGCAACCGCTCTAGTAGAGTGAACACCTCACAACTGAAGGAAGATCCAGGCTCCTTGCTCTATGCTCTGTGGATGAGTTTATCGAGCTAGCCAGCATTCTGGCAGTGGCATCTTTCACTGTTATTCCTGGTTGGGATGACAGTCTCTTCAATCTATATGGTGCAATGGGAGAAAAATACTTGCAGTCCTGCCAATATCAAGTTCATAGTGCCAGTCTGATCCTCTTTAAAATTGGGGAAGGCCCAGGCATCTCGCATATGAAAAGATGTTGCTACTCTGGAAACGAAACGTCACCCTATCTGGGAAGAATGAGATCTTTCCCTTAGGTTCTAGGGCTTGCTGTTCTGAGAGTATTCTTTCCAAGTCACTGTAACAAGAAACTGTGCCTTATGTTATGTCCCATAAGAACCATTGTTCTGTTGGTTCAAAAGGCTGGACTGACTGAAAAGTCAGAAGTGATAAATCCCACTAGAGACTCTCTTCCTGGGTAGTAGAGTTCTCAGCACTGCTCTAAGAAACAAGTGACTAAAGGTTCTTCCGCCCAACTAATTTTTGTAACCGCAGAAATTGCTGTTACCTGGACTATCAAACTTAAAAGAGAAGTCGTCTGTTTTTTTTTGTTTTTTTTACCCCAGATTCATACTTAAATTGGTGGATGCAGCATCGGTCTGATGCTGCATCTGTCCCCCGGCGCCTCTGCACTGAGAACCGAGTAATCGAACATTGCCGATGACTCGGCTCACTGAGCAGAGAGCTGCGGACTGTCGGCTCTCCACTCTGCCCCACTGCACTCACTGGAGAAGGGCATCAGTCCGGGCACCTGGCGGATCCAGACTTTATTGTGATGATGCGGTGCCTGGACTGATTTCTGTGACGTCAGCAGAGGGGACTGTCCGCACTCTGCTGAAAACGGGTCACAGAAGTGCAATACGAATTGCACTCCTGTGACCCATAGGAGAAGCCCAGTCAAATGAGCTTATGCTGGACTTCTCCTTTAAGCTAAGGCCTAAATCCCGTCCAGAATATAAACCAAATTGGTGCTACTACCCATACATCACATAGAAAGCAGAGCTTCCAGGTGCTTGATCCAGTCGCTGGCTGAGTAGAAGTAAATGAAGAAAAGATGATCCGCACTCCGGTCGTTGCTCTGAAGGAAATCCCAGACCCCTGATACTGGCGAAGACTGTCAGCCTTTTTCCCTGCTGGTAGGTGACAAATTTATCCCAGATATTTGCGTAAATGTTAGTAGGCTTCCTTATCAATATTACATGAGGAGCAGCCTAGGTCCTCCAATTTCCCCCCTTCAAAAGCTATGCTTGCAGAATAGGTATGAGCAGATTCAGGTGCAGGAACTCTCCTTATGACAGCAGAAGCGCAAACACGGAAAGAGGAACTGGTTTTTGGAAGATGAGATACATTACCAGGGGAAACCAGGGCCTGCGGGGCCAATAAGGTAAAATGGCGATGACAGGTATCTTTCAGAAGCTTTGAAAGGAATCTGAGGAAGAGCACAAGCCAGACTACAGTTCCGAGGAAATACCAGAGCATCTTGTTGTGGTGTGGTAAACTGGAAAATTTGGTCCGCCCGTATGTTCATCTTGCCCAGGAGGTATCTCAGGTCTGCCAGGTGGTCCACCCATGACATTGAGCTCCACCTCCTGCAGAAATGTGCTGCTGCACATGCGTCCTTGGTGTTGGATGTAAGCCACTGCTGCCTTGTACATTTGCAATGAGACCGCCTCTGTTTTTGTACTGTGGGGATTTTAGAGCTGAAAATGCTGCCTTTTAATCTCTAGGACAGTGGTTCTCAACTCCTGTCCTCAGGACCCACTAACAGGCCAGATTTTAAGTATTACCTTGGTGAGATGCAGACTAGAATACTGCAATCCCTGAGCAGCAAATTATATCACCTGTGATGCATTTCAGTTATCTTGCAAACCTGGCCTGTTGGTGGGCCCTGAGGACTGGAGTTGAGAACCACTGCTCTAGGAGATTTTGAGCCCATGCCCCTGGCTGAAAACTTCCACCTGCCCTGGACCCCGTCCTCTCTGCACCCTTTTCTCTTCTGGCATCCGATGTAGTTGAGATCCTGTTTGCTTACAAACTGACCTAGTCTGAACTGACTGGGACCCATGGGATTATCGGTATATGATATTCACAGAAACAAGAAAAACAGTCTCCTGCGCTCAGAAGTTTGGTCTCTTGGAGACACAACCAGAGTATTCCGTTTACAAGAAAAATGCCCACGGGTCTTGCTGCCCTCCTCAGAATATTTGGTATTCTTCTGACTGGAAAAAAGGGGAAAAAAAGAGGGCGCACCGACCTAGTGCATTAGCAGAGGCTGATTTATTAACATATTTAAAAGATCATGAATACTCACAAAGGTAAATAAAAGGCACATAACATTCCATCCAGGGATAAGCCTCTTCCTGGAACTACATGAGCAGTTGATCGAAGAATCAAGATGATAAATATTTTACAGCTATGGCTGATGCATTGCGGGAGCGAGCCCTCTTCTTTAGAGCCAAAAAGGAATAGTAGTACCTGGACCCCCCCCCCCCCCGGGTCTCTAGACTCTCTTTTATCCATGTGTAAAGAGGGTGTGAGAGGTCACATGTCTATGGCCCCGCCCACCGCCGGCCACTCCTCCTCTCACCCTAGGAGCACGCCAGTATGGCCCAAACCCTTAGACGTCACACTAACGGCATCCACTACCCCATCCATATAGCATATACTGTACCCCAAATAGGTGATTTGCACCCAACATCTTCCATTCAGAGGGCGACTGGGCAGTACATGTGTTTTTATGTTTTTACGTGGCTTACCTGTGCTACGCAAGCCACCAGACTCCGCCATTTGTTGCCGCCGCCTGTTGGACAATATAGAGATAAAAAGAAGAATCATCCTTCAGCTCTGGGCCACCACTCCATCGGTGGCTGAAAACGCACCCGACCCGGAAAACCCGGAAGTGGCGGTGGATGTGCGTTCCACCCGCCACCTCCGGCCAATGGAAGGACGTCACTTCCGCCCTTCTATGGGCTACAAGGTGTCTACATCGGAGATGGGCGCGAGACTGAGACGACATCGCCGCCCCCGCCATCTCGCCCACCCATACAGCGCGCCCCCCCCCCCCCGTGTGACGCGGTCCGTCCTCCATCAACAGATGGAGTATTTGCTGGCCGGGAGAGTCCGGAAGTGGCGGTGGATATGCGGTCCACCCGCCACTTCCGGTAAACTAAAGCGTCACTTCCGCCTTCAATGTGAGGCAGATGCCAGACGATGATGCGGTGGGAATAGAGCCAAGCATCCGGTGTCAGCTGTGTTGGCTAAAAATCTCTCTCTCTCTCTCTCTCTCTCTCTCTCTCTCTCTCTCTCTCTCTCTCTCTCTCTCTCTCTCTCTCTCTCTCTCTCTCTCTCTCTCTCTCTCTCTCTCTCTCTCTCTCTCTCTCTCTCTCTCTCTCTCTCTCTCTCTCTCTCTCTCTCTCTCTCTCTCTCTCTCTCTCTCTCTCTCTCTCTCTCTCTCTCTCTCTCTCTCGGGCAGAGATCTCAAACTGATGGTTTAGTGGGCAGCATGAAGCCCATATTTGTGCAACTCATGGCTGTCCCATTGTATAAAAAGGGGGATTAAGGACAGAAGAGACCCAAATAGTTAGTTAATTAAATAATTAATACTTACTGTAATAATAAAGGACATGGGTAAATGGTACAAGCAGTCCCCTGCCAAACCCAATAGCAGGCAGCAGCTTGAACCAAGAACCACCCATACTAACATAATTGTTTTTCCCAAATACACATGGATTCCCAATGTCAAAGGCACTGGATAGACAGTGAATATTTCCTCAATCAAGAGGGAGAAATGGGGGGGGGTGGGGGGGTTCCGTACTATACTCCGGTCCATATTAGAGCTGCACGATTTTGGGAAAAATGAGAATCGCGATTATTTTGATTAGAACAAAGATCACGATTCTCTCACGATTCTTTAAAATGGTAAATTTAAAAAAAAAAAATTTCGCTTGTGGTTTTTTTTTTTTGTTTTTTTTTTTGCAAAATTTTCTTATTTTGTAATACTTTTATTATTCTTTACTTTTTAAGTTCTTTATTTTATTTTAATTTTTTTTTTTTTTTTTTTATCTTTTTTTTTTTTTCACTTTATTGCTATCACACAGGAGAAAACAATTCACTGTGTGATACCAATTGGAGGAGACAGGTTCTCTTTATTGACCCTTCACTTCCAAAAACAGGAGTCCTAGCACTAGCACTGTGCTAGAACTCCTGTCACAGCTGAGATGGGAAGAGCACAGCGCTCTTCTCTCACTGTGAACATAGGCGGCAGGGACAGGAGACGGAAGACAGACTCGGCAGCCGGGGGGGGGACGGAGTCCCGAAGACAGCCAGCCAAGTGTGGTATGTGGGGGGGGGGGGGGAGAAGGGAGGACGGACAGCAGCACACATTTTCTTATAGAAACTCACCGCCCGTATGTTGAAATTGTCTCTCCTCTGCTCGCACACAGCCCCCGCCTCCTCCTAACCCTGCGCTGTGATAGACCAGAACACATCCCAGCATTGGACCCACATTCTGTCTATCACAGCGTGGGGGTTAGGAGGAGGCGGGGCTGTGTGCGAGCAGAGGAGAGACTGTTTCAATGCATCACGCTCTATGATCAATTTGCGTTCCACGCTGGTTACGTGGAACTGGCGGGGATTTAAGAAAATCACGGTCATCCAGCCTGGAGATCGTGGGGGGGGGGGGGTGAATCGAGATCGCGATTCTCAAACGATTAATCGTGCAGCTCTAGTCCATATATATATATATATATATATATATATATATATAATATATATATATATATATATATATATATATATATTATTCATGATAATCATATGGACCCAAACTGTACAAACCAAAGCATATTGTACACATGCGTGTATACACCTAAAGATATATATATATATATACACGCACATGTGTATGTGCCCACACTCCGCTCTCCCGGGGGAACGCACCTGCCACTCACCCACAATTAGTGGTCCAGCAGTAGGCGTATGCGCGCACCGAGTTACCCCACGCCATGGGCACAAGCATGTGCGCCCACACACATGCGCGCAAAAACTACAAAACAAATACTCAATCATATAAATTCATATACAAAAACATGTATATAAAAAGGACATTGTACAACATTGTGAAACCTCTTATACAACCCACCCACAGTCCAGCTACATAGGGGGCTGTCTAAACCTATTTATCGGTGGGGGTAAATTACAAAACCCGATAGTCTAACCAATACCTCGGGTGTTAGTTACTCACGACTATTATTGTTGAAATCTACATAAAACCTGTTGAATAATTAAAATAAATAATTAATATAAATATAAATTGGAACCATCCTAGATCCATATTAGCTGAGAGACCAATGCGCCAGACAAAGGTTCCTACCATCACTAGATAGTGGACCAACTGGCTCTACTAGATAGAAAGGACATACTATTACCTATCTAGACCATGCAAAGGCCTAGCACCACCTAATCCCACACAAAGGGGGGGAGGGGGAAAAAAGAGGGGGGATCTACACTACATTATGTAGTTCGATCCCCTCGTTTAAACCATGAGGGACCAGAGAGCCCAAGGTGAATATCCAGAATGCCTCTCTGGTGCACAGGATCTGATGTTTTTTACCACTATTAAGGTCATTTGAAATGGCCTCAATCCCAAACACTTTTAGACCACTAACTGAACTGTTGTGAGCCTCTTTGAAATGTCTGGGTACCGAGTAGTTTTCCTTTTCTGTCAGGATACTACTATGTTCCCCCATTCTCGTTCTCATTGGTCGTGACGTTTCGACCCGACATACAAGAGGCCACATGGGCAAAGAAGACCATAGATCACGAATGAGGTTCCGCAGTTAATAAACTGCTTGACCTTGTGGTTCTTTCCATCTGCTCCTTGGACTTCTTTCTTTCGATGGCTCATATATGAGCAATTGCCAGTTTCCAACCCCACACTTGAAGCTACCTTTTTGGTCAAACAATGTGGTCCAAGGCTTGTTTAGACCTAAATTCCTGATTTTCTTGACTCTACTCGGGGCCACCATGCTTCTCAGGTCTCTTGGTCTTCTAAAGACTAAATTTGGATGTAAGGGCAGACTAGTTCGCAGGATAGGGTCAGATCTTAAAACTTTCCAATTTCTCCTAAAAAATCTTCTGGATCGTTGGGACTTTGTTGTACCTTGTACAGAATCTCACATGCGGATTTTGGTTCTGGTCCTCCAACTTCGCCATATCTGAATCGTTTGTTAGATTGTTGTCATATAGTTCAAGGTATTTCTGGAATGCTTCGTCTATATGTTTATCTTCGTACCCCTTTTCCGTGAATGTATTTTTGAGGATCAGTGCCTGTTCCTCATCCTTTTTGAAAGTGCATGTCCTCCGCAACCTAGAGAACTGTCCAAAGGGGACGTTCCTGATCCACATAGGATGGTGATGACTACGAGCATGAAGGTAAGAATTGCCTGCACTTGGCTTAAAGTGCGTTTTTGAATATATTGTACCTTCATCTGCCTGTAATTCTAGATCTAGAAACACTAGAGATTTTTCGTCTATTACATGGGTAAAGGCAATTCCAAAGGGGTTCTTTGAGCAATGTGTAAGGAATCCATCCAGGTCCCTCATCTGTCCCATTCCAAGTAATGAGAATGTCATCAATATACCGCGAGTATAGGATAAGGTTACCTCCATAGGGGTTGTTGGCCCATATATACTTTTGCTCCCAGTACCCCATGAAAAGATTTGCATAGCTCGGGGCAAATCGTGCCCCCATTGCTGTGCCTCTTACTTGTCTGTAGAAGTTGCCAAGAAATGTAAAATAATTGTGGGTGAGTGTAAACTCAATGCAATCGTACAGGAACTGTGCTGTTATGGGGTTAAACCGGTGAGCTTCTGCAATGTAATACTCAATTGCCCTGAGGCCAAACTCATGTTGGGATGGACATATACAATGACACCCACATCCAATGAAAGCCACGATAGCCTTTTTCCCATACATACGGAGCTAGAATTTCTAGAGCATGGCTCGAGTCCTTAATATAAGACGGCAAATTCGTTACCGAGTCTTGGAGGAAGTGGTCTATATAGCTGCCTAGATTGCTAGTAAGGCTGTCTATCCCTGCTATAATCGGCCTGCCGGGCGGCTTTTCCAGATCTTTGTTTAACTTCGGTATATGGTAAAAGTGAGGAACCACAGGGTGTTTAGAGTACAGAAATTGGTGTTCATGTTTAATTAGAACCTTATCCACCAGGGCTTTGTCTAGAAGCTTCTTGAACTCAGCGTTATAGATAGACTTCTGTGGGACCCCACGGCTTTTGTAGGTATTTGTGTCCTCGATCAGTCTATACGCTTCTTCTAGATGGTGCTCTGTCTTGGATGACCAGTCCACCACCTTTTATCTGTTTTTCTTATCACCACATCGGAGTTTTTCTTTAGACTGCTTAGAGGGCCTGTTAGATCTGATTGGTGCCCCCGTACCGTTTTCTTCTTTCCACATAGATTTCTAAGCTCTTCTAGAACAATTTCATAGAACGTTGGGATGAAATTTCCTTTGTTCCAATGTGGGTAGAAGCTGGACTTTGGTCTGAAAGCAGTATTGATGACTCCAGCCTCCCCAACTGGTACAGACACCTCTCCATGGGATTCCTGCCCTCCTTCCAGATACAGCTCTTCCAATATTTCGAGCATTTCTCTTTCTAATGTGTCAGACGGAGATGACGGTAATGGTATCTCTAATTCTTCGTCTTTCTTTGTCCATCCGTTAATTTCTTTCAAACTATAGTGGCGTTTCACAGTCAAATTCCGTACGAATTTGTTTAGATCAATAAAGAGCTCGAAGAGGTTAGGGGGGTTTTCAGGGGCATAATTCAGGCCTTTTCTTAGTAGATCCAGCTCTTTCTGAAAACACGTTTTTTGAGAGGTTGTAGATTTTTTTTTTTTAGTGGAACATCCCTCGGTTACTTTTGATCTTTTCTTCGACTTCTTGCCTCCCCTCCTGCCTCTTCTCGTTGACTTTTTAGTCCCCTGGTAATTGAGGGGGATAGGAGTTTTGATGCTACTTTCTTCAGTGCTGTGGGTTTTAGCTTCCCCGCAGTTCCATCCACAAAAAGACTTATCTTTGTTTAGTTCTATACGATTTGTGGTACTATCGTCATTGGCTTCAAGGATGTCCCCTAACGGGTTTTGACTCCCTGTATTTGAACTTGGTTTTGAAGATATCTCTCGCTGCTCTTTTGATGACTCTACAGCGGCACCAACCACTACAGGGTTAGCCATCCTCTCCATGTCTACTGAGCTTGCATGGACCCTCAGGGCCATATCTGGGTCTGCAACTCCTATGGAACCTTGCGGCAAGATGTTCCATTGATCTTTTTTCCACTGCTCTATAAGTCCCTCTCTAGATACAGGAAGAGGTGGAAGATGGTTGTAGCTCCTATATTCCAAAGGAAGCCCTATGGGGCTTTACTGTGTCATTAGTTCTCCTAGGTACATCCCTATACTTGTATACATCTATATCTCTATCTTTCTCTCTATTCTTATTCTTTTTTCTATTCCAATACCTCTTGTTCTTCTTAGTGTTATTTTTCCTAGTACTTTTAAACTGTATGTCATTTGAAAGAGGGGGAAAGATATGTATATCATCATTACGATGGTGATTAAGGTTAGACTGTCTAGGATGTTGGTCTATGACTCTTCATCTGCAGGGGACCCTAAGCCTCTCTTTCTTCCAATTGAACTCGCAACCCATAGAGTAATCTTTTCGATCCCTCTCAAATTTACCTGATTTTCTACTTATTAGTTCTGTTTCAAAAACCCCTGTCTCCTCATTTTATTTTTGTATCCCATCCTCCAAAGGATTCTAAATCTACAAACTCTGACAATTCCTCCTGTATGTTGATAATGTCAGTCTTGATACTTATTAGATTTCTTTGCCTTTGTCTAATAATCATCTCGAGCCAGGATCTATTAAATTTCCTCCATATCTCTAACCCATTCTTCTTCTATATGCTTCTCAAGGAACCCACATATTTTTGTTATTCTCAACCCTCTAGGTATTCTATCAACCTCTAGATATTTCTCCAACAGCACAATGTCCCACCATTGAGTAATTTCGTCTTCCAGCAAATGCTTAAGTCTGTAAAAAGCTGAAGTCATCTTGTCTTCTCTAATCGTTGTATCCTGATTAGCTACATCATGCTCAGATCAATGGAGTTGCTTCTCATAGTCATCAATGCTGCTTAAAAAACATTTTGCCAAGGAATCTCTTCTAAGTTGTCTCTCTTCAATGGATAGGACCATTCTCAAAATTTGCGAAGCACCTTTTATACACCACTTCAGACCTATCTGCCAGCTGCTGGAGTTCCCAAAATAGAAAATTCACAGAAACAAGAAAAACGGTCTCCTGCGCTCAGAAGTTTGGTCTCTTGGTGACACAACCAGAGTATTCCGTTTACAAGAAACATGCCCAGGGGTCTTGCTGCCCTACTCAGAATATTTGGTATTCTTCGGACTGGAAAAAAAGGGGAAAAAAAGAGGGTGCACCGACCTAGTGCCTGATCAGAGGCTGATTTATTAAAATTATATTTAAAAGATCATGAATACTCACAAAGGTAAATAAAAGGCACATAACATTCCATCCAGGGATAAACCTCTTCCTGGAACTACATGAGCAGTTGATCGAAGAATCAAGATGATAAATATTTTACAGCTATGGCTGACGCGTTGCGGGAGCGAGCCCCCTTCAGAGCCAAAAAGGAATAGTAGTACCTGGACCCCCCCTGGGTCTCTAGACTCTCTTTTATCCATGTGAGAGGTCACATGTCTATGGCCCCCGCCCACCACCGGCCACTCCTCCTCTCACCCTAGGAGCATGCCAGAATGGCCAAAACCCTTAGGTGTCACACTAACGGCATCCACTACCCCATCCATATAGCATATACTGTACACCAAATAGGTGATTTGCACCCAACATCTTCCATTCAGAGGGCGAATGGGCAGTACATGTGTTTTTTTGTTTTTTACGTGGCTTACCCGTGCTACGCAAGCCACCAGCAGCATTGATGACTATGAGAAGCAACTCCCGGAAGTGGCGGGTGGAACGCATATCCACCGCCACTTCCGGACTCTCCCGGCCAGCAAATACTCCATCTGTTGATGGAGGACGGACCGTGTCACACGGGGGGGCGCTGTATGGGTGGGTGAGATGGCGGCGATTCGGCGATGTCGTCTCAGTCCGGCGCCCACCTCCGATGTAGACACCTTGTAGCCCATAGAAGGGCGGAAGTGACGTCCTTCCATTGGCCGGAGGTGGCGGGTGGAACGCACATCCACCGCCACTTCCGGGTTTTCCGGGTCGGGTGCGTATTCAGCCACCGATGGAGTGGTGGCCCAGAGCTGAAGGATGATTCTTTTTATCTCTATTGTCCAACAGGCGGCGGCAACAAATGGCGGAGTCTGGTGGCTTGCGTAGCACAGGTAAGCCTCGGTAAAAACATAAAAACACATGTACTGCCCATTCGCCCTCTGAATGGAAGATGTTGGGTGCAAATCACCTATTTGGGGTACAGTATATGCTATATGGATGGGGTAGTGGATGCCGTTAGTGTGACGTCTAAGGGTTTGGGCCATACTGGCGTGCTCCTAGGGTGAGAGGAGTGGGCGGGGCCGTAGACATGTGACCTCTCACACCCTCTACACATGGATAAAAGAGTCTAGAGACCCAGGGGGGGGTCCAGGTACTACTATTCCTTTTTGGCCCTGAAGAAGGGGGCTCGCTCCCGCAACGCGTCAGCCATAGCTGTAAAATATTATCATCTTGATTCTTCGATCAATGGCTCATGTAGTTCCAGGAAGAGGCTTATCCCTGGATGGAATGTTATGTGCCTTTTTATTTACCTTTGTGAGTATTCATGATCTTTTAAATATAATTTTAATAATTCAGCCTCTGATAATGCACTAGGTCGGTGCGCCCTCTTTCCCCCCCCCCCCCCCCCTATTATCGGTATATGGGCTGATTGTGCCCCACAGACTAGGCATTGGTATGCAGACAGGAGAGAAGTGGATGCTCCCAGAATTCTCTCCTTGATCTTGATTTTCTGGGGTGGAAGAGAAGCTGAGGCATTGGCAGTGTTGAAGAGTATTCTCAGGTCTTTTCTCGAAGTTGATAACACTCTCCAAAGATTTGGGTGGATCATCAGAATCGGTACATAAGATGCTCTCTGTCCCTGGCCAGAAGCAAAGTATCATCCAGATAATGGACCTGGAGATCCTTCTCCCTGAGGGGGCTAGAATCGCAATGAGGACCTTTATGGAAGGCTTCTGAATTGCAAGTGTAGCTGTCCTACTGCAAACCTCAGATTATTTTTTAGAGGACCAGAGGTTTGAGATGTGGAGGTGGCATCGAGCTGCCTGGCTGCACCCCTTGAATTATTGTATGGAGAGGTTCTATTTTGAATCTACAGTAGATCTCTATCCGTGTGTGTGTGTGTGTGTGTGTGTGTGTGTGTGTGTGTGTGTGTGTGTGTGTGTATTTTCAAGTCTGTTACCGGCCACTATCCTCGGCTTCCTTTGAAGCAATAAAGAGTTGAGTAGAAGCCTGTGATTTTTATTTTTCCAAATCGGGAACCGGGACTACTGCCTCCTGGATTTGAAGCATGCGCAGGTATTGTATTGTAACAGGATTTATGGTTTCTGTGGGAGTAAAGTGGTATGAGGGAGGAACACCAAAAACAAAGTATAATCAGCGCAGGCAAAATAAGTGTAAAACTCAAACATGCAGTGAAATATAATGTATATTGCTGCTAACACTGAAGTGATTTCACTACACTTCAGCCATAATACTCCAATAATATAAATGGTGTAGCGCAATATTGTCAATCGCAATTTGAAATTGCAAATAACGACTTGGTGTTCAATCACAAACCTATAAAAGTGTCCATATAAATTCATGAATGTGTAAATCCACCAATAATCCATCTAAAATCTGTGCTCCTCCACTACGTGAGACTGCAAGGAAAGTAGTGCACCACCAACATATCGCACTTTAGTCTTACTGATATGACTCCTGTTTTACCAGCAGGTCAAAACATGCCGTTTCCCTTTAAGGGAACTGGGGATTTCACTTGGATCTGATGCATCTGCTTTAATATCTCCTATATTGCCATACCGGCCTCCAAATCCATGGTCAGAATATGTAAGGGAACAGAACACACAATCTAGTGCTCTGTATTGATTGCATTAAACAAGTGTTTATTTATTAAACACTTGTATACATGGCACTCCAGCAGTGCTGGCTATCATCGCATAAAAACACACATCGGTACGCTGACTTTCAAAGAGGCAGCCACGGGTGAAGTCACGCTCCGCCCCCATATGCTTTACTTTACGTTCAGGGGTCTGGACTTCGTCAGTAGGGGACAACTGCATTTTGGAAGAGGTATGGACACTGCATCTCTTCACTGGTGTATGAAGGTGTGGGGGGGGGGGGGAGAATATGGGGAGCCTTGACTGCTCTTCACTGGTCCTGAGGGAGTGCTTTAGAGGTGCAGCTCTTTCAAAGGTGTGCTGCCATGTGGGCACCAGGACAAAAACGTGCATTTTGAGGCTTGTTACTGTGTGCACTTGGGAAGAAGTGTTGCCAAACCTGTGTGTGTGTGTTTGTTTATATTTCTGAATAGATGATGTGATCATGTACTTTGAACTGTTTAGTAATTTTCATCTTTCATAATCCTTGTAACATCCAAGTGATATGGGGAATTGCTATTCTATTCAAATCCTTTGCATTTCATGTATTTGAAATGTACTTTTGGGGAAGATGCTGACCTCTACTGGTAGATTTAGTAAAGCGCTGCCTTATTACTGCAGGAATACAATTTGCTGTCTGCTGTAATATAACATAGTACACAGATAAGGGGATTCACATCTAATTGCACAGTTTTAAACTATACGATAAATATAAACTTTTTTTTTATTTTTCGCTCAGTATTCTAGCCTTTATCAGAATAAAATCCCATGTGTGTGTGTGTTTTTTTTTTTTTTTTTTTTTTTTTTTATTCCACCCCTTTTGGACATCTTTTAATTAAAAAAAAAAAAAAAAATGGAGCTTTGCTCATTTAATTTGTTACTTTGTTTCCTGTCTTTGGACTTTCTATTAGTACGCCATGTGTACATACAGTTAATTTTGCACAATGTACTAATAAAATGTGTAAATATTAAAAATTTCTTTTATAATGGACTTTAACAGTGTTCTTTTTCCATTTCTAGCTGCATCATGCTGATGATGGCTTTTTAGTATTGACTACGGATGGCATTAACTTTATTGTTAACAGCCAAGAGATCTGTGACATAATCAATCAGTGCCATGATCCTGCCGAAGCAGCACAAGTCCTTACTGAACAGGTTAGTGTTTCATAGCCTTATGGGATATAATACTACATGCAGCGTAGTACCTTCTGTGCAAGCCTCTGTCTCCCCCACTGCTTTGTTGCTGCTCAAATTGATTACCGTAAATATAAAACCCTGTAAAGAGTAACTAAAAAGCAAGCTGAAACTGGCCAGTGTTTCTAACCTGAATTTTATGAATAGCCAAGTGCCATAGTAAAACTGCTTGCATGGTTTGACTCAAATAGCACCGCTGGAACTTAAAATGTCACTATTAAAATTTCTGTCGGCATGCTATTGCTTGGGGTGCTAAAAGGGTTGGATAACTAGAAATTTCCCTCCTTTTACCATAAACTATTTGGACCGCACTGCTAACAGCAAAAATTCAACACAAACCCCCTTTCAGAAAAGCACATCTTTCCATTTATACCTGTCCCTACTAATTGGGAGTATGGTAGTATTGTTCCTCCAGCCTGGAGATTGATAATGTCACTTCCTTTCCAGGTATGTAGAACTTGTACTGTTGGACAGTGAGGAACACTGTAGCCACCCAAATTGTTTTGGCACATTTACATGGTTTCCACCATGTGGGCGGCATAGGATTCCCTTAATTTGCAGAGATTGCCCCCTTCCTGTTTTTGCTATGGGACAGGAAGTGAAGGGAAATCTCAATGGGATGCAGATGACAAAAATCTGACATGGGGTTAGAACATTCCCTTACTCGATGTAACTTAAAAAAAATTTTTTTGCTTATAGTTCTACTTTAAGGCATTTTAAATTACCTAATAAAACCTATTGACCATCTTACAGCGCACATTTTGTGTGTGTGTGTTCCTTGGGCAATAAATTGTGGTGCCAAAAAATCAGGATGCACATGGTCGAAAACCGAAACGGACAGTTAACAAAAAATAATAATTTAATGTGGCTGGTGATGGCAATGCAGTCAATGGGATGCAATTTTTGCGATAGTGGGATGCAGCATGTCATTTTTTTTTTCTCTTCTGAATTTAGCACGGTGGAGCAGATTTTTACAGGAGTATGTTACAAGCAAACCTTTAAGATTAAGGCTGGGTGCACGAATATGCGAATTTTGATTCGGTTCAAACCACACATCCAATTCGCATAACATGGGAACCAACAGCTTTCTCTATGGAGCCTGTTCACATATCTGTGGGCACTGCGTTTTTTCAGTCCAGTTCAGGTGCAATTTCAAGTATAAGTTTGCACCTGAATCGTTGGGCAAAACCGCATTGGGTTCCCTTTTTAAAAAATCAAGCTGAAACCGTGGCCGGACATTTGTGAACAGAGCCTGAATGTGTAATGAGGTAGCCCGATTATGATTGGGCTTGTATAAGGATCTGAGCATGTTCACCCTTATTCATTCTAATTTTGTAGATCTACCGAAGGGAAATTTTGAATGAGCCTCCATGTTTTTAGCTTTTATTTACTTGTTTCGCACTTAAACTTGAGACAAGGGTGTGAGGTCACTTCAAATCTGACAGGTGCTTGCACTTTAAAGGCTTATACACACTCTGGCGAACATTTTCATCCAAAGAATTTTCGGTGTGTGTGTGTGTGTGTGTGTGTGTGTATACAAATTTTAACAGCCGATTATGACTTTTTGTGCAAAAAGGACAAACTCCAAAATGTTTCTCGTACGGGAACAAAACGAACGATTTTTGTTTTAATGCTGTTTTTGTAAAGGAAAAATCAGAAAATAGACTGCGCATGACCAGAAACGATAAACAACAAAGCCATTTGTTGTACGAGAATCTTTGGACGAATTCCCGTTCATCGGTTCCGATTTGCTGTGAAGCAACGAGTAAAATCAGATCGGTTACCCGATTTTTTTTTTTTTTTTTTTTTTGTGTACCCCACTTAAGGCAGGTCATACATGATTCACTTTGTTTCATTCAATCAGGTTGAACAAAAGAAAATGAATCAAAACCCTCCGGTGGAGCTATTGTATTCTGATTGGGTGTGGGGGGGGGGGCTCAAGCTAAAGCGTTTGTTACAACACCAAACCAGTGTAAAAAAATTTAAATTGCATAAACCGTTAAATAGCTTTAATTTTTAAAGTTAAATATTCAGATTTTTGCAAAAATTCAACTGGTTCTTCATAAGCTGCATTATAAGACTTCAACATTTTAAAAATACAAGCTTTTCTTTTACAATACTCGCAAAACTTTGTTCAATGATTTTTTTTTTTTTGTGTACATTTTGTTTATGTAATACGAAGTTGGCATTTCTGATAAGGGGATTGTTCTGAATCTTGTACTTTGAAATTTAAATTGTCGCACTTTATGATCTTTTATTTATGGCATTGTGTTTCAGGCTATCCAGTATGGGGCAGACGACAACAGCACAGCCATCGTTGTCCCCTTTGGGGCCTGGGGAAAGCACAAGAACTCTGAAGTCAGTTTTTCGTTCAGTCGTGGCTTTGCATCAAGTGGAAGATGGGCATAATCCAAATGTCCATCACCATTCACTCTATACCAAGCAGTCTTTTCTTCATATGAGCTAGCCCTTCTAGTTTTCTAGCACAGGGGCATGGATGCTTTCTATTTTGAACTAGAAGAAGGCTAGGCAATACAATGCTACACATAATTACACTAATGTACAGAATAGGTAATATGATTGCTGACCGCTAGACTGCGCTCCACAAATTTGAAAGGGAATATAACTCTGCATTGTTCACAAACTTTCTGGCCTTCAGGGCTCAATTACACTATAATACATTTGGCCACTTGCATTGCAGGAAGGTACATTGCCATGGGCTGCACTGCATACACTGCATTTGGTAAGGATACCATTCAACTGACTTGAATGGTATCACATAAGGCTGCTCATCCAAATCTCAACATGCCACACCGCTTTTTGCGTTTTTATCTAGTGTTTTTTGCCCATGTTGCAAAAATGCAGGATAATCTGGTGGGATGTGTGAGCAATCCCTTATGCTGGTTATGCACATGATAATTTTCTGGCACTTTCAACCATTTTGAACCAGTTTTTGATTACAGAAATAACCAAATAGGAAAGACAACCTACCACTAAAGGTTTTGGTAATTTCTTGGTATTAGCAGGAAATGGTAGATTGTCTTCAGTTGTCTGAGTGGCTGAAATGGCTTAAAATGGTGTGTATGGCATTAGTGTCATGAACAATGTAAGAGGGCACTTTATTGCTCATTTTGCACTGCATTACTGAACACTTTATGCTGGCTATTTGTCTGTTACGCTCTGAATTTGTGGTGTTAGTATTATTTATAACTTGGGGGCTCGTTGGGCTCTATTACACCACTTTTAACTCTTTTGTACTTTATGAAGGTTGGTATTGGGCATTTTTGCAATCCCTTCAAATGCCCATTTTTCTAAAATGTGAACATGAGTTGGACAGACAGGTTTTTCTTATTTATTTTTTTTAGTTTGCATTTCTTTGCCATTTGATTGTAATCTAAGTATTTCTAATTTGTATATTGTGAGAAGAACCAGCTGTGTTGACAATTTATGGTTGTGTTCAACTGTCCCAAGACCAAAATCAGGTGTTGGTACCATGTGGTATTCTTTTTGCAAAGGTTCCTTCGGTGTTTGATTTGCGTGAACTCTTCAGAATGTGTGTTTGCTGACTACATTTAGAGCTGCTAAAATCTGTGTTTTCCAACCTGTGGTATGTGCACCATTTATTGGCTGGCAGATACTTGCAGGTTTACAGGAGTACTTTACATAGCTAAATGAGTGTCTACAGCTGTTTTTTCAGGGGTACCTGATGCATTTTGTGGCTATGATACAGAAATACGTAGTGAGAGGGTCCTTTCACACTGGCTGTCCGATCAAGTCTGCCTGTCGGTTTTGTTTATGCAGACCTGATCAGACCTTGCAGTCTCCCCTATGGAGTGGTGGATGTCAGTGGACACCTATCTGTTTACATCCGCCGCTATATAATCAGATCCTGTCTGCAAAATCCAGACACATGATGGTCCTATTTTCCATCTGTCTGGTGGATCGGATGAAAACATAGGCGGTCTCTTTCCCCATAGAGGAGAGCGCGACTGCCTGCTCTGCACAGCGGAGCGAACAGGACCTGTCATCTGCCTGGTCACCGATCACTCTTCTGAGCAAGCAGAATACGTTCCATGGAGGCGCCCATGTGAAAGGGACCAAACACCGCACAATTGTGCTTAATGCATTGATCCCCAACCAATGGCTAAGAGCTTGCCATGATGCTTGTGACAGTCATTCAACTTGAAATTATGAATGGAGGGTTATGAAAGCAACTCTTCATCGATAATTGGATAGGGGTTACATTAAGACAAAGTGTACATGTTCTTTGCACAAATAGGAAATATGCCCCTTATTCAAGTCGCTTACATTTGCCTTTTTCTTTCTTCCCTGCTGCTTCATTTTGACTGCTGGGAGTAAAGGGAAAAATCCAGTACTTTTGGCACAGAGAACAAGATTAGACTCATTCCCCCTTTTCCCAAAGTGCAGAATGGGGTGCCCATCGCCAGGCATGGAGTCATTGGCCCAGTTTAAGCTCCCAAGTCAAATGACCTGAAGCTCACATTTTGGCTTTTCTTTGCTCATGTGGGCAACTGGTGCTAAATTCGTCCCCCTTTTTGATTTGCAGTTTTTAATGTAATTACAAACTGAGGAAAAAACATTTTCTTCACTGATCATAACAGAAGGCAACTGAAAGGCCTGTCTACTTATCACCTACATTGTGCATGGATTTGGCTCATCTGCCAAAAAGGTTAGGGATCCCTGGTCTGGAACCTATAAAGCTGAAGCTAGCAAAACTGCAATTGGCTCTACTGCTTTTACCTTAGTGCTACATGACACATGCATGGGAATAAATTGCCCATTACTGCATGCATTCCAGATGTTTAATTATAGACATTGGAGGAGCTTATAAAGTAGTACAGTCTGGTTCTTGAACGTACTGCATATAGCATTGTTCATCTTTACAAAATAACTTGTTTATGTGCAGTTTAATATGCTTTTGCGGTCATAGCATATTGTGTATATAATTTTGTGTATATTTGTGTAAATATTGTTTTTGTAATTAATAAACCATTCTGGAACTTGTTTCGAGTTGTGTATTGAAATTTTGAGTTATTGCATTCATTCTTAGGCCTGGTGTAGTATGTCTGCAGGGGACATTTGCATTTTTTTGCTGAAAACTGCACATGCAAAAGACCTGCCAATAACAAAGGAGTGAACCTATGCCCAGATGAAGCACACCAAAGCATTTGTGTATTCTGTAAAGTCATTAGAAAAAAACACTCCTTCACCTCTGTAGGGTCATGCTACTTTCCACTTATCTTCTGCGGAGAACAGAAACTTGGGAATCTGTGACCCTCGAATGTAAAATTTACAATAAGTCTTATGCACCTGTTAAAAACCAGCTGGAACCCAACTGATGTTTGAGCATCAACTCCATACATGCAGCTAAGGTCAGTGATGGCTTGGTTTTTAAAGCTTCTCCTCTCCCCTTTGACCATTCTTATTACGATGTGCATGAAAGTGCAACAATGTCATCTCTTTTTAGTGCTCCCCCATGCTCT
This sequence comes from Rana muscosa, assembly GCA_029206835.1. Lineage (NCBI taxonomy): Eukaryota > Metazoa > Chordata > Amphibia > Anura > Ranidae > Rana > Rana muscosa. Next base: position 447,266,902 of record CM055116.1, read on the forward strand.
GCATTGGTGTGAAATCTAAAACTGTAGGCGATGAGACAAATTGCCTTGTTCTTGTGTTGGGACTGCATTGGTCAATGCTGCTGGTCTGACTGAGCCTTAAAGTAGTAAAGTCCCCCAAAAGAAAAAAAATTAAGCCCAGGGGCAGTTGAAGTCATGTACTAGTATACACTTGTAACGAAAGGAAGCTGCGCTAATAGTGATGAGAACCTGTGAAATGAACACCTTGATTGCATGTATTGCAAACACCGTGAAAGTGCAATGAAATTGTCCACCTGTACTCAAAGTGATACTGATGACAAATATAAATTGATATATAATAGTGAACACTAATAAACACAAGATAAGAAAATATAGAGCATGCACTTTGAGAAATTTCAGCACCAACATCCCTAAAGTAATGTATATGGAAATCCCAGATCGGGCAGGTGCATGGGATTTTAAGGGTGCTTGGACATATAAGTTACAAGTATCAAAGAGGGAAAGATATATATATATATATATATATATATATATATATATATATATATATATATATATATATATATATATATATATATATATATAAAAAAATAGATAATTTTATTCATGTATATAACATGGTATTAAAAACATGCGGAGAAAGATACAACGCAGTGCACTTCATCCGTGAAAAGTCACAAACTTGCCGTCCTACATGTTTCGCCTGGAAATGGTCTTCAGGGACGTTTGAGGACTTTAATTATCTAAGATAAATATAGACATTTTATGAGTACATAATCATTTTCTACACATTTCTGCGTACATAAAGCTTTTAACAGACTTGAAATTATAATCTAAATAATTTTTTGAAGACAATAAGCATCGGTACCTTGAAATCTATGGGAGACTCTCCTAAGGAAGTATCAGAAGTGCTCTTGGATCCTATGTGCACTGGGATATGGTAAAAGGGGCGTCAGTCTACAGGGGTTCACATATGACATGCATCGTGCATGGATACCGAAAAAGCCCAAATGAGGATTTAGAGGCTTAATCCTTCTGATATTCTAAAGAAATATATATGATTTGAATTAGTCATACATGACCAGTAACTGAGTACTCTAACTAAAAATGAAAAATAGTATACTTGCATCATGAACTTCATATGAATTTATATCTGGGAGCCTTACAAGCACCGAGCAGCAGACAAGGAGCCCATTTAGGGCTTAGTTATAGTAATGTGATCTGTCAAAAAGGATGCAAAATAAAGTGTGGGTGAGTGATGATAAAATGTGAATTGGATTGGGGTATTAAGTATTAGATAAAACAAGTGCTAATACTGAAAAGGGGGGGGAAGGGATCATGTGAAAAAGAAAATACCTGTAGGTGATCGTAGTGGTGTTTCTATGTTCTCAGACAAGATATACTGAGATAGCTGTGAGGTAATGCCGAAATCATCCGGTCTATGAAAGTGAGCAGTTGAAAGAATGAGTGATAAGTTCACATAGGGAAAAAAAAACATCCATTCTAATGTCTATGATCGCAAAATTTGCGGTACAATACCTGTTTGCTGCTGTGCGAGTACTAGGCTCCCAGACAGACCCCGTGGTGGCCATCTTGGCCACGTAATTCCTTTTATATCCCCAATGTGCGTCATGCTGGAAGCTCTGCATGTGGAATCAATGCGATGCACCTGCGGGTGCTGGTTGGTGACGTACTGTGTGGTAGGAAATCACACATTGTGGATGGAATATGTGCGCAGGCGTGCCCATGCACGGGATCGTCTGAGCAGAGAGATTCCAAACACCGCCCCGAGGCTGTCACCAAAGGTGCGGACAGGCATAGCATCCGTGTTTCCACACGGATTCAGTAATGGTAAAACCATACTGATGCCTGCCCCTGGGCACCCACAGGGGACTGGTGGCATGATGCACGGTTATCATAGGGGCCCAATGAGAACTGTGACGTCTTACATGGATAGAAATTGTATGATAAAAATAGTATTGTACTAGAAAAATGTGAAAAATAGAAATGCCCATAGTTGCTGCCTAGGACACTGGATGCCATTGCAAGTGGTTGAAAGAAGATGCAAATATAGCAACCATAATGGTTGCTATGGAGTGGTATCATATATCTGCATTCAGTGACAGGGCATTGTGTCCTGCATCTGAAATGCATGATGATAAAAGCAAGCAGTAATGAAAAAATTATGATGCATACCGCACTGTTGTGGGGTCATGTGTATGGAGATCCCAAAAGTTGCAAGGTATCACATGCAATATAAAACGCATTGAATAAAACCGTAATAAACATACACAAAATTACATTCCTTATTATGTCTTGGATACACTGCACATAGTCTTAAAGACTGGTTACATCTTCTATAACGCATAACCTATTCAATTGAGCGCATATTGAAAGGGCTGCGGTGCTGTGGCGGTCATCGCTGGTCCTATCAATGAAGGATATTGAGGAAAGGGGACTCACTAGGCCCTGTAGAATCCACAGTCGGAGGAGCCGGCATGAAGCAGGACCTGTGTGATGTGGATCTGGAGGCAGTGTGATTTGTACCATGGAAAGGAAGGGCAGGGTGGAAAGGGCCAGGACATGCATATCGTTTAGACGAGGCACTGATATAAATGGTGACTGTTGATTACAAAAAGGGTTTATAACTTATTCCTTTGTTTAAGCAGGGGTACTTGGTTGCCTGGAGGCGGTAGATCCATTTTGCTTCAATTTGAAGCAAACGTCGATCTGCATCACCTCCTCTCTCATTTAATGAGATGTGCTGAAGGGCAAAGAAGCCAATCATATCAAGACTGTGGCTATAGAAGAGACCCATGTGTTGGCTGATGGGTGTCTCCATCATTTTCTTAGAGATGGCCGACACGTGGTCTCGGATTCTGCAGAAAATTCCTTTGTTTTCCCTACATAAAATGCGCCACAGCAACACTTCATGAGGTAAATAATTCCAATTGTTTGACAGGTAACTCTACATTCGGGTGCCCAGGTGTCCCCATTGGGTAAATTAATGTTAGGGCCTATAATTATATAGCGACAGTAGTTACATTTGCCACATGCGTACGTGCCAGTTTTCTTGGACCCAGAGGTGGTATTGGTTGTATAATGACTTGAGACTGTTGTATGTTTGGACCATGAACTTTTGTATGTTAGTTCTGGATACGTTTTTTAATGTACTTATTTATTCTATCATCAGAGGTCAAAAGGTACCAGAACTTGTCATAGATTTTGCGAATGGACGCATGTTGTTTATGGTATCTCGTTATGATTCTGGTCGTATCCAACCTCTTTTTGTCTTTGGTATTGTAAATTAGATTGTTCCTATTTAATACTCTTACTTTGTTGTAAGCACGTCTTGGTATAGCCCCTTGATCTCAGATGATTGTAGAGTTGATTAGACTTTTCTAAAATCTGTTTGAGTACAGTTACGTTTTGAGTCTCAAGTATTGGCTGTACGGGATGCTGGTGATAAGAGGTTTTGGGTGTGAACTTGTAGAGTATTCCCTGCAGTGGGCTTTCTGTAAAGTTTGGAACATAGATAACCTTTTGTTGTTCACAAACGGTTCCACATCCAGGAAGGTAATCCTCTCCTGACAAACTGTAGGTGAATTTTAGGTTATAGGTATTGACTTGTAAACTCTCCAAAAACAAAAGTTCTTCCTTTTTTGATCCTGCCCAAATCATTAGGACATCGTCAATGTAACGGTGCCATGTGAGCACATTCTCAAGATTGACGTTCATATTTTCACTAGAAAAAAGGTCACGCTCCCACCCCCCCCCCCCCCCCCCGGTACAGGTTGGCATAGGAGGGGGGCGCTTGAAGACAAAGGTATTATGGGTAAGAATGAATTCTAACATTTCTGTAAATGAATGAAATTGTTGTATTTACGGGAATCATTGTTGCGTTCATTTAGAAAGCTTTGTGTCACCTGTATTCGCAAGAGATGCAGAATAGAAGTAGAGTAACTCTATCAATGGCCACGAGCCATGCGTCTCGTGGTATTGATAAGCCATCTGTTTAACAACTCCTATGGTATCTTTTACGCGTGAAAATAAAATAAACTACGTACATGGGGATAAAGGTACTCGTCAATTATTCTGCTGGCCTTTTCCGTTAAGGAACCACAGCTCGAAATGATCGGCCGTCCAGGGGGTGGTGTGACTACTTTTGTGCACTTTGGGAAGTGCATAAAAAGTAGGTGTACGTGGATTTTCTGTGTTCAGGAATTAAAAAGTGTTTGCATCTATGACCCCTGTTGTATGTGCACAATTCAAAATTTCTCTATTTTCTAATACTGAGAGAGATGAAAGAAGCGGGTACAGGCCTGTACCATTCTTTATTTTGGATTATATGATAACACATTTTTTAAATCCCTTTTCGATTCATTAGAACTATATTCCCTCCTTTATCTGATGGCTTTACAACTATATCATCGTTGTTGCGTATAGTGTGAAGTGCTGGTTTTTAAGTTAGGGCTCAGATTGAAAGAAGGTCCTATCCTCCAATTGGTAGCTTCAATTTCTCTGGTTACCTGCAGGACAAACGCCCATATGTTGGGGTTGCCCTGCAGTGCCGAAAAGGAGCGTGATTTGTGTTTGTATGTTTTTGGTGTGACGTAGATGGGTTTGTTGGATTTGGACTGTATAGAGCCTCCTGGGGTGACTCCTGGCACTGAATAGGTCCAACCTTCCTCTTCAGGGTTACTTTTGTCCCACAAGTCCAGTAGGTCTTGCAGAGCTTGGACTTCCTGAAGGGTGACATCTTTAAGGGCCTGAATTGTCATTTGCTACGGGAATGGCTGCATTGTGTGGTTTGTCGTCATATAAGATTTTATACATGAGACGCCTTGCAAATTAAATGCAAATCTTTAACCAACTCAAATTTATCGGCTTCTCCGTCTGGGCAGAAAGTTAAGCCCAGGCGTAGGACCGTTTCTTGATCACTTGATAAAGGGTAAGGTGATAAATTGACTATCTTGTTGGTCCCGGCCTCCAACATGGTGGGGGTCGGGACTGATTATTTTAAATCTTATTGTGAGGTACGAGCTGTAGCTATGGTATTCTTCACTATAGCAAAAATGGGTGCAGTGCGTACATCAGCTGAGTTGCTGAGACCCGAAGGGCCGGAGTCAGTAAATGGTTGTGTGAGTGGAGCTGCCGGTGTGGATACAAAGATCACTCCCGTTAATGGTGATAACAGGGATACTGTAGTGTTACGGAGCGCGCTAACGGAGCTTGGAGTGGGTGTAGTAGACTTGCGTGGTCGCTTATCTTTAAGGGGAAACTGTGCCCTAGAAACTCCCTGTAAGCTACAGTCTGTCTCGTTTTTTTTTTTTTTTTTTTGTATCTGTGGCCTGTTCTGTTTGACAACCTATAGGGACGTAGGAGGCTGACACCGACGAGGAATCAGACTCCCTTCTGTCTAAATTCGTTGGGGGAAAGTCCCTAGCTCCAAATGTTTTTTTATTGTTGTAATTACGTTGCTGATTTTGTGTGGTCCATTTATACGCTTGTGCATTGTCGAATGCCCGCTTATGGCGTAGAAGTTTTTGTTTCTTTTGGTTTCGATTATGTTCATTGCATATTTGGTTAGATGTTTCAGTTTTTTTATCGCAGGTATTGTATTCTGTATAGGAGGTCACATTGCTGTGGCTCTTGCCATTCTCAAATTTCAATATCTATATTACACTTTCGTTCATGGACCGACACAGCTTCTCTATTGATATAGTGGGTATTATCCATTAATTAGGAGTGACTAGGCAGAAAACGTGTAAAAAGTGTTGCATCACACCTTCTACAGTACCGCCCAGGGGGCGAACCCTCTGGGTATAACCCCTCACTCTGCATCTCGCAGATCAGTTTTTTTTTTTATTTCTGTCTAGCAAGGAGTAGGACATGGCTCCCTTCGGGCCCATTGGTCCGGGGTAAAATATGTTGCTACTTTTTTTGTTTCCTGCGATCTTCGATCAACTGCCGACTGGGTGACAGGCTGGATCCTCGATCCTTGTAGTCCCCCCAGTTTCAGCCATCGAGCGTGTGCCGACCCTAGCTACGTGCTGGGTTTTCCACGACATGCCCGTCGCTCCACGGGTGGCCGATGAGCCTATGCTCCAGGGCCTGCATCGGGCCGCTCAGCTTCGGCTGCCCTTACGGCCGAGTCGCAGTAGCCTGGCCGGTGAGCTTGCACTCCAAGGCTTGCATCGGACCGCTCAGCTTCGGCTGACCTTAAGGCCAAGTCCCAGCAGCCTGACCAGTGAGCGTCGCGTTCCAGGGCATACATATGATCGTCCCCTAGGGTCCAATCACAGCATGCCTGGCCGACAGTCACCTTCCATGCGCGGATGATGATCTGTTTGGAATGTCTTCCAGCATGATACATGCAGGATAGGTAAGTAAACTCGGCTGGGTGATTTGGCTGGACATTCCTGGAGAGACAAAGTGGTTATAGCCCCTTTCTCCCCTCTCTCCCTGCCTTTCCCTCCTCCCTGGGCTTCTGACTAAGGTTGCTGGGGGTCACCTAAGGGGTTCCATCTGGTGCGGGGCTGGCTGTAACTGTCATTTAAAAGATGTAATTTTTGCTTACGTGTGTGTTTCTTCCCCCTCCATGCTGTCGGCGGCCATTTTGTGGTGGTCCATGCATGTTTCGGCCTCTAGTGACTGCCCAGCTGCCATTTTCTTGTAGCTTTGCGCCTATATGTATATATTGCCGCTTGGCGGCCATTTTCTTTTGGTCCGCACCTGCTTGGCCTCTATCGAGTGTTTGGCCATGTTCCTAGGATTCACGCTGTATGTGTTTACCGCCTCTTTTTGGGGTCCGCCGCCGCTTTTGCCTCTATATTCGGCTCGGCGGCCATTTTCTTGGAGCCCACATGTTTCCATACAGCCGCTTGGCGGCCATTTTGCGATAGTCTCCGGCCTCTAGAGTGCATTACACTGGCGCGAAAAGGAAACGCTGATAAACTATCAGACTGACACAGCAGCGGTGGGATAGCATCACAGGCGCAGCATAGCGGTACCGATCCAAGGGTGGTGAGTCCTCTGGGTGACCCAGCATCTCTGATCGGCTAGGAGGGTGGCCTATTGATATCTTGCTGGAGCCCTGTGGGTGTCGGCGCGTGGTCAGCATGGTGTCTGAGCCAGATGTTTTCCCCTGAAACACCAGATTTAGCAGCTGGTGCCCCTGATGTGTCTATGGGCGCTATGTCGGCAATCCTAGAGGCTTTGCTGCCAGGGTGGAAGCAGCACACGGGAATACAGGTGGTAGTAAACGCCCCGGTCCCCTGAAATCTTCTGGGGATAATCCTGATGCAGATGCATCAGACTGCAGACCGTGACCTGTCGGACAGTGAGAATGCTCCAGGTCAGCACGCAAAAAGGCTTTGGTATCTGACCTATTACTGCAGTGCGGAGTATGCTAAGAATAGAGAATGCTGCAGAAGCAGCAGAGACACCGGTCCCCTTTTTGGGTTCCCTAAAGCCAGCCCGCACTGCTAAGGTGTTCCTTGTGTTCCTTGTGTGTCTTTTTATATATTAATAAGCTCTTGTACAAGGAGTGGGAAAACCCACTGAGGTTTCTTTCCTTTTTTCAGCCCTAAAAAATTGATTTATTTTTGGGCGGTCCGGTACCCCTTGAGGGGAGAGTTCCTGAAAAGATGGACCTCTCCCCTGATAGTGGACCCCCCCCCTGTGTCCAGACTTAACAAGTTACCACGATTCCAGTGGAGGGGGCTCCTGTCTTCAGGGACACTCGCTACCTATACACAGTGGGGTGCTGAGAGGTACGTCCAGTATTGGCTGGGGTTTGTCTGTTTCAGACACTTACTGAGTAGGCAAGATACCTACTCCAAGGGTTAAAAGCACAGGAGGCTCCTCTGTATGAGGTAGCTCTGGACGACCAGTTGGTACAGGGCCTTGAGTCTGTCTGCAAGTCAGACATGGATACTATCCCCTTGCTGTCTTGAGCCTCAGTTATAATGCGGTGGCGCTACGCCACCTGATCTGGCTAAGGTGCTGGTCTGCGGACCAATCTTCCAAGAAGGCCCTGTTGGATCTGCCCTTTTAGGCCGACAGACTTTTGGGGCCTCGCTGGATGACATTTAAGATGCCACGTGAGGAGGATACAGGAATACATACCGGGAACCGCGCGCTTGCTATCTGCCGCCTGAAGCATTAGTGTTCTGGGCTGCCTGTTATCATATCCCTGCCGCGAGCCTGTCACAGCCATCCAGTCACCCAGCTATCCATGCATAAGGAGGCATCATTAAGGTACACCGGGTTTTGCAATTCTGGACCCTGAGGTGAGCGGACTTTTTTTTGTATGTTTAAAACTTAAAGACCCAGGCATGTGGAGTACATTGGGTACAATAGTATCAACAGTGATTCCCTATTTTTCTTAGTGTGAGGAGCCTGGAGGAAGGTGGTCTGCTTCATAGGGGACTGCCTGGTCCCCGGAGCCCGCAGAGGGATAGTGTGCGGGGAACACTGGAAGTTGCAGAGGGGAAAAGCATATTTATAGGGGGGTAAAAATGCCGGGCACACTATCGGTAATGACCAGGAACACCTCCAAGGACGGGTCAAGTGCAGGCACACAGCAACAGCCTCAGTCTCAACCCCAGGCACAGTCAACCAGGGGGCCTAAAGTAAGCCAGGCAGCAGCCGCGGCTAAACTGGAAAAGTTTGGGCACGTCCCGGCATGTACAGCAAGCTACACACCTACAAAGGGACAAGGGTCTCAACAACTGAACCCCCAGCGCAAGAGTCTAGGCCAGATAACAACTATAGTGACACCTGGAAAGATGGCAGGGGGTACAGGGCCTAAGGGGAAAGTATCGGGCAATCTGGCAGTGCCAAATACAGGACCAATACCGGAGGGTGAACCCTCTATGAGAGAGATCTTTTCCGCAATTAACAGCTGCAAATCCTCACTGTCTGAAATATTTGACCAGCTGCGGGAGATAAAGGAAGATATGTCAATATTAAAGCAAGATGTGCAGGGGATTGGCGTGAGGACCTCCGCTTTGGAGGAGAGGTTAAGCCAGGTTGAGGACGATGTTAGCCCTATGGTAACCGAGATGGAAACAATGAGAGAACAATTGAACATGTGTATTAATAAAATCGATGACATGGAAAATAGGTTACGAAGGAAAAATATAAGGGTACTAGGCCTCCCCGAGAAAAGTGAAGCTAACTGCCCTACTGAATTTATGGAAGACTGGCTAATAGGAGTAAAGATAATAAAGCTGCGCAAATAGTGAAAAATGGTATATGAGCACCACCTTAAAACATAAGTGAAAGATATATATTGAATGAAAAAATGATGATTAAATAAATTAATATAATTGGACTGGATCTTATTTGCCAATGTGACAAATAGAACTGAAGAAAGTCCCAACTGTCAATCAGACACCCACATCACATTCAGCAAAAGTCTTGTGTAGTGAAAGAATTGATGTTGAATAGTAACTGTGTGAATAGTACAGTCCAGATAGCCAAAACTGCAACGAAGTGTAGATATGGATCTTCTCGTTAGGCTAATTGGTGACTTCAAACACACAACACCCAATGAAAAGTGCCAAACACTGGATAGATGTAGATTCCACCACCATCAGTTCACACTGCCGCTTACCAGAAATGGTGATCTCCACAGAGATCGATACAAGCAGATGGCTATTCCCCAGCCAGGGTCTCTAGATAGTATCAGTTTAACTCCCGAATTTCACGCCACTCCTCTCCACATATCGCAAAGTAAATATGCAAATGGAAAGAAAGCCACCATAAGCCACCCTTTCACGCTATGGTGGCTTTCTTTCCATTTGCATATTTACTTTGCGATATGTGGAGAGGAGTGGCGTGAAATTCGGGAGTTAAACTGATACTATCTAGAGACCCTGGCTGGGGAATAGCCATCTGCTTGTATCGATCTCTGTGGAGATCACCATTTCTGGTAAGCGGCAGTGTGAACTGATGGTGGTGGAATCTACATCTATCCAGTGTTTGGCACTTTTCATTGGGTGTTGTGTGTTTGAAGTCACCAATTAGCCTAACGAGAAGATCCATATCTACACTTCGTTGCAGTTTTGGCTATCTGGACTGTACTATTCACACAGTTACTATTCAACATCAATTCTTTCACTACACAAGACTTTTGCTGAATGTGATGTGGGTGTCTGATTGACAGTTGGGACTTTCTTCAGTTCTATTTGTCACATTGGCAAATAAGATCCAGTCCAATTATATTAATTTATTTAATCATCATTATTTTTTCATTCAATATATATCTTTCACTTATGTTTTAAGGTGGTGCTCATATACCATTTTTCACTATTTGCGCAGCTTTATTATCTTTATTATATTTTTTTGTGTGTGTCTCACATAGAAGTTGCAGCAACAATTTATGGAGAGATAGATTCACTAATTCAGTGTTTTTATGTCTCACCCAATGGACAGCGCAGTATAATTTACACAGTTTATATGGCTAATAGGAGTATTTGGTAAGGACTGCCTATCAAAATACTTTTCAATCGAACGGGCCCATAGAGTCCCCTTTAGGGCGCCGGCTGAGGGAGGTCGACCGAGACCTATGCTCATTAAACTCTTACACTTCACAGATAAAATTACCATTCTCCAAAAGGCAAGAGTTGAAAAATATACAAGTAAACGGTGCAAGAATATCAATATATGCAGATTTCTCCCCTGAATTGCAGAGACAGAGCTAAATTTACCGAGTGTAAACAGACTTCAACAAAAAGGAATTAGATATGCAATGTTCTATCCAGCACGTTTAAGGATAACTGTGAATGGGGAAAACAAGTTTTTTAACACACCCGCCGAGTTGACATCTTGGATGAACACAAGGGAAGGAGAACCAGAGTGGAACTGCTTAGTAACTACACAAAGGAACTTTAGTAACTTTTTTTTTTTTTTTTTTTTTTTTTCAGTCTGCCTCTTTCTTTTTTCTTTTTGAGAGAGGGGGAAGGAGGGGTGGAGGGAGGGAGAGGAGGAAGTGGAAACATGCACAGAAACTTAAGCAAAACTTAGGCGAAATTGCTCCCCCCCTCCTCCCCCTTTTTTCCCTTCCCCCCCCTTGGGTGAGCGTTTTTTTTGCACAACGCATTTTTCTATTTAATTATTTACTTATTCATTTTTTTTTTTTTTTATAATTTTTTTTTTTTTTTCTCTTTTGCACAATGAGAAAAAGGGAAAGGATTTTTTTTATGCAACATGGGAGCGGGAGGGGGGAGGGTAGGAGGGAAGGGTTGTGAAAGTGTACTCTCAGTATTTTTTGTGGGGAGTGGTACAAGGGTGGAGGGCAAAGAAGACAAAACATAATGCATGTAAAAAGTGCGTAAGAAAGTGTGTTCCACTCAAATCATTCAAAACACTAAAATACATATTAAGAGGAGTGGTAGGGAGAGGTCTCACCTCAAAGGTAGGATGTGGTCACATTAGAAGCCCTCTATTTGGGCCCCAAGAAGGGCGGGGGGAGCAGCGGGTGGGAAGGGGAGGGGTGGGTGGGAAAGTATGTTTGTTTTGGGCACTAGAAGAGGGGGGAGATTCACTAAAAACACACATTTTTGAGCGAAGAGTATTAACGGCACATTTTGGTAAGATGGGAGGTATAAAGACAAGAGCAGTCCTTAAAGGGGTAGATGACGGATAGTAGGGAGGTTGGGAAGAGAACCCCAAAACCTGGTAAAAGTATGAAAGTGTGTTCATGGAATGTTCGGGGGGTAAAAGATTCAACTAAAAGACAAGTGATTTTCTCAACAGCAGAAAGGAAGGACATCAAAATGCTGTCTGCAGGAGATGCACCTGGACGGGGAGACTATTAAGATACTAAAACACAGGAAATACAAAACACAGTACCATTCTACACACACTTCCTATTCAAGGGGTGTGAGTGTTTTGATAGATTCGGGCACAGTGTTCTCCTGTAGACAGAGCAAGATAGATCCTAAGGGACGGTATGTGTTTCTTCATTGTTGGATAGAAACAAAAGAATATGTGGTGGCAAATATATATATATCCCCCCCCCATTTGAAACCGTAGTCCTTTGGGCGCTAATAGAGTTCGTTATGGATAAGGTGGGGGTTCCCGTTATAGTGGTAGGGGATTTTAATATGACCATGGATAAAGGAATAGATGGGTTCCTGGCGGGTGCTTCCGCAGGACATCCGTCTGCCAGCCCTCTCCTTCATTTTTGTGAGGAGGTGGGTTTGACAGACGTGTGGCGGAGGAGACACCCGGGGGAAAAAAAATTCTCCTGTCACTCAAGGACGCACGGTACCCTGTCCAGAATAGACCTCGTACTTTGTAACGAGGAGGCACTAGAAGTGGTGGGGGAGGTGGTTTATGAAACAAGAAGCATCTCAGATCACTCCCCAGTAATACTTGAAATAAAGCTGGATAAGGGGCATGGTAGTGGGGACTGGAAGATAAACCCATTCTGGTTGGAAGTAATTGGGGACCCGGGGGGAATTTGCGACAGTCTGAATGAATTTGTAGTATTAAATACCGGATCAGCCTCAATAGGAGTGATTTGGGATGCTCTGAAAGCATTCTTACGGGGAATATTAATTCAAAAGTTATCAGTAGCTAAAAAACAGTCACGCGCTAAGGAAATTGCAGGGAGAGAAAAAGTGTTTAGCTCAGAGCTCAATTATATAAGAAATCCAACCCCAGAAAATCATGCAGAATGGTTAGTGTCACAGGGAGAGTACCAAAAAATAGTAATAAGCAAGGCGGAAAATAAAAAATTATTCCAGAAGCAGAATTTCTACGGGGAGGGCGAGAGAGTGGGGCGTATCCTGGCCCTAATAGCTAGGGCGGGGGCCCCCCCATCGGTTATTGCGGTGATAAGAGATGAGGAGGGGGAAGTCAGGAGAGGTACATCTGAAATAAAAGAGACCTTTAAAAAATATTATCAGAGTCTGTATAGTAGTACAACAAATGACAATTTAGAGAGGGAGATGGCAGACCTTTTTAAGGGCTCACAGATCCCTTGGCTATCAGAGGAAGATAGGGAGAGCCTGGAGGCACCGCTTACTCTGGAGGAGTTACAAATAGTAATAAAGGAGATGGCAGGTCAAAAGGCCCCAGGGCCGGATGGCCTACCATTAGAAATATATAAAACCTTTGGTGAGGTGTTGCTCCCAAAACTCCTGGAGGTTTTCAACTGGGCAGCAAAAGAAGGGCAGTTACCCCGGTCTATGACTGAAGCGACAATCATCATACTATTAAAGGAAGGGAAAGATCAGATGGAGACAGACTCATACAGACCAATATCTCTTTTATGTGCAGATGTTAAAATCCTGGCTAAAACCCTGGCAAGAAGGCTAAATAGGATAATCCCAAATTTGGTACATTTGGACCAGACGGGATTTATCCCAGGTAGGTCTACCTGCTCCAATATAAGAAGAGCATTCTTAAACACCCAGCTGCAGACGGAATCAGAGGGGTCTAGAGCGATATTGTCCTTGGATGCAGCCAAGGCGTTTGACAGCCTTGAGTGGCATTTTCTTTGGAAAACGTTGGCAGAGTACCATTTTAGTCCCAACTTTATACAATGGATTAAAATACTATATAAAGACCCTAGAGCGAGGGTTAGGATAAATGGAGAATGTACAGACTGGTTCCAATTGGCGAGGGGGACAAGACAGGGATGCCCTTTGTCGCCCCTTCTTTTCGCCCTCGCCATGGAACCATTGGCCAGTGCTATAAGGACAGATCCAGGAATAAAGGGTTTCAAGAGGAGGCTGGGGGAAGAGAAAATAGCTATGTATGCGGATGATATATTGCTCTTCCTAGGGGATTTGCAAACCTCACTGGCAGGGGCAATAAACATAATAGGGGAATTTGGAAAGTTCTCTGGAATAAAAATAAATTGGGAAAAATCTGTTCTTCTACCGATTGACCCATTGATGGGGGAGATAGTACAAGTGAAGGTGGTGTCCCAAATAAGATACCTAGGAATTAATATAACAAAGGACCCGAGGCAATATATAACTGGAAACTTAGTTCCCTTATTAGCAAAGCTTAGACAAAAATGCCGGGTGTGGAATAAGCTCCCACTTTCAGTAGCTGGTAGGTCCAATTTGATAAAAATGGTCTGGATGCCACAAGTTTTATATATCCTCCATAATTCTCCAGTATGGATCCCCAAACAGTGGTTTAATAAAATAGACAGCGTATTCAGGGAATTGATTTGGAGGAACGGAGCAGCAAGGATATGTCTCCGCGCCCTACAACAACCAAAAGAGAAGGGGGGACTGGACATCCCGAACCCTAGATATTACTTTTTAGCTGCTCAGATGCAGCACATGTGTGGCAGTAACCGAAGGGTAGAAAGTGAAATAAAGGGGTTAATTTTGAATGACACATGCCATGATACAGTAGTTGAGGCAGTGGAGGCGGACTCCTTCTGCTCTAAAGGCCCTACGGCCCAATTAATGGTAAAGAGCTGGAAAGAGGTCAAGAAGATCATGGGATATAAGGGATTTTCCGAAATACTCACCTATATGGGATAACAGCAATCTGCAAGAACTTAGGGTTATGGGTAGGGCTGAGGATTGGCATAGAGTGGGAATACACTTGCTGGCGCAACTCCTATAAGGAAGAAAGAATAAAATCATTTCAAGAAATAAAGGAGGAGTATGCAGTCCCAAATAGATCCTTTTATAAATACTTGCAAATCAGACACGCGCTGCACGCACAATTTGGACAGAGTCCACCAGAATGGAACGACATGCCCATCTTACGTAATTTAGTAGACACAGAGACCTCTAGAGGGGTAATCTCTGACATATACGGATCCCTAGTAAGGGCCGGTCAGGGAGAGATTCTGGTTAACAAAAATAAGGTTAAATGGGAGAGAGATGTGGGCCCACTTTCGCAGAAACAATGGGAGCAAATAGTAGCGACAGGACCCAAAGTATCACTTTCACCCTCTCAAACAATATCCCAACTCTACCTGTTATATAGAGTATACTATACTCCCCAAAGGTTGTTCCAGTTTGGTAGGAGACCGGATCCGTGGTTGTCAGAGATGTGGGGACAATAGGGGAGATTTAATACACATGGTCTGGAGCTGTCCCAAGTTATACCAATATTGGAAGCAAATAGTAGAAAGGATAGGGTCTCCTGGAAGAAGAGGGACTGCCAGTAGATGAACGGATAGCAATAACAAGATGTCTGTTCCAGGGCAGGAAAATAATTGCTCAGAAATGGCAAGCCGAAAGTCCCCCTACAATAAGCGAGTGGAGGATAGTGATGGAGGATACAGTAGCAAAAGAAGAATTTATATACAAAAAGAAAGGAAACAAACATAAATTTAATAAAATGTGGAAAAAGTGGATAGAGAGGTGATCACGCTAAGAATGGGTGTGGTAAAGGTATGGATGGGTGAGAGGTAATATAGTTGTGTAGAGGGCAAGAGAAGGGTCTATATCGTATAATTTTATACATGCTCAATGTGCGGTATTGTAATAGTGTATGTATGATTTGTTATGTAGAAAAAAGGAAAATAACGAATATTTAAAGTAAAAAAAAAAAAAGATGCCACAGGAGGTAAGAGCACATTGCTTCGGCAATCCAAATAAGGGTAAGGAGCCACGCCATAGGCTAGGGCCCTCCTTCACCACACACAAGCGGTCCCTTCGTCCGCCTAGTACGGCAAGTAAACAACCCAGGCCGATAAAGCGCCTGCTGAGGGACAGAAGTGTCCCTGCGTTTGCAAGCCCAACCTTGCTTGCCTACCGAACAGATATTTTCCCTCTTAACCCCAAGCTTCTGCCGACTTGACAGGAAGCCCTACATGGGACGGTACAAGACCTGCTGATACGCAGGGTAAGCCTTCCTGTCTTAGTACAGGAACGGGTTCAGGGGTTATACTCAAATCTGTTCGTAGTACTGGAGGGGGTTCGTCCTAGCTTGGATATCAGGACCCTCAACTGCTTTGTAAAAGTACAAAGATTTCAGAAAGGAGTTGGCTTGCTTTGTTGGCGCTGCTCTCCATCCAGAGGATTTTCCGGCAGCCTTGATCATCAAGGACGCATGCTGCATGTCTCCATATGCACCAGGCATCAGATGTCTGCGTTGGTGGCCGGGGAAGACCACTACAGGGTGGCTCTCCCCTTTGGCCTGGCATCAGCACCAAGGGTGTTTTTTCCAAGGTGCCTGCCCCGATTCTGGCCCTACTAAGACAGCGTGACATCGCTATCATGGGCAACTTGGACGATCTTCTGAGGGTCACTTCAAACTTAAATTTAGAAGTGAGCGTGTCTAACTTGTCAGACCCTCAGACTGGTTGGGTGCTGAACACTCAGAAGTCAGTATAGGCACTATTTCACACGGGAGTGTTACAGAAGGTAACTCTGTCCTGAAGGGTCAAGTGCCCTTCATCCCTGGATTATCAAATCCGGGTGAGCCACCTAAGCAGGACCTTCCTAGTTGGTGGCCGACAGCACCGGCAGGTCTGTCGGGGAAACTGTTCCTTCCTGTTTACTGGAGGGTGATCACGGCGGACACCTGTCTTTTCCGGTTACAAAGGAGTCTGAAGAACTCAGTCAACCTAGGTTGCTGGACTCCGTAGGAGTCCCATTGCAGATCATGGCCTGAAATCCGGGCGATCTGGCCTTGCCTCCCTACTTGGTCTCAGAGGCTACAAGGGCGTCCAGTCAGAATCCAGTCGGACAAACGCCATAGTCGTGGCGTATGTCTATCGAGGAGGAGCAAGCAGCTTTGCTGCAGCATCGGAGGTCGCTCACCTCCTAAAGGGCTCCCTTACCAGAGGGGAAACACGCCAGTCGTATATCTCCTGACTTCTCTACTCCAATCGGTAGGTATTGAGGTTTGTGGCCAGGTCAAGAGATCCATGGGCAAACACGACAGATGCGTTGATGGCACTGTGGAGTCAGTACCGACTAAGCTATGGCTTCCTCCTCGGAAGCTCCTTCCTCATCTGCTTCACAGACTAGAGACAGAGGATTACAATGGTCCTAAATACTCTAAATTGGCCTTGGTGTCCTTGGTACACCGATCTAGTGCATCTGGTAGCAAACGCCTTTTTGCACCTACCATTTAGAAGGACCTGCTGTCGCTAGATCCCAGATGCCATCCTGTTTTTACAGTCACTGGCTTGAGGGCATGGCTTGAGAGCCAGGTGCTAAGAGACCGGGACCTGTCAGACTCGGTGATCTCTACCATGAGGAGTGCTCGAAAATCATCCCCTAGGAAGATTACCATTGCACTTGGAAGACCTGCATATCCAATTGTAGGAAAAGAGGTGGCATCCGCGTACTTGTTTGGTTTCAGAGTCCTGCTGTTCTTCAGCAAGGAACGGGCCAAAAGATTTTACTTAAGTACAAATTAAGGGGCAGATATCTGTCCTGTCTGTCTTTTCAACGACCTCTGGTGGCTCACACTCTAGTGAGAACGTTTTGCAGCGGGTTCGACAGGCGGCCCTCCGGTCCACCCTACACTACCTTCCTGGGGCTTGTGTAACAGACGCCCTGTTGGTGGCTACCGCTACGAGAGGACCTGTTGGCGCATCCTGCTTGCAGGCTATGGCTTCAACGGCATGGCCTTGAGGTGTCTCAGAAACCACTGTTTAGAACATTAGGGAGATTCCCTTGACACTTATTTTTTATTTTTTATTTTTTTTAGAAAGTGGTCCTCTTGGTGGCTGTTACGCCGGCTAAGACGGGTTTCTGAGCGGGCAGCCTTGTCATGCAAGCCTCCCTATCTGATCTTCCACAAGGATAAGGTGGTGCTGCGTCCGCAGCCTTTTCTTCCTAGAAGTCGTGTTCGGCTTTCCATCTCAAGGAAGACATTGTACTGCCATCCTTGTGTCCTCATACGTCGAATCCTAAGGAGACGACGCTGCATTCTTGGATGTGGTCCAAACTCTGAGAGAATGCTTGTCTGGTACTGCTCCGTTCCAGAATCCAGGCTCACTGTTTATTTTTCAGTGGCTGGTCCCCAGTAGGGCCCAGCAGTCTCATCGGGCCACCATTCTAGGTGGATCCGACAGATTGTGATCAGGCTTACGCCATGAAGGGTCAGGCGCCTCCATTCCGGCGCATTCAACCAGGGCAATAGATGCCTCTTGGTGTTACGTCAGTAAGACTGTTTTCTGAGCCGGCAGCCTTGTCATACAAGGCTCCTTATCTGATCTTCCACAAGGATAGGTGGTGCTGCGTCCGCAGCCTTCTTCTTCCTAAGGTCTTTCGACCTTCCATCAAGGAAGACATTGTACTGCCATCCTTGTGTCCTCATCCGTCGAATCCTAAGGAGACTACGTTGATATTTTGGACGCTCTCCGAGCTCTGAGAGCATCAAGCATCTGTTTTCACCAGGTGTGTAAAGCGGCGACCTGCTCGTCTGTTCACTTTCACTAAACTTTACAAGTTGATGTGTGTGCATCTTCGGACGCTTGCTTCGGCCACAAGATCTTGCAGACTGCCATTTAGAGTTGCAACTCCTCCTTGGAGGAGCTCTGTTTGGGGTGAAGTTTTTAATGCTGGTACCACCCCTCGTTTTTTCTCTGACACTGCTTTTGGGACGTCCCACTATGTCAATGGAGAAGCTGTGTCGGTCCATGAACGAAAGAGTAAATAGGATTTTTTACTCACTCTTAGTTCATGGACCGACACAGCACCCACCCCTCCTAAGTTTGTACTGCTTTTTGATGAACTGATCTGCGAGATGCAGAGTAAATGGATATACCCAGAGGGTCCGCCCCCTGGGCAGTACTGTAGAAGGTGTGATGCAACACTTTTTACAAGTTTTCTGCCTAGTCACTCCTAATTAACGGATAATACCCACTATGTCAACAGAAAAGCTGTGTCAGTCCATGAACTCTGAGAAAAGGATTTTACGGTGAGTAAAAAAAATCCTATTTGTCTATGTCTGCGTGGTATTGACCACACAAGATCTGCATCATCCTGCAAGAGCAGGATTGAAGGTTGGCTTCCCAAGCTTCTTTGATTTTGCCATCTACTTTTTTGATGTTGGGGAAAATTTGTATATGTAGACCCCAGGGGACTATCTTGTTTTCTATATATTGTTCGAAGAAATCTTTGTGCCAAAATAAATGGGTCTTTTTCTCTTACCGTCCATGGACGGGCACAGCCTCTTCAATCTTGACAAGTGGGTTTATGTCCCTGCTCATAGAAGACTAGGCAGAATGTTAGATGTTTTAACATACATTACCAGAGCTGAACAGCCCTGCCCAGGGGGCGGTCCCTCCGGACATAACCCTCCTCCCTGCATCCTCAGTTTTTTTCTGCCTAGAAGAGAAGACGTGGCACTCTTCGGAGCCAGTCTCCTGAAGAAAATGTTTTATTATTTTTGAATTTTATTTTTGAGATTCTTTATCAAGTTGGCTGGGCAACAGGTTGGGTAATTCGCTATCCTCGTAGTCTTCCCAGTCCGACCATCGAGCGTGCTGATCCTTGCTCTGCGTGAGATCAGTCCACGCCATACCCCCACGGCTCCAGGTGTGGCCGGTGAGCTTTTTCCTCCGAGGTCCGCATATGCTTGAACAGCTCGGCTGTGTCTTTCACAGTGGACAAGGCCGACAGCTACTCAGTACCGCGCTGTGATAGGTCTGTCAGGAACACACCAGTGGGTCCTTCATGGACGGGTAAGTAGTTTCTCCTGCCTCCGCGGGTGAGTACATGCTGTGTTCCTATTATGGGGGGGGGGTTTCCCTGTCTCCCCCTTGTTTTTTTGCTACTCTGTCACCTACTCTGACTATGCGCTGTCTGGGGGGTCACTCTGTCCCGGTGGGGGTCTGCATGGACATGTGGGATGTGTTTTGTCATTTTGGGCCTTGTGCGCCGCTCCGCGCCATGTTTTTTATTATGTTTTTATTTACATTGATAACTGCATTGGCGGCCATCTTGCCGTAGCCATTTTCTTGAAGCCGCTCGCTTTTGTGCTAGTTTGGCCTCTATCGCTGCCTGGAACGGCGCAACTCTCCTCAGTCTCCTCACTATTCACTCGCGCTGGGAGCGCAGCACAGGCAGCGAAACCGAGCGGTCCTGACTGGATTGGGGAGTCCCCTGGGTAACCCCCCACAGTCGGCGCAGCCGGAGGGTGGGCTTTTTTTTCACTTTTATATTGGCAAAAGGTCTGAGAGTGGTGGTGTTATGGAGTCGGTGTCACCTGCTTCCCCCTTCATGTCAGAGGCAACAGGCAGTGCTCCTGCACTTGCGGTCCCTATGGACCAATTGTCGGCAGTCCTGGAATCAGTTGTTGCCAGGATGGAAGCGTCGTGCGAGCGCAAGGGAGCTAAAAAGCATCCTCTCCCCACACCATCTCCAGGGGAGTGATCTGATTCAGATATGGGCATTGCTGCGGCACAGGGCCCTAGCTCTGATTTTTTTGGATATTTTTGACCAGGACATTCCTTGTGAGGAAGACTCCTTATCTGGGTCAGTACATGACAGGACCCTTGTTAGTGAACTTATTGATGCTGTGAGGGACACTCTCAAGCTGGATGCTGCGGCGGAGGAACCTCTGGTGGAGGCTGTCTCCTTTTGGTTCATTTAAAGCGCATCCTTCTAAAAAGGTTTTTCCCTACACACCTTTCTTTGACGAATTCATAGACCCGGTATGGGACAAACCGCAGAAGACTTTTGCGGTCTCGCATCGTCTGTCTGTTAGGTACCCTTTTGAGGAGAGCCTGCTTAAAAAATGGACCTCTCCTCCGGTGGTCGACCCCTCGGTCGCCCGGTTGAATAAAGCCACGACTCTCCCGGTTGAGGGGACTCCTGCCTTTTTAAGGACCCCACTGATAGGTCGGAAGTGGTGAGCAGAGCCATGTTCACCATGCTGGGATCCGCGCTACGTCCCATTGTAGTGGCGACCCTGGTGTCTCGGACACTCACGGAATGGGCAAAGATTTTGCACCAGACTGTGCAGGAGCATAATCTTCCGCCGGAATGCATTGCACCGGTCGACCAAATGATACAGGGTCTGGTGTATGTGTGCAATGCCATTATGGACGCTGCCCCCCTGATTTCTAGGGCCTCAGTGTCAGTGGTGGTCTTGCGTCGCCTAATATGGTTGAAATGCTGGTCTGCTGACCTGGCCTCTAAGAAGCTCCTGACGGACTTGCCCTTTAAAAGCGGAAGACTGTTTGGTGCTGCCCTGGATGACATTATTAAAAATGTCACGGGTGGTAAGAGCACCCTGCTTCCTCAGCCTACTGAGGGGAAAGGAGCTGCGTCGTAAACCGGGCCCTTTTCCCCGCACAAGAGGTTTTTTTGTCAGTCGGAGCCCACGGGAAAATTCTCCCAGACTGACAAGGGTGCGGTTGGAGGACGGAAGCGTCCCTGGGTGCGTAAGCCGAACAAGCCAGCGCCCAAGCCTGCCACCGCATGAAGTCTTGCCCCTGCCTGACTCTGGGGTGGGGGGGGGGACGCCTTTGCAGGTTCACGGATCGGTGGACCTCCCGGATCTCCGACCAGTGGGTATGCGAGGTGGTCACCTTAGGGTACAGGATAGAGTTCCTTTCCTGGCCACCAAACAGATTTTTTTCCCTCCAAATCTCACTCTCCTTCCAGCGCGTCAGGCTGCCCTATTGGGAGCAGTGCAGGACTTACTGAGGTGCGGGGTGATTTTGCCAGTACCGTCGAAGGAGAGGTTTCAGGTATTTTATTAGAATCTGTCTGTGGTCCCAAAGAAGGATAGCGTCCGTCCAATCCTGGACCTCAAGGCCCTGAATGCCTTTGTAAAGGTTCAAAAATTCCGCATGGAATCCATTTGCTCGGTGTTTGCTGCGCTCCATCCGAGGGACTTTCTGGCATCCTTGGACATCAAGGACGCCTACTTGCATGTCCCAATCTGCGCGGGTCACCAGAAGTTTCTGCGCTTTGCGATAGGCGAAGACCACTCAGTTTGTGGCCCTTCCTTTCAGTTTGGCGTCGGCACCGCAGGTTTTCACCAAGGTGCTTGCCCCAATTCTGGCTTTGCTGAGACAGCGAGGCATTGCTATCGTGGGCTATCTGGACGATCTTCTGAGAGCAGGCTCAGAATTAGAAGAAAATGTATTGCTAGTCAGTCAAACCCTCTGATAATTCGGTTGGCTGCTGAACACTCAAGTCGGTCCTGGTTCCGACTCAGAGGCTGGAGTACCTAGGGTTGATCCTGGACTCTTCAGAGGCGAGGGTCTTTCTACCCTTGGAAAAATTACACTCTTCAAGCTGTGGTACGGGTACTGCCCCCCCCCCGAAGATGATCGTCACGCTGTTTTCTGCATAAGGGTCCTGGGATTCATGGTGGCTTCCTTCAAGGCTGTTCCATTTGCCAAATCTCACACTCGAGCCTTACAAAAGGAGATCCTGTCAAGCTGGGACAAGTCCCCATTATCGCTGGATCGTTAGAGCCAGGTGAGTCACTCGGTCAGGGAATCCCTGACTTGGTGGCTGAGATCCCCGGTCAGGGAAGTTGTTCCTCCCTATCAGTGGACGGTGATCACGACGAACGCCAGTCTTTTGGGCTGGGGTTGAGTCTTGAGGAGTTCTATCAGCCCAGGGGCTTTGGATTCCGGACGAATCCCGTCTGCCGATCAATGTCTTAGAACTCCGGGCAATCAGTCTGTGTTTCTCCTCGTGGTCGAAGAGACTGCAGGGGCGCTCGGTCAGGATCCAGTCTGACAACGCCACGGCGGTTGCTTATGTCAACCATCAAGGGGGAACTCGGAGCTCCGCTGCGGTGTCCTGAGGTCGCTCACATCCTAAGTTGGGCGGAAAGAAGCGTACCGGCTCTGTTGGCCGTTTACATTCCAGGAATAGACAACTGGCATGCGGACTATCTGAGCTGCCAGACGTTGGACCAGGGGGAATGGTCCTTGCATCCGGAGGGGTTTTAACTCCTTTGCTGGCGGTGGGGCACGCCGGATGTGGACCTGCTGGCCTCTCGACTCAATTGCAAGGTGTTGAGATTCGTGGCCAGGTCCGGGGATCCCTGGGCAGACGCGTTGGTTGCCCCGTGGGGTCGATATCGGCATCAGCTGATATATGCTTATCCTTCTTCAACAGAGAAGGCCTGAGATGTGTCTGGGTGGTGAGCCTCAGTGCTGATTTCCGGGGCGGTGGATCTATATCATGGAGTCACTCGGCGGGCAGGGGCTGTGGTGAACCGCAAAGGCCAATGGATGTAACCAGGTGGATGTAAGCCAGGCTATGGAACAGTGAAGGTGCCATCTGTGTGCGGCGACTTGCAATGATGTCAATTGTGGCGCTGGATGAACTACGGGCAGCAGTGTGTGTGTGTGTGGGCACCTGTAGGGCAAGCTGGTGGGTAAAGTGACGACATGTTTAGTGCACCTTGTCAAAGTTGTGTTACGGGACAAGCTAGTGCAAATCTTAAGTGTCTGAAACCGGATATCTCCAGAAGAAGGGGCCAAGTTCTGATTTTGCTATTGACACATCTTTGACCTTTCCCTGTGGGGGGAGAGTGACTTTATACTTCTGGCTCAGTGTGTGGTTAAAAGTTGAAGATTACAGTTTAAAAATACAAATTTAATTTTAACTTAAAAAATTAGCACATTAATTCAAGAAATTCTTAATAAACATGACTGACAAATATCCATGTACAAAAAAATATTCCAATAAAAAAAAAAAAAAAAATACATTTAGGATAAAAAATTATATGTATAAACCATATATAAATATCAGTTGGTAAATGCTAAGGAATAGATGAATTGCATATCAAAACAGAATAACCTCTCAAAAAAGGGGTCGCAAAAATGCGTTTTAAAATTGATAGTTAAAAAATGGCTATACTCTGTGTAACTATGCAAGTGGGACCTTGGATTACGAGCA
Source organism: Rana muscosa (assembly GCA_029206835.1). Taxonomy (NCBI): domain Eukaryota; kingdom Metazoa; phylum Chordata; class Amphibia; order Anura; family Ranidae; genus Rana; species Rana muscosa. The sequence goes on from CM055116.1 coordinate 447,290,709, forward strand.
TAATGGTTCCAGGAGAATGCTTGTAATCCAAAGCACTTGCATATCAAAGCGAGTTTCCCTATGGAAGTCAATGGAAACAATATTAATTTGTTCCGCATTGACTTTTATTGCATGCAATACCGCATGTGGCTAGAGGTGGGGGTGCGCCGGAGAGACTCGGAAATACCTGGGAACGGAGTATTTCCAGGTGGCTCCAAGTGTCACCGGCACCCCCCACCTGCTCGTTTTGCGAGACAACACTTACAGTCAGGATTAAAAACAAAAAAAAGCTTTTATTGCGAAATGCTTGTTAACTCACAATCCGAGGTTCCACTGTATGTGTGTCAATATATGCTAAAAATGTGTGTAAAAACAATTATTTATAGAGCTTATTCAATACTACCATATGTTAATGTCGCTTAAATGGAACCACAAGGGGGCAGTGTTAAAATGTGTATATATTACCAAACCACAGTTTAGTTACTATTATATTGCAGAAAAGAGCAGACTTGTACTAAATTATTGGTCTCGAATTCCTCATTCAACCCATTGGGTGCCAAAGTATTTAACTTAAAAATCCAAAATGCTTCTTTTCTGCAAAGCAGTGCAAATTTTTTCATTATCTGTCAAGGTTTTGTCTAATGAATTCCATCGCCATAACCTCAAGACACCTAATGTCCATGTTGTGGTGTAACAAAGTGTTGAGGAACGCTGTGGTGATCGCAGCCCGCTTTGATGAATCTCCTATGTTCTACATGCTTGCGCATGGTACAACCAACATATAATAGGTAGCATGGGCCCTTTAAGATTTTCACTAGCTTGTCCTGTCACATGACTTTGACAAGGTGCACAAAACATGTTGTCACTGTGACAGGACTTCACCCACCACCACGCCCTGCAAGTGCCCACATACCAGTGACTTCCGCCCGTAGTTCATCCAGCGCTGCGACTGACGTGGCAAGTTGCCGCACACGGGAGGCACCTTCATGGTTCCATAGCCTGGCTTACATTCTTCTGGTTACATCCATCAGCCTTGTGATTCTCACGACAGCCCCCCTTGTCTGCCGAGTGGCTCCATGATATAGATCCACCGCCCTGGAAACCAGCACTGAGGCTCACCACCCAGACACACCTTGGGCCTTCTCTATTGGATAACCGTAAGCAGGCTTGGTCGCTGTGGTTGTATACATCTGACACTTGTCCTGGGTGAAGCTTCTTAACATGTACACTATTGAATAAACGTATGGGTTTTATAGAATTTTGATGTGTCATCAGACTATGCATTTATCACATTCTATCCGTTCATAGACAACACAATCCAAGCGCTAATTTGAACACTTTCTTGCAGCTTTGTTTGAGTACTCTTCCCCAGGAGTTTATTCCCAGCAGCTATGATCCATAAGATTGACTCTGACTCTTATATCCACACCCTTATTGATTCCCTTCAACAGGCGCCTAATCAACTTTTTGCAGTCCCCTACCCCCCCCCCCCCCCGTGTGTACACTCCATCGGACAAACTTTTTTTGGTTTTCATCGGACAAAAGTTCGGTCTGCAAACGGACAAACTTTTGGCCAACAAAAGTCCGATGGAGCAAAGTCCGACTGTGTACAGAAAACCATCGGACTTTTGTCCGATGGACAAAACAAATAATGTTAAAATCAACCAACAATAGCAAAAGTTGACCAAAGGGTGGCGGTAAAGAGCAGAAAAAACACGTGATGTTGGAAAAAAAATTGGGAAAGTTTTCAGAAAAGTCCTGTGGTGTGTATGCTATGGGTGTGCCCGGCCAACTCAGTTCGGACAAAAATCCACGGAAAACTCCGATGGAAGTCCGACAGTGTGTACGAGGCTTAAGTGTAAACACATCTCCCCGTTCTTCCTAGTGACATGTCACTGATCGTCTGTTCCCTGTTATCGGGAACAGTTATCAGTGACGCGTTACGACAAGCCACGCCCCCTAACAGTTAGAATTACTCCCTAAGTCACACTTAACACCTTCAGTGCCCCTACAAGTTAACCCCTTCACTGCCAGTGTAATTTTTACAGTAATCGGTGCATTTTTATAGCACTGATCGCTGTAAAAATGACTGGTCCCAAAATGGTGTCAAAAGTGTCTGATGTCTGACACCATAGTGTCGCAGTCATGATAAAAATCGCTGATCGCCGCCATTACTAGTAAAAAAAAAAAAACATTATTAATAAAAATGCCATAAAACTATCCCGTATTTTGTCAGCCAAATGGTATGGGGCTGAAGTGGTTAAAAATGTGGTAAAAGCCGTTTAATGTATTCAAATGTAATTATTCTGGGCATTAGAATGCATTAACCACTTCAGCCCCGGACCATTTTGCTGGTCAAAGACCAGGCCACTTTTTGCGATTCAGCACTGCATCGCTTTAACTGACAATTGCGCGGTCGTGCGACGTTGCTCCCAAACAAAATTGACGTCCTTTTCCCACAAATCGAGCTTTCTTTTGGTGGTATTTGATTACCTCTGCGTTTTTTTTTTTTTTTTTGCGCTATAAACAAAAATAGAGCGACAATTTTGAAAAAAAAAAAAAATTTTTACTTTTCTCTTACCGTCCATGGACTGACACAGCATCTTCAATCAAATATTTTTATTCCTTTTTTTTTTATTTTTATTCTATTTTTGAGAATTCTTCTAGCAACAGTCGGCTGGGCAACAGGTTGGGTAGTTGCTATCCTCGTAGTCTTCCCAGTCCGACCATTGAGCGTGCTGATCCTCGCTCAGAGTGAGATCAGTCCACGACATGCTCCAGGGGTGGCCGGTGAGCTTTTTACTCCAGGGTCCACATATGTCTGAACAGTTTTGCTGTATCTTTCACAGTGGACCGGGCCGACAGCTACTTAGTACTGCACTGTGATAGGCCTGTCAGGAACACACCAGTGGGTTCTAGCTGGACGGGTAAGTACTGTTTCCCCTGCCTCAGCAGGTGAGTACATGCTGTGTGTTCCTATGGTAGGGGGGTTTCCCTGTCTCCCCCTTGTTTTTACTACTCTGTCACCTTGCTCTGGCGTGCGCTGACTGGGGTGCCTGGGGGTCATTCTGTCCCGGTGGGGGTCTGCATTCTATGTGGGAATGCTTCTTATGTCAACCTGGGCCTTCTGTTTTTTCTTGCGCCACTGGGCGCCATGTTTTACTATGTTTTATCTTTTATATTGACAATTGCATTGGCGGCCATCTTGCAGTGGCCGCGCTGTGGCGCACTTCTTATTGCGGAGGCCATTTTCTTGAAGTCGCGCACTTTTTTTTGTGCTAGTTGGCCTCTATCGCTGCCTAAGAACGGCGTGCTTCTCAGTCACTTCACTGTTCACTCGTGTTGAGAGTGGGACACGGGCAGCAGAACCGAGCGGTCCTAGCCGGGTTGGTGAGTCCCCTGGGTAACCCCCCCCCCCAGTCAGTGCAGCCGGAGGGTGGACTTTTTTTCACTTATATTGTTAGTCTCAGAGGGTGCTGTGGTATCATGGAGTCGGTGTCACCTGCTTCCCCATTCATTTCAGAGGCAACTGGCAGTGCTTCTGCACCTGCGGTCCCTATGGACCAGTTGTCGGCAGTCCTGGAATCATTTGTTGCCAGGATGGAAGTGGCGTGCGAGCGCAAGGAAGCTTTAAAGCGCCCTCTCCTCACACCATCTCCAGGGGAGTGCTCTGATTCTGATATGGGCATTGCTGCGGCACAGGACCCTAGCTCTGAATTTTTGGATATTTTTGACCAAGACATTCCTTGTGAGGAAGACTCCTTATCTGGGTCAGTACATGACAGGAAGCTTGTTAGTGAACTCATTGATGCTGTGAGGGAAACTCTCAAGCTGGAGGCTGTGGCTGAAGAACCTCTGGTGGAGGCAGTCTCCTTTTTGGTTCATTTAAAGTTAATCCTTCTAAGAAGGTTTTTCCCTATACACCTTTCTTTGACAGATTCATAGACCAGGTTTGGGACAAACCGCAGAAGTCCTTTGCGGTCTCGCAGCGTCTGGCGGTTAGGTACCCCTTTTGAGGAGAACCTGATTTAAAAAATGGGCCTCTCCTCCGGTGGTCGACCCCCCCCACCCCCCCGGTCGCCCGATTGAATAAAGCCACAACTCTCCTGGTTGAGGGGACCCCTGCCTTTAAGGACCCTACTGATAGGAGGTTGGAAGTGGTGAGCAGAGCCATGTTCACCATGCTGGGATCCGCGCTACGTCCTCTTGTAGCGGCGACCCTGGTGTCTCAGACACTCTCGGAATGGGCGAAGATTCTGCACCAGACTGTGCAGGAGCATAATCTTCCTCCCGATTGCTTTGCACTGGCCGACCAAATGGGTACAGGGCCTGGTGTATGTGTGCGATGCCACTATGGACGTTGCCCCCCCCCCCCCCTAATCTCTAGGGCCTCAGTGTCTGCGGTGTTTTTGCGTCGCCTGATCTGGTTAAAATGCTGGTCTGCTGACCTGGCCTCTAAAGCTCCTGACGGATTTGCCTTTCAAGGGCTGAAGGCTATTTGGTGCTTCCCTGGTTGACATTATTAAAAATGTCACGGGGGGTAAGCGCACCCTTCTTTTTTTTTTTTTTTTTTTTTACTAGTAATGGCGGCGATCTGCGATTTTTTTTTTTTTTTTTTTTTTTTTTTTTTCCCTATGGTGACTGCGACTTTATGGCGGACACATCGGACACTTTTGACACATTTTTGGGACCATTGTAATTTTTACAGCGATCAGTGCTATAAAAATGCACTGATTACTATAAAAATGACACTGGCAGTGAAGGGGTTAAGTCAGTTCTAGGGAGGGATTCTTACTGTTAGGGGGCGTGACTACACATGACACGTCACTGATGACTGTTCCCGATCACGGGGAACAGCCATCAGTGACTGTCACTAGGCAGAATAGGGGAATGCCTTGTTTACAAATGCTGCCCGGGAACATCAAGTTTCTGGGACCCAGCGAACATACGGCGGGCACGCGCTGGGCGGCAAATTTAAAGGGACGTACAGGTACGCCCATATGCCATTGTGGCGGTTGTTGGCAAGTGGTTAACGTTTACGCGTCTTTCCGGCCCAAATGCTCCTCTCTTAAACACGTTTCTACAGTTTGTTTGTTTTAGCCAGTAGATATTCCTCTTCTGAAACCTCTGTAAATGTCTGTGTGCACGAACAAGTGGGCTAATATACAAGTGTGTTTAGAGGCTGAAAATATAAACCCCAAACGCCTGTAAAAGTGGTGTTTGTTCTGCTCAGTGTACATGAGGTCATAGGTGAACAGGAACCGTGTTCCACCAATACAGTGCCTTGAAAAAGTATTCATACCCCTTGAAATTCTCCACATTTTCATGTTAGTCAAAAACATAAATGTATTTTATGTGATAGACCAACACAAAGTGGCACATAATTGTGATGTGGAAGGAAAATAATAAATGATTTTCAATATTTTTTTTTTATTTTTTTTTAAAGTGTGGCGTGCATTTGTATTCAGGCCCCGAGTCAATACTTTATAGAACCACCTTTCGCTGCAATTACAGCTGCAAGTCTTTTTAAGGATGTCTCTACCAGCTTTGCACATCTAGAGAGTGAGATTTATGCCCATTCTTTTGCAAATTAGCTCAAGCTCTGTCAGATTGGATGGAGAGCGTCTGTGAACCGCAATTTTCAAGTCTTAACTACTTGAGGACCGCGCTATAGCCAAACGACGGCTTGAGCGCGGCCCTGAAAATCCGGGAGGCCGTCAATAGACGGCCTCCCCTTTCCTCGTTCCCCTCACGCGCTCCCGATCACGCAGCGGGGAAATTCTGTGCTGCCCGTGTCCCTTGGACACAACCAATTAAAGATCGCTGTGAATGGCCAATTAAAGTGGCCATTTACTATGCAATCTGTGCGGCCAATGAGAGATGATCTCAAATGTAAACATATGAGATCATCTCTCATTGCTGGCTCCCCCTCCTCACACAGAGACGGCGTGTGAGGAGGGAGAGCGATCTGTTGGTGTTACAAAGTGAGTGGATATTACCAGTGCCAGTCTGTGACCCCCTGTGACCTGTGCAATCAGTGCCACCTCATCAGTGCCCATCTGTGCAATCAGTCAGTGCCCATCTGTGCTGCCAATCAGTGCCCATCTGTGCCACCTCATCGGTGCCCATCAGTGAAGGCTCAGCACACACCTTTGTAGTCGCACCACCACCAGCAATCATGTCAAAAAGATTATTTTCCGCCGAGAAGGCATACCAAATTCTTTCCACGCCTGACGAGAGCAACGGGGAGCTCTCTCTTTCAGATTCCCTTTCCAATTCCAATTCTGAGTCGGACGTCAATTATGAGCCAGTCCTCAGTAGTGCAACACTGAGTGACTCAGAGGAGGAAGATAGTCGGCCCGCCAAACGAAGGCGTTCTGGTGAGGAGGCAGTACCATCCACCAGCACCGCAGTGCCTCGGCAAGAAAGGCCAAGGACCCATGCCAGCCTTCCCTATGCCCTTTAGAACCCTTTGTGGCTTCCTTCTAATTCAGGAGAAGCAAACATTCCCCCTTTCACTGCCCAGCCAGGAGTCCAGGTGGACACAGAGAATTTTTCCCCAATCGATTTTTTTGATCTTATTTTTACAGAGGACATGCTATCCAGAATTGTGACCCAGTGCAACCTATATGCCCAACAAATTATTTTGAACAATCCTACATCATATTATGCCCGTCCCTACGAGTGGAGAGACCTAACGGTGGAGGAGTTGAAGGTTTTTTTAGGCCTCACATTTTGTATGGGACTCAACCCAACAAACACTTTGCATTCCTTTTGGTCAAAACGCCCCATCTACCACATGCCAATATTCTCCAACGTAATGCCCAGAACCAGATACTTCATGATCATGAGATTCCTACATTTTAATGATAATACCCAGTGCCATCCCTGAAATCACCCAAATTTTGACAGGCTTTTCAAAATTCGGCCCTTACTAAATTATTTTTCCGAAAAATTTCCCCAGTTGTATACCCCGGACTAGCACATATGTGTGGATGAGTCCCTTATTAAATTTTGTGGCCGGTTTCAAATAAAACAATTCATTCCCAGCAAAAGGGCCCGCTATGGTGTGAAGGTGTACAAACTATGTGACCGAGTCACAGGGTACACGTATGCTTTCTTAGTGTACAAAGGGAAGGACAGCCAACTGAATCCCCCTAATTGCCCAGACTACTTGGGATCAAGTGGGAAAATTGTTTGGGACCTCATATACCCCCTAATGGAAAAGGGCTACCATCTGTATGTAGATAACTTCTACACATCTGTTCCACAACCTTCACCGGAAGCAGACGCCAGCATGTGGCACCATCAGAAAGAATTGGAAGGGCTTTCCTCAAAGTCTTGTAAATAAGAAGCTGAGAAGAGGAGATTCGGCAAGTCTGCGAAACAAGGAGATTTTGGCAGTCAAGTGGAGGGACCGAAGGGATGTTGCCATGTTATCTTCCATCCACAATGATACCTTCGTGGAAATCCCCAGAAGGAATGGCCCCATCCAAAAGCCCACATGCATCCAGGACTACAATTTGTTTATGGGCGGAGTCGACTTCAATGACCAGATGCTCGAACCCTACCTTGCCACAAGACGGACATACCATTGGTGAAAAAAAGTAGCAATTTATTTTTTTCAATTGGCCATATATAACTCGTATATCATATACCGCAACTCCACCCAAAACCCCAAACGCTTCCTTGGCTACCAGGAGGACCTTATCACTGCCCTTATATTCCCGAACGGCCCAACTCAAAACATCCGATCTGATGTTCTTAGTCGACTCTCCAAACGTCACTTTCCCGATAAAGTCCCTCCCACAGCAACAGGTCGACGTCAAAAAAAAAAATGTAAGGTGTGTACCAGTGGAGGAGTCGGATGAGACACAGCTTATTATTGTGCCTAATGTCCTTCCCAACCAGGCCTCTGTGTAGTAGACTGTTTTCGTCGTTGCCATACTTCACTAAATTATTAGTGAAGTATAGTAAACATAATCCTCAGTTCCTGCCTTCACACCCCTTATGCCACTGCCTGCTCTGTAACTGACCCTGGCTTGTTATTCGACCACGCTTCGGCCTAATGATTCTGTACTACCTCTACCTGATCTGGAACTGACCCTGGACTGTTATTCGACCATGCTTCTGCCTAACACTTCTGTAATACCTCTGCCTGATCTGGAACTGACCCTGGACTGTTATTCGACCATGCTTCTGCCTAACAATTCTGTAATACCTCTGCCTGATCTGGAACTGACCTTGGACTGTTTGACCATGTTTTTGTCTGTCTGCCTCATGGACTGATCTTGTACCCTGCTACTGGACTAGTGGGATTCAACACAGGGGTCTCGCATATGTGAGGGGCTCCAGAATTGTTTTTCTGGATGAAGAAAACAATTTTGTTTTCTCATTCCTAGATTAGGGTCTGGAGACTCAGAGGTTTCAAAGATTTGGGTGGGAGAAGCCTCTACCCCTGTCCTCATTCTGTCCTGAACGAGGCCCTACTTCTGCCTGTAGGACCTATGCCTCAGCCTGTCGCATGAACTGACCACACCACATGGACCTTCCTACTACCAGGACCAATATTTTTGGTACTGCTGACAATATCTCTGCCTGCACTGACCCTGGACTGTATATGGACGGTATCCCTGCCTGCTGCCTGGACAATTGTGTATGCCATTGCTTAGCAAGTCCCTGCCTGCTGCCTGGCCCAGTGCTATCCTGCTGTGTAGAACTGCGCTACTAAAACCACAGGTAATCTTTTGTTTACTCTTTGCTCAGCATAATGTATTTTGGGGTGTAATTCTTGGTATGTGCATGCTATGTGTCCCTGGAACACCTGACGGTGTTCCTTGCATGTTGGATCTCTGTATGTGGCCAGGCTGTGTAGAAGTCTCACACATGTAGTATCGCCATACTCAGGAGTAGCAGAATGTATTTTGGGGTGTAATTTTTGCTATGTACATGCTATGTGTTGGAAATATCTTATAAATGGACAACTTTGCGTAAAAAAAAAATGTGTTTTTAATTTTTTCCCACATTTTCCAAAAACTTCTGGGAAAAAATGAACCATTCAAAAGACTCATTATGCCTCATAGATTATACGTTGAGGTGCTAGCTTTCCAAAATGGGGTCATTTTGTGGGCATTTCTATTGTCTTGGTGCTCCAGGGACTTCAAAAGTGCAATAGTTGATTGAGAAATTAGATGTGTAATCTATGCTCCTAGAACGCCTGAAGGTGCTACTTCAATGTAGGTCCCCTGTATGTGGCCAGGCTGTGTAAAAGTCCCACACATTTGGTATCGCCATACTCAGTAAGAGTAGCAGAATGTATTTTGGGGTGTCATTTTTGCTATGTACATGCTATGTGTTGGAAATATCTTATAAATGGACAACTTTGCGTAAATAAAATTTTTTGTTTTTTCAAAACTTCTGGGGAAAAAATGAACCGTTCAAAAGACTCATTATGCCTCATAGATTATACGTTGGGGTGCTAGCTTTCCAAAATGGGGTCATTTTGTGGGCGTTTCCATTGTCCTGGTGCTCCAGTGCCTTGAAAAGTGTAATAGGTAGTCAACAAGTTAGATGTGTAATTTATGCTCCTAGAACCCCTGATGGTGCTCCCTGCATGTTGGGCCTCTGTATGTGGCCAGGCAGTGAAAAAGTCCCACACATGTGGTATCGTAATACTCAGGAAGAGTAGAAGAATGTATTTTGGGGTGTCATTTGTGGTATGCACATGCCATGTGAGAGAAATAAGCTATTACAATGACAATTTTGAGAAAAAAATAAAATAAAAAATAAAAATCTTAATTTTGCAAAGATTTGTGGGAAAAAAATTACAACTTCAAATAACTCACCATGCATCTTACTTAATACCTTGGAATGTCTACTTTCCAAAAAGGGGTTATTTGGGGGGCATTTGTACTTTCCTGGCTTGTTAGGGTCTCAATAAATGAGATAGGCCGCCAGTACATCAGATGTGATAAATTTTTTATGATTTGCACTATAGCTTGTAGACTCTAAAACTTTCACACAGACCAAATAAGTTCCACAAATTTTGGGTTATTTTTACCAAAGATATGTAGCAGTATAAATTGTGGCCAAAATTTTATGAAAAAAAAGTACTAATTTGCAAAATCGGTCTTTTTTCATTTATAGCGCAAAAAATTCAAAAAACAGAGGTGATCAAATACCACCAAAAGAAAGCTCCTATTTTGTATGAAAAAAGGGACAAAAAAAATCATTTGGGTACAGTGTTGCATGACTAATTGTCATTCAAAGTGTGAGCACTGAAGGCTGAAAATCGGTCTGGGCAGGAGGGGTGTTTAAGTGCCCAGTAAGCAAGTGGTTAATATATAAAGTGACTCAAGCGCTGATATAAATTCTTAAAACACACCCAAATGAATGTATGGTGATGTATAGTAGATAATCAAATGATAAAAGCTGCAGATTAACCACTTAAGCCCCGGACCAATACGCAGCATAAAGACCAAAGGTGATTTTACAATTTGGCACTGCGCTGCTTTAACTGGAAATTGTGCAGACATGCAATGTTGTACCCAAACGAAATTTGCGTCCTTTTCTTCCCACTAATAGAGCTTTCTTTTAATGGTATTTGATTGCCTCTGCGATTATTATTTTTTTGCGATATAAACGGAAAAAGACTGAAAATTTTGAAAAAAAATTATATTTTCTACTTTTTGTTATAAGAAAAATCGAATAAACTCAATTTTAGTCATACATTTAGGCCAAAATGTATTCAGCCACATGTCTTTAGTAAAAAAATGTCAATAAGCGTATATTTATTGGTTTGCGCAAAAGTTATAGCGTCTTCAAACTAGGGTACGTTTTCTGGAATTTACACAGCTTTTAATTTATGACTGCCTATCTCATTTCTTGAGGTGCTAAAATGGCAGTGCAGTACAACACCCCCCCCCCCAAATGACCCCATTTTGGAAAGTAGACACCCCAAGGAAATTGCTGAGAGGCATGTTGAGCCCATTTGAATATTTTTTTTTTTGTCCCAAGTGATTGAATAATGAGAAAAAAAAATTACAAAAAGTTGTTACTACATGATATATTGCTCACACATGCCATGGTTATATGTGGAATTGCACCCCAAAATACATTTTGCTGCTTCTCCTGAGTACGGGGATACCACATGTGTGGGACTTTTTAGGAGCCTAGCCACGTACAGGACCCCGACAACCAAGCACCGCCTTCAGGATTTCTAAGGGCGCAAATTTTTGATTTCACTCCTCTCCTATCACGGTTTCGAAGGCCAAAAATGCCAAAATAGCACAAAACCCCCCCAAATGACCCCATTTTGGAAAGTAGACACCCCAAGCTATTTGCTGAGAGGCATGGTGAGTATTTTACAGCTCTCACTTGTTTTTGAAAATGAAGAAAGAAAATTCATTTTTTTTTTTCTTTTTTCAATTTTCAAAACTTTGTGACAAAAAGCGAAATCTGCAAAATACTCACCATACCTCTCAGCAAATAGCTTGGGGTGTCTACTTTCCAAAATGGGGTCATTTGGGGGGGATTTTTGCCATCTGGGCATTCCATGGCCTCCGAAACTGTGACAGGCAGTGAGGAGTGAAATCAAAAATTTACACCTTTTAGAAAGCCTGAAGGCGGTGCTTGGTTTTTGGGGTCCTGTACGCGGCTAGGCTCCCAAAAAGTCCCACACATGTATCCCCGTACTCAGGAGAAGCAACAGAATGTATTTTGGGGTGTAATTCCACATGCCCATGGCATGTTTGAGCAATATATCATTTAGTGACAACTTTGTGCAAAAAAAAAAAAATTGTCTTTTTTCTGCAACTTGTGTCAACATATAAAATATTCCATGGACTCGCTATGCCTCTCAGCAAATAGCTTGGGGTGTCTGCTTTCCAAAATGGGGTCATTTGGGGGGGTTTTGAACTGTCCTGGCATTTTATGCACAACATTAGGAAGCTTATGTCACACATCATCCACTCTTCTAACCACTTGAAGACCAAGCCCTTTCTGACACTTTTTGTTTACATGAAAACATTTTTTTTTTTGCAAGAAAATTACGTTGAACCCCCAAACATATATTTTTTTTAAAGCAAAGGCCCTACAGATTAAAATGGTGGGTGTTGCATTTTTTTTCCACACAGTATTTGCGCAGCGATTTTTCAAACGCATTTTTTTGGGAAAAAATACTTTTTTTTAATGCACTAAAACACACTATATTGCCCAAATGTTTGATGAAATAAAAAAGATGATCTTAGGCCGAGTACATGGATACCAAACATGACATGCTTTAAAATTTCGCACAAACGCGCAGTGGCGACAAACTACATAAATTTTTATAAGCCTTTACAGGTTACCACATTAGATTTACAGAAGACGTCTACTGCTAAAATTACTGCCCTCGATCTGACCTTCGCGGTGATACCTCGCATGCATGGTGCAATTGCTGTTTACATATGACGCCAGACCGACACTTGCGTTCGCATTTGCGCAAGAGCAGGGCGGGACAGGGGTGCTTTTTTTTTTCTTTTATTATTAATTTCTCTTACCATCCATGGACTGACACGGTGTCTCTTTACACTTTACACGTGGGTTATGTCCCTGCTTGCAGGAGAAGACCTAGGCAGAATGTGAAATGTTATACATACATTCTAAAAGCCAGAGCTGAACAGCCCCACCCAGGGGGCGGTCCCTCCGGACATAACCCTCCCACTACAGTCAGCAGACTTCAGTTTTTTTCTTATTATTGAACAAAGGGGGGACAATGGGTATACTCAATACCCTGGGATTTTTTGAAAAAACGGTGCTTGGTAGAGATGAACACAGAAATCAAATCTATAAAAGATTATATTTTATTACATAAAACAATGAAAAACAATACAAAAAAGTAACCATCCTTGAAGATATAAAGGTCAGTTATCAAGAGATGCAATTCGCTGCTTAGTTTCCATTCAACTAGTTTCGCTCCAAACGGAGCTTCCTCAGGAGTGTTTAGAGCAATAGCAGATTAAACTGTAAATACAGGATATATAACAATTAGTAACATAGAATGGTTAAAAAGTTACAAACTATAGTGTTAAACTTTAGAAAAAACTAGTTGACATGCGTGGGCACGTTAGTGATCAAATTATTCATAGGGACAAATCGAAATATTGATCAATTCATATTAAGATCATGGCCCATGCTGAGCATCATGCATACAGAAATATATACAAGCACTTACCAATTTGCAACATAACCACAGACTTGAACGAAAAAATGGCATTTTCCACTGGTCTACTCAGCCGACTGACCCAATCTAATAAAACAACCCAAAATGATTGCAACCATAGGGGTAAAGAAAATTCCTGTTGAAATATAAGAATATAGAATATATATGATATATATATCCAACAAAACTGTCACAATTGCATTAAAATAGGGACAGGAATGTAATTCCTGGGATGGGTAAGGATGCAGCCTCTTACCTTGGAAGGTTTTTTCTATGTGTCACTCATTCACAATAGCAATATGCCAATAGGGAATTGTGAGCATTTTAAATGGCAAAGACATTTTTGGCTCAGAAAAAGGAAAACCCTCAGGCTAGAATATTAGAGATCAAAAAGTGGGGAGACTTCAATAGCTAGGCTTCACCCTAGGAGACTAAGTAGGGTCAATGAACTTTACATCAGCTGTAGATAAAAAAGAAGAAAGGAAAAAGTAATGAGCAACCGCGACCGCTGCGAGGAGAAAAACAATCAACACAGCGGACGAAATGTTGTCCATACAGCATCCTACCTGGGTGAGTATAGGGAATCAGAATCGATCAGGCTGGAGCATGCACGTCTCAATGCCCCAGAGCGACGAGAGATCCTGGCAGACTGTCGGCGGCTAAAGCCGCATTTAAAATACCCCCATCGCGGCGGCGTCTGACGTCATCGCCGCGATGCGGACGTCTATTGGTAGATCAATGATGACGCGCGCCGTCCATGGGTTGGACTGGCGCAAGCGTCATTAGAACAGCGGGCAGCGTGGCACGTCACACGTCCAAAGGGGTGTGTGCTGGCCAGCCGTTTGCTGCTGAGGTCAACCGCGCCATCTTAAGTTTGGGAAAATAAACAGAATGAACCCGCAATCTGATACATAATGGTGGGAAAAAGGTGTTGAAAAAAGTGGTGAAGCAGCGCAGATGGAACTAAGGGGTGACTGTCAGCATTGATCATCCGTATTGGGGCACCCAGTTGAAAACTCGATTGGCATCACGAGTCAAATCAAACTTGGGGGCCCCTGGGCGTCCGTATGGTTGCACTGGGTGGATCATAAATTGAGCCAGTCAAGAAATGCCATGTGGAATATAAAGAAAATTAATTAGAAATTTAGTGCAAATGAATTATATGCATAGACATATATTAGCTATATAGATAAATAATGCTAGGAGGTTCAGTTGCCATTCCTTCAAGAAAAGTGGTACAATGATATTGATTAAAACTTTATGCAATTAATAGCAATGGTCTATGATGAATACAAATTGGTGAGATTGGGAAAGCTCAGGATGGAGCACGAACATACAATATGCCAAGTCAAGTCACAGAGTGACATACATCAATCATGTTCAATACATTATAAATGATATTATACACTCTAGATGAAACATGCATTGGCAATTTTGAAGGGCTGGAGGGGTGTGGTTTTGAGATGGCAGAGTGAGGAGGAACACGCTGTAGCCCTTTGACTCTCCACCCGGACACCCAGCGAGGATAATGGCCGCATAGCCTCCTGTATAGCTCCATGTGTGTACGGCTCAGTAACCCAGCCTACCTGGGATGAAGAGGAGGGAGAGAGCAGCGAAAAAAACGGGGTCGCAGCCGGAGATTGAATCCTTCTTCCCCCGCACACGAGCCGCGCTGACCAGGCTACAAGCGGTGCAGTCACGTGGGGCAGCGAGCGGTGAGACAGAACAGTGTAAGCGCCCAGAGAGACACCAGAACGAAGAGACACACGGTCCCGAAGCACTGGAGGAGTCGGCAGCATCGGCAGCAGCGACAGCACTCACCCCACAGGTGCAGGTACGGGGGTCTATGGAAGGGGGGAAGCAGAGTAGGCAAGGGGGGCAGGAGCATAGCCCCCAGGACAGGATGATACAGGGAACTCCTGACTTTGGTGAACTGGACCTTAGAGCTCTGCTGCAAGCCCTGCCAACGCGTGCAGACATAGAATCCCTCCCGACCCGCGCTGACATACAAACAATGATGCTACGTTTGGAAGAAATGCACCGAAAAGAGTGGGATCGAGTACATACTGAAGTGAAGCTTCTCTCAGAGAGATTGTCAGGGGAGGAGGGTCGGGTAACTACCCTAGAGAATCGGGTACAGCAACTGGAGCTGGGACAGGGTCTTAACTCATTACATGTTACCTCAATACAGCTGCAATTGGAGGAAATTGAGGACCGGGGACGTCGTTTGAACCTACGGTTTAGGGGGATCCCCGAGACAGTAGGGGGAGAGACACTACAGGCAACAGTCCTAGCAATATGTCAGCAGTTGGCTACCCCAGCGCCACCTCAAACATTGGAATTTGAGAGACTACACAGAGCCCTGGGACCCCCCTCAGTAAACATAGACAGACCAAGGGATGTTATAGGCCGTTTTCACCGATACGCACACAAGGAACTAATAAGTCGCATGGCCTGGGAAAAAGGTGAAATAGAACAAGAAGGATTTAGGGTAAAAATCCTGCCAGATCTTTCACGGGCTACATTGCAACGTAGGGCTATGCTACGCCCGCTCCTGGATAAAATTAAATCATTGGGGGGATCGTATAGATGGGGGTACCCCATTGCATTAATAGTGAAGAAAGACTCCCATACATTTACTTTGCGGCACCCGCGGGAATTATTAGACTTTTTTTCCTTCATGGAGATGGAAGCTATAGAGATCCCAAACTGGCTGCAGGAAATCCCAGGAACTGGGAGAAGAATGGAGACAATGAGGGATAGGAGACTCGAGGCTGTAAGGGGAAAGGGAGAAGGAAGCAAGAAACACTCTACTATCCCCCCTCCTCTAAAGAAGTGAAGATAGGAACAATGCTCTCTGTTTTTCTCCTCTCTAGCTCCTGACCCCCTAATAGTAACAATGGGGCTAGAATCAGAGGACCCCCCTGGTGGGAGATTCAACCTGGTCCACCAGCCCCCCTGGGAGAGGGGAGGGGGGAGTCCCCTCTCTTATTTTGTTTCCCCTTTATCTCCCCTTGTCCCCCTTATGTGGGAGAATTCTATTTTCTGAACTTTTGGTGGGTCTTGCCTTGAAGAGGTATTCATATCCCTCTTTTTTTTCTTTTTTTTCCCTTCTTTTTCTTTTGGGGAGGATGTCTCCGTTTGCCCTCCCCCTCCCCCCTTTTTTTTTTTCTTTTTGAGAGAGACTCAAGAGGGAAGGGAACGGGTGTTTCAGGAGATGATCTAACTGACGGGAGACAGATATGGTCGGGGTGTAATTACATGCACCCCTTTTTCCATTTTTTTTTTCTGGTCCCCCCCCTTCAGGATTTGGGGAACACGGAAATATGGGGGATTGCTATCGCTTTGTCCTCTGACCCCTTTTTTATATATATTGGCAAATACGGGTGATAAATCCCTTTTTTTTTTTTTTTTTTCTTCCCCCTCCCCTTTTTTTTTTTTCTTTTAGGAGAAGGGGGAGGGGAAACTATTTATTTACTTATTTATTTATTTATTTTTTTGTGTGTTGTTGATTATTAGATGTGGGGGTAAAGGGGATAATGTTAAGGGTAATGGGAGAGGATGTGTTGCAGCGGAATATACTATAAGATGTAATGTATGATATATGTGAGTATCCTCTAAAATTATATACACATGTATACACATATTGGCCCCCTTCAAGATGGAGGGGTGCCCGTAGGAGGGAGGGAGGGATGGACTGGGGGGTTTCACCCCCTGCCCCCCCCCCAATTTATTTAATGTTTCTATATAACACTGGAGATCACTGGGCTCCTTTTTTTTTTTTTTTTTGTGTGTTGGGAAACAATTTTTATTTTTTCTTTATTTTTTCGGGGGTGAGGTTAGAAGGGGTTCAGTGGATATAATATATAAATGTATAAATAAGGTATATATAAGGTATAAATAATGTATGATGATATATGATGAAGGGAAGGGGGAGAAGGATGTGATTCGGTTTAATTCTGGAAAGGAGGGAATATGGGAAGGAGATATCAATAAGAGGGGAGGTTTAGAAATTTAGAAGAAATGAGAAGAAACCAATAGGAGTACTAGGTAAAAGTAACTAGATAGGGTTCCCTATAATTAAACAGAATGTTTTAGGGAAGGCAGAGGCCTGAATGGAAAAGAGGGAAGAAATTCCCAAGTGTGAGGGGTGTGAATGTTTTAGGTACTGTATAAGTGCCACACCTTTTTTTTTTTTTTTTTTTTTTTTTTCCCTAGTAGATTTAGGGATACACATATAGTCACGTACATATATAATAAAGGAAATAGGGGGGAGGTATTGGGTAGTAAAGGAGTAGCTAGGAGTTAAACACAGAGACACAGGGAGGGATTAGGATAATAAGTGGGTAGACTGAGGGTAGATCGAGATAATATAGGAGGGAGGGGAGATAATAGGTAAGGGAGGGGGGGGGGTAGAAAATAAGGGGTTAATGAGAAGAAAGGGATATTTAGAGAGTAGGAGGAGGGGGGCACGTATATATCACATTACACTTGTACACAATAGGATAGAATAGAAGGTACACACACTTGGATACAACTGAGGAGGTTAATGGTTAGAATGAGAAAGGAACCCCAGGCAGGAATAGGAATAAGCTAGTACTCGGAAGATCTATCATTAGGGAAGGAAAATGAGAAGGGGGGGGTCGAGGGATTAGGATATAGGAAGCAAAGGAAAAACAAAACAGATGGAATGGGGGAATGGGGAGAAAGGAGGGAAAGTGGTCCTGGCATATCTTATTTAAAATTAGTTAGGTTACATTTTGCTTTTGAGGAATTTAATATATGTAAGGGAATTTAAATTCTATATACA
The DNA here is from genome assembly GCA_029206835.1 of Rana muscosa. Taxonomy (NCBI): domain Eukaryota; kingdom Metazoa; phylum Chordata; class Amphibia; order Anura; family Ranidae; genus Rana; species Rana muscosa. The sequence goes on from CM055116.1 coordinate 447,308,699, forward strand.
GTAAACACTAGCTGTTTAGATATATGGTTGATAATGGGGAAAAAGGGAAGAGGAAAGAGGGGAAGAAAGAGGAGAGAAAGGAAGAAAAAACTGGGATAAATTAGGATAAAACTGAATGATGGATGCCCCCTCGAAACTAGGATAATATAAAGTAAGGGGAGGGAAGAAGAGAGGGGAAGAAGGGAAAAAAATGGAGAGAGGAGCTGGAGTGAGATAGACGAAAGGGGCGTCCGGGGTGGAGGGTTGGGGGTGCACCTCTGCTGTACCAACACAACACCCCAATTAGGCTTGCGCCCACGTGAACCGTAGGGTAAAGGTTCAGAAGTGGGTGCCTCCCTTTGGGGTGGGGGTAAGGGGGGAGGGGTTAGTTGAATATTTAGGGGGGGGGATTAGAAAGGGGGGGGGGTTTGCAATTTTCTTTTTTTTTTTTTTTTTTTTTCTTTTTTCTTCTCTCTCTCCGTGCTTCACCCTCTGAATCTACCGGGATGGAGGAAATAAGGATAACTACCATCAACGCTAAAGGACTTAACGTCCCAGAAAAGAGGAGAATGCTCCTGAGCGAGTTAAAACGAGCCCGCTCAGATGTAGCATTCGTGCAGGAGACACATTTCAAGATGGGCGGACTACCATACCTACAAAATAGGTTCTATCCATGTACATACCACGCATGTAGTCAGATATCAAAGTCAAAAGGGGTGTCAATCCTAATTTCCAATAGAATATCTTGGTCCCTGGTGGACAAAATAGTAGATGTAGAGGGTCGTTTCTTATTCTTAAAGGGACAGATTGGAAGTACAAAGGTGACATTGGCAACTGTTTACACACCAAATATACATCAAGACGCCTTCTTGAGCAAAACTTTGGATAAACTGGCGGGGTTTGCAGAAGGGAAGCTGATCCTAGGGGGAGATTTTAACATAACATTGGAACCTAAGGTTGACACATCAACGGGGACCTCATCCACACCAGGGGGGGTCCGGAAGAATATTCTGCAGAAGTTGCGGGACCTGCAGATGGTAGACGTTTGGAGATTACTACATGTAGGGGAAAGGGACTATACATTCTTCTCCAACCCTCACCAACTGTACTCCCGTATAGATCTCTTCATGGTGCCACACTATCTGTTGACGGCGGTGAAGGAAGTAAAAATTGAGAATATAACATGGTCAGATCACGCGCCAGTGACGCTACATATTGTGCTGTCTGATTCATCTACCGCACCGGAGTGGCGTTGGCGTCTGAACGAGAGCCTACTGCAGATCCCCGAAATTCGGGAAGATGTAGCAAAAGAAATGGAGGCATATTTCCTGACGAATGACACCCCGGGGAGTGACCCGGGAATGATATGGGAGGCGCATAAGGCAGTAATGAGAGGGGTATTAATAAAACATGGCTCCCGATTAAAAAAAGCACGAGAAAGAAAAATAGCTAAACTGTTAAGAGAAATCCAGGCACTAGAGGTACAACATAAGAAAATACAGATGCCGTCAGTGGGGATAGAACTGGCCCATTTGAGGAGACAACTGACAGAGCTACTTAGATACAAAGCAGAAGCGGCAATACAAATAGGGAAAAAGGTAACCTATGAACTTGGGGAAAAATGTAGTAAAATATTAGCAGGGAAACTTAGAGAGAAAGGGAAGACAGTATACGTACCCCATATAAAGGGAAAGAATGGACAACTGATTTCACTTCCTAAAAATATTGTCCAGAGATTTAGAGAATACTATTCATCCCTCTATAACCTGACCCCAACTCAGACGTCTCAGGCCACAATGGAAGAATACCTTCTATCAGCACATCTACCTTGTTTGTCACCAGCGGACCGTAATAAATTGGAGATACCTATCTCAGTGGGGGAACTAGAGACAGTGATAAAAACAGTTAAACGAGGGAAGGCACCGGGCCCAGATGGCTTTACTGTCCAATACTACAAATATTTTCTCCCAATACTAGGGGTGTACATGACAAAGACATTCAATGGGATCGGCCGGGCCCCCGCACCGCCGCCGGATGCCCTTATGGCATATATTTCGGTTATTCCGAAAGAAGGGAAGGACCCGGCGGAGTGCGGGAGCTACCGCCCGATCTCATTGTTAAACACAGATTTAAAACTTTTCACTAAAATACTTGCCTCCCGTCTTCAGCCGCTTTTGAATCAAATGGTACATCAAGACCAGGTTGGGTTTATCCCAACCCGGGAGGCCAGGGATAATACCGTAAAAGTCCTCAATCTGGTACACCATGCTAACATATCAAAAACGCCCTGTATTTTTTTGAGTACCGATGCGGAGAAAGCGTTTGACAGGGTTAGTTGGCGATTTATGTTCGAAGTATTGAGGCAAATGGGATTGGGAGAACATATGCGGAGCTGGATAGCCGGGGTGTATGCTACACCCCAGGCCTCGGTAAAAGTGAATGGAGTCTATTCGGAGACATTTAAAATTTTAAATGGAACGCGCCAAGGGTGTCCACTCTCTCCGTTGCTGTTTTCTCTCTCCCTGGAACCCCTACTGAATAGGATTCGGCAAAATTCAGATATTCAGGGTCTCCAAATAGGTGCCCAAGAATATAAAATATCTGCCTATGCAGATGATATGATGTTCTCCCTATCACAACCTCACATTTCACTGCCAAACCTGATGAAGGAAATAGAAGGATATGGGAGACTAGCAAATTTAAAAATTAATTACGCAAAATCGGAAGCGATGGGGGTTGCCCTCCCCCCAGAAGTCCAGCAAAACATACAACCCAATTTCAACTTTAAATGGGTAGGGTCGTCACTAAAATATCTAGGAATAAATATACCATCAAGACTAGAGAAGGTTTTTGCTGCAAACTTCCCCTCACTATATAATGCAGTTAGCTCCCTATTAGACAAATGGAAACAAGGATTCCATTCATGGTTCGGCCGATGTAACGCCATCAAAATGAACATTCTGCCAAAATTCTTGTACCTATTCCAAGCTGTACCAATAGGAATTAATAGGGCCTACTTTCGGCAAGTAAATGCACTTTTCACTAAGTTTATATGGGCCAACAAGCGACCAAGGATTAGCAGAAGTCAAATGACCCGACCCAAATGCCATGGGGGCTTAGCAGTCCCAGACGTGTCTAAATACCACCAAGCAGTCCATTTGGGAAGGGTCATAGACTGGTGCAGACATGTAGAATTCAAACTATGGATAAAACTGGAGCAAGAATTTAGCCAGGTGCCTTTGAGCAGGGCACTCTGGTGTTATTCAAGGTTACCTGACTCACTTAAAAAACACCCTTTGATAGGACCAACATTATCTATAGGGGCAAAAATATGTCTGAACCCTAAATACTCATCAAGACATTCCCCATTATATCCAATATTGGGAAACCCAAGCTTTGATCCAGGGATGGAGACAAGAGCATTTCGGAGACTTCGAGAGAAGGGCTATACTCAGGTATCGCATTTTATGCAATCCGAAACTTGGCCCACAATGGTAGACCTGACGAAATCAGGAGGTCAATTTGAAGTAGAACACTGGCAGGCAATACAACTTCGATATTACCTGGAGACATTGGGCCCAATGAGTAATTTTAAACGGGAACTAACTAGGTTTGAAACATACTGTGAGGAGAAGGAACCCACCAACCGAATAATATCTAAAATATATACGATGTTAATGACCCCACCAGAGAATTTTGAGCTGCCAGTATTTAGAAAATGGGAAAGGGACCTAAATAAGACCTTTACACCAGCTCAATACCAGAAGATAATATATTTGGCATTAAACTCATCAATATGCACTAAAATGCAAGAATTAAATTATAAACTACTGATGAGGTGGTATTATACACCATCAAAATTAGGCAGGTTCTACCCGGATGCATCAGATCAGTGCTGGCGATGTAAGGGGGAGCGGGGAACTTTGTTTCATATATATTGGACATGCCCTCAGATCAGACAATACTGGCTAGAGGTAAGAAGGATCGCTCAAAAAATTGAGCCTTACCCGGTGCCGGACGATCCGGGTTTTTTCCTATTGCATATAACGCAAATACCCACACAGACCTATAAAAAGTCAGTATTATGTCACTTGGTCAATGAGGCTAAGGCGTGTATAGCGAGATGCTGGAAAAGCTCTAGCCCTCCAACAATCGCAGAATGGCTCAACAGGGTCAGACAAGTGGGGGCGATAGAGGAGTTGGTGGCCTCGGCCCAAGACAGAAAAGAGCAACATATTAAAATCTGGTCAACATGGGAAAAATTTACGCAGACAGAAGAAGGGAAAAGATTAATGGGGAAGTAAGTCCGTCCACCTAGCCAGAGAAGTATTGAGGAGGTTATGGTTTACCTAACGGGGGAGGAGGTTGGGGTGAGGAGGGGAGAGAGAGATTTATTTAGTTATCTACTTATCTATTTTTTTTTTTTTTTTTTTTCTTTTCCTTTTTTTCTTTCTTTCTTTTTTGGGGTTTGATTTGGGAGGGAGGTAGAGGGGGAATGGATAAAAATGTAAGGGAGAAGAAAACAAGGGCGTGAGAATCAAAGACGTTTAATAGAGGAAAGGAACTTTATGTGTCCCTCCTGTCACAGGGAGACACGTGAAGGCCAAAAGGGAAGGGAACCCATTGACATTGAGGTTTAGAGGTGAGAGGATCTAATTAATGGAATGGGATGAGGAAAATATGAATAGAAATGTAATGGAAAATGTATAAACGATGTATTGTATGTATCCCTTTTTGAAATATAAATAAAGAATATTTAAAAAAAAAAGAAACATGCATTGGAGTCTGAGAGATGCGAGATGTGGTGTTATAAAAAAAAAAAAAAAGGATTTATATAAAAAAGAAGGAAATATGAATGTTATGAAAACAATAAAGGTACATATTATGATGATTGTCAACAGAACTCTATAGAAAGGGCTTGAAGCTAAAGGCATCATTTAGACCCGGATGCCTGAGAGCCGATAGTCTATGAATCCACCTGGCCTCTTTCTGAAGCAGAATTTTGTCAAAATTACCCCCTCTGTCTCCTGGAGGAATGTGTTCTAAGGCAGAAAAGTGCATTACTGCACTGTCGAATTGGTGAAACAGACCTACATGTCTACTTATTGGTGTTTCCATTTTTTTCTTATTTATCAAAGAGACATGATCTCTGATACGGTGAAAAAATGGCCTTTTGGTCTTCCCGACATAAAACGCATCACATTGGCATTGCATCAAATATACTATGCCAATGGATTGACAGGTGACTGAGAACAAAGGTCTGTGTACTTGTCCATCAGGAAGAGTAACAATAGATGAGGAATGTAAATATCTGCAGTATTTGCATTTATGACAAGGCCTGGTGCCCCTAAACGGGGTGGCGTTGGATGGTGATGGAGCAAAATGACTATGAACCAAGGTATCTCGTAGGGATCGAGCTCTCTTATAGGTAATCTGTGGGTACGGTTTAATGAATTTGGAAATTTGATCATCACTGGTTAGTAAATACCAATATTTTTGTAGGATGAGGCGCACTTGTTGATGTTGGTTTGAAAATTTGGTTATTAACCGTATACCAGGGTCAGATTTAATTTTCTTAGGACCATGTAGAAGAGCAGTTCTGTTTTGTTTCTTGGTTCTGGCATATGCTTTTTTGAGGCATTTATTACTATAGCCTCGTTCTAGAAAGCGGGCCCTCAGCAGTTTGGCCTCATGTTCAAAGTCCTGTTGACTACTACAGTTCCGCCGCAGTCTGAGGTATTGCCCATAGGGCACACTGGAAATCAAGGGCTTGGGATGGGCACTCTCTGCGTGTAGCAGGGAATTTCCGTCCGAGGATTTCCGATAGAGAGGTGCTAATGGTGCCATCGGTTTTTACGCTGATTTTGAGATCAAGAAAAGTCAAATCCGTCTGACTGATTTCAAAGGTGAATTTAAGATTAAAGTCATTGGACTTGAGGCAATCAAGGAAGGTGGTGAGGGCATCTATAGGGCCGGTCCAAATAAAGAAAATATCATCAATAAATCGTCGCCATATTGGAATGAAGTCCAAATAGCTCTGTAAATCTTCTCTGAAGAAAAGATTTCTCTCCCACCCCCCAGATACAGGTTAGCATAGGAGGGGGCACACTTGGTCCCCATTGCCACCCCCTGCATCTGGAGGTAGTGGGAGTCTCCGAACAAAAATCTATTGTTTGATAGAATGAATTCCAGAAGATTCAAAATAAATAAGATGTAGGCCCGAGAGATGCCCCTGTCCTCGGTGATGAAGCCCTCCACAACCCGCACACCCAGACGGTGTGGTATGGAATTGTAGAGGGCCTCAACATCGAGTGCCACCAACCATGATCCCCCAGGCACAGAGATGCCATCCAGAGTTCTTAGAAGATCAGTTGTATCTTGTAGATATGATACCAATCCTTCAACATGAGGTCTAAGAAAATCATCGACCAATTGACTGGCCGTCTCTGTCAGGGAACCATTGCCAGAGACAATGGGACGTCCCGGTGGAGAGCACTGCCTCGTCTCGGGCACCTATCACTACCAGGGCAACCACTGCCAAAAATTCTTCAATTTCTGTCACTGCGATGACACATCTCGTTCAACCACCCAGCACTCCCATTTCCACCACGGCTCTCACTTCTTCACTTGCGGCACAAGTAAGCAATCCTTCGTATTCTTGCTTTCCCAACCAGGCGGATTTTCGGCTGGTTCAGCCAGGTCCGTCACTGGCACCAGACCCAAGGAAACAGGCAAATTCAGATCCACAGAATCTAAAACTTCCGAAATCGAACTCGAGGTAATCAATTTGTCCTCATATGTATTGACTCCTGACCAGATTTCAATATTGAAACTGGGACTTACTTTCTGCCCTACCCATCAAATTGACAAGTTTGAATTTATAAAAGATTTAAATTTATTCTCTAGGAAATTACTATTCCGAGTTCTTTATGATAAATCGGAAGATCAGTCCCAAACTACCACTTTGGCCAACCCTATATGGCAGGAAATGAACATTGAGGATATTAAGGCTCTTGAGGAACTCATGGAGCTATGGGAGGAGGGAAACATTGACCTCACGGACCTTGATGAGGCCACGGCTCTAGAGGAACAGTGTGTGGCAACATTGCCCTTCCCCCCCCCAGGCCTCATCTTCTTCTAATCCTTTGGTAACCAAATCTGTTCAACGAGAATATAAACCTAAATCCAATTTATTTCCACTACTACAGGGAAACCCGAACATTTGGACCTTCACAAAACAGGTGACTTTGGAGATAAACCAGTCCAATTGGAAATCACAGGCCGAATCCAACCTCAGTGATTCTCAACGTGATGCACTGTGATCTCTGCAGCTCAACAAGGAGATTATTATTAAGCCCTCCGATAAGGGGGGCAATTTGGTGGTCATGAATTGTCGTGACTATGAGCAAATGGTCATGAATCTATTGACCAACAAAAGTTGGTACCGGAAGGTGTCTAGCGCTCATTTGCATTTAGTCACTGAACGGTATAAATATTTGATTGGCAATGCCTATCATGAAGGTTTAATTACCAAAAAAACTTGGGAGTTTCTCAATGTTACAAATCCCAGAACCCCCACTCTTTATGCATTGCCGAAAGTTCATAAGAGCCTGTCCTCTCCACCGGGACGTCCCATTGTCTCTGGCAATGGTTCCCTGACAGAGACGGCCAGTCAATTGGTCGATGATTTTCTTAGACCTCATGTTGAAGGATTGGTATCATATCTACAAGATACAACTGATCTTCTAAGAACTCTGGATGGCATCTCTGTGCCTGGGGGATCATGGTTGGTGGCACTCGATGTTGAGGCCCTCTAAAATTCCATACCACACCGTCTGGGTGTGCGGGTTGTGGAGGGCTTCATCACCGAGGACAGGGGCATCTCTCGAGCCTACATCTTATTTATTTTGAATCTTCTGGAATTCATTTTATCAAACAATATATTTTTGTTCGGAGACTCCCACTACCTCCAGATGCAGGGGGTGGCAATGGGGACCAAGTGTGCCCCCTCCTATGCTAACCTGTATCTGGGGGGGTGGGAGAGAAATCTTTTCTTGGAGAAGATTTACAGAGCTATTTGGACTTCATTCCAATATGGCAACGATTTATTGATGATATTTTCTTTATTTGGACCGGCCCTATAGATGCCCTCACCACCTTCCTTGATTGCCTCAAGACCAATGACTTTAATCTTAAATTCACCTTTGAAATCAGTCAGACGGATTTGACTTTTCTTGATCTCAAAATCAGCGTAAAAACCGATGGCACCATTAGCACCTCTCTCTATCGGAAATCCTCGGCCGGAAATTCCCTGCTACACGCAGAGAGTGCCCATCCCAAGCCCTTGATTTCCAGTGTGCCCTATGGGCAATACCTCAGACTGCGGCGGAACTGTAGTAGTCAACAGGACTTTGAACATGAGGCCAAACTGCTGAAGGCCCGCTTTCTAGAACGAGGCTATAGTAATAAATGCCTCAAAAAAGCATTTGCCAGAACCAAGAAACAAAACAGAACTGCTCTTCTACATGATCCTAAGAAAATTAAATCTGACCCTGGTATACGGTTAATAACCAAATTTTCAAACCAACATCAACAAGTGCGCCTCATCCTACAAAAATATTGGTATTTACTAACCAGTGATGATCAAATTTCCAAATTCATTAAACCGTACCCACAGATTACCTATAAGAGAGCTCGATCCCTACAAGATACCTTGGTTCATAGTCATTTTGCTCCATCACCATCCAACGCCACCCCGTTTAGGGGCACCAGGCCTTGTCATAAATGCAAATACTGCAGATATTTACATTCCTCATCTATTGTTACTCTTCCTGATGGACAAGTACACAGACCTTTGTTCTCAGTCACCTGTCAATCCATTGGCATAGTATATTTGATGCAATGCCAATGTGATGCGTTTTATGTCGGGAAGACCAAAAGGCCATTTTTTCACCGTATCAGAGATCATGTCTCTTTGATAAATAAGAAAAAAATGGAAACACCAATAAGTAGACATGTAGGTCTGTTTCACCAATTCGACAGTGCAGTAATGCACTTTTCTGCCTTAGAACACATTCCTCCAGGAGACAGAGGGGGTAATTTTGACAAAATTCTGCTTCAGAAAGAGGCCAGGTGGATTCATAGACTATCGGCTCTCAGGCATCCGGGTCTAAATGATGCCTTTAGCTTCAAGCCCTTTCTATAGAGTTCTGTTGACAATCATCATAATATGTACCTTTATTGTTTTCATAACATTCATATTTCCTTCTTTTTTATATAAATCCTTTTTTTTTTTTTATAACACCACATCTCGCATCTCTCAGACTCCAATGCATGTTTCATCTAGAGTGTATAATATCATTTATAATGTATTGAACATGATTGATGTATGTCACTCTGTGACTTGACTTGGCATATTGTATGTTCATGCTCTATCCTGAGCTTTCCCAATCTCACCAATTTGTATTCATCATAGACCATTGCTATTAATTGCATAAAGTTTTAATCAATATCATTGTACCACTTTTCTTGAAGGAATGGCAACTGAACCTCCTAGCATTATTTATCTATATAGTTAATATATGTCTATGCATATAATTCATTTGCACTAAATTTCTAATTAATTTTCTTTATATTCCACATGGCATTTCTTGACTGGCTCAATTTATGATCCACCCAGTGCAACCATACGGACGCCCAGGGGCCCCCAAGTTTGATTTGACTCGTGATGCCAATCGAGTTTTCAACTGGGTGCCCCAATACGGATGATCAATGCTGACAGTCACCCCTTAGTTCCATCTGCGCTGCTTCACCACTTTTTTCAACACCTTTTTCCCACCATTATGTATCAGATTGCGGGTTCATTCTGTTTATTTTCCCAAACTTAAGATGGCGCGGTTGACCTCAGCAGCAAACGGCTGGCCAGCACACACCCCTTTTGGACGTGTGACGTGCCACGCTGCCCGCTGTTCTAATGACGCTTGCGCCAGTCCAACCCATGGACGGCGCGCGTCATCATTGATCTACCAATAGACGTCCGCATCGCGGCGATGACTTCAGACGCCGCCGCGATGGGGGTATTTTAAATGCGGCTTTAGCCACCGACAGTCTGCCAGGATCTCTCGTCGCTCTGGGGCATTGAGACGTGCATGCTCCAGCCTGATCGATTCTGATTCCCTATACTCACCCAGGTAGGATGCTGTATGGACAACGTTTCGTCCGCTGTGTTGATTGTTTTTCTCCTCGCAGCGGTCGCGGTTGCTCATTACTTTTTCCTTTCTTCTTTTTTATCTACAGCTGATGTAAAGTTCATTGACCCTACTTAGTCTCCTAGGGTGAAGCCTAGCTATTGAAGTCTCCCCACTTTTTGATCTCTAATATTCCAGCCTGAGGGTTTTCCTTTTTCTGAGCCAAAAATGTCTTTGCCATTTAAAATGCTCACAATTCCCTATTGGCATATTGCTATTGTGAATGAGTGACACATAGAAAAAACCTCTCAAGGTAAGAGGCTGCATCCTTACCCATCCCAGGAATTACATTCCTGTCCCTATTTTAATGCAATTGTGACAGTTTTGTTGGATATATATATCATATATATTCTATATTCTTATATTTCAACAGGAATTTTCTTTACCCCTATGGTTGCAATCATTTTGGGTTGTTTTATTAGATTGGGTCAGTCGGCTGAGTAGACCAGTGGAAAATGCAATTTTTTCCTTCAAGTCTGTGGTTATGTTGCAAATTGGTAAGTGCTTGTATATATTTCTGTATGCATGATGCTCAGCATGGGCCATGATCTTAATATGAATTGATCAATGTTTCAATGATTTGTCCCTATGAATAATTTGATCACTAACATGCCCACGCATGTCAACTAGTTTTTTCTAAAGTTTAACACTATAGTTTGTAACTTTTTAACCATTCTATGTTACTAATTGTTATATATCCTGTATTTACAGTTTAATCTGCTATTGCTCTAAACACTCCTGAGGAAGCTCCGTTTGGAGCGAAACTAGTTGAATGGAAACTAAGCAGCGAATTGCATCTCTTGATAACTGACCTTTATATCTTCAAGGATGGTTACTTTTTTGTATTGTTTTTCATTGTTTTATGTAATAAATCATAATCTTTTATAGATTTGATTTCTGTGTTTTCTGTGTTCATCTCTACCAAGCACCGTTTTTTCAAAAAATCCCAGGGTATTGAGTATACCCATTGTCCCCCCTTTGTTCAATAATAAGTCAAAATGGGATGTGGTGCTTTTTGATTTGACCAAGAGTGCCCCAAAATATTATTTCAGTTTTTTTTCTGCCTAGCAGAAGGAGAAGACGTGGCTCTCTCAGGAGCCAGTCTCCTGACCTATTTTTATTCCTTTTCTAGAATTCTTTTTTATTTTATTTTTGAGAATTTTCTATCAACTGTCGGCTGGCAACAGGTTGGGTACAAGATATCCTCGTAGTCTTCCCTGTCCGACCATCGAGCGTGCTGATCCTCGCCTTGTGTGCGTGAGACTCGGTTCACGACAGGCCCCATGACTCCAGGGGTGGCCGGGTTTGCTTTCATGCTCCCACGGTCCTCTCAAGACTGAACAGTTCCTGACTGACTGTATCTTTCGCGTTGGACCGGGCCGACAGCTACTCAGTACTGCACTGTGATAGTCCTGTCAGAAACACACCAGTGGGTCCCTCAGGGGACGGGTAAGTAGTCTCTCCTGCCTGCAGGTGAGTACAAAAGGCTGTGTTTCTCTGTGGGGGATTTTCCCTGTCTCCCCCTGTATTTCATTGTCACTCTCTGTCACCATTGCTGGCGCTGTGCTGTGTGGGGTGCCTGGGGGTCACACTGTTTTTGGAGGGGCTAATGCTGGTCTGCAGATATGCTTGGGGCCTTTTTTTGTGTGTTTTGGGGCCTGAGTGGTGCTGTGTGTGTGCTGTTTTTTTTTTTTTTTTTCACTTTTGCTGAGTCATGGCGGCCATCTTGCTGCGGATCGCCTCAGTGAAGTGCGGCGGCCATTTTCTTGTAGCCCGCGCGCTCTTCAGCACTAGTTTTGGCCTCTAGCGCTGCTGTAACAGCGCGAATCTCCTCACAATCTCCTCACAGCTCACCAGCGCTGACACAGCGCGGTACGGACAGCGGAACTGAGCGGTCCCTGGTCCGGTTTGGTGAGTCCCCTGGGCGCCCCCTCCTCAGTCAGCACAGCCTGTGGGTGGACTTTTTATCTGAGGAGTCTCAGAGGGGGGCAATATGGAGTCTCTGTCACCAGCTTCCCCTAAATGTCAGTGGACAACAGGCAGTGCTTCAGCACCTGCGGTCCCTAGGGACCAGTTGTGGGCAGTCCTGGAATCATTTCTGACCAGGATGGGAGCTGTGTGCAAGCGCAAGGGAGCAAAAAAAAAAAAGCGCCCTCTCCCCACTTTACTTCATGAGGGCAGTGCGCTGATTCAGATATGGGCCTAGCCACTACCGCTCAGGACCCTAGTTCTGAATGTATTGGATGGTTTTGAACAGGACATTTCTTATGAGGAAAACTCCAGTTCTGAGTCAGTAAATGACAGGGCGCTTGTTAGTGTACTCATGACTGCGGTGAGGGACACTCTCAAGCTAAAATGCTGCGGATGCAGAACCTCAGGCGGATACAGTCTCCTTTGGTTCTTTTAAGGCCAGGCCTTCTAAAGAGGTTTTTCCATATGTACTTTCTTTGACCAGCTCATTGATAAGGTCTGGGAAAAGCCGCAGAAGAATTTTTTTATGGTCCCGCGGCGTTTGTCTATCAGATACCCCTTGAAGATGCCCTACTTAAAAAGTGGGCTTCTCCCCCAGGGTCGACCCCTTCCAGTCGCCCGGTTGAACAAGGCCATCCCTCTCCCGATGGAGGGGACTCCTGCATTTGAGGACCCCACTGACAGGAGTTCAGAAGTGGTGAGCAGAGCCATGTTTGCCTTGTTGGGATCCGCCCTACGGCCTGTGGTAGCGGCGACCCTTGTGTCTTAAACACTTACAGGGTGGGCAAAAATGTTGCACCTAGCTGTACAGGAGCATAATCTTCCTCCAGACACAGTTGCTTTGGCCCACCAACTGGTTCAGGGCCTGGTTTATGTGTGCGACGCCACGTTGGACGCGGCCCCTTTAATATCCAGGGCCTCTGTCTCGGCGGTGGTATTGCGTTGTCTTATCTGGTTGAAGTGCTGGTCCGCTGACCTAGCCTTAGGAAGCTCCTGACGGATCTACCACTTAAAGGTGGTAGACCTTTCGGTGCTGCTCTGGATGACATCGTCATGGATGTCATGGGAGGTAAAAGCACTCTTCTTCCTTAGACTAGCAAGGGTGAGGAGGCCCGCCGCAAACAGGGGCCTTCCTTTCCAGCAAAACGGTTTTTTTTTTCGTCAGTCAGAGTCCACGAGTAGGCCCTCTCAGACTGACGGCAGTGCGGCTGGTGGGCACAAGTGCCCCTGGGTGCGTAAGCCAAACAAGCGGTTCCCAAGCCCGCCTCCGCGTGAAGTCTTGCCTCCGCCCGACTCTGGGGTGGGGGGACGACTTCGCAGGTCACGAATCGGTGGTCCTCCCGAATCTCCGACTGGTGGGTGTGCGAGGTGGTCACCTCAGGATACAGGATAGTATTCCGATCCTGGCCCCCAGACAGATTCTTTCCCTCAAATCTTCCTCTCCTTCCTACCTATCGGGCAGCCCTCTTGGGGGCTGTACAGGATTTGATCAGGTCTGGAGTGATTGTGCCGGTTCCGTCACAGGAGAGTTTTCAGGGATTCTACTCGAATCTGTTTGTCGTCCCAAAAAATAGGACGTGGTTCGACCTATCCTGGACCTCAAGGCCCTGAATGCCTTCGAGAAGGTGCAGAAATTCCGCATGGAATCCATTCGCACGGTGATCGCTACACTCCACCAAAGGGATTTTCTTCTGGCGTCCCTGGACTTCAAGGACGCCTACTTGCATGTTCCGATCTGCGCAAGTCACCAGAAGTTTCTGCGCTTTGCGATCAGCGAAGTCCACTATCGATTGTGGATCTTCCTTTCGGCCTAGCCTCGGCACCAAGGGTGTTAACCAAGGTGCTTGCTCCGGTTCTAGCCTTCTGTTACAGCGAGGTATTGCTGTCGTGGGCTATCTGGACGATCTTCTGCTAAGAGCAGAAAGTGGATCAGACTTGGAGGAAAGGTGACTATCGTCAATTAGACCCTCAGGGACTCGGGTGGTTCCTGAACATTCAGGAGTCAGTCCTGGTCCCGACTCAGTGTCTGGAGTATCTAGTTCTGATTCTGGACTCCTTGGAGGAAAAGGTATCCTACCTCTGGAGAAGTTGCTGACACTTCAGTCTGCGGCGCGGGTGCTGACATCCCAAAAATGGTTGTCAATCCGTTTTTTGCATGAGAGTCCCGAGACTCGTGGTGGCCTCCTTCGTGGCCGTTCCGTATGCCCAATCACACACCAGGGCATTGCAGAAGGAGATCTTGTCCACCTGGGACAAATCCCCGTTGTCCTTGGATCTGAAGATCCAGGTGATTCACCTGGTCAGGGCGCCCCTGACGTGGTTGAGATCCTCGGCTCTTCGGTCCGGAAAGTTGTTCCCCTCCCATCCAATGGACGGTACTCACGACGGACACCAGCCTGACGGGCTGGGCTGGAGTCTGGGGAGTCCTGTCGGCTCAGGCCTTGGACTCCGGATGAGCCCGTTTACCAATCACTGTTCTGGAAATACGGGTCATCGGACTGTGTCTCTCCTCAGGTCGGAGAGAGTACGGGGTCGCTCCATCAGGAGCCAGTCGGACACCGCCACGGCGGTGGCGTATGTAAACCATCAAGGGGGAACTCGGAGCTCAGCTGCGGCTTCCGAGGTAGTCCGTATCCTGAAGTGGGCCGGAAGAAACGTGCCGGCTCTGTAGGCTATTTTACATTCTGGGCATAGACAATGGGCAGGCGGACTATCTGAGTCGCCAATCTCCAGACACCGGACCAAGAAGAGTGGTCCTTGCATATTTCAACTCCTTTACCGACGGTGGGGCACACCGGATGTGGACCTGATGGCCTCTCGACTCAATCGCAAGGGTCGAGGTTGTGGCCAGATCCAGGGATCCTTGGGCGATGCCTCGGATGCGTTGGTGACCCCATAGGGTTCTTATCGCCTGATATAAACTCTGGCGATCTTAATTGTTCCGGATTGGCCTCAGTATCACTGGTACGCTGATCTGGTAAGTCTCGTCGCGGACGTTCCCTGGCGTTTGCTGATGAGGGAGGACCTTCAGTCTCAAGGTCCTATGTTTCATCCGGCTTACGGTCTCTGGCTTTAACGGCAGGGCTGTTAAAAGCCAGGTGTTGAGGGACCGAGGTCTCTCGGACTCGGTAATTTTGACCATGTTAAGGACACGGAAGTCTTCCTCCAGGCAGATCTATCACCGTGCCTGGAAAGCTTATATCGCCATGTGCGAAGCGCTGGACTGGCGTCCTCGGACGTATTCCGTCCCCAGAATCCTGCGTCCTCTGCAGTGTGGAGTGACCCAAAAGCTTGCTTTGAGTACCATCAAGGATCAGATTTCGGCCTTGGCCGTCTTCTTTCAGCGACCTCTAGCGGGTCATTTTCTTGGTTAGCACCTTGTGTTGGGGGTTCGCCATGCGCTCCCTCCTGTCAAGCCTCCTCTCCCACCGTGGGATCTGAATTTGGTGCTCTCGGTCCTCCAGGAACCTCCTTTTGGGAATATCCGGGATATTCCCCTCTTGTCTTGTCTCAGAAGGTGGCCTTTTTTAGTGGCAATCACTTCTGTTTGACGAGTGTCTGAGTTGGCGGCTTTGTCCTGCAAGTCGCCATATTTAGTCATCCATAAGGATAAGGCGGTGTTGCATCCGCGACCTTCCTTTTTTGCCAAAGGTGGTGTCGACCTTTCACCTACATGAGGACATTGCCCTCCCGTCCTTGTGTCCTCACCCATCGCATCCCAGAGAGTTTGCGCTGCACATATTGGAGGTGGTACGAGCCTTACGGGTGTACCTGTCTGCTACTGCTTCTATTCGGAAGTCCGACTCACTGTTTGTGACTGTCTCTGGTCCATAACAGGGCCAAGCGGTTTCGTCTGCCATCATTTTTAGGGGAATCAGACAAACCGTCATTCAAGCCTATGCTCTCAAAGGACGGGCGCCTCCCTTTCCGGTTACGGCGCATACCACCAGGGCAATTGGTGCTTCCTGGGTTTCCCGACATCAAGCGTCGGTTGCACAAGTGTGCAAGGCCGCGACCTGGTCGTCTGTTCATGCCTTTTAAGTTTTATAAGGTTAATGTGGCTGCATCTTCGGATGCTTCCTTCGGCCGCAGGGTGCTGCAGGCCGCTGTTTAAAAGTTGCGACTCCTCCGTTGAGGAGCTCTGCCTTATTGGAGTGAAGTTTTGTTTTTTCCATTTATACTGCTCCCATCCCTCTTGACACTGCTTTGGGACATCCCACGTGTAAAGTGTAAAGAGACACCATGTCAGTCCATGGATGGTAAGAGAAAATAGGATTTTTTGTACTCACCGTAAAATCCTTTGCTCTGACATCCATGGACTGACACGGCACCCACCCTTCCTTTTAAGTTTGTACTGCTTTGTTACGAACTGAAGTCTGCTGACTCTAGTGGGAGGGTTATGTCCGGAGGGACCGCCCCCTGGGTGGGGCTGTTCAGCTCTGGCTTTTAGAATGTATGTATAACATTTCACATTCTGCCTAGGTCTTCTCCTGCAAGCAGGGACATAACCCACGTGTAAAGTGTAAAGAGACACCGTGTCAGTCCATGGATGTCAGAGAAAAGGATTTTACGGTGAGTACAAAAAATCCAATTTTTTCTTTTATTTTTAAACTGTTCCTTCCATATGTTTTTGTTTTTTTTTTAAATCATTTTTATTGTTCTCTCAGGGAATGTAAATATCCCCTATGATAGCAATAGGTAGTGACAGGTACTTTAAAAAAAAAAAAAAAACTGTGATCTTTCCTCTGCCCTCAAAGCATCTGACCACACCAAAATAGGTGTGATAAAATGCTTTCCCAATTTCCCAATGGTGCTTTTTATATCCGGGGGGGGGGAGGTTCCCTCCCACTGCTTGTAAAAGCAGTCCAGAGGCTAATTAGCCGCTCGGATTGCTTTTACATGAAAGCCGGCCGCTGGCTGAAAAGAATGATACCAAGATGATACCTAAACCCGCAGGTATCATTCTGGTATAACCATTCAACGTCCAGCAACATACCAGTACGTTGCTGGTCCTTGTTGGACATGTATTGTAATCTTTTTTTTCATGCAGCCTGTTGGCTGAACGAAAAAAAGAGATTGATCGGTGGGTATGCCCACCATTAGAATACCTCCCTTCATTCACCCACCTTCTAATGATGGGCATACATGCACCATTTATATATGCCAAAGCATGGGGGCATCCGCCCGCTAAAGTTATGCCGCGTACACATGGTCAGACTTTTCCACGGGCAAGCCTCTGTCGGAATTTCGATCGTATGTACACGGCATTAGGAGCAAAATCGCTCCTCCGCCCCTGCTGCCCCCCATGCTTCGGCATATATGCTCTTTTTTTTAACTGTGGTGGTGAAATCACCTCCTACAGCACTGGAGTCGCAGGGATCAGGCCTGTCTCTGCGAACACTGCAGTTATGTGTGTTGTGTTTTGTAAGTGGCAGTGATCAGATCGATGCTGCACTTGGGTGGCCTGGGCTGGACGGAGGGGCAAAACGCTGGTGCTAGCAGGTATCTGGGCTGATCCCACTAACACTGCGTTTTTGGGAACCCTAAACTGCTGGGGGACGCTAGTATAGTTCAGATACTGATCTGTTCAGATACTATAACACTAAGGGGGGTGTATGCTTAACGCGTGGGTGTTAGCGCTACTGCCACTAACCTGACGCTGCCTGGGTCGACGCAGACCCTCTCTGACGCTAAAACCTAATTGATATCGCCCGCCGGGCGATCAGGGGGTTAAACCTTTATTGGGTTATATACGGCGGGTGCCCTGACACTATAAAAAGCTAACTAACCAGCGTCACCCGTAACACTTATACGGTGATAAATGGTGAAAGGGTTAACTAGGGGCAATCAGGGGGTTAAAACCTTTTTATTAGGTAATATATGGGGTACCTGACACTATATAAAAACCTGACGAGGAACCTAAATAACTAATTGGCTAACCAGTGTCACCAGTGACACTTATACAGTGATCACTGGTGAAAGGGTTAACTCTAGGGGCAATCAGGGGGTTAAAACCTTTATTAGATAATATATGGGGGTACCTGACGCTATAAAAACCTGGCGGCGAACCTAAAAAAATAACTGACTACCTAGCGGCACCAGCATAACTAATACAACGATCAGAAAAACGATCGCTTAGTGACCGTGGTGATAGAGGGTGAAAGGGTTACCTGGGGGGCGATCAAGGGGTTAAACCTTTATTAGGGGGGGGGTTGGGGGGCTACCCTGGACTTAAAGGGACCTAACACTAACTGCCCTGGCACTTTTACTATCACAAATGTCACTGTTTGCAGTGATCAGTAAATAAATGATCACTGCAATCAGTGACACTGTGACTGAGGGATGACTGGGGGGGGGGCGATTTATGTACCTATGTGTGCTGGTGTCAGTGTACTGTTAGTGCACTAACCTGATGTCTTCTCTCCACGGCGCTCCGGACGAATTGAGCGCCGCATGGAGAGATGACATCACTTCCTCTGCCTGTGTTTTACATTACACAGGCAGGGGAAGCATTTCATTCGCCGGGAGCGATCGCGAGGGGGTGGCCAGAAACCAATGGTGGCCCCCTCATCACGGATCGCTCCCGAACGGAAAACCACCACTCCATGTACCGGAGGGGGGTCCGATTGGACCCCCCACCCATACGAAGGCAGTCACGTACAGGTACGTGATTGTGCCTGTCCGTGCCATTTTGCTGACATATCTGTACATGGAGCGGTCGGTAAGTGGTTAAAATGTGTTCTAACATTGTGACAAATGAAATTAAAATATATAGTTGCGCTAAAATCAACCTACTAAATATAAATCACACCTGTGATAAAAAATGAAATGTGCTAGTGCAATAGTAAAAATAATAAGATCAAAGAGATTATAAGAACCATCCACAAAGCAGGTGCGGATGAGCTTGTCTGGATAATATGTGGTCACTGCAAATAGTTCCTGGCATGTAGCAAACACTGCTGTTCACAAGCTGATAGAGATTTCAGGTGCTCTGTATAAATATCCTATTCTGAGATTGCTTCAAATTCCAAGACTCTCAAATGAATCAAAGACCTAAACATAAGCAATATGCTGGTGCTGGTGCTGGTTTCTGAAACTGAAGTGTACAAAAAACTCACATGCAGTCAGATGAAATACAGCGCATAGTACAATCAGATACAGTGTTAAGCTCCTCAGTCTCCTGGGTCTCGTCACTAGGCTCCTCCCCTATGCGTTGCATCACTTGTCACGTGACTTTTTCAAGGTACGCCTCGTGACGAGCATCATGTCCTTTTATAGCAAGCTAGCGCATCAGGTTACCATAGTGACATCGGGAGAGGGTTTGTATCATCATGCCGCCGTTGCGCACATTCATCACAAATTTAACCACTTCAGCCCCGGACCATTTTGGCTGGTTAAAGACCAGGCCACTTTTTGCGATTCGGCACTGCGTCGCTTTAACTGACAATTGCGCGGTCGTGCGATGTGGCTCCCAAACAAAATTGGCATCCTTTTTTTCCCACAAATAGAGCTTTCTTTTGGTGGTATTTGATCACCTCTCCTATTTTTATTTTTTGCGCTATAAACAAAAATAGAGCGCCAATTTTGGAAAAAATTCAATATTTTTTACTTTTTGCTATAACAAATATCCCCCAAAAATATATAAAAAAACTTTTTTTCCTCAGTTTAGGCCGATACGTATTCTTCTTCATATTTTTGGTAAAAAAAATTGCAATAAGCGTTTGATTGGTTTGCGCAAAAGTTATAGCGTCTACAAAATAGCGGACTGTTTTATGGCATTTTTATTAATATATATATATTTTTTTATTAATGATGGCGGCGATCAGCGATTTTTATCGTGACTGCGACATTATGGCGAACACATCGGACACTTTTGACACCATTTTGGGACCATTGTCATTTTTACAGCGATCAGTGCTATAAAGATGCACTGATTACTGTGAAAATTACACTGGCAGTGAAGGGGTTAACCTGTAGGGGGGCGCTGAAGGGGTCAAGTGTGACCTAATGAGTGATTCTTACTGTGTGGGGGCATGGCTTGGCGTGTAACATCACTGATCGTCATTCCCTATGACAGGGAACAGACGATCAGTGACACTCTCACTAGGAAGAACAGGGAAAGGTTTGTTTACACTTACCTCTCCCCGTTCTTCAGCTCTGTGACCCAGGTGCGGTCACGGAGCTCAGGACCGGGTCGCGAGCGCGGTGGCGCGCCTGACCCATGGCTGGCCATCTTAAAGGGGGATGTACCTGTACGTGCTGATGCCCAGCCGTGCCATTCTGCTGACGTATATGTACAGGCGGCGGTCCTTAAGTGGTTAATATAAGAACAATACAATAATATGTGTGTGCATATTAACCACTTCAGATTCGCGCTATAGCCGAAAGACGGCCGCAGAGCGGACCTGAAATGCCGGGAGGGCGTCCCTGGACGTCCTCTTGTTTACTTCCGCGTTGTGCGCACCGCGGAATAGCTGTGCCCGCTGTGTCACGCGTTGTCCGCCAGGTACCCATGATTGGCAGTCACAGAGACAGGGACGTGGATCTCTGTGTGTAAACGCAGAGATCCACGTCCTGTCAGGGAGAGGAGACCGATGCTGTGTCCCTTGTACATAGGGACAACCATCGGTCACCTCCCCCACAGTAAGAATCACTCCCAGGGAACACATTTAATCCCTTGATCGCCCCCTAGTGTTAACCCCTTCCCTACCAGTCACATTTATACAGTAATCAGTGCATATTTATAGCACTGTTCGCTGTATAAATGTGAATGGTCCCAAAATAGTGTCAAAAGTGTCCGATCTGTCCGTCGCAATATCGCAGTCCTGACAAAAATCGCAGATAACCGCCATTACTAGTAAAAAAAAAAAAATCATAAATCTATCACCTATTTTGTAGGTACTGTAATTTTTGTGCAAACCAATCAATAAACGCTCATTGCGATTTTTTTTTTTTTTAACCAAAAATTTGTAGAAGAATACGTATCGGCCTAAACTGAGAAAAAAAATATACCTATAAAAAAACCTCTATGTTCATTATTATATACAGGCGGATTAAATAAGAATTTATTCCTCAGATTGCTATACATCACTCTTCCTGGTGTATCCGGTCTTTCTCTTTCAATTGTTGGAGCTTTATTCAGTATGTACTTTTTAATATTAAGCCTTTGCGTGTATTTTTGTATATCCACATACATATCAAATTTGTTCAGATTTCGTTTTGGAGCTACTTCAAGCCTTTATCCAGAGTTAGCATTTCGGTTCTTGTTGGATCCACACCACTTACGTTGTAGATCTCCTCGCTTTTTCTTTTTTTATCTTGAATCCTCCTCGACATTCCTCAAAGCTTCATATATGTTATGAGTCAGGATTTGGCTTCTTTGAGCTTTGGAGGAATTATCGAGATGATACACAATCGCGGTCTTTTTAAGATCATCGCAGGAGCGAGAGAACCCCACCCCGATACGAAAAAATGATAAATGCAAGAAGTCCAAACACAAGAGGGGATGTCGAGGAGGATTCAAGATCAAAAAGAAAAAGAGAGGAGTTGGAGAGGGGATCTACAACTTAAGTGGAGTGGATCTAACAAGAACCAAAATGCTAACTCTGGATAAAGGCTTGAAGTACGCTCAAACGAAATCTGAACAAATTGGATATATACGGGGAATATACAAAAATACACGCGAAGGCTTAATATTAAAAAGTACATACTGAATATAGCTCCAACAATTGAAAGAGAGAGACCGGATACGCCAGGAAGAGTGATGCATAGCAATCTGAGGAATAAATCCTTATTTATTCCACCTGCTCATAATAATGAACATGTAGAGATTTTTAATAAAATAGTCATACAGGATTTATAAAAAATCAAAAGAATGAGGTGACCCTCAGGCAATAAAAAGAGGTGTAGCGGCCTCCACTCTCTCCCTCTTCTTCTGGCTCTGGTCCAGGGGTACCTCTGAAGGAGAGAGTGCGGGGTCACCACGCCAAATTCCCCTGCAGATGTACGTGCATTGAGAGACAATCCTTTTACCTTCGGGTCGGTGTTCTGCTTCTGGAGCCTCCTCCTGGTGGTTTCTTTAACAATGTCTGCCAGAAAATGAGCCCCACACCAATAAAGTCCAACACTCCTTTAGTCTTCCGATAACCGAGTAATGCACAAACAGTTGGACTCCCTCAATGAACAGAACAGACAGGGGGTGCGGATGCGAGTAGGCCCAGGCACAATGAACTCTCCTACTTCCTTCCCAGAAGTAGGTTTCTGCTCCCCATCGAGGAAGACATCCCTCCCGGCGGTCTCTGGAGGCTCACCCGTCACTGGCAATTTGCTGCACCAGGTCTTCAGGTAAGTACCCCCTCCGGTCCCTTACGCCATCGGATTTGGGTACCCACTCCCGGGGTCCCCTAGGAAGTTCCTCCCTCGTGGAGCCTTAGTCTGGGACCCTCATCCAAGTACCTCACCCCAGGCTAAAGGTGCCTGGGATGGAACACGACCTCCGAACGTCCTCCAGGCCTAGGCCGCCTGGAGGACCGACACGAACCACCGCCCTCAGGCTGAAGGTGCCTGGGACTCGACCCCGTGACAAAGATGGCCGGCCCCTTTATACCCTCTCCCAGCAAGCATGGCGGGTTCCCCACCCCACCATACCACTGCCGAGGGAGGACAAAAAGGGGTACGGTACACAGCAATGGTTCAACCCTAGCCCAAAGCGACAGCGCCACCCGCTGAGCTGCAGGGATCTGCACATTACTGGTGTCTCTGCCAGTTTTAAATACACAGGGAAAGTGCGTGCCCGCTACAGAGGTATAAAAGAATTGGAGGAAAACAAGCAGGTCATAGTTCGACCTGCTGACAAAGGGGGTGCAATTGTGGTTTTATCCAAAGAGTATTATAATAAGGAGCTATTGAATCAGCTCAGTGATACCAATACTTATATTACACTAAGGAAATCCCACAAGAGAATACAAGCAAGAATTAACAGAATTAATTGCAAGAGGCAGTCTCAAGAATATTCTAACTAAAAAGGAAGAAAAATATTTGATCCCTGACACATGCAGAGTACCGATTATTTATACAGTACCAAAGGTCCACAAGGATCTTGTTCACCCACCTGCAAGGCCGATAATAAATGGAATACAATCCATAAATGCTAGATTAGGTGAATATGTTGATCGATACATGCAACCATTGGTGATACAAACACGTGCCTACTTACGGGATACCAAACACTTGATTCAGATTATGAACACTATTAAGTTGTTGCCACAAGAAAAATATCTGATCGCAACGGCAGACGTATCATCGTTATATACGATAATTGAACATGAAGATGCCAAACAAGCTGCCAAATGGGCCCTAGATACATTCGGTAACCTAATTTCCAAGCAAAAAAGATTCATTTTGAGGTGCTTGGCCTTTGGGCTATAACATAATTATTTTTGGCATACATTGGATTATTACAGGCAGTTAAATGGGATTGGAATGGGTGCAAAATATGCACCAAGCGTAGCCAACATCTTTATGGCCAAATGGGAAGAGCAGGCCATCTATTCCAATACCCCAGAAGAGTTAATCCTTTACAGAAGGTTCATAGACGATTGTATTGTAATATGGAAAGGTGATGAAACTAGCCTGAAGGGATTTTTTGACAAATTAAACAACAATCAAAAAGATAGCTGCCATCATGATCCATGGCTTATGAATATTCCGAAAGGACAATTGATACGCCTCAGAAGGAATTGCACAGAACAGAATGTATATCTGGAACAAGTAAAAATAATACGAGACAAGTTTGTACATAAAGGATACAATGAGACTTTCATAAATGAGAAAATTCAGGAAGTATACCAAATCCCCCAGGACCAATTAATACAGGACAAAGAGAAGAAATTGGCACAATATCAAGAAATTCCTCTAATTTTGAATTTGAATGTTCAACATCGACAGGTGGAGCATATTATTCGAAAGCACTGGCCACTTTTATTAGCAGACCAACAATTGAACACAGTTCTACCTGAGAAAACCGCACTTTATCTATAGGCGGGCACCGACTTCAAGAGATATATCATAGCAAAAAATGTACCAGACCCCCCTAAAAAGTCAAATGGTCCCACATTCTTTCAAGGAAAATGCTTTTATCCATGCAGGAGGTGTTATGCATGCAAAAACACTAACCTTAATGGCCACACACACACACACACACACACACACACACTGAAATAAAATAATTTAGGGGGTAGTGTATGTCCTACAATGCTCTTGTTCCCTCCAATATATAGGGAGGACCAAACACCCTATTTGGAAACGCATATGTGAGCACACACAAAACATCAAAAATGGCTTCCCCAAACATAGTGTATCCCGTCATTTTACTTCTTGCCATAACAAAGACCCCACGCATCTCAAATTCTGGGCAATAGACGAATATAAACCGCATTAGAGAGGTAGTAATAAAATTAGATAACTCAGTAAATGCGAGTCCAGATGGATATATGAAATGGGTACGCTCAACCCTAGTGGGTTGAATATTGATTTTGATTTAAATTGTTTTATATCTGACTTTTAATGTTTTTATTCATTTATCTTAGTAGTTTTTATTGTATTGGATAAATTATTATGGGCTTTTAACATTTGAGGTATTATTCCAGTTTGACCACAAGATGGAGCCTAATGCCATATTTTTAGGATGTATAAGAGTGAGAGATCGTTGGCCAATCTTTTTTCTATTCTTTTGTTCCAATATATCATCGTGTAAATATAAACACAATACTTTTAAACTACTTTTTAATATGCACACACAGATATTAATATTGTATTGTTATATTAAATTTGTGATGAATGTGCGCAACGGCGGCATGATGATACAAACCCTCTCCCGACGTCACTATGGTAACCCGATGCGCTAGCTTGCTATAAGAGGACATGGCGCTCGTCACGAGGCATACCTTTGAAAAATTCACGTGACAAGTGAGGCAATGCGTCTGGGAGGAGCCTAGTGATGAGACCGGTGATGAGACCCAGGAGACTGAGGAGCTTAAAAGAGAAGTATGGGTTTCCTTTTTTTTTTGCTTGCATCTATTCTATGTGAGCTGCTGATATCTATAAACCTTCCCAACCCTCTCAGAAGTGCCCCCATTCTGTTAAAATCAAGATAAATACCTGTGGGAGGTTCTACAGTCTTTCATACAGCATCATCCAGACAATGGTGTGAATATAGAGTCTGGATAAACCCCCTTTCCTGTCATTTTGCTTGATTGATGTCGGCTCTCCTCCCTCTGCTTGTTTCTGAGACTTCACAGAGGTAGCTGCTCCCCCCTCCCTTTCCCTCCTCCCTCCTCCCCCTCCCTATCTATCAGCACAGCCACGTCTCTTAGGGGAGTGGGGACAGGGGGAGGGGGTGTGTTGGTGTAGATGTTCACACCCCCTGAGAACTTTTCAAACTGAAAATGGACCGATTTTGCCAGCAGAAGGAAAGTTCATGTCCACATGCTGTAAAAACTAAAAGAGGTAGGAAAAAAAGATTAGCTGATATGTGACTAATGTGATCTGTACTAGTTATTTAACCCATCCCATACTTCTCCTTTAACATTGTATCTAATCGTACTATGCGCTGTATTTCATCTGACTGCATGTGAGTTTTTTGTGCACTTCAGTTTCAGAAGCCAGCACCAGCATATTGCGCTATGTATATTTCTTTCTGATTCATTTGAGAGTCTTGGAATTTGAAGCAATCTCAGAATAGGATATTTATACAGAGCACCTGAAATCTCTATCAATCAGCTTGTGAACAGCAGTGTTTGCTACATGCCAGGAACTATTTGCAGTGACCACATATCAGACAAGCTCATCCGCACCTGCTTTGTGGACGGTTCTTATAATCTCTTGGATCTTATTATTTTTACTATTGCACTAGCACATTTAATTTTTTTTGTCACAGGTGTGATTTATATTTAGTAGGTTGATTTTAGTGCAACTATATATTTTAATTTCTTTATCTAACTTTATCATACAATTTTTTGCACAGTAAGGAAAATTGTGTATGAGGCATTATGTCCGGGAAGAAAAAAGGGGATGATAACCATGGCCAGAAGAGTGTGGGACCACAATCTTTGCGATCGGCCAAAAGTAATCAGGTGGCGGCAGCAGCTGCCAAACTGGAGAGATTTGCGCACGCCCCAGAACACACTCCAGTTAGAGGGGGAACACAGACCCAGGCTAAAGGGACAGTAGACAGGAGAAGCCAAGGTCACACTGTAGCAGCCACAGTTAAAAACATCAATAATAAAAGCACGGCTACGGCCGTCCAAGGGACAGAGATAAACTTGGGATCAAATATTGCCATAGAGGGGATTCCCACACTACAGGATGTGTTCCTAGTGGTCAATGCGTGTAAACAGTCATTGGAGGAGGTATGTGACCAGATGAAAGGTATTAAGGAGGAATTAGTTTCAATGCGGTCTGAACTCCAAAAGACAAATGAAAGGATCACTGAAACAGAAGGTAGGATCTCACAGATAGAGGATGAACTATACCCGGTAAAACAAGAGCACAGAAAACTGATGGAACAAATGACTAAGTTTGAGGAAAAAATGGACGAAATGGAGAACAGACATCGCAGGGACAACATAAGATTGGTGGGACTACCAGAGAAATGTGAAGGGACCAATCCTATAGAGTTCCTGGAAGATTGGTTCATAAAGTTGTTTGGAAGAGAAAGTTTTTCGCAACAATTTTCGATAGAGCACATAGAGTCCCCTTTAAACCCCCTCCCACGGGAGGGTACCCACGTTCAATGTTAATGAAATTCCTTAATTACCAGGATAAAGTAACCCTACTAAGAAAGGGTAGAGAGATGGGGTCCATTTTTTATGGAGAAACCAAGGTATCATTATATCCAGATTTCTCCCCTTATCTGCAGAAGCAAAGGGCGGGTTTCAAAGAAGCCAAACGTAAACTGAAAACTCTTGATGTCACGTATGCACTACTGTACCCAGCACGACTACGGGTGGTGGCACTGGGCGGGACACAATTTTTTGATACCCCTGAGGGAGTGCTGGGGTGGTTGGAAGAAAAAAAGGATCAACAAAGAAGTGACATTTAGTTTAATTATGTGATACATTTAGATTTCACCGTTCTGTCCTTTCCCTTTTTTTTTTTTTTGTTGAAGGGAAAAGGAAAGTTCACGGATGCGAGGATGAGGGGGAGGGGAGACACACATCACTGGAGGAGTTAAAGAATGGGTGGAGAATGTAGTAAAATAGAATTTGGGGTGGGGGTGAGAGGGAGGGAGGAGGGGAGGATGGAAGATATAAAAGGGGGGAGTAGGGAGATGTATGGACCGTTCACAAAAAAAAGCCCCTAGGGAATACCTAGAAAGGTGGAGGGGGGGAGGGAGGGATCAAAATGAATTATTACTAGGAACACAAAAAGGTTGGAATTTAAAATCATGGCTAAAATTTACACAAATATATATATGGAGCACATTTGTTTTCCTTTTTTTTTTTTTTTTTTCTCTCTCTTGAAAAGGGAAAAGAAAGAAATATAGCACTTTTTGCAGGGGTAAAGGAAAGAAAAGAGTACAGTGACGTCACTAAATAATAAAACAATCAAGTAAATTGGTAGTAAAAAGTGGAGTAAATCACATAATCACATTTTTTAAAGAGAAAGGATGGGAAAAGAAAAGGATAGAATATCTTTGCACTGTGTGGTATAGGTGGAAGTCTAAAGTTTTAATCACAGTGTATCGCTATGAGAGATTTATGATTTTTTTGGTAATTTATTTCAGGCAACTTGTGTTTTGGTTAGTTGATCCCTTCCTGAATGAATTGATTGTTTAATGCAGTCCAGAGTAATGAAAATGGGGTCTTGGAATGTCCGTGGGTTGGGTACCCCTGCCAAGAGAGCTGCAGTATTTGATATGCTGGAAATGTATGAGGTGGGACTGATCTGTCTCCAAGAGACTCACCTGACTAAAATTACTATACAACAAGTTCAAAGTAGGAAGTTCCAATACCAATACCACTCAGTGCACACCTCTTACTCCAGAGGTGTGTCAGTACTGGTTAAAAGAGGGGTGGTGTTTACTTGCAGACAGATCAGCATTGACGAGGAGGGGCGTTATATTTTTCTTCACTGCGTAATAGAGAGTAGAGAATATGTTCTTGCAAATATCTACATACCCCCGCCCTTTAAAATGGAGGTTATATATAAGCTAATGGAATTTATGGTGGATAAGATGGGGATGCCAATCATAGTAGTGGGGGATTTTAATGAGGTTATAAATAGAAAATGGGATAGGTTTCCAGGGGGAAGGGAACTAAATCCTTCAGAGAGTCGACTGTATCAAATTCTACAAGAAGCTGGTTTGTTTGATATATGGAGAGTGAGGAACCCAGATGTGCGGCAGTATTCCTGTTTCTCTAGTTCCTATTCAACACTTTCTAGGATAGACCTAGTTCTAGGTAATACGGAAGCATCCCAGATAATAAAAAACATAGTATACCAGCCGAGAGGGGTGTCAGATCACTCGTTAGTGACAGTTCTGGTAAATTTAGAAGGGAACAGAACCAGGGGAGTATGGAGGACGAATCCTTTATGGTTTGAAGTTATCGGAGGCCCTGAGGAGATTCTAGATAAATTACAAGAGTTTATAAAATTTAATGAAGGAACGGTGACACAGGGAGTGATGTGGGATACGCTGAAGGCTTTTTTAAGGGGAATATGTATTCAACAAGTGCCAAAAGTAAAAAAGGCATCCAGAGGGGAGGAGAATAGGATAAGGCAGGAATTGGTGAATGCAGAAAAGGAATATGTTGAAAACCCAACAGCAGAGCGACAAGGAAAATGGATAAATAAACAACAAGAATATAAAATAGCAATGATTAAAAAATCTGAGAATAAAAGATTATTTCAGAAACAAGCCGCATTTGGGGAGGGGGAGAGTGTCGCAAGAATGCTGGCACATTTAGTGCGAACCAATTCCTCCCCATCCGCAGTACCCGCGATTAGGACTTCGAAAGGAGAAATCTCTACTCAGGTATCAGAGATCACAGATACCTTTAGGGAATATTATGATAAATTATATAAATCGCAGGGTGCAGCGGGAGAGGAGGAATTGGAAATATTCTTTGGGAAAATTAAAATACCAATTCTTACTGAAGCAGAGAAAGAGGGAATGGAGGCCCCAATAACTCTTGAAGAAGTACAGTTAGCAGTTGCAGAGATGGCCAATCAGAAATCGCCTGGACCTGATGGACTCCCTATAGAAACTTATAAACATTACGGGAAAGTGCTATTGCCGGAACTTCTTAAAACACTGAGTTGGGCAAGGGAGGAGGGGGAATTGCCTAAGTCAATGTCAGAAGCAATAATTATAGTCCTGCATAGGGAAGGGAAAGATCCACTAGAGACCTCATCCTATAGACCCATCTCCCTGCTTTGCTCAGACGCTAAAATATTGGCCAAAATAACGGCAACTAGATTAAACAAAATTATTTCAAGACTAATACATCAAGATCAAACTGGGTTTATCCCCAGTAGATCAACTAGTATGAATATTAGAAGGGTATTCCTTAACCTACAAACTCCAACACAGAATATGGGTACTAGGGCAGTTATGTCCTTAGATGTGGTCAAGGCATTCGATAGCTTGGAGTGGGGGTATATCTGGCATGTTTTAGGAGCATTTGGTTTTGGTCCATCAGTGATTAGATGGATAAAAATCCTGTATAGTGACCCAAGCGCAAAAATTAGAGTCAACAATGATTACTCAGGTAAGATTAAATTGGAGAGGGGCACAAGGCAGGGGTGTCCATTGTCACCCCTGCTTTTTACGCTAGCAATGGAGCCATTGGCCATAGCAATAAGAACAAACACAAAAATGGAAGGGTTTGTGAGACCGACAGGAGAAGAGAGAATCGCATTATATGCGGATGATGTTCTTCTCTTCTTGGGGGACACAGATCATTCACTTAAGCAGGCTATGAGTATCTTTGGAGAATTTGGTAGACTCTCAGGATTGGTTATAAATTGTGAAAAATCAGCTTTGATGCCGGTGGACCCTATTGCCAATCAAACCCTAGCAGAAATACCCCAATTAGAAATGGTGGATACAATAAAATACCTGGGAATACATATAACAATTGACCCCAATAAATATATAAACAACAACATAGCTCCCCTCCTGTCTAAATTTAAAAATACAATTCAAATATGGCAGCGGCTCCCATTGTCAGTTGCAGGGAGATGTAACCTGATCAAAATGCTGTGGATGCCACAATTACTATATGTATTGCATAATACACCAACATGAATACATAAGAAATGGTTTAAGAAAATTGATACACTATTTAGAGAATTAATATGGAAAGGAGGCCAAGCGAGGATAGGACTACAGACCCTGCAACTGTCAACAAGGGAGGGAGGTATGGCGGTACCACACCCACGGTGTTATTTCCTGGCAGCACAGCTGCAGCAGATAGGAATGAGATCAGAGATGGGAGGGGATACAAATGGGCGGTTGATGACAATGGGGTCACCCCACAAGTTGGTGATGGAGGCATTGGAGGCAAACTAATTTTTATACAAATCCCCTACGGTCAAGATGGTAATAAAGGTGTGGAAAGCTGTGAAAGCAATAGGGGGATTAGAAGGAGAGACAGAATATACACCGCTTTGGGATAATAGGAATCTTCAGGAGTTGGAGCCGATGGGGAAAATTAAGGAATGGGAAAGGAAGGGGATAACTAGGTTGGCCCAGCTGTATGAGGGAGAAATCCTAAAAACTTTTGCTACACTTAGAGAGGAATATGATGTCCCCAAACATACATTTTACAGATATTTGCAAATTAGACACGCATTAAATATGCAGTTTGATAGACAGGGACCAACCTGGCATAAATCCCCTATCTTACAGAGATTGGGCAATCAGAGTGAGACTGGGGGCCGTATATCCGAAATATACCCACATTTATGTAAAGGAAGTATTACAGTGCCTGAACATCTCAAAAGCAGAGAGAAATGGGAGGAAGATCTGGGGCCCATGTCCGGGGGGCAATGGAAAAAGATATTAGAGAGTGGACACCTTGTATCTGTTTCACCGGCCCAGAAATTTTCATTCCTAATGCTATTACATAGGACATACTATACACCAAAAAGGCTGTTTGATTTTGGGTGGAGAGCAGATGCAGGGTGTCCCAGATGTCAGGACACAGGGGACCTGATACACATGCTATGGAGGTGCCCGAAATTATTTAGGTATTGGACAGGGGTACTGGACAGCATATATAGGACAACAATAGAAATGGACCCTAGAATATGTGTCCTGGGACTAGAGGAGGGAACAAGCAGAGCGACTAGCATAACAAAAGCAGTGCTTAGATGCCTTTTTCACGCCAGAAAATTGATAGCGCAAAGATGGCAGGCAGAAGACCCCCCCTCAGTGAGAGAATGGGCTAACATAGTTACCGCAACAATATGGAAGGAGAGGGTAGTATATATTAAGAGAGGGAACACAAGAGAGTTTGAAAAGGTGTGGAACCCGTGGTTGGAAAAAATAGGGATATCCCTGTAAAGCGGAGAGCGAGAGGGAAAGAGAGTAAGAAAGATGACATAAGGAAAATAAATGAAAACAAAAATAAACTTTGTATAAGGTGTAAAAATGGAAGAAAGGAAAATAGGAAAAAAAACTAATATGAGAAAGAGTAAAGGGGAGGGGGGAAAGAGGGAGGGATGAGGGTTAACAGAGTGAAACTTACACTGATAATATTTTGCTAATTTATTGTTGTGAAAAATAAATACACATAAGCATGTACAATGTTAATTTGAATATGCAAGAAAATTAATAAAGAGAATATAATAAAAAAATATATATATTTTAATTTCAATTTTCAAGTCTTGCCACAGATTCTCATTTGGATTTAGGTCTGCACGTTAACTGGGCCATTCTAACACATGAATAAGCTTTGATCTAAACCATTCCATTGTAGCTCTGGCTGTATGTTTAGAGTCATTGTCCTGCTGGAAGGTGAACCTCCGCCCCAGTCGCAAGTCTTTTTCAGACGCAGTAACAGGTTTTCTTCTAAGATTGCCCTGTATTTGGCTCCATCCATCTTCCCATCAACTCTGACCAGCTTCTTTGTCCCTGCTGAAGAAAATCATCCCCACAACATGATGCTGCCACTACCATGTCTTACGCGGGGATGGTGTGTTCGGGGTGATGTGCAGTGTTAGTTTTCCAACATACATACCATTTTGCTTTTAGGCCAAAAAGTAAAATTTTAGTCTCATCTGACCAGAGCACCTTCTTCCACATGTTTGCTGTGTCCCCCACATGCTACTCGTAAACTGCAGACGGAACTTCCTTTGGCTTTCTTTCAACAATGCCTTTCCTCTTGCCACTCTTCCATAAGGGCCAGATTTGTGAAGTGCACGACTAATAGTTGTCCTGTGGACAGATTCTCCCACCTGAGCTGTGGACCTCTGCAGCTCCTCCAGAATTATCATGGCTGCTTCTCTGTTGGATGCTCTCTTTGCCCGGCCTGTCAGTTTAGGTGGACGGCCATGTCTTGGTAGGTTTGCAGTTGTGCCATACTCTTTCCATTTTCAGATGATGGATTGAACAGTGCTCCATGAGATGTTCAAAGCTTGGAATATTTTTTAATAACCTAACCCTGCTTTAAACTTCTCCGCAACTCTATCCCTGACCTGTCTCGTGTGTTCCTTGGCCTTTGTAATGCTGTTTGTTCACTAAGGTTCTCTAAAACCTCTGAGGGCTTCACAGAACAGCTGTATTTATACTAAGATTAAATTACACACGTGGACTCTATTTAATAATTAGGTGACTTCTGAAGGCAATTGGTTTCACTAGATTTTAGTTAGGGGTATCAGAGTAAAGGGGGCTGAAAACAAATGCACAGCACACTTTTTCACATATTTATTTGTAAAAAAACTTTTATCATTTTCCTTCCACTTCACAAATATGTGCCACTTTGTGTTGGTCTATCACATAAAATCCCAATAAAATACATTTACGTTTTTGGTTGTGACATGACAAAATGTAGAGAATTTCAAGGGGTATGAATACTTTTTCAAGGCACTGTATGTTTACAAGCTGAAAATTATAAATGCCAAACGCCTGTAAAAGCGGTGTTTGTTTTGCCCAGTGTGCATGAGACCGTATGTGAACAGGCCACTTATAACCAACATATTACTTTTGGACGGACTGCCCCTTTCGCCACAAACACAAAGATCACTGTTGAAGCATCCAAGACATATAGGAAAACAGGGAACTTGTTATGTCGTCCTCCTGTAAGTAAATTGTTTAGAAAAACAAGCCAATGTAATTACTTACTCCACCTGACGACTAACTGTGCATACACAACGATCATTATTTGCAGGAATTTGTGGAATGTGCAGAACATGTTTTCATTGGCTGATATAGTAAGATTATTATGTTATCTAAGTAGGAATGGATTAAAAATCACTGCTACCAGCTACGCATTATTAAATAGAACAGAATATAAAATTAAGCAAAGTTTAGATACCTGGGAAAGCATAACCAAGCAAATTTATGTACTGGAAATATTTGTTTATTGTTTTCTAAAAAGAAAAAAAAAAAAAGTTTTCTACGTTAATTAGAGAAGTAGAGGAAAAGCAAACAGGAATTAATCTTCTGTGTACTGTTAGCATCCTAATGCCTGGTATGTGCTGATCCTGTACTAGAGGTCTCTTTCTTCTATTTATGCATTACTTGTATTGAAACAAACTTATTCAAGCACGCCATTTTCCTGGTTGCAATAAGGAAGACCTCCTGAGCTCTGACAGCCATCTGCTAAGGTAGGTAGGTGTGTAACTGGTTGTCAGGATGCAGGGAGTAGTCTTTGAGATTTAAAGCAAATATTAAAATAACAGCCATCACGGCAACAAAACTGATTTTGGTACTTGTTAGCAATTAGTTTTCCATCTCTAAAGTATTTACTACAGTTTAGGAAAAAACAGATGTGGCTAAATCTGTTTATTAGGCTAATGATTTGCCAGTTTCCCTGTTTACACAGTGAACAATTCATCTTTGTTAATGCTGTGTGACATTTTATTTTACATGAAGTTCTAGTAATGACTAGGGATGGCAGATGGCAGGAAGAACATTACTTTGACAAATCAGAATATGAAAAACAGTCACTCTCCAGAGCACCCAGTCTACATATTAAATCAATGTAACTGTCACTCTCCCTTCGGCATAGGTGTGTGCAGCCAGACACGTGTGTGTGTATATATATATATATATATATGTGTGTGTATGTAAAGTATATATGTATTATGTACAGTTGTGCTCATAATTTTACATACCCTGGCAGAATTTATGATTTCTTGGCCATTTTTCAGAGAATATGAATGATAACACAAAAACTTTTCTTACACTCGTGGTTAGTGTTTGGCTGAAACACCATTTATTATCAATCAACTGTGTTTACTCTTTTTAAGCCCAGGTTCACATTGAGCTGTGGGAATGAAGCCGTGCGAGTTCAGCTGAACTGATTTTGGCCACAATTTCACAGCCCGAAATTGCAAAAAGTAGTACAGAAACTACTTTTTGAAATCGGTGCAGCGCTGCACCGATTGGGATGGTGCCATTGACAGCAATTGCTGCCGATTTGACATATCAAATCACATGTCAAAACGCTCCAGTGTGAACCAGGGCTCAATCATAATCACAACAGAAACTCCCCAAATTACCCTGATTAAAAGTTTACATACCCTGGTGATTTTGGACTGATAACATGCACACAAGTTGACACAAAGGGGTTTGAATGGCTATTAAAGGTAACCATCCTCACCTGTGATCTGTTTGCTTGTAATTTAGTGTGTGTGTATAAAAGGTCAATGAGTTTCTGGACTCCTGACAGACCCTTGCATCTTTCATCCAGTGCTGCACTGACCTTTCTGGATTCTGAGTCATGGGGAAAGCAAAATAATTGTCATTGGATCTGTGGGAAAAGGTAGTTTAACTGTATAAAACAGGAAAGGGATATAAAAAGATATCCAAGGAATTGAGAATGCCAATCAGCAGTGTTTAAACTCTAATCAAGAAGGGGAAAATGAGGGGTTCTGTTGAAACCAAACCACAGTCGGGTAGACCAACTACAATTTCAGCCACAACTGCCAGAAAAATTGTTTGGGATACAAATAAAAAAACAAGATGCACAATAAGGAGGCACTTGAAGAAAGATGGGCTGCATGGTCGAGTCGCCAGAAGAAAGCCATTACTATGCAAATGTAAAAAATGGTGTAGCACTACTAGGAATTATATAAAAGTCCCACATAAACTTTTAGTGCAATAATTGAATAATACAGCAAATGCATCTAAAAGTCCATAATAATAATAATAATACTGAAGCTTGCAAAATCCAATCGTAAAGACACCCCCACCATCACCCAAACACACTGCCTCTTACCCTAGGTTAGATAAAACAAGCATAGGTATTTTTCAAAAACCGCTCCTCAGCAGCATGGGGGATAAAGGGCTCCGCCTCCTTCAGGTAGATAACATGAGTACATCTATCCGATCCTGCTTCAGGCTGACAACGGAAAGCCACTGCCTCTCATTTTGCTGTAGTGTTGTCAGCCCGAAATGCAAGCTCCTTTGGCTGGTATTTCTCCAGGGTACTACATGACGTGGAGGAGCTGTTTTTTGAGTATTACCATATGGTCGCTGATCTGACAATGAGAGACATCTGTTCTTGCTGTTATCTACCTGAAGAAGGCGGAGCTCTTTATCCCCCATGCTGCTGAGGAGCGGTTTTTGAAAAATACCCATGCTTGTTTTATCTACCTGACGGTAATGCCGCGTACACACGACCGTTTTTAATGTCATTGAAAAAACAACGTTTTTCTCAACGTGATTCTTCTCAAGCCTGCCTTGCCTACACACAATTGTGAAAAAAATGCTCGAACAAAGCACGGTGACGTACAAAACGTACGACGGCACTATAAAGGGGAAGTTCCATTCGGATGGCGCCACCCTTTGGACTGCTTTTGCTGATCCTCGTGTTAGTAAAGTTTGGTGAGAGACGATTTGCGCTTTTCAGCCTCGTGCTCTTCAGTCCGTTACAGCGTGACGAATGTGCTATCTCCATTATGAATGCTAGTTTTACCAGAACGAGCGCTCCCGTCTCATAACTTGCTTCTGAGCATGTGCTTTTTTTTCCACGTCGTTAAAGCCTACACACGGCCATTTTTCACGACGAGAAAAATGACGACGTGAAAAACTACGAGAAAAAATAGAACATGTTCCAAATTTTTAATGGCCATTTTTCACGTCGCGAAAAATGCTCTGGAGCCTACACACGATCGTTTTTAATGACCAAATTAAAAAATGGCTTCAAAAAAAGCTTCAGTATTATTATCATGGACTTTTAGATGTATTTGCTGTATTATTCATTTAATGCATTAAAGGTTTATGTGGGACTTTGATATAGTTCCTAGTAGCGCTACACCATTTTTTACATACATTTTTTGTGCTATCCATGCATATTGTCAGCTGCTTCTATATTTATTTTAAATTTATACAATCCCAGCGCAACAAAATTGTGTTTTTATTTTACTATGCAAATGCCACAAAGTATCCCACTTACAATATGCCAAACAGCACAGAGGCAAGCCTCAAACCTTCTGGCACAAAGTAATTTGGAGTGATAAGACCAAAATTTAGCTTTTTGGCCACAACCATAAATGCTACATTTGGAGAGGAGTCAACAAGGCCTATGATGAAAGGTACACCATTCCTACTGTGAAACACGGTGGTGGATCGCTGATGTTTTGAGGATGTGTGAGCTACAAAGGCACAGGAAATTTGGTAAAAATTGGTGGCAAGATGAATGCAGTATGTTATCAAAAAATACTGGAGGAACATTTGCATTCATCAGCCAGGAAGCTGTGTATGGGATCTACTTGGACATTCCAACATGACAATGATCAAAAACACAAGGCCAAGTCGACCGGTCATTGGCTACAGCAGAATAACATGAAGGTTCTGGAGTGGCCATCTCAGTCTCCTGACTAGGGATGAGCCGAACACCCCCCCCCCCCCCCGTTCGGTTCGCACCAGAACCTGCAAACAGACCTAAAGTTTGCGCAAACTTTAGAACCCTATTAAATACAATGGACTCGAACGTTCAAAATCAAAAGTGCTAATTATCAAGGCTTATATGCAAGGTATCGTCATAAAAAGTGTTTGGGGACCCGGGTCCTGCCCCAGGGGACATGTATCATTGCAAAAAAAAGTTTTAAAAGTGCTTTTAAATGACTTTTTTTCCTTCAGAAATGACACTTTGTGCAGGGACAGTTCTAAGCACAGGAAACAAGCACTGCTTTACAGGCATACTATACACCCCCCCAGGTACGAAATTTAAAGGAATATTTCACTTTTATTGTTTCACTTTAAGCATTATTAAAATCACTGCTCCCGAAAAAACTTCAGTTTTTAAAACTTTTTTTTGCATTGATACATGCAGGACCCGGGGCCATAAAAACTTTCTATGACAATAACTTGCATATAAGCCTTTAAAATTAGCACTTTAGATTTCTCCCATAGACTTTTACAGAGTGTTCCGCGGCTTTTCGAATTTGCCGCGAACACCCCAAATTGTTCGCCGTTCGGCGAACGTGCGAACAGGCAATGTTTGAGTCGAACATGAGTTCGACTCAAACTCGAAGCTCATCTCTACTCCTGACCTCAACATCATTGAGCCACTCTGGGGAGATCTCAACCATGCAGTTCATGCAAGACAGCCTAAGTATTTACAGGAACTGGAGGCTTTTTGCCAAGAGGAATGGACAGCTTTACCATCTGAGAAGATAAAGAGCCTCATCCACAAATACAACAAAAGGCTTCAAGCTGTCATTGATGTTAAGGGGGCAATACACGGTATTAAGAACTGGGGTATGTAAACTTTGATCAGGGTCATTTGGGTAGATTCTGTTGTGATTATGATTTAAAAAGAGTAAACACGGTTGATTGATAATAAATGGCTAGCAGGGCAGTGTACAGGGTCTCAGCAGGGCAGTGTACAGGAGTCAGCAGAGCCGTGGATAGGGTTCAGCAGGGCAGAGAATACTGTTCAGCAGGGCAGAGGACAGGCATTGCCACTGGCAGGAGAGAGGACAGGGGGTTACTGCTGGCAGGGCACTGGGCAGAGCTCTTTTTCACATCTCTGCATCGTACACAGCCTGAGTACGGGCACTAAGATCTCCTCCCACCCACACAGCACACACTGCAGCTGAAATCTGATTCCCTTACACACAGCCACAATCTGTTTAGCTGGCTACTGTGTTGCAGTTCTGTCCTATGAAATTCCATGGTCAGAGCGGCATCTCAGCTGCAATAGCCAACTATACACTGTGCAGATCGTAGCTGTGTGTAAGGGAATCATATTTCAGCTAAAGTGCGTGCTATGTGGGGGGGAGGAGATCTTAGTGCCTGTGCTTAGGCTTAGACTGTGTACTGTGCAGGGATGGGAGATGGCCAGCACAGCACCAGGGGTGGTGGTGCAAATGAAATGAGCAACCCCCTAGATCCAGCCATGGTGCAATATGGGTGTGTCCCAACACAACGCGTGCTAACACCTATGCCCCTTGGAGGGTTCTTTCCTAAATGGTTCTTCCTGACTTACTGGAAGCAGCAGGAAATCCTGTGTGCAAGGGTGGGGTGGCACATTACAACAGCCCTACCAAATTAAGCATCCTTGTAAGTCACTGCTAGATGGATTGTGGCACATTAAATATTGAGTCATTTACCTAATCTTTCCACTGGTGACTTTGTGGCACAACCCATTCACCAGGCCCCATCTTGGAGCTACCTGTATTCTATAAGAACAGATTTCTAATGGGTAACTGATGGACAGTGGATAAAATGTTATTGTTTTATATACACCTCTTGTTATATCTATGTGCTGCCCCTTTATTGTTATTTTTATTATTCAAGGAAATATATGGTCACAGCACACACTATTATTTTAGAACATTAAATAATAGTTATTTTTGAAATTTTTACTTGAAAAATCTTCTTTCATGTTGTGTGTTGCCTGTATGACGCCCATTTCTTTGCACACCTTCCTGGATTCCCTACATGCTTTGCAACGTCTCCTCTGTTTTTTACGTTCAATTTCTAAGGACTATATATCCCATGGTACCTTGTTGCCTTCAAGCAGTGAATCCTGTACTGCCTCTGCCTCCTGAAACTTCTCCTCTCATCACCTCTGTAATTCAGAAGGCAGGCTCTGTGAAATGT
This sequence comes from Rana muscosa, assembly GCA_029206835.1. Lineage (NCBI taxonomy): Eukaryota > Metazoa > Chordata > Amphibia > Anura > Ranidae > Rana > Rana muscosa. The sequence continues at coordinate 447,348,179 of CM055116.1, forward strand.
GTGACACATCAGTACCTACTCACAGGACATAGTGGATATGTGTCACAGAATTCAATGAACTAAATGTGTGGGATCTTAGCAATGTGTAGCGCTACACCCAAAGGAATCGCCTGGTGAGATGAGTCCCCTGCTCTCTGCCACGACTTAACCTGCTCGGTCCCCAGTGACACACCTGAAGACACACCTGAATATATCTTAGCAAGCTGAAAGGACCTTGGTTAGCTTAAACACACACATATAGTCAGGTCCATAAATATTTGGACATTGACACAATTCTAATCTTTTTGGCTCTATACACCACCACAATAGATTTGAAATTAAACAAACAAGATATGCTTTAACTGCAGACTTTCAGCTTTAATTTGAGGATATTTACATCCAAATCAAGTGAACGGTGACTGACCGAAGCCTCAGCAACACGTTGTCCAGGACCAGGAATTTGTAACCTCGCAGTCTCTGGGAACACGTTGCGCAGACCTTTCTGCAAGGCCTCCGGAAGATGTTTCATCCTCTGCTCCCTCTGCGATGGCAAGATAAGGTCCGCAACCTTACCCTTGTAACTGGGATCAAGGAGGGTTGCCAGCCAGTAATGATCCCTCTCCTTGATGGCACAAATTTGAGGATCCTTTTGCAGGATCAGGGAGGCCATGCAGCGTAGGTTTGCTGAGGCATTTGGTCCGGAGTCCTCTGGGTCACTCAGGACGACATGATCCGCAGCCACCTTCTCCCAGCCACATACGAGTCCATGGGTGTCTTGGGACTGAAATTGATCCCACGAAGACTGCTGCTGATGCTGAGTGCTAGGCTCCACCTCCATGCTGACACAATCCTCCTCCTTGTCTTCTTCCTGTGTGATAGGTGGGCCAGCAGGAACACTGTTTGGATAAAGGGGGCCTTGAGAGGTAAGGAAGTCCTCCTCTTCCTCCCTCTGTTCTGCCTCAAGTGCCCTGTCCATTATTCCACGCAGCGTGTGCTCCAACAGGTGGACAAGAGGGACAGTGTCACTGATGCATGCACTGTCATTGCTCACCATCCTCGTGGCCTCCTCAAATGGTGCCAGGACAGTGCATGCATCCCTGATCATGACACACTGGCGTGGCAAAAAAAAAACAAGCTCCCCTGACCCTGTCCTTGTGCCATATTGGCACAGATACTCATTGATGGCTAGGGATGAGCTTCGAGTTTGAGTCAAACCCATGTTCGACTCGGACATCGTCTGTTTGGCCGTTCGCCGAATTTCGAACATTATGGGCCGTTCGCGCCAAATTCGAGTGGCGCGTCACGGCCTATAATTCACTGCGGCATCGCAGTGCATTGCTGGCTGATGATTGGCCAAGCATGCACTATGACCGCATGCTTTGGCCAATCACAGCTCGGAAAAAACAGAGAGCCATAATTGGCCAAAGCCAGGGTGTATTCGTATTCGTGCTATCAAGGAGAGGGATCATTACTGGCTGGCAACCCTCCTTGATCCACGTTACAAGGGTAAGGTTGCAGACCTTATCTTGCCGTCGCAGAGGGAGAAAAGGATGAAACATCTTCGGGAGGCCTTGCAGAAAGGTCTGTGCAACGCATTCCCATTGACCGATGCGTTCAGACAAATTTTTAGTCCGCAGCTCCAAAGTATGATCGGTTCCAGCAACCATCGCCAGCGTCTGGTTTACATGGTGCAGGAATACCTAAGGGCAAGATCAGACTTGGACACCTTTCTACCGAAAATCCTCTGGGTTACTGGGTCTTGAGGATGGATCACTGGCCAGAGCTTGCACAGTATGCAATTGAGCTACTGGCCTGTCCTGCATCCAGTGGTCTTTCAGAACGCACATTAAGTGCTGCTGGAGGCTTTGTAACTGATCACAGGGTGCGCCTGTCCACCGACTCGGTCGATCGACTGACCTTCATAAAAATGAATCAGTCTTGAATCACCACCAGCTACCAAGCACTTGATGCTGATATAATAATTTTTTTTGAAATGTCAGATCCCTTTAAGACTGCCTATGCTGATGCTGAGTGACTATCCTGTTATGCTGAGTGACTATCCTCTTCCTCCTCAATGATCATGCTGATAGCTTGTAAGAACATTTTTGGTTCTGGGCACCGGCACCAGTTGCTAAGGCCCAATTTTTCAGCCCCTGTTAAACGGGCGTGTAATTAAAATTTTTGATGCAATACTTTGCAGCAGGGCTCATTCCTGCGCTCCGACTAGAGTATCTGTGAGGGTTTGCAGTGTTGTGGCACCAGCACCAGTGCCTAAGGCCCAATTTTTCTGCCCCTGTTTAACAGGGGTGTGTAATTACAATTTTTGATGCAATACTTTGCAGCAGGGCTCATTCCTACACTCCAACTACAGTATCTGTGAGGGGTTGCAGTGTTGTGGCACCAGTGCCTAAGGTCCAATTATTCAGCCCCTGTTTAACAGGGGCATGTAATTACAATTCTTGATCTAATATTTCACAGCTGGGCCCATTCCTACGCCCACCAAGAGTAACTGTGAGGACTTACAGTGTTGTGGCACCAGCACCACCACCACCACCAAAGGCCCAATTTTTCCAACCACTGTTCAACAATGGCATGTAATTACAATTCTTGATATAATAGTTCACAGCAGGGCATTCCAGCTCCCACCAAGAGTAACTGTGAGGGCTTACAGTGTTGTGGCAACACCAGCACCTTAGGGCCAAATTTCTGCAGAGTATATACGGCAGACCCCTACTTTCAAACATCCAACTTACAAACGACTCCTACTTGCAAACGGAAGGAGACAACAGGAAGTGAGAGGAAATCTACCCCTAGGAAGGGAAATTCTCTCCTGTAAGAGTTAATATGGGAAAAAGGTGTCTCCTCTCCACTGATGCTTTATCACCAATCCTTGTTTCACTAAAAACCCAAAATTTTCAAAAAACATTTTTCATTGGGACGGAAAGTGAAGTGAAATGTTCTGAACAGGTGCACAGACAGCTAAACAAATGTTACAGGGGTGATAACCCTTCCCTATGTTTTCCAAAAAGCTTAAAAATAGATTTTTTGGCTGGAGCTGCACTTTAACCACTTAAGCCCCAGACCAATATGCAGCTTAACCACTTCAATACAGGGCTTTTTGTACCACTTCCATACCGGGCCTATTCTAGCACTTCTCTCCTACATGTACAAATCATCATTCTTTTGCTAGAAAATTACTCAGAACCCCGAAACATTATACATGTTTTTTTTAGCAGACACCCTAGGGAATAAAATGACGGTCATTGCAACTTTTTTCTTGCACGATATTTGCGCAATAATTTTTCAAACGCCTTTTTAAAAAAAAAAAATGGTTTCATGAATTAAAAAATAACAAAACAGTAAAGTTAGCCCAATTTTTGGGGAAAATATGAAAGATGATGTTATGCCGAGTAAATAGATACCTAACATGTCATGCTTTAAAATTGCGCACACTCATGGAATGGCGCCAAACTTCGGTACTTAAAAATCTCCATAGGCGACGCTTTAATTTTTTTTACAGGTTACCAGGTTAGAATTACAGAGGAGGTCTAGTGCTAGAATTGTTGCATGCGCTCTAACGCACGCGGCAATACCTCACATATGTGGTTTGAACGGCGTTTACATATGTGGGCGACTTGCGTGTGCATTCGCTTCTGTTCGCGAGCTACCGGGGAAAGGGGCGTTTTAAAATTTTTTTTTTTTTTATAATTTATTTATTTATTTTTTTACTTATTTTTTTTTTTTTTTTTACAATTATTTAACTTTTTTTTTTTTTTGATCACTTTTATTCCTATTTCAAGGAATGTAAACATCCCTTGTAATAGGAATGTGTGTGACAGGTCCTCTTTATTGAGTGATGCGGGGTCAATAAGACCCCACATCTCTCCTCCAGGCTGGAAAGCATGAGGTCAGTGAAAAATGTTTCACTGATCTCATACTTACTAGCCGCAATGGCGGCTTTGTTTACATTTGAGGACCCGGGCGTGACGTCATCACATCGCGCCCGGGCCTCCGACGATCATAGAGATGACTGGTGACCATCTGGTCACCAGTCATCTCTATGCTCATCACGTGACCCACCAACGGCGCCGGAAGCTTCTCTCCGGGTCCCTGATCGCATGGGAGAGCCCGGAGAAGCACCGGATGGCGGCGGGAGGGGGGGATGTCCCCTCCCGCCGCCTATAAGAACGATCAAGCTGCGGAACCGCCGCTATGATCATTATTATGGTGCACAGAATCGCTGGCACTTCAAAAGGATATCTGAATGATGCCTCTAGTTGCAGGCATCATTCAGATATCCCCCTACAAAGCCAGGACGTCATATGACGTCCACCCAGGATGGGAGATCCCATCTGTGGACGTCATTTGACTATGGCTGGGTAGGGAAGTGGTTAAAGACCAGAGGTGTTTTTACAATTTGGCACTGTGCTGCTTTAACTGGTAATTGCGCGGTCATGCAATGTTGTACCCAAACAAAATTTGCGTTCTTTTTTTCCCACAAATAGAGCTTGCTTTTGATGGTATTTGATTGCCTCTGCGATTTTTATTTTTTGCGATATAAACGTAAAAAGACCGAAAATCTTGAAAAAAAAAAGATATTTTCTACTTTTTGTTATAAGAAAAATTGAATAAACTAAATGTTAGTCATACATTTAGGCCAAAATTTATTCAGCTACGTGTCTTTAGTAAAAAAAATGTCAATAAGCGTCTATTTATTGGTTTGCGCAAACGTTATAGTATCTACAAACTAGGGTACATTTTCTGGAATTTACACAGCTTTTAATTTATGACTGCCTATCTCATTTCTTGAGGTGCTAAAATGGCAGGGCAGTACAAAACCCCCCCAAATGACCCCATTTTGGAAAGTAGACACCCCAAGGAAATTGCTGAGAGGCATGTTGAGTCCATTGAATATTTTTTTTTCTTCCAAGTGATTGAATAATGACAAAAAAAAATTACAAAAAGTTGTCACTAAATTACATATTGCTCACACATGCCATGGTTATATGTGGAATTGCACCCCAAAATACAAGGGCACAAATTTTTGATTTCACTCCTCACTACCTATCACTACCTATCACAGTTTTGAAGGCCATAAAATGCCAAGATGGCACAAACCCCCCCAAATGACCCCATTTTGGAAAGTAGACACCCCAAGCTATTTGCTGAGAGGCATGTTGAGTCCATGGAATATTTTATATATATATATTACAAAAGCCTTTAAAAATTTTGCAAAATGGGGTCATTTGGGGGGGTTTTGAACTGTCCTGGCATTTTATGCACAACATTAGGAAGCTTATGTCACACATCATCCACTCTTCTAACCACTTGAAGACAAAGCCCTTTCTGACACTTTTTGTTTACATGAAAACATTTTTTTTTTGCAAGAAGATTACGTTGAACCCCCAAACATTATTTATTTTTTTAAAGCAAAGGCCCTACAGATTAAAATGGTGGGGAGCGTTGCATTTTTTTTTTCCACACAGTATTTGCGCAGCGATTTTCAAATGCATTTTCTTGGGGAAAAAATACACTTTTTTAAATTTTAATGCACTAAAACACACTATATTGCCCAAATGTTTGATGAAATAAAAAAGATGATCTTAGGCCGAGTACATGGATTCCAAACACAACATGCTTTAAAATTGCGCACAAACGCGCAATGGCGACAAACTACATACATTTTTAAAAGCCTTTACAGGTTACCACATTAGATTTACAGAGGAGGTCTACTGCTAAAATTACTGCCCTCGATCTGACCTTCGCAGTGATACCTCACATGCATGGTGCAATTGCTGTTTACATATGACGCCAGACTGACGCTTGCGTTCGCCTTTGCGCAAGAGCAGGGGGGGACAGGGGTGCTTTTTTTAAATCATTTATTTTGCTTTTTTATTTTATTTTTAAACTGTTTCTTCCATTTTTTTTTTTTTTACCATTTTTTTTTTTTATCAATAACTCTTTTTATTGAAAGCCACATCGGACACAAATCAAATGCAATAGTTTTACAACCAACAGGATAATCATTAACACGTCTGGGTATAGGGTCGTAACAGTTCCTGAGCATGTAATCACTGTATCTCTGCTATGTGCTGTATTATCCAATCCTATCTAGTTATCACAACAGGGACATGGTATGTCGTCAACCAAGTTTTCGAGCCAATGTAGTTATTATGTACATTAGTGCGAGGATCCCAAAGGGGCTCCCATGAAGAGGATAATATAACAAGAGAAGAAAGAAAAGAAATAGAAAAATGAAAAAAAAGGGGGGGGGGAGGGGGCGAAAAGACAATAGAAGGGTGGGGGGTAGAGGGGGTGTGGGGGGGGGTGTCGTCAAGTTATACCTGGCTCCAAGTCACCGCGTTCCTCCCTTCGGTGCCAGAGCTCCCAAACCATGTTATGCGCGTCCAGGCGATCCTGAATTCTTGCGGTCATCCTCTCCATTACTTCTACATCTCTAATCCTGGCATATAGCGCTCCCTCCGGAGGAGGGGAGCTGCGTTTCCAGTTCAGTGCCACCAAGCAGCGGGCTGCCGTAAGGACATGACTAGCTAGCTTCTTATGTGGGCGTGGGGACTTCAGAGACATCAGTCCTAGTATGAAAAATTTAGGGGTCATGGGGACCTCCGTTTCAAGGAGTCGAATTAGTAGTTGGTGTACAGAAGCCCAGAAGGGGGCTATCAGTGGGCACTCCCAGTAGATATGATATAGAGTCCCCTTCGCCCCCATGCATCGCCAGCAGCGATCTGAGCTGGCCGGGTGAATGGCATGGAGAACATCAGGGGTCATGTACCAGAAGTACATTATTTTGTAAACATTTTCTTTATAGAGCGTACATAGCGATGTCTTGGACGCCTGGGTCCAAATGGCCCGCCATTGGTCCACGGGTATCTCCTCACCCAAAGCCTTTTCCCATTTAATCATATATCTGTGTTTGCCCATTGAATCAAGGGGCCTCTCATTCAGTATTTTGTATATATCTGAGATCAGGCCTCTCTGAGCTGAGCCTGCCAGAATTAGGCGCTCAAAAGGGGTAGGTGGGGAGAAATGCAGGTTTGGAGCAAACGTTAGGGCATAGTGGCGGATTTGGAGATACCCGTAGAAAGCTTGTTTAGGGAGGTCATAGTGTGATTGCAAGTCCTCAAAAGAGCATAGTTTACGGGTGCATGGGTCTATCAAGTTTCCAAAGTGAAAGAGGTCTCTCGTTGTCCAGGGGGAGGACATTTGGTGGGTTAAGCTATCTGGCATGTCGGGGTTACAGGCAAAGGAGGTCAGGAGCGAGCTGTCCGACGACAGTTTGTGTTGTCGTGTTAGTTTACGCCATAGCCTCCGGAGCTGTGCCATCGGGCCTAGCAATCGGGCAGGGTCCACCTCCGCGTTCGCGCTCCATAACAGGCTGTTTGGGTGTATCGGGGCTAACCATAATTTCTCTATCTCTGTCCATTTATTATAAGAGCGGAGTGTGAACCAGGAAGTTATCGCTCTCAGTTGTGCCGCCTGGTAGTATTTTACCAGGTTAGGGAAGGCCAGGCCCCCGTCAGACCTAGCTGCTTGTAGTACTGAACGTGGGATTCTGTGCCTCCCGTAGTTCCATGTAAATTGCAGTAGGTCCGCTTGTAAGTGTTTCAGTTGGCCGTAGGGAACAGGGATAGGTAGGGTCTGGAAGAGGTACAGTAATTTTGGGAGGATCGTCATTTTCACAGACGCGATCCTTCCAAGCAAGGAGATGTGATGTTTTTTCCATTGTTGGAGAAGGGTTCTGATATTGTGGAAAAGAGGAGGGAAATTCTCCCGGTAGAGGGTAGCGAATTGTGGGGTGATATTAATTCCCAGGTACTTTAGGGCGGTGGTTTTCCAGCTATAGGGGAAGTTGGCTTTCAGGTGTGCTACCTCCTCCCCCGGTGTGTTGATTGGGAGGGCCTCTGACTTAGATGTATTAATTTTATAACCCGATAGAGACCCGTATCGATCTAGTTCTGCGTGGAGATTTGGGAGGGAGGTTCTAGGTTGGGTTAATGAGAGAATAATGTCGTCTGCGAACAGGGAGATTTTAAACTCCCTGTCTCGTACCTTTATGCCCTTAATGTCCGGGTTATTACGGATTGTGGCTGCTAGGGGTTCCACACACAGTGCAAATAGCAGGGGTGAAAGCGGACACCCCTGTCTGGTGCCATTTCGCACCGGTAGCGGAGCTGACAGGGCGAAGGGGGTCCTGACCTGGGAGGAAGGGTCTAAGTATAGGTGCTGTATGGCTCTATAGAAGGGTCCCCTAAATCCCACGTGGCGGAGTGTGGCGAACAGGAAGGGCCACCCCAGGCGGTCGAACGCCTTTTCTGCGTCTAGACTCAGCAACAGGGCTTGTGTGCGTTCCCTGTTCGCCACCTCCACCAAGTCTATGATCTTCCTGGTGTTGTCTCCTGCCTGGCGAAGGGGGACGAAGCCCACCTGATCCTTATGGATCAGGGAGGGTAAGACCGTGTTCAGGCGTATAGACAAGAGTTTAGTGAATATTTTTAAGTCCGAGTTAAGCAGGGCAATTGGCCTATAGTTAGCGCAGATGGAGGGGTCCTTCCCGGGCTTGGGGATCACTGTGATAAAGGAGCTCTGCATATCCCTCGGGATCGGGGTGTCATGTAGGAAAGCATTAAAGAGTCTGCCCATGGAGGGGAGCAGGAGTGGGAGGAATTCCTTGTAGTACTCATAAGGAAAGCCATCTGGGCCTGGGGCTTTACAATTGGGTAGGGATTTGACTGTCTGTTCTATTTCCTCATGTGTTATCGGGGCGTTCAGGGAGTCCAGATCTGTAGAACGGAGTTGCGATATTCCACTACAGTCCAGGTATTGCTGGATACGTTTGGCCGTTTCGGGCTTGGGGGGGTTTGCGGGAATATCAGGATTGTTGTACAGGGCCTCGTAGAATTCCGCAAAGGATTGTGCTATGTCCGTGGGGTGGGAAACCAGGGTGCCCGAACCGTTTTGGATCTGATGTGGGGTCGAAGCCTGGGTGCTGTCACGGAGCTTCCGAGCTAGCAGTGTATGGGCTTTGTTACCCTTGTCGTAAAACTTCTGTTTTAGTTTGATTAGGGCTTTCTCAACTCGGCCCAGGGCCAGGTCACCTAAGGTTGCTCTAAGGGAAGTCATTTTTTTTAGGAGAGTCAGAGTGGGGTTGGATTGGAGTTGTTTTTCAAGGGTTCTAAGCTCTTTTTCTGTCTGGGTCTGCAAGGCCTGCGCGTCCCGCTTCATGGCAGAGGAGAGGGCCATACATCTGCCCCTCATCACCGCCTTGTGGGCTTCCCATAGAGTGGATGCGGTTACATCCCCCGTATTGTTTTCTGCCAGATAATGTTGTAGTGTGGAGGACAATTCCATTTTCGAGGGGAGGTGTTGCAGCAGGAATGTGTTTAGTCGCCAGGTGCATGGTCCTCGCGTAGGGGTGCCTATGTCTAGGGTCAGCACCACCGGGGCGTGATCCGACCACGAGATTGGCAGAATCTGTGCGGTTCGGGCCACGCGTAGGGTGGCATTATTAACAAAGACGTAGTCTATGCGGGAGTGCGTTCGGTGTGGGGCAGAATAGAAAGTGTACTGTCGGTCACCAGGGTGGAGGGCCCGCCAGGCGTCAAAGAGGGCGTACCTTCTGGTTATTTGGCGGAAGAGCCTCGAGTCTCTAAGTGCTCGAGCAGTAGGCGCCCTGGGGCCCAGTCCCTGGCGATCCGCCAGCTCCGAATGGGTTAGGTTAAAGTCCCCCCCCACCACTAATAGTCCATGGTCTGAGCGGAAAAGGCGAGCTAGTGCTCTATTAAGGAATCCCGTCTGCCTGACATTTGGGACATAAACTACACAGAACGTGATTTCCCTGTCCAGCCACAGGCCCCGGAGGATAAGGAAATGGCCCTGAGGATCACTATAGTGGGACGAGTACTTGAAGGGGGACCCCTGTTTAATCAGGATGGCCACACCCGCTCTCTTGTGGGGCCCTGAGGATAAATAGACCTGTGGGTAATACCTGGAGGCGAACGCGAAGGTGCCCTCCTTGTCAAAGTGGGTTTCCTGTACCATGACCACACTCGCCCCCGACTGCCTAAACTCCCTCAATGCCAGATGTCTCTTACGATTAGAGTTCAGGCCGTGGACATTTAAAGATAATATTTTAGCCATGAGTGTTCGGGTGGGGAGTGTATATACTCATCTGGTGGTGGCGGAGATGGTCCGGACCGTCATGGCTGGGAGCCGGTTTTGCGCTGGAGGAGATCCGGGGGTCCCGGTGGTGGAGCCAGGTGACGACAAAGGAAGGGAGGGGGTTAAGAATAGCTAAGAAAGAGAGAAGAGTAGTTAGTGCAACAAATCTATGTATGAACACAAAAAACAACATTATCAGACCTAAGGGGACCAGCCGGCCCAGGTCCAAAAGGCTTCCCGTGGGCCCCCCCGCCCCCACCTCATGAGGGTGAGCCAGGGGGCCCCAGGGGAACCCAAAGTCCAACATGCAAGACATTGTAAACCCGCTTGCTCTGGTAGTCCAGTATTCCAAAAAAGGAAATAAAAAAAAGGGGGGGAGGCAGGGGTAACTCGGACAGTCTCTCTCCAAAGTCTCTTCCGAGACTCGCCCATAGTGTTTATCTGGGTATAGCTAGGGTGCCAAAGGTGGGTCAGTGAACAGCCTGATGCCAGGGATGCTCCACCTGGATGGGCAAAAATGAAAAAACGAGGAGAAAGAAAAGGGGGTGAAGGAACGGTCCTTCACGCATGCTATGAGGTAGTGGGGTGACTTGCTCATGATCTTCGCTGGTGTGATCCCCGGCCCCTCGGGGATCTCTCCGGTCCTATGGAGCGCTTAGGTGGAGGGACCGTCTGCCAGACTGTGGGCGGTGGGGGCGGGGTGGCTATGAGATCCCACTCGGGAAGCTGGGGTACTCTAAGTTCCAGGGTGTTGCAAAAAGAGTCGAGGTCCTCCGGGTATCTCAGGGTCGCCGTCTTGCCCTGACGTTTGGCTGTGAGGCTGAAGGGGAATCCCCATCGGTAAGGAATGTTCTCTTCCTGGAGCATTCGCAGCAGTGGTTGGAGAAGCCGTCTTTTTTGCAAGGTGATCCAGGACAAGTCCGGGAATAGTTGGATGTGGTGGTCTCCTAGGGTTACTTTGCGTGCTAGGCGGGCTTGCCTCATGATATCTTCTTTCAGAGGGTACGATGATAGCCTGCAAATAATATCTCGGGGTCTGGCCGCGGTGCCCTTGGGCCGTAATGCTCGGTGTGCTCTATCCATTTCGATAGTGTGGTTTGGGGCCACCCCAATAAGGTCATTAAAGAGAGTTTGTAGCGTATTCTGGACATCTTCCGGGCCCTCTGCTTCTGGGACCCCCCGGACACGGATATTGTTCCTGCGCCCCCTGTTGTCCAGGTCCTCTACGTGGCGCTGCATGTCTCGGAGGAGGGTGCGGTGTTCCGACCCCTGAACTTGGGTTCTATGTATTGCAATTTTGGTTTCCTGGATTTCCTCCTCAGCCATCTCCACCCTGTCTGCCAAGTGTTTGAGTCCCGATTGGAGGGCTTGAATCTCCGATCTGCAAGTGGACTTCACTTCCTCGACAAGTTGTCTGAAATCATCCTTAGTCGGCATTGCTTGGAGACATGCCTGCCACGGCGGGGGTATCTGGGGGGGGTACTCCTGTCCCAGTGCCCTGGGGCAGTTGTCCGGCTGATCATGGGGATAGTGGGGGTATAGGCTAGCTCCCCAGAGGGGATTTGATGAGGTATGATGGGCCCCCTGGTATTCCCACGGGTCACTCCAGTCCGGGCTTTGCGAGGGTGGGAGATTCCTGGCAGGGGACTTCGGGGAGTGAGGAGGGAGAGGGGGGCTTGCTGCCTGGGCATAGGAGAGGGCTGGTGCTGCGTGTGGGCCCTGTAAAAGAGGGGCCCTCGACCTGGATTGCCTCTGTGTCCTGGGTGATAGGGGGTCCGGTACGGTGGTCTCAGTGGGGTTACCTGTTCCCGGTGACTCGCAGGCCGGGGGTGTGTGAGGGAGGCTTGGCAGGGATGGATGGTCCTCTCCCCCTCCAGCATAGGGCTGCGAGCTGGCTGCTGTGTCCGTTAGGCCCGGATCTGAGGCGGTACGGAGCAGCTGCGGGAAGGCCCCAGAGCACTGGGTGTATGGCTGAGGCCTCGTGGGGAGTCCCAAGATGGCCGCCTGGGATGAGGGGCGGCTGGCTGCGGAATGTAGCGTTGGCCCGAGGGGGGGACTCACCGCTCCTTGGACCCGGGGTGGCTCCCCGGTCATCTGCTGTGAGGTGCCTGGGCCCAGGGGATCCCGTTGTTGCTGGGAGGCCGGGATGGAGTTCGGATGGAGGGCTGCGGCCTGCTCCATGGCGCCGGCCGGCGCCATCTTGATCATCCTGCACGGTGGGAGGTCAGGGTGACTGAAGTAGTCCCGGAGGTCGGATGACGAACCCGGGGGGGTTGCGAGGACCCCCGAGGCTTCGTAGAGCGGGTCGTTCTGGATCCGCCCATTTTGGAGAGGTATGGCACCCTTTTTTTGATCTTTAGCTGCGGGCTGAGAGAGAGCTGCAAAGCTACGCTGCCATTCAGGTCAGGTTACGGCCACGCCCCCCTTTTTTACCATTTTTATTGTTATCTCAGGGAATGTAAATATTCCCTATGATAGCAATAGGTAGTGACAGGTACTCTTTTTTTGAAAAAATTGGGGTCTATTAGACCCTAGATCTTTACTCTGCCCTTAAAGCATCTGACCACACCAAGATCGGTGTGAAAAAATGCTTTCCCAATTTCCCAATGGCGCTGTTTATATCCGGGGGGGACATTTCCTCCCACTGCTTGTAAAAGCAGTCTAGAGGCTAATTAGCCACTAGGATTGCTTTTACATGAAAGCCGACCGCTGGCTGAAAAGAATGATACCAAGATGATACCTAAACCCGCAGGCATCATCCTGGTATAACCATTTAAAGTCCAGCAACATACCAGTACGTTGCTGGTTCTTGTTGGACATGTTTTGTAATCTTTTTTTTCATGCAGCCTGTTGGCTGAACGAAAAAAAGAGATTGATCGATGGGTATGCCCACCATTAGAATACCTCCCTTCATCCACCCACTTCTAATGATGGGCATACATGCACCATTTATATATGCCAAAGCATGGGGGCATCCTCCCGCAAAAAAGTTATGCTGCGTACACACGGTCTGACTTTTCAACGGGCAAGCCTCCGTCGGAATTTCGACAGTATGTACGCGGCATTAGGAGCAAAATCGCACCTCCGCCCCTGCTGCCCCCATGCTTCGGCATATATGCTCTTTTTTCTTTTAACTGTGGTGGTGAAATCACCTCCTACAGCGTTGGAGTCACGGCTTTATGTATCGTGGGAGCAAATGCTGTTGCTGTCAAGATAAATAAATCCGCGCTGCAACTGAATGGCGTACCTGCTAAGCAAATGATGGTTAACATTAAAACAAAGTAACATTACAGTATAACAGTAAGACCTTACCATACCTGCAAAGCAAATACCAAAAAAAAAACAGTAAAAAATAAAACATTTTTTTTAACGCAACCTGTGCCTAAAATATATATATGCCGAAGCATGGGGGCTTCCTCCCGCAAAAAAGTTATGCCGCGTACACACGGTTAGACTTTTCCACGGGCAAGCCTTTGTCAGAATTTAGACCGTATGTACGCGGCATAAAAAGTTATGCCGCGTACACACGGTCAGACTTTTCCACAGGCAAGCCTCTGTCGGAATTTTGACCGTATGTATGCGGCATAAAAAGTTATGCCGCGTACACACGGTCAGACTTTTCCACAGGCAAGCCTCCGTCGGAATTTCGACCGTATGTACGCGGCATTAGGAGTAAAATCGCTCCTCCGCCCCTGCTGCCCCCATGCTTCGGCATATATGCTCTTTTTTTTTAACTGTGGTGGTGAAATCACCTCCTGCAGCACTGGAGTCACGGCTTTATGTATCGTGGGAGCAAACGCTGTTGCTGTCAAGATAAATAAATCCGCGCTGCAGCTGAATGGCGCACCTGAAAACAAAAAATTACATACCTGAAAAGCAAGCAAGATAAAACATTGCAGAATAGAATACAGTAAAAAAGAGCAGAACAATAGAGAGAGAGAGAGAACAATAAAACGACAACTATTTTTTTTTTTTGGTGTTTTTTTTTTTTTGGTGTTTTTTTTTTTTTTTACACTTTTTTTGTAACTGTAACGGTTCGGGTCTCTCAAAATGCGATGGCATCTTGGGAGACCCTGTGTAAGTGCGTCCTATCCTGTGCATTGCTGTACCCTACGCTAAAACTTCACTAGTGTATGGAAGCGTTCAAAACATTTAACATTTATGCAAAGACCAGGATCGTCAGGACAGCTTGGACAATAATAACGGGTGTCACGCCTAAATCCGCTCTTGGCACAGACACGACATCTTCTTTGGGGGGCTCGTTGGGTAGGGGTACTCTCGAGGACATACGGAAAATGCCTCTCATGCAGCCGGCTTACTGCATTTGGTTGGGAATGGTGAGGTGCAGAACCGCCTGGTAACAGGAGGTCTGTGACTATCTCATCCTGGACTATAAGGAAGGATAAAGTCCTGCCTGAAGCTCTGTATAGCACATGAGCGTTCAGCAAAGCCAATTGAAATAAGGATAGAGACACTTTTTTGTACCAGCGTCTCGCCTTACGGGCAATGTGATACGGCGCCAACAACTTGTCTTTGAGGTCCACCACTCCCATATTTTCGTTATATTCGTGGACACAGAGGGGTTTCTCCACAACACCAGTCGCCGTACGAATTTGGACTGTCGTGTCTGCGTGAAGGGAGGTAAGAAGGAAAACATTCTTATTATCCCTCCACTTCACAGCGAGCAAATTATTACACTTCAAGCAGGCTCTCTCCCCCAGCCTAAGATGAGAATCGACAAGCCCCTGGGGAAAGCCCTGGCGATTAGGTCGCACGGTGCCACATGCTCCAATCTGATGATCAAACAAGTGACTAAACAGTGGCACACTAGTGTAGTAATTGTCCACATACAAGTGGTACCCCTTTTCGAATAAGGGTAACACCAAGTTCCACACTATCTTGCCAGCGCTCCCTATGTAATCTGGGCAGTTCTCCGGCTCTACGTGACTGTCTTTTCCCTCATAAACCATAAAGCTCCATACATAGCCTGTTGCCCTGTCACAGAACTTATAGAGCTTGACCCCATATCTGGCACGCTTGCTGGGAAGGTACTGTTTGAAAGACAAGCGGGCAGAAAATTTAATCAGGGACTCAGCAACGCAGACAACTTGATCGGGAGTAAACAAGGCTGCAAAACGTTCGTTGAAGTGGTTTATGAGGGGCCGAATTTTGTAGAGCCGATCGTATTCAGGGTCTCCACATGGACGACAAAGTTCATTGTCGTTGAAGTGCATGAACCGCAAGATCTGCTCATATCGTTTCCTGGACATGGAGGCAGAGAACACAGGCATATGGTCAATTGGGCGCGTGGACCAATAGGCGCGCAATGACGAGAATTTATGTGTGCCCATGTTGAGGGAAAGGCCCATAACTGGTTTCCAATCTCTGGCAATGGAAGGCAACTGGGGATTAGCGGCGATGAAATGACCAGCATATAAATTACTCTGGTCCACAATAGATCTATAGAGATCTTCCGTGAAAAACAGCGAATAATAATCAAGTGGCGTAAAATCAGCTGTTTCCACCTGAATTCCGGGTTGGCCAGTGAATGGGGGAAGTACGGGTTCTGCAGAAGTGTTGGGCACCCAATCAGGATAGGCAAATTCTGCAGGAAGGACACTATGGGCACGACAGGCCTGCCTTTGTCTTCTTCTTGCTGACAGCGGGACACTACTTGTGCTTGCCACCTCGCCAGCTTGAACTGCACTTATGGGACTCGCCACATCACCACGTGATACTGCAGTGCTGGATGTACGTCCAGGGTGTACTAGGCCACTGGTGCTTGCCAGTTCACCAGAAGGAATAGCGGCGCTAGTACTTCTCTGCTCCATAATACGAGAGCCCTGCGGTTCTTGCTCCTCAACAACATTAGAAGATCGGGATCGGGTACGCCTGACCTTAGCAGGGACCTCATCTTCGTCGTCAGAGCTATCTGACATGGAGCCACTGTCTTCTACGAGGTTGTATTCTGAGCCTGAATCTGACAGATGCGTGACCTCCTCTTCACTATCTGTCATGCTCAGAATCTTGTAGGCCTCTTTACTAGTGTACCTTCGTTTTGCCATTTTGGGCTCTAAATTTGGTGGTACACTAGTAAGGATTCACAGGTAAAAAAGCACCTGACTGTCAGCAAATATTTTAAACGCTACCAAAAAAACTGTTAGCGATCGCAGGGATCAGGCCTGTCTCTGCGAACGCTGCAGTTATGTGTGTTGTGTTTTGTAAGTGACAGTGATCGATCGATACTGCACTTGGGTGGGCTGGGCTGGGCGGAGGGGCTAAACGCAGGTGCTAGCAGGTATCTGGGCTGATCCTGCTAACACTGCATTTTTGGGAACCCTAAACTGCTGGGGACGCTAGTATAGATCTGATCAGATCAGATATTGATCTGTTCAGATACTATACCACTAAGGGAGGTGTATGCTTTGCGCATGGGTGTTAGCGCTACTGGCACTAACCTGACGCTGCCTGGGGTGACGCAGACCCTAACTGACGCTAAAACCTAATTGATATCACCCGCCGGGCGATCAGGGGGTTAAACCTTTATTGCGTTATATACGGCGGGTGCCCTGATGCTATAAAAAGCAAACAGACAAACCAGCGTCACCCGTAACACTTATACGGTGATCACTGGTGAAAGGGTTAACTAGGGGCAATCAGGGGGTTAAAACCTTTACTAGGTAATATATGGGGGTACCTGACGCTATATAAAAACCTCACGGGTAACCTAAATAACTAACTGGCTAACCAGTGTCACCAGTGACACTTATACAGTGATCACTGGTGAAAGGGTTAACTCTAGGGGAAATCAGGGGGTTAAAACCTTTATTAGGTTGTATATGGGGGTACCTGACGCTATAAAAACCTGGCGGCGAACCTAAAAAAAAACTGGCTACCTAGCGGCACCAGCGACACTACTACAGCGATCAGAAAAACGATTGCTTAGTGACACTGGCGATAGGGGGTGAAAGGGTTACCTGGGGGGAAATCAAGGGGTTAAACCTTTATTAGGGGGGTTTAGGGGGCTACCCTGGACCTAAAGGGGCCTTAACCTAACTGCCCTGCAACTTTTTACTGTCACAGATGACACTAAATGCAGTGATCAGTAAATAAATGATCACTGCAATCAGTGACACTGTGACTGGGGGCTGAGGGTGATCTGGGGGTGACTGGGGGGTGATTTATGTGCCTATGTGTCCTGGTGTCAGTGGGCTGTTGGTGCACTAACCTGATGTCTTCTCTCCTCGGCACTCCGGACGAAAAGAGCGCCGCATGGAGAGATGTCATCACTTCCTCCTGCCTGTGTTTACATTACACAGGCAGGGGAAGCATTTAATTTGTCCGGATCGCTCCTCAAGCTTAACGGACCGCCGCATGTACTGGGGGGGGTCCGATCGGACCCCCCACCCGCGGGAAGGCAGGGATGTACAGGTACGTTGATGTGCCTGTCCGTGCCATTCAGCCGACGTATATGTACATGCGGTGGTCGTTAAGGGGTTAAAAATTTACCAGTTCAAAACTACAAACAGATTCTATGTAACAACATACCTACGGTCCCTGTCTTGTTTGCACCACCTGTATACTGCTGTTCAGAGTGTATGGGGCCCCACGCCTTTCCTTTTTTTAATTTGGTTGCGGGATTCCCCTTAATATCCATACAAGACCCAAAGGGGCTGGTAATGGGCTGGGGGGGGGGGGGGGTACACATGTAATTTTTCTCAATGATATTCATCCATATTGCCGGGACCAGACATTACATTAAAGCCACAAGCAGTTTTAAATTACTTTTTTTCCTTCAGAAATGTCATTTTGTGCAGGGACAGTTCTAAGCACGGGAAACACGCGCCACTTCACAGGCATACTATAGACACGATATTTAACCACTTCCCGCCCAGTCAATAGCATATTGACGTCCGGGAAGTGGTTGTGTTATCCACACTGGACGTCATATGACGTCCTGCAGGATAACAGCCGCCGCGCGCCCGGGGGGGGCGCGCATCGCGGCGATCGGTGGAGCGGTGTGTCAGTCTGACACACCGCTACACTGATCTCGGTAAAAAGCCTCCGGCAGAGGCTTTTTACCACGTGATCAGCCGTGTCCAATCACGGCTGATCAGGATGTAAACAGGAAGAGCCGTTGATCGGCTCTTCCTCACTCGCGTCTGACAGACGCGAGTAGAGGAGAGCCGATCGGCGGCTCTCCTGACAGGGGGGGTTCGCGCTGATTGTTTATCAGCGCAGCCCGCCCTTGGATGCCCACACTAGACCACCAGGGAAGCCCCCCAGGACCACCAGGGAACCCCAAAGCATGTGGATGGCCAGGTAAGTACCCCATGGCCACCCACATGTACAATTTCTCTAAAAACATATGCCAATCAGTGCCCAAAAATGGGCACTGACTGGCACACCACAATGTGCAATGCCCAGCAATGCCACCTACCAGTGTCAACAGTGCCACCTACAAGTGTCAACAGTGCCACCTACCAGTGTCCATCAGTGCCACCTATCCGTGCCCATCTGTGAACATAAGTGCCCACCTATCAGTGCCCGTCTGTGCCACCTATCAGTGCCACCCATAAGTGCCCATCAGTGCCGCCTATGAGTGCCCATCAGTGCCGCATACCAGTGCCCATCAGTGCCGCCTATCAGTGCCCATCATCAGTGCCCATCAGTGCCACCTCATCAGTGCCACCTCATTGGTGCCACCTCATCGGTGCCCATCAGTGTCGCCTTATCAGTGCCCGTCAGTGCCGCCTTATCAGTGCCCGTCATTGAAGTAGAAAAGGTACTTAATTACAAAAAAAATTGACAGAAACAAAGAAAAACTTATTTTTTTTCAAAATGTTCGCTCTTTTTTTATTTGTTGTGCAAAAAATAAAAATCGCAGAGGCGATCAAATACCACCGAAAGAAAGTTCTATTTGTGGGAACAAAATGATAAAAAATGTGTTTGGGTACAGTGTAGCATGACCACGCAATTGTCTTTCAAATTGCAACAGCGCTGAAAGCTCAAAATTGGCTTGGGCAGGAAAGTGTATAAGTGCATGGTATTGAAGTGGTTAAAGGAATATTTCACTTTTTTTTTCACTTTATGCATAATTAAAATCACTGCTCCCGTAAAAACTGACGTTTTTAAAACGTCTTTTTGCATTGATACATGTACCCTAGGGCAGGACCCGGGTCCCCAAACCCTTTTTAGGACAATAACTTGCATATTAGCCTTTAAAATTAGCACTTTTTATTCTGAACATTCGAGTCCCATAGACTTTAACGGGGTTTCGATAGCTTGCGCGAACTTTCAGTCCTTTCGCAGGTTCTGGTGCGAACCGAACCGGGGGGTGTTCGACTCATCCCTATTGATGGCCCTCTGCTGCGTGTGCAGCCGCTGTATTATGGCCAACGTTGAGTTCCACCTGGTGGGCATGTCACAGATTAGGCGGTTCTTGGGCAGGTTAAATTCCTTTTGCAGGTCAGCCAGCCGAGCACTGGCATTACATGACCGGCAGAAATGCACACAGACTTTCCTGGCCTGCCTCAGGACATCCTGTAAGCCCGGGTACCTGCCCAAGAACTGCTGCACCACCAAGTTAAGGACGTGAGCCAAACAGGGCACATGGGTCAGGTGTCCCTGTCAGAGGGCGGAGAGGAGGTTGGTGCCATTGTTGGAAACCACCATTCCTGGCTTAAGCTGGTGTTATATCAACCACCTCTGAGCCTGCCCCTGCAGAGCTGACAGAATCTCTGCCCCGGTGTGGCTCCTGTCCCCCAAGCACACCAGCTCAAGCACCGCATGGCATCTCTTTGCCTGCGTAATTGCATAGCCCCTTGAACACCTACGGAGCACCGCTGGTTCCGAGGACAAAGCACAGGAAGAGGCCATGGAGGAAGAAGAGGAGGGGGTGGAGGAGAGAGGTGTGTCAGAATCACCAGTAGTAGCATTTTGGAGGCGTGGTGGCGGAACAACCTCCAACACTACTGCACCTTGTCCAGCAGAATCTCCCAATGCGCTGTGAAAGATAGGTAATGTCCCTGTCCATGCCTGCTGGACCATGAGTCAGCAGTAATATGCACCTTACTGCTGACCGCCCTGTCCAGTGAGGCCAAGACATTGACTTCCACATGCGGGAAGAGAGCCGGAATCGCCTTCCGTGAGAAAAAGTGGCGTTTGGGAACCTGCCACTGAGGAACCGCACATTCCACGAACTCACGGAAGGGGGTAGAGTCTACCAACTGAAAAGGCAGCAGTTGAAGTGCTAGCAATTTAGCCAAGCTAGCATTCAACTGCTGGGCACGTGGATGGCTGGGAGCGTCCTTCTTTCGGCGGTGCAGTAGCTGGGGCAGGGAAATTTGCCTGGTACAATCTGATGTTGGTGTACTGATAGCAGATTGCCCGAAAGTACTTGGCTGTGACACACCTAATTCTACACCTTCATTCCACTCAGTGCAGGTTTCAGAGAGGACTGAAGGTATAGTGGGGTTGGAGATCCCAGCTGATGAGGAGCAAGGAGAGGTCCGCTTTGTTCTTTGGTGTGGGTCTTTTAGGTGTGCTTGCCAACGAACTGCATGGCAGGTCGACATATGTCTGATCAAGCATGTGGTGCCCAAGCGGGTGATGTTTTGGCCACACGAGATACGCCTGAGTCATATGTTGCAAATAGCAGCGCTGCGATCTGATGCACTCGTCTCAAAAAAGGCCCACACCAAAGAACTTTTGGAATAATGCGCAGAGACAGCAGTGGCCTGCACATGCGGAGCTCTGCGGTGTGATGCTGTCGGTGTGCTGCCATTAAGCTGGCCCCTGGAGGGCATCCTGCCTCATTGGAGATGTGCCTCCTCCTCCTCCTCCTCTCTCCTATCAGGCACCCACGTAGAGTCTGTGACCTCATTATCCCCTCTCTCCTCATCACTGTAGCAAACCTGACAGTATGCTGCAGCTGGGGGAACATGACTGCCAGATTGCTATCCTTCTTGGACATCCCCTCTCTCTGGGCTCACGTTCCTGCCTTCTTCTAGCTGGGTACCATCATCAGAGCCTTCAAAACGCTGGGCATCCTCCTGGAGCATGTACCCAACACTGTGGTCAAACAGTTCGGGGGACTCCTCAGGAGGACACGGTGGGGCTAGGGAAGGAGTGACTGATGCCATTGAGCCGAGGGAAGAGGCCACTTTGGCAGCTGCTTTGCCAGACAAAGTTCCCTGAGCCTGGGTGAGAGAGGATGAGGAGGATGAGGACGGCTTTGTCATCCACTCTACTAAGTCTTCAGCATGTTGCGGCTCAACACGGACAGCTGCCGAAAAAAAAGGACAAGCGTGTCCCACGGCCACATGCTGATGAGGATGCACCGTGTCCACGACCAGCACTGTTGCCTCTAGACACAGAGCCTGCTTGCCCTCTTTTATTGGCTCGTGACTGTCTGCCTCTCCTTGTTGTCCTTCCAGACATACTAATGGCCTACAGGGAGATGTAGCTGCACAAAGCTGGCATGTATATATTGTGACAGCAGGAAGGTAAAGTCACCTGGTTGCATCCAGGGGGGTAGATATATTTCGCCCAGATTCAGGCTTTACGCCGACTTATACAACTAGGTGGAGAGTTGTATAAGCCCAGCTGAGGCTAGTGGGCTCATGGATGACTCATACCTCTAGGGAGAGTGTGGGGCGTCGTGCAGACAGGGAGTTGATGAGACCAGCTGAAGCTTGTTAGCTCATTTAGGCCTCTATAAGAACTCCCAGCTTCATTAGATGTTAGCTCATGCCTGGAACCAGACCTGTGTGGACTGTCTAGGGAGAGTGAACCCCTGTGCGGTGAGACAAAGCCTGTGTGGCTATTTGCTTGGACATTTAAAACCAGGGACTTAGGGACTTGGACAGCACTAGGCTGATCCCAGTTGTTAGTTAGGAAACCTGTATGTTTAGTCAGAGGTCAAGTTGACCAGGATTTATTTTGTTTATGTTTCTTTTGCTTTGCTGTGTTTTGTCACTGTAAATAGAAAATAAACCGCACCTTTTTGATTTTGAAAACCACAACCTCCGTTTGCTGGGCCTGTTTTTGTGTGGGGAGCCCATCTCGGGGGTCACACACACCCGCTGCCGAGCTAACCCCCTCACAGTTGGTGGAGAATGCGGGCAGTTTTTTTTTTAAGCCAGCATGGAGGAGATACTGAAGCAGCTGGCTCTAGCAAATGCCAATCAACAGCAGACAAATGTAGGTTTGCAAAAGAGCCTTGCAGCTCAACAACAGAACTTCGCAGCCCAGCAGCAAGCTCATCAACAGAGCCTTGCAGCCCAGCAGCAGACAAACGCAACTTTGCAACAGAGTCTGGAGGCTCAGCAACAAGCCCAGCAGCAATCTGAGGCCCGCTTCATAGACCTGTTGCAGAAGCAAGAGCAGAGACTACAACAACAGATGGAAGCAGCAATGCAGCAACGTCCGCAGACCAGTGAGGAAAGCCGTCCCACTAATACCGCGTCCTTTGGGGTGAGTCGTTTATTGACAAAAATGACTGGAGAGGATGATCCAGAGGTATTTTTGACCACATTTGAAAGGACCGCTGAAAGAGAAAAGTGGCCTGAGGAGCAGTGGGCTGGACTGGTGGCTCCTCTGTTAACTGGTGAATCGCAGAAAGCTTACTATGACCTAGAGCCTAACCAAGCAAAAGACTATGCGATGCTAAAAGCTGAAATATTGGCAAGGCTGGGTGTCACCCAGGCTGTCCGGGCTCAGCGTGTGCATAACTGGACTTTCCAGCTTGGAAAACCCCCCAGGTCTCAAATGTATGATCTCATTCACCTGAGCAGAAAGTGGCTACAGCCAGAGACTTTGTCCGCACCAAAGATTGTGGAACGTGTTGTAATGGATCGGTTTTTGAGAGCTCTTCCTACTGCCATCCAAAAGTGGGTAAGCCATGGAGACCCAGAGACGGCCGATGGTCTTGTGGATCGTGTGGAGAAATACTTGGCTACAGAGAACCTGACGGCCTCTTCCAGAGACACTCGGACTTTCCACCCTAAGACCAGACCATCCCCAGGGGCGGATAAGAGGATTCCAAGGGGTGAGGGTGGGAGCTCTACCCCAAGTTTGGCGAGAACAGCCTGGGAAATCAGCGGCTCAAGAGGCTGCAAGAAGGATCGTTTGCTACCGCTGCCGGCAAGCGGGACATATTGCAGCCAATTGCCCGGTTGTGGAGGAACCCATGCAGTGTGACTTTCTGACGGGCAGATGTCAGTCGCTGTGTGCGACAGTCGCATGCACTGCCATTCGAGGAACTGAGAAACATTTATGCAAAATGTGTGTTAATGGTAGAAATGTTGTGGTATTGCTGGATTCAGGTAGCCTTGTGACCCTGATAAAGGCTGAGTTAGTTAAAACAGAGGTCTCTGGGAATAGCAAGGTAGCTGTTATTTGTGTGCATGGGGACACCCGAGAGTATCCAGTGACTACAGTGTGGTTCGAGACCCCCAAAGGTACCCTCTCTCATCCAGTGGGCTTAGTATCTCAGTTACCGCATGACGCCATTGTGGGAAGGGATTTTCCGAAGTTCTGGGAACTGTGGGATGATCCTGAGCCCCCCACTGGTGCCCCTATGTACCAGGAATGTGATAGCCAGAACTCCCCTGAGAGTGGTGAGGACTCTCCGGAATTTCCCTTATCAGTATTGGCAGGGGAGACTCAAGAAACTGGAGAGGAGCCCACCTCCTCAGACGAAAACCTACCGTCTGTGGAGTTTTCTGATCTTGAGGTTCACAGGGAAAACTTTGCCACAGAACAGTTGAAAGACCCCGCCCTAATAAAGGCACGGGAAAACGTAGTGGAAATAGATGGCGAGTTAGTGAACCCAGATAATACCTGCACTTACCCATACTTCAGCGTAGAGAAGGACCTACTGTATCGGGTGGCAAAAAGGGCAGAAGAAACCGTTGAGCAGCTTGTGGTGCCCAAACCTTACAGGAAGTTGGTGTTGGAGTTGGCCCATGGGCACATTCTTGGAGGTCATCTGGGGACAGAGAAAACCCGAGAGAGGGTATTACAGAGATTCTATTGGCCAGGGGTGATGAAGGACATAGAAAATTATTGTTCCTCCTGCCCTGTGTGTCAGAGGTCGGCCCCGATGCCACATTTCCGTAGCCCGCTGGTCCCTCTACCCATCATTGAGGTCCCGTTTGAGAGGATCGCCATGGATTTGGTAGGTCCTATAATCAAGTCCGCTAGGGGGCACCAGTACATATTAGTTATAATGGACTATGCCACCCGTTATCCAGAAGCGATCCCTCTCCGAAATACCTCGGCCAAAACCATAGCCAAAGAGCTATCTCTTGTGTTTAGCCGGGTGGGTATTTGTAAAGAACTGCTTACGGACCAAGGTACACCCTTTATGTCCCGGGTTATGAAGGAACATTTGGCCCAAGCGCAGTTAGCACAGCAGAGAGTGTACAACCGTGGAGCCAAGACCCGTACCTTTTCCCCGGGGGATAGGATACTGGTACTTGTCCCTACGGTTGAAAGTAAATTCCTTGCCAAATGGCAAGGCCCCTACGAGATAATGGAAAAAGTGAGCGAAGTGAATTACAAGGTCAGACAACCAGGAAGGCGAAAGCCCGAACAGATCTATCACGTTAATCTGTTGAAAGCCTGGAGGGATAGAGAGTCCCTAGTCGCAGACACTTGGTCACCAGCTCAAACTGGTTGCGTGATTCCTGAGGTTGGAATAGCAGCCACCTTGTCACAACCCCAACAACAGGAGGTTAAGGAGTTTGTGCTTCGCAACAAGGAGGTATTCTCTGAGCTGCCGGGACAAACATCTGGGGTAGAGCATGACATCATTACCCCGCCCGGTGAAAGGGTGAAGTTAAAACCCTATCGGATCCCAGAGGCCCGACGGGAGGCAATACGGGAGGAAGTACAGAAAATGCTGAACTTAGGGGTGATAGAGGAGTCCCAAAGTGATTGGTCTAGTCCCATTGTGTTGGTGCCTAAACCGGATGGGAGCTGGCGATTTTGTAACGATTTTCGTCAGTTGAACAAAGTTACAAAATTTGACACCTACCCCATGCCACGTATAGATGAGTTGATCGACCGGCTGGGAACAGCCCGATACATGACGACTCTTGACCTCACAAAAGGGTATTGGCAAATCCCCCTGGCCAAGTCGGCCAAAGAGAAAACCGCATTTGTAACCCCAGACGGGGCGTTCCAATATAAAAGAATGCCGTTCGGGTTACAGAATGCGCCGGCCACATTCCAGCGGAAAATGGACCAGATGCTGAGGCCCCATCGGAAGTATGCTGCGGCTTACCTGGATGACATAATTGTCCATAGCACAGATTGGGCCTCACATCTGCCAAAAGTGCAAGCAGTCCTGGACTCTGTTCGGGAAGCAGGGTTTACGGCTAACCCCAAGAAGTGTACCATTGGGCAGGAGGAGGCCAAATATCTTGGGTACACCATTGGGAGGGGAGTAATAAAACTCCAACTCAACAAAGTCGAGGCCATCCAGAGTTGGCCACGTCCCAACAGCAAGAAGCAGGTACGAGCCTTTCTGGGAATCGCTGGGTATTATCGGCGATTCATTCCCCACTTTGCTTCTAAGGCTGTGCCCCTAACCAACCTGACGAAGGGGAAAGGGTCGGTCATGATTAAATGGACCCCCGAGGCTGAGGCAGCATTCCAATTCTTGAAACAAGCCTTATGTAGCCAGCCAGTGTTGTACTCACCCGACTTCTCTAAAGACTTTGTCGTACAAAGTGATGCGTCAGATGTGGGGTTAGGAGCAGTATTGTCCCAGGTCTGGAACGGGGAAGAGCACCCAGTCATTTACCTCAGCAGGAAGTTGAAGTCCCATGAGGTAAATTACGCCACCGTTGAAAAGGAGTGTTTAGCGGTGAAGTGGGCTCTAGATTCCCTTCGGTACTACCTGCTAGGTAGGCACTTTGACATGGTTACGGATCACGCTCCGTTAAAGTGGATGGCTCAAAACAAGGAAACAAATAGAAGAGTGAATAGGTGGTTCCTGGCCCTCCAGGAATTCAACTTCACAGTAAAGCATCGCCCTGGCGTTCAAATGGGGAATGTGGATGCTTTGTCTCGAGTACATGAATGCCTGATTGCTGGTGTTCCAACCCCGAGGTTAAAACAAGAGGGGGGGGTATGTGACAGCAGGAAGGTAAAGTCACCTGGTTGCATCCAGGGGGGTAGATATATTTCGCCCAGATTCAGGCTTTACGCCGACTTATACAACTAGGTGGAGAGTTGTATAAGCCCAGCTGAGGCTAGTGGGCTCATGGATGACTCATACCTCTAGGGAGAGTGTGGGGCGTCGTGCAGACAGGGAGTTGATGAGACCAGCTGAAGCTTGTCAGCTCATTTAGGCCTCTATAAGAACTCCCAGCTTCATTAGATGTTAGCTAATGCCTGGAACCAGACCTGTGTGGACTGTCTAGGGAGAGTGAACCCCTGTGCGGTGAGACAAAGCCTGTGTGGCTATTTGCTTGGACATTTAAAACCAGGGACTTAGGGACTAGGACAGCACTAGGCTGATCCCAGTTGTTAGTTAGGAAACCTGTATGTTTAGTCAGAGGTCAAGTTGACCAGGATTTATTTTGTTTATGTTTCTTTTGCTTTGCTGTGTTTTGTCACTGTAAATAGAAAATAAACCGCACCTTTTTGATTTTGAAAACCACAACCTCCGTTTGCTGGGCCTGTTTTTGTGTGGGGAGCCCATCTCGGGGGTCACACACACCCGCTGCCGAGCTAACCCCCTCACAATATATACTGATTATACTGCAGCTAGCAGAATCAACTGCCTGCCTGTAGTATTATTAGTATGAGAACACCAGCAATTGTCTTCAGTTAGCTTTAGTTGCACACTGTGCAGAGGACACAGTACACTAACTGAAAATACTGCAGCTCCCTGCCTGTGGTATTTGTATGAGAACACCAGCAATTGTATTGAGGTAAGCTTTAGGTGCACACTGTGCAAAGGACACTAAAGCAAAATACTGCAGCTCCCTGCCTGTATTTGTATGAGAACACCAGCAATTGTATTGAGGTAAGCTTTAGGTGCACACTGTGCAAAGGGTACTAAAGCAAATTACTGCAGCTCCCTGCCTGTATTTGTATGAGAACACCAGCAATTGTATTGAGGTAAGCTTTAGGTGCACACTGTGCAAAGGACACTAAAGCAAATTACTGCAGCTCCTTGCCTGTGTTTGTATCAGAACGCCAGCAATTGTATTGAGGTAAGCTTTAGGTGCACACTGTGCAAAGGACACTAAAACAAAATACTGCAGCTCCCTGCCTGTATTTGTATCAGAACACCAGAAATTGTATTGAGGTAAGCTTTAGGTGCACACTGTGCAAAGGACACTAAAACAAAATACTGCAGCTCCCTGCCTGTGGTATTTGTATCAGAACACCAGCAATTGTATTGAGGTAAGCTTTAGGTGCACACTGTACAAAGGACACTAAAGCAAAATACTGCAGCTCCCTGGCCTGTATTTGTATCAGAACACCAGCAATTGTATTCAGGTAAGCTTTAGGTGCACTGGGGGTGGCATTTCCGGATCCCATCAAAAGGGGACTAAAATATAGCTTCAAGTTTAGATGGACAACTAAAGCATTGAATTACTTAGGAACATGAATGCCCCCAAACTTAGTAGATACTTTTGTGTTAAACTTTGTACCATTACTTAATACAGTTAGAACATTACTGGAAGGTTGGAGTAAAGGCACACACTCATGGTTTGGGAGATGTAATATTTTAAAAATGAGTGTGGTGCCAAAATTCCTTTACCTCTTTCAAGCATTGCCGGTTAGAATCCCCATGTCTTACTTTATTCAAGTCCGTAGTGTATTTACTAAATGTATTTGGGCCAGTAAACAGCCAAGAATAAATAGAACATTGTTGACTTCCCCTAAAAGGGCTGGAGGAATATCGGCACCAGATATGTATAAATACTATCAGGCGGTCCAACTCAGTAGGATAGTAGACATGGGGATTATAAACTATGGGTCACTATGGAGCAGCAGGTATGTCCAGTCCCCCTAAACAGGGCCCTATGGTGCTATACAACTTTACCATCATTTGTAAAAGATCACCCTATGATAGGCAAATCTTTAAGAATAGGGAATAAAGTAATTTAGAATTCCAAACTCTCCACCAAAAACTCCCCCCTGTTTCCGATCTTAGTAAACCTTGGATTCCCACCAGGCATGGATTTACAAATACTTAGGAAACTGAGGGAAAAGGGAAGCTTTCAAGCCTGACATTTTTTAGGAGACAGGAGACAGGGGATGGGTATCAATTAGGGAGTTAACACGACAAGGAGGGCAATATGAAATTCCCATATGGCAAGCTAGACAGGTTAGACATTATTTAGAGACACTGGGACCTGCAGGAAATTACAGGCGAATATGGACCAAGTTTGAGGAGTATTGCGAGGGAGAGGAGCCTTTATCTCATGTAATCTCTCAAATATATATAATTTTGACTGCACCCTCAGTGGACTATAAAATGGAGTGTTTCATCAAATGAGAACGTGACTTAGGCCAAACTTTCTCTCCAGCACAATGCCAGAATATCATAGATCTATCCTTAAAATCTTCAAGGTGTACGAAAATGCAGGAATCAAACTATAAAATTTTAACACGTTGGTATTATACGCCATCGGCCTTGAATACATTTTTTCCAGTAATTTCTGACAGGTGCTGGAGAGGATGTGAAGAAAAAGGGACAATGTTACATATATTCTGGGCTTGCCCAGTAGTTAGACAATTTTGGCAAAATGTACATAAAATTACTCAAATATTCACAGAATATCAGATTGAAGAAGACCCAGCCTTCTTTCTGTTACACCACATACAAACTCCACTGAAAAAATATACAAATTCAGTCTTGTACCACCTAATAAATGTGGCAAAAAGTTGTATCGCGATGAAATGGAAAGACCCTAGTCCCCCTACGATCTCAATGTGGTTAAACAAAGTTAGAAGGGTGGGAATAATGGAGAAACTTTTACCTATAACATTGGAGGAAAAAAAAACAAATACAAGAAATATGGGCACCATGGGAACAATTCGTAAAAACAGAAGAAGGGAAGAAGCTATTAGGAGAGTAAAGATAAAAATTAGGTAGACACTTAAAAAGAATAAGAAGGGGCTTTATGAGAGGTTATATGCTCAGAATAGGGAAGAGGAAAGGACAGAAAGGAAGAGACATATGTTTCACATTTTTTCCTTTTTTTTTTTTTTTACTTTACTTTTGTGTTGAATGGGTCCTGATGTTTGTCTAATGTTCCCCTACGTAAAGTAAGGGTAAAGAAGGGAGGAAGATGTGGTCAAGGGAAGGGGAGGGGGGAAGATAGGGGAAATAGGATAGGGTAATAGAGATAAGTGAAGTAGGAGATGATGAGGGAGAGAAGGGGAAAAAAAAGAGAAGGAGTAATAGTAAGAAGAGGCCAGAAGTAGATAGCAAAATAATGAATGTGGAAAAAACATGGTTTAAATAAGGTTTTCTTTATGTGTTCTCTCCAAATGGCAATGATATATTTGTATACCCTGTTTCAAAAAAATAAAATAAAGAATTGAAAAAAAAAAAACTTTAGGTGCACACTGTGCAAAGGACACTAAAGCAAAATACTGCAGCTCCCTGCCTGTATTTGTATCAGAACACCAGCAATTGTATTCAGGTAAGCTTTAGGTGCACACTGTGCAAAGGACACTAAAGCAAAATACTGCAGCTCCCTGCCTGTATTTGTATCAGAACACCAGCAATTGTATTCAGGTAAGCTTTAGGTGCACACTGTGCAAAGGACACAGTACACTAAGTGAAAATACTGCAGCTAGCACAATCACCTGTCTGCCTGTCAGTATATTATAAAGAGAATAACAGGAACGGATCTAGCTAAACTGAATACAATGTATAAATATATATACAACACCTAGGATGCATATATATCCTCTACACACTGTAACTGAAGCTAACTGACTCGCCTGCCTGCTCTATCTAACTCAAATTAAATGACACTATCTTTCTCTCTCTGTCTTTAACCACCGCCGCGACATACTACACAAGGCCGCCAGGCAGGAGGCCTTATATAGTGTGGGACGTGTACTAAACTCCCTGAGACATAATTGGCCAAAGCCACCCTGGCTTTGGCCAATTATGGCTCTCAGTTTTTTCCACGCTGTGATTGGCCAAAGCATGCGGGTCATAGTGCATGCTTGGCCAATCATCAGCCAGCAATGCACTGCGATGCCGCAGTGAATTATGGGCCGTGACGCGCCACTCGAATTTGGCGCGAACGTCCCATAATGTTTGAAATTCGGCGAACGGCCGAACAGATGATGTTCGAGTCGAACATGGGTTTGACTCGAACTCAAAGCTCACCCCTAGTGGAGATCAGGCTGAGTTCCCAGCAAAGCTAGAGAACTGACCATGGTGTGCTCTCCTGCTTTGTGTGGTCAGTTTTTAATAGGAAAGCAGAAGG
Source organism: Rana muscosa (assembly GCA_029206835.1). Classification (NCBI taxonomy): domain Eukaryota; kingdom Metazoa; phylum Chordata; class Amphibia; order Anura; family Ranidae; genus Rana; species Rana muscosa. The sequence continues at coordinate 447,378,820 of CM055116.1, forward strand.
ACTGGCAGGAACACCAGGGATTTCACATAAAGGAAGAATACAAAGAGAATAGGATACTTGCTCATATAAGTAAGCTGGCACACATCAGGAATCAGGGGCGTATTTACTGCGAGGCAAACAAGGCATTTGCCCAGGGCGTAATTTTTTAGGGGGGCGGCGTCTGTACCGGGTTGAAATTTAAAAGCTGCTGGGGTGGGACAAATTTAAATGGGGCAGGCGCCCATTTTTAGTCTTGCCTAGGGCAGCACAAAACCAAAATACACCATACTTCTAGAAAGGAGGCAGGTGACACCGACAGCGGCCGAGTGTTTGGATCGCGGCTGCACAATCTTTTAAAGGCACATACCTTCTGTTTCTTTGTAAGTGCATTTCTTTTAATAAAATTGGCACACATTAATTACTACACCATGAGACCCCTACCTATGTTTATTTGTGTTGGGGTGAAACCGTTCTTGGTTCAATAGACTAAGATCTGACCAAGTTATTCCTCCGTCTCAGTACGGGCCCCGGAGATACTCTGAATAATTGCACACACAGACAGTGTTGGTCGTTTAGAGTGATCTGATATGTACTTTAATTCTTACTGCTTATATGGTAAAACACAATAAAAAAAAGACGTGCATAAACCAGCCTAAACAATATTACATCTTATGTTGAGCGTGAGACTTCTCCCAGAATGTCCGGCGGCAATCGCGGCCGCCGGGCACGCGCATCTGGGCCTTGGGAACGCGGCGGGCGCGCGCGCGCCCCCTAGTTCGTTTTAAAGGGAGGACGTCATATGACGTCCTCCCAGAACGAGAGTGTCCTCCGCCCGCCGTCAATTGACAGTGGGCGGGGACAAGTGGTTGTTTATGAGACTCTACACAGAATGTACTAAAACAATATCTAAGCAGAAATAAGATTAGAAGCGTATTAACGTCACTTCGGGGAATTGCATATTATGTGAGAACTAGAAACTACTGGGACAATATCTGTGCAAAGGACAAATTATACAAAGTAAGCTATTTCATCTCAAAATGGATGCTGGTTACAAAATGGAGTCACATTGGTTCATATTCCTTCAATCCCCTCTTAATTCATAAAAATGAATTCCTACAGCTTTTATGCTCCTCTTCCCTTTAACCACTTCCCTACTGTGCACGAAAACCCCCTTCCTGCCCAAGCCGTTTTTCAGCTTTCAGCGCTGTCACACTTTGAATGACAATTGCGCGGTCCTGCGACATGGCTCCCAAACGAAATTTGCGTCCTTTTTTTCCCACAAATAGAGCTTTCTTTTGGTGGTATTTGATCACCTCTGCGGTTTTTATTTTTTGCGCTATAAACAAAAGAAGAGCGTCCAGTTTGGAAAAAAACACTATTTTTTACTTTTTGCTATAATAAATACCCATTTTTTTTTTCAAATAAAATTTTCCTCAGTTTAGGCCGATACGTATTCTTCTACATATTTTTGGTAAAAAAAAAAAAAAAATCGCAATAAGCGCGTATTGATTGGTTTGCGCGAAAGTTATAGCGTCTACAAAATAGGGGATAGATTTATAGCATTTTTTTTTATTAGTAATGGCGGCGATCTGCGATTTTTATTGTGACTGCGATATTGCGGCGGACACATCGGACACTTTTGACACATTTTTGGGACCATGCACATTTATACAGCGATCCCTGCTATAAAAATGCATTGATTACTGTATAAATGTGACTGGCAGGGAAGGGGTTAACCACTAGGGGGCGGGAAGGGGTTAAATATGTTCCCTCAATGTGTTCTAACTGTTGGGGGAGGTGACTGACTGGGGGAGGTGACCGATGGTTGTCCCTATGTACAAGGGACACACCATCGGTCCCCTCTCCCTCACAGGACGTGGATCTCTGTGTTTACACACAGAGATCCACTTTCCTGCTCGTTTCCCGGGCAATCGCGGGTGCCCGGCGGCAATCGCGGCCGCCGGGCACGCGCATCTGGGCCTTGGGAACGCGGCGGGCGCGCGCGCCCCCTAGTTCGTTTTAAAGGGAGGACGTCATATGACGTCCTCCCAGAACGAGAGTGTCCTCCGCCCGCCGTCAATTGACAGTGGGCGGGGACAAGTGGTTAATGATTATATGGTGACCTAGCTTACATATACATATGGGGTATGGGCATAGGCGTGCGCAGCCTATTGCATTAGGGTGTGCACCTCAAACCAAAGCTCAAACACACGTGCATCTGTGTGTGTGTATGTGTATATATATATATATATATATATATATATATATATATATATATATATATATATTGTGAGGGGGTTAACTCGGTAGCGGGTGTGTGTGACCCCCTGGTTGGGCTCCCCACACAAAAACAGGGCCAGCAGACGGAGGTTGTGGTTTTCAAAATCAAAAGGTGCGGTTTATTTCTCTATGTACAGTGACAAAAACACAGCAAAGCCAAAAAGAAACATAAACAAAATAAATCCTGGTCAGTTTGACCTCTGACTAAACATGCAGGTTTCCTAAACTAACAACTGGGATCAGCCTGGTGCTGTCCTAGTCCCTAAGTCCCTGGTTTAGTAAAAGTCCAAACAAATAGCCACACAGGCTTTGCCTCACCGCACAGGGGTTCACTCTCCCTAGACAGTCCACACAGGTCTGGGTCCAGGCATGAGCTAACATCTAATGAAGCTGGGAGTTCTTATAGAGGCCTAAATGAGCTGACAAGCTTCAGCTGGTCTCATCAACTCCCTGCCTGCACGACGCCCAGCCCTCTCCCTAGAGGTATGAGTCATCCATGAGCCTACTAGCCTCAGCTGGGCTTATACAACTCTCCACCCTAGTTGTATAAGTCAGCATAAAGCCTGAATCTGGGAGAAATATATCTACCCCCCTGGATGCAACCAGGTGACTTTACCTTCCTGCTGTCACATACCCCCCCCTCTTGTTTTAACCTTGGGGTTGGAACACCAGCAATCAGGCATTCATGTACTCGAGACAAAGCATCCACATTCCCCATTTGAACGCCAGGGCGATGCTTTACTGTGAAGTTGAATTCCTGTAGGGCCAGGAACCACCTATTCACTCTTCTATTTGTCTCCTTGTTTTGAGCCATCCACTTTAACGGAGCGTGATCCGTAACCATGTCAAAGTGCCTACCTAGTAGATAGTACCGAAGGGAATCTAGAGCCCACTTCACCGCTAAACACTCCTTTTCAACCGTGGCGTAATTTACCTCATGGGACTTCAACTTCCTGCTGAGGTAAATGACTGGGTGCTCTTCCCCGTTCCAGACCTGGGACAATACTGCTCCTAACCCCACATCTGACGCATCACTTTGTACGACAAAGTCTTTAGAGAAGTCGGGTGAGTACAACACTGGCTGGCTACATAAGGCTTGTTTCAAGAATTGGAATGCTGCCTCAGCCTCGGGGGTCCATTTAATCATGACCGACCCTTTCCCTTTCGTCAGGTTGGTTAGGGGCACAGCCTTAGAAGCAAAGTGGGGAATGAAGCGCCGATAATAACCCGCGATTCCCAGAAAGGCCCGTACCTGCTTCTTGCTGTTGGGACGTGGCCAACTCTGGATGGCCTCGACTTTGTTGAGTTGGGGTTTTATCACTCCCCTGCCAATGGTGTACCCAAGATATTTGGCCTCCTCCTGCCCAATGGTACACTTCTTGGGGTTAGCCGTAAACCCCGCTTCCCGGATAGAGTCTAGGACTGCTTGCACTTTTGGCAGATGTGAGGCCCAATCTGTGCTATGGACAATTACGTCATCCAGGTAAGCCGCAGCATACTTCCGATGGGGCCTCAGTATCTGGTCCATTTTCCGCTGGAATGTGGCCGGCGCATTCTGTAACCCGAACGGCATTCTCTTATATTGGAACGCCCCGTCTGGGGTTACAAATGCGGTTTTCTCTTTGGCCGACTTGGCCAGGGGAATTTGCCAATACCCTTTTGTGAGGTCAAGAGTCGTCATGTATCGGGCTGTTCCCAGCCGGTCGATCAACTCATCTATACGTGGCATGGGGTAGGTGTCAAATTTTGTAACTTTGTTCAACTGACGAAAATCGTTACAAAATCGCCAGCTCCCATCCGGTTTAGGCACCAACACAATGGGACTAGACCAATCACTTTGGGACTCCTCTATCACCCCTAAGTTCAGCATTTTCTGTACTTCCTCCCGTATTGCCTCCCGTCGGGCCTCTGGGATCCGATAGGGTTTTAACTTCACCCTTTCACCGGGCGGGGTAATAATATCATGCTCTACCCCAGATGTTTGTCCCGGCAGCTCAGAGAACACCTCCTTGTTGCGAAGCACAAACTCCTTAACCTCCTGTTGTTGGGGTTGTGACAAGGTGGCTGCTATTCCAACCTCCGGAATCACGCAACCAGTTTGAGCTGGTGACCAAGTTTCTGCGACTAGGGACTCTCTATCCCTCCAGGCTTTCAACAGATTAACGTGATATATCTGTTCGGGCTTTCGCCTTCCTGGTTGTCTGACCTTGTAATTCACTTCGCTCACTTTTTCCATTATCTCGTAGGGGCCTTGCCATTTGGCAAGGAATTTACTTTCAACCGTAGGGACAAGTACCAATATCCTATCCCCCGGGGAAAAGGTACGGGTCTTGGCTCCACGGTTGTACACTCTCTGCTGTGCTAACTGCGCTTGGGCCAAATGTTCCTTCACGATGGGCATTACCTGTGCAATTCGGTCTTGCATCAGGGCGACATGCTCAATCACACTCCTGTGGGGAGAACTCTCACTTTCCCAAGTTTCCTTGGCAATATCCAACAGCCCTCTTGGGTGTCTCCCATACAGTAACTCAAAGGGGGAGAATCCCGTAGAGGATTGGGGCACCTCCCTAATAGCAAACATCAGATAAGGAAGTAGACAGTCCCAATCCTTTCCATCTCTATCCACCACTTTCTTCAACATTTGTTTTAGGGTTTTGTTGAATCTTTCAACCAGCCCATCTGTAAGGGTATGTACTTACCGAGGCCGAGATGCCGAGAGTGGTTCACCTTTGCGACTTGACGCACTCCACCCCCTGGAGTTGAGACAGGGAGTGGATGGCGAGAAGCGGCACCGGCTACCGGCAGGTGGTGGGTATTTGTAGACGGTCCGGCAGAGCTGAGTAGACTGAAGAACAGGCTTCAAGCAGGAACTAGCCGGATTGGTAAAGTTCAAACAGCAGGAGATAATGGAAGATCGGTGCAGGTTGAGTCCGGGTTGTAATGGCTAGGTAACGGTCCCGGCTGGGGGTCAAACACAGTAAAAGGTAACAAGTCCAGAGAGTACCGGGAACCCGGCAGGGGTTCAAGGGAAACGCGGAAGTCCAAAAGGTACAGGCCAGAGGTCAAGGATTGGAGACGGGCAGCAGATCCGAGTCACAGGCCGAGGGTCAAACACAGGAGAAGGCAGAAGTCCGTATCACAAGCCGAGGGTCAGGTCCAGGAGAGAGATCAGAGGAGTCAAGCCAGTCCGGGTCACAAGGAGATTTTCAGGATAGTTTTCCAGAGTCTTGGGAATACAGGAAAGCTGACAAACCAGCAACTTGTCAGTGCAACTGGGTCTCTTTAAATAGGCCCGCCTGGATTCCTATTGGTGCGCCGCCGCGCATGCGCGCACGCCGCTGTGTCGGCGCGCGCACCCGAGAACGTAGAAGCGCCGTCCCGCGCACGCGCATGCGCGGAAGCATCATTCCGCCGCGCGTGCTCATTGGGCGCTGATTGGCGCTGTTGGACGGATTTCCCTGACAGTGCCCCCCTCCTAGGGGCGGACTCCGGACGCCCAGACTAGACATCAACTCAGGATGTTCCTGGTGAAAGACTCTAATTAGGCGGGGAGCATGTAGGTTCCTAGATGGTTCCCAAGAGTTGTCCTCCGGGGGATACCCCTTCCATTTGATTAAATACTGTAGCTGCCTTCCTCTTTTCCTGCAGCCCAGGATAGATTCCACCACGTACTCGTTTTCACCATCAACCTCCACAGGTGGAGGAGGTGGCACATCCCTTCCCGGGAAGGAGCTGGAGACTACCGGTTTCAACAGAGACGTGTGGAAGACCGGGTGTATCCTGTAGGAGTCGGGCAGTGCCAATTCAAAGGCCACAGGGTTGATTACTCGCTTGATTTTGAAAGGGCCTATAAATCTTGGTCCCAATTTCCGTGAAGGGATCGGCAGTTTGAGGTTGGTGGCGGAGAGCCATACTTCCTCCCCAACTTTGAAGACTGGATTTTCCTTCCTACCCTTGTCATAGTATCTCTTGTAAGACTCCTGGGCGTTTTGCATCATTTCCTGGAGTCTCAGAAAATTAGATTGAACAAAGGCTATCCGATCTTGAACAGCAGGAACAGAGCTCTCCGAAATGTCATCAGGGAGGAAGGAAGGATGGAAGCCAAAGTTGGCCCAAAAAGGAGTTTGACTGGTGGCTGAATGCACCGAGTTATTATATGCAAATTCAGCGTAGGATAATAGGGAGGACCAATCATCTTGTGAGGCTGAGCAAAAACAACGGAGATATTGTTCTAGGGTTTGATTGGTTCTCTCTGTCTGTCCGTTGCTCTGGGGGTGATATGCCGATGATAGGCAAATTTTGATTTCTAAAGATTTGCAAAGTTCCTTCCAGAATTTCGCCGTGAATTGAACGCCTCTGTCAGAGGTGATGCTTTTAGGCACTCCATGGAGCCTGATTATCTCCTGAAAGAAGGCTTTGGCTGTATCTGCAGCAGAGGGAGTACCAATCATGGGCACGAAGTGTGCCATTTTGGAGAGGCGGTCAATTACGACCAGAATCGTGGTAAAACCTCCAGAGGGCGGTAGATCTACAATGAAGTCCATGGACACATCTGCCCACGGACGTTCAGGGATAGGCAAAGGTTTGAGTAGTCCCCAACTCTTGGTTTTGGGTCCCTTATACCGTTGGCAACGGGTACAGGAGGCAACATAGGACTTGCAATCTTGTCTCCAACCAGGCCACCAGAAGGAGCGAGAGATTAGTTCCATGGTCTTTTTGGTTCCAAAGTGACCAGCTAGTTTGTGGTCGTGAAAAGTTTTCAGAGTCAGTTGCCTTGTTTCCAGAGGGACGAAGACTTTACCTTGGGACCAGAACAAGTCATTACGCTTCTCCAAGGAAGAGGTTACTTGGTCAGGACAATGCTTAGAGGCGGCTCTTATGGAGGTTAGTAGATCAGCCTGTGGGATGAGCAGAAAGTTTTGTGCTGATAGGATGGTACTTGGTTCCTCTGCTTGAGGGGTCTCGGGAAACATCCTAGAGAGGGCATCCGCCTTCACGTTCTTGGAACCGGGCCTATAAGAGATATGAAAGTTAAATCTAGTGAAGAAGAGGGCCCATCGGGCTTGTCTGGGTCGAAGACGTTTTGCTGTTCTCAGATATTCTAGATTCTTATGATCCGTGAATATCATGACGGGGTGAGGAGCTCCCTCCAGAAGGTATCGCCATTCTTCCAGGGCGAATTTGATAGCTAATAGTTCCCGGTCACCGACGTCATAATTACGTTCCGGAGAAGTTAGTTTACGAGAAGCAAAGGCTACGGGATGAAGAAGGGATTTGGGGCCCTGCCTTTGAGAGAGGATGGCCCCAGTGGCTGACTCTGAAGCATCTACTTCCAGCGTAAACGGCAGTAGCGGATCTGGATGCTTCAATACAGGTGCCGATGTGAATGCATTTTTTAGTTTATCGAAGGCATCTTGAGCTTCCGGTGACCAGTGAAAGCGGTAGCCCTGGCGTGTCAGTTGGGTTATAGGTGCCACAATAGAGGAGAACCCCACAATGAACCTCCTGTAGAAATTGGCGAAACCTATAAATCGTTGTACCCCTTTCTTGTCTGTTGGGGCTGGCCATTCCTGGATAGCTTTGACTTTCTGCGGGTCCATTGCGACCCCATTGGTAGAAATAATAAATCCCAAAAATTGCACCGTGGTTTTCTCAAAGTCACATTTCTCGGCCTTGAGGTAAAGTCTATGTTCTCGGAGAATAGTGAGGACCTTGATGACATGGATTCGGTGCAGTTCAAGGGAGGACGAAAAAATAAGAATATCGTCTAAGTAGACTACTAGGAAATCGTCCAGGTGTTCACGGAAAATGTCGTTGACCAGGTGCTGGAAAGTAGCTGGGGCGTTGCAAAGCCCGAATGGCATGACCAAGTATTCGAAATGACCGAATCTAGATCTAAAAGCCGTCTTCCATTCGTCTCCAGCCCTGATCCGGATGAGGTTGTAGGCCCCTCGAAGGTCCAGTTTAGAGAAGATCCGAGCTGATCGGAATCGTTGGAACAACTCTGGGATGAGAGGAAGCGGGTATCTATTTTTAATAGTAATTTTATTTAATTCCCTATAGTCGATGCAGGGCCTCAGAGTCCCGTCTTTTTTTTCAACGAAAAAGATTCCGGCACCGGCTGGGGAAGAAGAGGGTCGAATGAATTTCTTTTCCAGATTTTCCTCAATGTAAGACTTGAGGGTCTTCAACTCAGATTCGGACAAGGGGAAGATGCGGCCGAATGGAATTTTGGAGCCAGGCAGAAGGTCGATGGGACAATCGTAGGGACGATGTGGAGGTAGGCGGTCGGCCTGCTGTTTGTCGAAGACGTCCTGGAATCCTAAGTATGCTGATGGAACATGTGGTAGGTTATCCGGTTGAGGGGTTAAAGTAGCACAGGCAGTTGGAAGTGCGGAAAGACAGTGTTGCGAACAATATGAAGAAGTGAAGTTAACTTCCCTCTTGGCCCAGTTTATATGAGGCTCATGTGCTTGTAACCAGGGAAGGCCCAGGATGATGGGGAACATGGGAGATGAGATGAGGTCAAATCGAAGGTATTCTTGGTGGCCTGAATCCGTGATAGCAAGGACGGGTCTTGTTTCTTGCGTAATTACCCCTGAACGAGGCAGGGATCCATCCGCCAGACGAACCTGAAGATAACGGTCCTTGGTTTGCAGAGGAAAGTGAAGTTGGGAAGCAAGTGAAGAGTCCAGAAAGCAGCTGCAGGCTCCTGAATCAATAATCGCCGGTAGGCGGGTTGCTCCTGTTGGTAGCTGTAGAGAAATAGAAAGAACAACATAAGTCTGTGGTAAGCCAGAAACTGGGTAGTTCAAAGTGTCTTTGAGGGTACACTTACTAGGTCTCACTGGGCAACTCCGAAGGAAATGGCCAGTACCCCCGCAGTAAAGACACAGATTGGCCTGACGCCTGCGCTGCTTTTCCTCAGGAGAAAGGGGAGGACGAACTAGACCAAGCTGCATGGGTTCAGGCTCGGGGGGAGAAGATGCTGTAGGAACTTGGATGGGTGGATAGGCAGAAGCTGATCGGGGCAAAGTCCAGTTTGGACGGGTAGTCTGGAAACGCTCAGAACGCCGCTCCCGGAGGCGTCTGTCAAGCTGAGTGACAGACTGGATCAGATCTTCCAGAGTAGTTGGAACACCAATCCTGGCCAGCTCGTCCTTAAGAGCCTCAGACAGTCCTTGGCGATATTGGTATTTAAGGGCCGTCTCATTCCAGCCAGTGTCAGCTGACCATTTCCGGAATTCTGCCGTGTAGTCCTCCACCGGCCTTCTCCCCTGGGTTAAACTGTGGAGAACAGACTCAGCTGTAGCTGATCTCTGAGGATCGTCATACAGCTGCGCCATACTCTCGAAGAAGGTGTCCACGGAATCTAGTATGGGGCTGCTTTGCTCCATCAGGCCATGGGCCCAGGCCTGAGGTTCGTCGGTTAGAAGGGAGATGACGAACCCCACCTTTACCACTTCTGACGAGAAAGTCCTGGGTTGAAGGGCGAAATAGAGAGAACATGCGTTTTTGAAAGCCCGATATTTCTTACGGACGCCAGAAAATCGCTCAGGCAGGGGGACCCTGGGTTCAGGGGTAGCCATTACTACGGTGGGATTTGCCTGATTTTGAGACGTGGAGGCAACATTGGCAATGGTAGCAGCTGGTGATGCTGGTCCTGTAGCTCCAGTAAGTAGCTGAAAGCGGCCATCCATTTGGACATAACCTTCTTGTAATTTCTGAACCGCGTCTGTAAGTGCGGTGACTTGCTGACATAGGGTCTCGAACGGTGAACGCGCCCTGTCGGCCTCAGACATCTGGCTGGTTTGTACTGTAAGGGTATGTACTTACCGAGGCCGAGATGCCGAGAGTGGTTCACCTTTGCGACTTGACGCACTCCACCCCCTGGAGTTGAGACAGGGAGTGGATGGCGAGAAACGGCACCGGCTACCGGCAGGTGGTGGGTATTTGTAGACGGTCCGGCAGAGCTGAGTAGACTGAAGAACAGGCTTCAAGCAGGAACTAGCCGGATTGGTAAAGTTCAAACAGCAGGAGATAATGGAAGATCGGTGCAGGTTGAGTCCGGGTTGTAATGGCTAGGTAACGGTCCCGGCTGGGGGTCAAACACAGTAAAAGGTAACAAGTCCAGAGAGTACCGGGAACCCGGCAGGGGTTCAAGGGAAACGCGGAAGTCCAAAAGGTACAGGCCAGAGGTCAAGGATTGGAGACGGGCAGCAGATCCGAGTCACAGGCCGAGGGTCAAACACAGGAGAAGGCAGAAGTCCGTATCACAAGCCGAGGGTCAGGTCCAGGAGAGAGATCAGAGGAGTCAAGCCAGTCCGGGTCACAAGGAGATTTTCAGGATAGTTTTCCAGAGTCTTGGGAATACAGGAAAGCTGACAAACCAGCAACTTGTCAGTGCAACTGGGTCTCTTTAAATAGGCCCGCCTGGATTCCTATTGGTGCGCCGCCGCGCATGCGCGCACGCCGCTGTGTCGGCGCGCGCACCCGAGAACGTAGAAGCGCCGTCCCGCGCACGCGCATGCGCGGAAGCATCATTCCGCCGCGCGTGCGCATTGGGCGCTGATTGGCGCTGTTGGACGGATTTCCCTGACACCATCGGTTTGGGGGTGATACACAGATGTACGTAATTGCGTCACTTTGAATAATTTACACAGCTCCTTCATAACCCGGGACATAAAGGGTGTACCTTGGTCCGTAAGCAGTTCTTTACAAATACCCACCCGGCTAAACACAAGAGATAGCTCTTTGGCTATGGTTTTGGCCGAGGTATTTCGGAGAGGGATCGCTTCTGGATAACGGGTGGCATAGTCCATTATAACTAATATGTACTGGTGCCCCCTAGCGGACTTGATTATAGGACCTACCAAATCCATTGCGATTCTCTCAAACGGGACCTCAATGATGGGTAGAGGGACCAGCGGGCTACGGAAATGTGGCATCGGGGCCGACCTCTGACACACAGGGCAGGAGGAACAATAATTTTCTATGTCCTTCATCACCCCAGGCCAATAGAATCTCTGTAATACCCTCTCTCGGGTTTTCTCTGTCCCCAGATGACCTCCAAGAATGTGCCCATGGGCCAACTCCAACACCAACTTCCTGTAAGGTTTGGGCACCACAAGCTGCTCAACGGTTTCTTCTGCCCTTTTTGCCACCCGATACAGTAGGTCCTTCTCTACGCTGAAGTATGGGTAAGTGCAGGTATTATCTGGGTTCACTAACTCGCCATCTATTTCCACTACGTTTTCCCGTGCCTTTATTAGGGCGGGGTCTTTTAACTGTTCTGTGGCAAAATTTTCCCTGTGAACCTCCAGATCAGAAAACTCCACAGACGGTAGGTTTTCGTCTGAGGAGGTGGGCTCCTCTCCAGTTTCTTGAGTCTCCCCTGCCAATACTGACAAGGGAAATTCTGGAGAGTCCTCACCACTCTCAGAGGAGTTCTGGCTATCACATTCCTGGTACATAGGGGCACCAGTGGGGGGCTCAGGATCATCCCACAGTTCCCAGAACTTCGGAAAATCCCTTCCCACAATGGCATCATGCGGTAATTGAGATACTAACCCCACTGGATGAGAGAGGGTACCTTTGGGGGTCTCGAAACACACTGTAGTCACTGGATACTCTCGGGTGTCCCCATGCACACAAATAACAGCTACCTTGCTATTCCCAGAGACCTCTGTTTTAACTAATTCAGCCTTTATCAGGGTCACAAGGCTACCTGAATCCAGTAATACCACAACATTTCTACCATTAATACACATTTTGCATAAATGTTTCTCAGTTCCCCGAATGGCAGTGCATGCGACTGTCGCACACAGCGACTGACGTCTGTCCATCAGAAAGTCACATTGCATGGGTTCCTCCACAACCGGGCAATTTGCTGCAATATGTCCCGCTTGCCGGCAGCGGTAGCAAACAACCCTTTTGGCTGCCTCTTGAGCCCCTGACTTCCCAGGCTGTTCTCGCCAAACTTTGGGTAGAGCTCCCACCCTCTCACTCTCTCCACCCTCACCCCTTGGAATCCTCTTATCCGCCCCTGGGGATGGTCTGGTCTTAGGGTGGAAAGTCCGAGAGTCTCTGGAAGAGGCCGTCAGGTTCTCTGTAGCCAAGTATTTCTCTACACGATCCACAAGACCACCGGCCGTCTCTGGGTCTCCATGGCTTACCCACTTTTGGATGGCAGTAGGAAGAGCTCTCAAAAACCGATCCATTACAACACGTTCCACAATCTCTGGTGCGGACAAAGTCTCTGGCTGTAGCCACTTCCTGCTCAGGTGAATGAGATCATACATTTGAGACCTGGGGGGTTTTCCAAGCTGGAAAGTCCAGTTATGCACACGCTGAGCCCGGACAGCCAGGGTGACACCCAGCCTTGCCAATATTTCAGCTTTTAGCCTCACATAGTCTTTTGCTTGGTCAGGCTCTAGGTCATAGTAAGCCTTCTGCGATTCACCAGTTAACAGAGGAGCCACCAGTCCAGCCCACTGCTCCTCAGGCCACTTTTCTCTTTCAGCAGTCCTTTCAAATGTGGTCAAAAATACCTCTGGATCATCCTCTCCAGTCATTTTTGTCAATAAACGACTCACCCCAAAGGACGCGGTATTAGTGGGACGGCTTTCCTCACTGGTCTGCGGACGTTGCTGCATTACTGCTTCCATTTGTTGTAGTCTCTGCTCTTGCTTCTGTAACAGGTCTATGAAGCGGGCCTCAGATTGCTGCTGGGCTTGTTGATGAGCTTGCTGCTGGGCTGCAAGGCTCCTTTGCAAACCTGCATTTGTCTGCTGTTGATTGGCATTTGCTAGAGCCAGCTGTTTCAGTATCTCCTCCATGCTGGCTTAAAAAAAACTGCCACTGGTTCTCCACCAACTGTGAGGGGGTTAACTCGGTAGCGGGTGTGTGTGACCCCCTGGTTGGGCTCCCCACACAAAAACAGGGCCAGCAGACGGAGGTTGTGGTTTTCAAAATCAAAAGGTGCGGTTTATTTCTCTATGTACAGTGACAAAAACACAGCAAAGCCAAAAAGAAACATAAACAAAATAAATCCTGGTCAGTTTGACCTCTGACTAAACATGCAGGTTTCCTAAACTAACAACTGGGATCAGCCTGGTGCTGTCCTAGTCCCTAAGTCCCTGGTTTAGTAAAAGTCCAAACAAATAGCCACACAGGCTTTGCCTCACCGCACAGGGGTTCACTCTCCCTAGACAGTCCACACAGGTCTGGGTCCAGGCATGAGCTAACATCTAATGAAGCTGGGAGTTCTTATAGAGGCCTAAATGAGCTGACAAGCTTCAGCTGGTCTCATCAACTCCCTGCCTGCACGACGCCCAGCCCTCTCCCTAGAGGTATGAGTCATCCATGAGCCTACTAGCCTCAGCTGGGCTTATACAACTCTCCACCCTAGTTGTATAAGTCAGCATAAAGCCTGAATCTGGGAGAAATATATCTACCCCCCTGGATGCAACCAGGTGACTTTACCTTCCTGCTGTCACAATATATATATATATATATATATATATATGTAGCGCCCTCCACTCTCTCTCTCTTGTTTATCGGTTATTTTATGGCTACAGTCTAGGGGTGCCTTGGAGGAGAGAGTGCGGGGTCACCACGCCAAGCTTTCACCGCAGATGTTTGTGTGGTGTGAGCAAAGTTTCTTTACCTTCGGGTCGGTGTTCTGCATTTGGAGCCTCCGCTTCTTCTGTGGAACAGTGTCTGCCAGTAAATGAGCCCCACACCAATAAAAGTCCAACGCTCCTTTATTTTTCCAATGTCAGGATGAAACACAATCAGTTGGACTCCCTCAACAGACAGGGGGTGTGGATACGAGTAGGCCCAGGCACAATGAACTCTCCTATTCCTTTTAGCGTGCGAATAGGCTTGGCGCACGGTCTCTGCCACCGACCGTGAATTGGTAGCTGCCACCTACCGGGTGAACTGTTACAGCCCCTGCCACAGGCCTGAAAGTAACGGTCTTTAAATGCGACCTTTGCAAAATGTCTCTGCACAGACTTTAGCACATGAACCACCTTCCGTGTGAATAAGCCCCTATTTGGTGAAGGCATCCCTCCAGACGGTCTCCGGAGGCCCTGTCCCGGCACTGGCAATCTGCTGCGGTCCATTGCGTCTTAGATTCAGGTACCCAGTCCGTCGGGCACCTTAGGATGATCCCTCCCGGGCGGGACTCAGTGGAAGTAGCTGGGCCCCGGGCTTGAAAAAAAGTACCTCACCCCAGACTAAGGGTGTCTGGGGTGGCTCCCGAACTCCCGGTGTCCAGGCCTAGGCCACCTGGACACCGCCCACGGACAGCAGCCCTCAGGCCAAAGGTGCCTGGGACTCGAAGACCCTCGTGGCGAAGATGTCCGCCCCCCTTATACCCTCTCCCAGCAAGCACAGCGGGTTCCCAGCCCCGCTGTACAGGTGCTGCGAGAGGCCACAAAGGGTACGGCTCTGCAGTGATGGTTCAACCCCAGCCCACAGGGACAGCGCCACCTGCTGGCCGCAGGGAACTATACATCACTGGTGTCTCTGCCAGTTTCAAACATGATAGAAAAGTATATACTCGCTACACTCTCCCCCTGGTTGTTTGACACTGGTCCCCAGTGTCTGGAATAAACTATGCCCTCAAGGGGTGACACAGTCCAGTCCAGAAACCAACTGAAAATTTCAAAAACACAAAATTTAAAAAAAAACTAACTAGAGCAGTTGTGCCTGAGCCTTACATGAAAGGGGAGGGAAGGGAAACGTAACATATAACAGTAAAACATCTCAAAAGTCACATCATTGACATTTTCCCCCCGCCCACATCACTGACTAAGACCCGCCCCATTCTCAGCGGTCTTGATGGGATGTTCTCCTGTAGAGGGGAAAAGAAATGTTAAGCACACAAATTCCTGACACATATGTTCGTGTGAGAACGAAAGAACCTCTCCGTAGAGAAACCTTTTCCTTCAAAAAGTGTATGTGTGAAAAGTGAATGCCGATGCACGACACTGCCATCTGGTGACAGCGTCACGGTAACTGTACTTGTGGAAACCTCTTCTTCTTTGGCCCTATCTAACCCAGAGTCCATGATTACTTGTTGGAGAATGAAGAACTACAACAGGAACAGTCCTTCAATTCCTCCGAAGAGCACAAACACCCATTAGCTTGGGTACAGTCACTAAGTTCTCCCGGGAAACAAACAACAAACAGCAGACCCGGAGAGTTCAGCAACAATAAATGGCAAGAACGGAGTCTTTTATCTCCTACAGATAGAAACGAGGGTGCGGCAGGACAAGTGGTTTCAAATGCTGGTCCATGGTTTCTAGATGGTATTCAACATCTTCCCCTTCCTTGCATCGAATCAGCACCTTGTCCGCGTGGATATGCCGCCCCAGCATCCATTCTGCCTTGCAGTCTTTGAAACGCTGAGATGCCTTGAGAGAACACGCGAGGTACCTACGGGCGTGTGGGACCTGAATGTGGGTCCATACAAACTCATTGTACCAGCGCTCCCGGCAAACTTCCACCTCATACAACAACTCTTTAGACAAGTATGGGTACTCCCATCCGTACTCGGCAGCAACCTTCTGGCAAAATAGGCGTTGTAGTCTCGCCAGTGGAGGCATGGTGGCTTTGTCCCCTTACCTGGCAAAACTATAGCATCCGGGTGATGAGGTGCTTTGGTCACCTCTGTTCTTGGCAAAGGCGCCCGCAGTGACAGTCTCTTATCCCCGGCATTAGGTGCAGGTGGCACCAGGAATGTGAAGGTAGGCTGGGAACGGGATCCCTCCTCAGGCGCTGGTGCCTCCACCCGGGGTGTACTATCCCCTGTAGACATCGGTGGATCCCTAGTTCTGCGGGACGAGGAGAGAGACATCTTGTCCCAACCCTTGTTGGCAAAGAGTTAATCTATGGCAACATCGTCTCCCAGATCGGAGAGCGACTCCAGGTCAGAGGTGTCACACTCCTCCGCGGGTATGTAGCCTGTAGTGGAAACTGAACTGCCACCTCCCGTGGACACACAGGGCCGTGACTCCCCGACACCTCCGCCCTCACACCAAGTCCCTCCGCCCGGCTTACCTTGGCCTTTAGTTGAGAAGGGATGTCTGGGACTCTTCCTACCGGATCCATCCGGGCCAGGTGTAGGCGGGCAGGATGGTCCACTGCAACCGCTGGATGGGGATACCATTCCGGTCTTCCTCTTTGGCGGTGGATGCTGGGGGCCAGTGGTGACCGAGTCAGCATCCTCGGATTTCTCCCGTACTTCTGTGATGGCGACCTCCCCCACGGTCGCTGCAGTGCGCACAGGGATGACTGTCAAAGCGGTGATTCCTCCTACTTGAGTGGTGCTGCCTGTAGTGCGGTTGAGGTGGATGGTTCTTGGCTTTTCAATAACTGGGTCCACCTCAAATAAGAACTCCCCGCAGGCCTCGCATCGCCCGAATGGCTTTAGCTGACACAACCAGTCCCGAACAGCCGGGACAAATCAAACCCAGGGCCTCAATGTCCATGCACAAGTACAGGGCGAATCGTCCCCGGGGCTTTAGCCAGATCCCCGTATCGGTCACTGGAGCAGCAGTAGTCAAGGTCGTGGTAGAAGGGTGAAATGGAATCCCCGATGCATTTCCGAACATAGTGACTTGCTGCTGATCCATGGCGCACTGCAAGGTTGGCGCCAAAGTCCCCACGTGCAGTCCTTCACACGGCTGGACTCCTCCCCTCTTGCACTCCAGTTCGCGGGCTTTCTCCTTCCCTGGGTCACGCCCACAAACTGAGCAGGCAGGGTGTGCCTTATGGCGCAGTGCAATAGAAGCCCCCACGTGTACTACTTCACACGGTTGGACTCCCCCCTCTTCTCGCTCCTCTGCGTAGTCCTTTACCTTCTTAGGGTCATGCCCACGACTTCGAGCAGGGTTGCACTTTGGCCAATAATATGGCCGACCTACTCGGAACTCCTCCGGGCAGACACGTTCAAACTCCGTCCATTCTAGCTCCATAGTAGCCCGAACACTATGCCGGACCCGGAGCCCCCACGTGTAGCGCCCTCCACTCTCTCTCTCTTGTTTATCGGTTATTTTTGGCTGCAGTCTAGGGGTACCTTGGAGGAGAGAGTGCGGGGTCACCACGCCAAGCTTTCACCGCAGATGTTTGTGTGGTGTGAGCAAAGTTTCTTTACCTTCGGGTCGGTGTTCTGCATTCGGAGCCTCCGCTTCTTCTGTGGAACAGTGTCTGCCAGTAAATGAGCCCCACACCAATAAAAGTCCAACACTCCTTTATTTTTCCAATGTCAGGATGAAACACAATCAGTTGGACTCCCTCAACAGACAGACAGGGGGTGTGGATACGAGTAGGCCCAGGCACAATGAACTCTCCTATTCCTTTTAGTGTGCGAATAGGCTTGGCGCAGGTCTCTGCCACTGACCATGAATTGGTAGCTGCCACCTACTGGGTGAACTGTTACATCCCCTGCCACAGGCCTGAAAGTAACGGTCTCTAAATGCGACCTTTGTGAAATGTCTCTGCACAGAGTTTAGCACATGAACCACCTTCCGTGTGAATAAGCCCCTATTTGGTGAAGGCATCCCTCCAGACGGTCTCCGGAGGCCCTGTCCCGGCACTGGCAATCTGCTGCACCAGATCTATGGGAAGGTCACCTGCGCGGTCCATTGCGTCTTAGATTCAGGTACCCAGTCCGTCAAACAAAGTACCTCACCCCAGACTAAGGGTGTCTGGGGTGGCTCCCGAACTCCCGGTGTCCAGGCCTAGGCCACCTGGACACCGCCCACGGACAGCAGCCTTCAGGCCAAAGGTGCCTGGGACTCGAAGACCCTCGTGGCGAAGATGTCCGCCCCCCTTATACCCTCTCCCAGCAAGCACAGCGGGTTCCCCGCCCCGCTGTACAGGTGCTGCGAGAGGCCACAAAGGGTACGGCTCTGCAGTGATGGTTCAACCCCAGCCCACAGGGACAGCACCACCTGCTGGGCCGCGGGGAACTATACATCACTGGTGTCTCTGCCAGTTTCAAACATGATAGAAAAGTATATACCCACTACATATATATATATATATATATATATATATATATATATATATATATATATATATATATATATACATATACATATATATATACATACGTATAAATAAATAAATATGCACTTTTGTTGCTGACAAGCCAGTGTTCATATCGATTTGAATTGTGTGTGTGTGTGTGTGTGTGTGTGTGTATATGTGTATATATATATATATATATATATATATATATATATTGTGTAAAAATAAATATATATGTATTACATATACAATTCAAAAGCTTATGAACCCTGGCTTGTCAGCAAAAAAGTGTGTATTTTTAAATATATATATATATATATATACACACACACATACACACTTTTTAGCTGACAGTGACAAGCCAGGGTAGGGTGCATCAGTGACAAGCCAGGTTTTTTGGTCCATCATTTGCCCACTGCCTGCCCTGTTCAGTGCTGTCTCACTCAGTGGCGTCACTAGGGTTGGTGTCACCTGGTGCGGCAAAACATGGTGTCACCCCCGACACCACGCTGTATGTTATATATATATACACTGGTCTGTATATAATGTACAGTATAGTGCCAGGGTACAGTCTGTACATTATATGTACACCATACGGTACATTATATACACTGGTCTGTATATAACAAGAGAGATACGGGAGAGAGAGAGAAGGGGGGGGAAAGAGTTGGCAGAGGGAAAGGGAGGCAAAGATAGAGAAAGTGGGGTGAGAAAAAAATGGGGGGGGGAGAAAGAGAGAGAGAGAGAGGGGGAGAAAGGGAGAGAGAGGGGGAGAGGGGGAGAGAGAGAGAGAGGGGGGAGAGGGGGAGAGAGAGAGGGAGAAAGGGGGGAGAGGGGGAGAGAGGGAGAGAGGGGGGGAGAACGAGAGAGAGGGGGAGAACGAGAGAGAGAGAGAGGGGAGAACAAGAGAGAGGGGGGAGAACGAGAGAGAGAGAGGAGAACAAGAGAGAGGGGGGGAGAACGAGAGAGAGGGGGGGAGAACGAGAGAGAGAGGGGGAGAACGAGAGAGAGAGGGGGAGAACGAGAGAGAGGGGGAGAACGAGAGAGAGAGAGTAGGGGGAGAATGAGAGATAGAGAGAGGGGGAGAACGAGAGAGAGAGGGAGAACAAGAGAGAGAGAGGGGGAGAACGAGAGGGAGAGGGGGAGAATGAGAGAGAGGGGGAGAACGAGAGAGAGAGAGAGGGGGAGAACGAGAGAGAGAGGGGGGAAACGAGAGAGAGAGAGAGAGAGGGGGGAGAACGAGAGAGAGGGGGGGGAGAACGAGAGAGAGAGGGGGGAAACGAGAGAGAGAGGGGGGAAACGAGAGAGAGGGGGGAGAACGAGAGAGAGGGGGGGGAACGAGAGAGAGGGGGGGAGAACGAGAGAGAGGGGGGAGAATGAGAGAGAGAGGGGGAGAACGAGAGAGAGAGGGGGGACAAGAGAGAGAGGGGGGAACGAGAGAGAGGGGGGAGAACAAGAGAGAGGGGGGGAGAACGAGAGAGAGGGGGGGGAGAACGAGAGAGAGAGGGGGGAGAACGAGAGAGAGGGGGGAGAACGAGAGAGGGGGCAGAACGAGAGAACGAGAGAGAGAGAGGGAGAACGAGAGAGAGGAAGGAGAAAGAGAGAGAGAGAGAGTGGGGGGTAGAGGAGGAAGTGAGAAGGGGAGAGAGAATGGAGAGATGGAGGCAGGAGGGGGGGGCAGTGCAAAAGGTGGCGGGGGGAGACAAGGGTTTTGTTCTGTGTGCAAAAGTTTCACTTACCAATTATGCCTCCCTCCTCTCAGGATGGTTCCCCTTTAGGTGGCTGATTCAGCGATAGCAGCCATTGTTTCATATCTCCCGCCCAGCTTCTCACAAAACCCCAATCACAGCTCATTGCAGGCAGGGGGTTGGACTGTGGGCGGGGTTGGCCATTAAAGGGATTCTAGTGGTACCCGGGTAAAGTTTACTACATATCCAACATTTGTCATATCCTGATTTTCTAGCATAAGCATATTTAAACTTTAACAATAACATTTTGTCGGTAAAACTTTCACGATTTCTCTTTTCACTCTAGCATGCCTTCCAGTGTGGCTACAGTTAGTTCCTTTTCCACAGATGTCTTTTATGACACCTAAATCTTCTGGGTGTTATATAGAGTTAGTTATGATCCAAGTTGGGGGAAACACTGAAAGTGTGGTCACCCCCAGGAGTGTCCAAAGTTTCTCAGAATCCTGAGCAATAAACAAAGTCATTTTGCTGTATTCGCTTTTCGAGGATTTACAACACCTGCTTCACCTCCTTGGTCCGGAACTGAAGCTTTATTTGCATCTTTGTCTTGCTTCGCACAATCCACCTTGACCTTTTTTACTCGACTGCTTTGGATCCAGGCTTGGAAATTCTCCACCAGGATGGCTGTCCGGGTCACCGTGACTACTGTGGTAGGAGGTCCAAAGGGATATTCTTGCTCTTTGGTCCTACTCCTACTTCGTCCTCTACCCGAAAGGGATGTGTGGGTTTCTGTGAAGAAAAAGAAGAGATGTGCGAGCAACATTTCTTTTAACTTGGTCTAAAGTTCTTTATGACTTTTTCCCTCCCTTATCTGATCAAGATCTCCTGCTTCTAAGATAAGGGGTGTTCTAGCCCAAGGGGTGAGAAAGGGTCTACCCATAAGAATCTCGAATGGAGAGTACCCTGTGGTTTTACCGGGGGTCATTCTGATCTCGGCAAGAACCAATGGTAACATTTTAATCACATTTATGGAAATTTTCCCCTGTGGCTTTCCTAAGTTTATCTTTGATGGTTCTACTCATTCTTTCCACTGTATTTTAAGTGCTCTCACTAGCTCCTGACAGAGTTTTGATGTAAAGGCTGGGCCATTGTCTGAATTGATTTGCAATGGACATCCCCACCCAGTGGCGGTGCGTCCATAGAGGGCGCCGGAGCGCCGCCCCCTCTCGCTCCCGCACCGCCACTGAAAGACAATACACAGATTCATGCATTGCATGAATCTGTGTATTGTCACCGCTGCCGCGCTGCCCACTATTCATATGGCCGGCCTCCTGGTGAGCGCCGGCCATATGAATTAGAGCGGTGGCCGGCGGTGGGTGTGGCTTGGAAGTGTCTATCCGAGCCAGCGGCTCTGATAGGCTGTCCGAATACAGCTCTCACGCTGTATTCGGCTTCCAAAAACTCCTCCCAGGTACGCACGGGGGTGCGTTCCTTGGAGAAGACTGTGGAGGTTTCAGCCAATCAGGTTCACCGGATCTGGTTACCGGTGACCTGATTGGCCGAAGCGACATTGAGGGCGGGAGAAGACATCGAGGACGGCGCGGACCGAGGAAGGTAAGTGCAGGGCTGGGGGGGGAACAGGCTGCATTTGGGGGGGAACTGGCTGAATATGGGGAACAAACTGGCTGAATATGGGGGGAACTGGCTGTATTATGGGGGACAAACTGGCTGCATTTGGGGGGAACTGGTTGTATATGGGGGCACACTGGCTGTATATGGGGGCACACTGGCTGCATTTGGGGGGAACTGGCTGAATATGGGGGCACACTGGCTGCATTTGGGGGGAACTGGCTGAATATGGGGGCACACTGGCTGTATATGGGGGCACACTGGCTGCATTTGGGAGGAACTGGCTGTATATGGGGGACAAACTGGCTGCATTTGGGGGGAGCTGGCTGTATATGGGGGACAAACTGGCTGAATATGGGGGGAACTGGCTGTATATGGGGGACAAACTGGCTGCATTTGGGGGGAACTGGCTGTATATGGGGGACAAACTGGCTGAATATGGGGGCACACTGGCTGTATATGGGGGCACACTGGCTATATATATGGGGACAAACTGGCTGTATATGGGGGCACACTGGCTATATATATATGGGGGCACACTGGCTGTATATGGGGACACACTGGCTGTATATGGGGACACACTGGCTGTATATGGGGACACACTGGCTGTATATGGGGACACACTGGCTGTATATGGGGGCACACTGGCTGTATATGGGGGCACACTGGCTATAAATGGGGACAAACTGGCTGTATATGGGGACACACTGGCTGTATATGGGGGCACACTGGCTGTATATGGGGGCACACTGGCTGTATATGGGGACACACTGGCTGTATATGGGGACACACTGGCTGTATATGGGGGCACACTGGCTATATATGGGGACAAACTGGCTATATATGGGGACAAACTGGTTGTATATGGGGGGCACACTGGCTGTATATATGGGGGCACACTGGTTATATATATATATATGGGGACAAACTGGCTGTATATGGAAACAAACTGGCTGTATTTGAGGGGGCAAACTGGTGGCGTTTGGGCACAGTGGCTGCGTTTAATGGGCACAGTGGCGGCAATTAATTTTTTTTTTTTTCAGTTTGTTTGCGCTCCCCCAAAAATTTTGAGCACCAGCCGCCACTGTCCCCACCTAGGAATGATTTCCTGCGTGAGTATGCGTACCACTGTCTGCGTGTCTTCTCTCGTGGTTTTGAATGCTTCCACCCATCGTGAGAATACATCCACGATGACTAAAAGGTATTCTTGCTTTGTCCCATTCTTTGGCATGTGGGTGAAAGTTGTAGTAGGTTACGGGAGGTGTTCATGTTTCACCTTGTGTGATATGTTTGGATTATTCCTGATGCATGTGATGCACCGTGACACCTATGTTTTAACAAGCTTAGGTAGGTTTGAGATAAAGAAATCTTTTAGAAAAATTTCACATGTGTTCTGCCAACCCCTATGACCTACACCATGGTATTGGGCTATAAACAAAGATGCACTAGCTGCGGGAATGCATGGCTTCTCCTCTTTGAGGAAAAGTCAATTTATGGTCTTTTCCAAGTCATCCTTTCATCCTAAACTCGTCGGGTGATAGGGAATGTGAAACTTCCAGTCTATTTTAAGGGTTCTAACTAGATCTTGGTAAACCCTTGAAACAAAAGCAGGGCCATTATCTGAGTATGTGCTGGCTGCTCTAGCAGCTGACTCTGCAAATGCACTCTAATAACAGCAGAATCTACAAAACCCTTGTGTACATCAGGTAAAACAGTGGAAGTCATAAACGACCTGGGAGAAGTGTCCCGTTGAGCAATGTGTATACAGTCATGTTGTGGTACTACCTCACCCTGTTCTCCTATTTAATCCTAAAAAAGCATTAAAATCGGGCTGGGCCTGATGTGGGAGAGGCATATTCTGTCTCTAGTTTTGGATTTGCTCGATATCCACCCAATCTTTGAGCAGACATGTTTTGGGTGTGAATATTTTAAGTAACATTGTCACATTGCGAGTGGTGTGTAAAGTAGTAGGTCTGCCCAGGGTAAATGATGTTGCCATCCTGACTACCATCGTACAGGATGCTAATGCTCGGAGGCACGTAGGAATGCCTTGAACCTGAACTGGGACCATCTTTTGGGAAAAAAAACCTACAGGGCGCAGTTCTCCACCATGCTTTTGGCGAGGACACCTGTCATAGGCCTCGTACACACGACCGGTTTTCTCAGCAAGAAACGACAAGAAAACTGTTGGGAGAGCTTTCTTGCCGGGAAAACCATTCGTGTGTATGGTTGCTCTCTATTTTCTTGTCAGAATTCTCGTTTTTCTCATCTGGATTCTCTGTTTCTGGACGAGAAAACCGGTCGTGTGTATGCTTTTCCGAGTCTTAAAAAAAACGTGCATGCTCAGAATCAAGTATGAGACGGGAGCGCTCCTTCTGGTAAAACTATCGTTCGTAATGGACATAGCACATTTGTGACGCTGTAAATGATTGCATCATTTAAATGGTGCGCATTTAAATCTTTTTTAGAATGGTACAATAATGAAAAAGAATGAACTTGTTTTGCTGCTGATATTCACACAGAGTTCTAATTAACTTTTTGAAACATTATTTATGCTGATCTCATGTAGATTTTTAGTATTATATATAGAGCAAGATCTCCTTAATATATATATATATATTTTTTTATTTGAATACAGATCTTCATTTTAAATGATTATTTAATTTCTAGTGATCTCCATGATTAGAATTTTAATTTTGTTGTGTCAAGTTTACAAAATTAATATTATTATCTTGTATTTTTTTGACCTTAAGACCCCATTCACACAGGGGCGACTCGTCAGGCGTCTCAGCCGCCTGACAAGTCGCGTCCCGTTCTGTACTATGGAACCGTTCTAATCGGAGCGGCTGAAGTCGCTCCGACTTAGAAAAAGGTTCCTGTACTACTTCAAGACGACTTCAGGGCGGGACAAGTCGTGCCGCCCCTGTGTGAATGGGCTCTTAAGGAGATTGTTTTGTGTTATCTGTCCCTTTTATTTGATTATTTTGTAGAAATGTATCTGCCTACTCCAAAGCTAATTGTTTTATTTTTATAAAAACACATAGTCAAGTATTAACTGTAAACAAAAAATCAATTTATTATGGTATATAATTTCGAAAAATAAAGGCAGCGCTGGAGAACCTGCTGCCATTTGTGCATCCATGGGACCCCAGAGCACACATCAACCCTGTGTGGACAATAAAATTGGGACCTTGAGAAGCACATCAGTAGTGAACCCAATCTGGTCTTGGACTCCCAGAGGTCAGGAACAGCAGCAGGTGAGATACATGTCCCAAGTCTGTGGTACTACAACAGGCTGCCTTCTGTCAGACCACATTGAAGCAAGGCCATCACTTCCTGGTCTTCTTGGCAGCCTTCCCTGCAGCCTTCTCTGCAGCCTTCCTTCTGCGTGTGGCTGGAGGCTGTGCTGCTGGAGGTGTACTCGTGTCAGGAGGAGGAGAATTAGGTGGAGGAGAAGGGGGTGGAGGAGAAGAAGGAGGTGGAGGAGGAGGAGGAGGTTGAGGTTCTGAAAGCTGGGCGACCTCACATATGGCCGTGATGGGGGTAATTCTCCCCATTACCCCCTTGTTTAGTAAGTTGAGCAGCAGTGGCTCACATAGGAGGCGTTCCTTGCTCATTGATTTAAAATTTGCACCAACTAGTCCGGCATAGGCCTCTTCAGTGGTTGTTGGCTCCTGGAGGGTGGCATGTGCCTCTCTTATCAGGGCCATTGCTGCCTGGCTGGTGCTCTTCTTCCTCCTGGTCCTTCTTGTAAGGCCAATGGGAGGCACCTGCGATCTGATCCTGCTACTTGGCCCGGCCACCTCCTGTGTGCCACTGGGCCCTGCCACCTCCTGTGTGCCACTGGGCCCTGCCTCCTCCTGGCTCACAGTGGGCCCTGCCTCCTTCTGCCTGACACTTTCCAGCCTCTCATCCTGGTTGATGTCATCCTGTGTATGAAAAAGGGACATAGTTTAAGTTTTTGGTTCATCAATCACACACAATGTTCAGCTCATGACTGTTGCAAATTGAATGTAAGTACATTTAAAAGACTATCAATATGACCCCAGCAGTTTTCATTCTTCTCCCCAACTTTTTGGGCCACTACTGTCTATTGATATGTAAAACACTTTTTCCTCAAACTTTCCTTATTAACATCTTTTTTTACATTAATTTTATCACAATAAATGTTTATAAAATACTATACCTGGCTCCAGATGTCCAAATCCGGTTCTTCCAGGATAGCTGCCTCCTCTTGCTCCAGAGAAGGCTCAGGTTGGCTGCAGGGAAGTCTGGGGGGAAGACTGGACAGTGATGGCCTTGCCTCAATGTGGTCATCCAGAAAGGACATCCTGCTGTAGTACCACAAAATCGGGACATATACATCCGCTGCTGCTGCTCCTGACCTCTGAGAAGCCAGGACCTTAAAGCGCTCAGTTCTGTATGTGCCTCTCAAGCTCCCAATTTTACTGTCCACCTGTTGGATGGTTGCTGTAGGTATCCTGGTCTGCACAAATGGGAGCAGGGTCTCCAGCGCTGCTGCCCTTACCCCTCTTTTCCTATGTATGGGGTTTTTGGTCTCCCACAGAGCGGGCAGCTCCCTTACCCGATCAATAAATTCCCCAAGGAAATCTTTTTCTAAAAAAGCATTCATTTTGTCTGCAAGACAAAACACAAGAAAAAATTTGTAATTCAGTCAGTCTAAACTCAAGTAAATCTTTATCCCCATATATATCCTCAAACAATCTCTATGCAGTATAGGCCACCGATTTCACAAAGTATAAAAATCATACCTTCGGTCTTACGTTCGTCACTTTTCCTCCTCTCTTCGCACACAGAACGTAGCAATGTCACATGTGTGTTTGCTTTATATACACTACTACACTACGCATGCGTGAAACTCCGTACACGTCGCCCGCCCATGACGTTCACATTATCGACTTTTCCCCGCCCCTTCTTTTTCGGCACGCAGACGATATGGTGGAGTCACAGCAGGTGTCTGGAAAATTCATCTAATAACGACGAGACAAGCCCGGAGCGTGAAACGTCACGAGCAAAGGAGGAGATCAAGGCATCTAATATGTCCTTTCGCGGAGATGGCGGAGATGGTGGACATATTGAGAAAGTCGGATTATGATGGAAAGCATGGGCCGTATACACACCCTAATCTAAGGAAGGCCAAAATTATGAAGAAAGTAGTGAAAAGTCTGAAGAAGAATTTCGGGATACGACGATCAAAGGAGCAGCTTAGAAAAAGGTGGTCTGACCTGAAACTGAGGGAGCCAGAGCAGTTAAGGAGCATTAAGAGAATGCTAGAAAAAAGTAAGTACTTCTCCTGTGTTCCTATTATTGTGTTTCATAACTTGCATGTTTCTCCATGCGGTTGCTTTTTACTATTGGGCCTTTATAGAAAATGACATCTCGCCAAATTTAGTGGGCACAGTAATCGGTCGTTACAGACACATCTTTCACCCACTACATACAATGTTTTTAGAAGATACAGGGTTACAATAATTTAGACATGCCTCTTTTTATTACAAAAATTTTATTACATTGTTGTCTAGATGATGTGTTTGGAACTAGAATGAAATGCAAACTTTAATCAGTGTAAAGGAGAGGACACTCAGCAGCTGTTTACACATCTGCACTCTGGAGCACTATAGTGAGGGCCACCAGAAAAACCTTTTTAGGGTGCCCCACACAGGTGCTTCAGTGTATTCTTGGGGTGTCTCCACGTGTAAAACTTGTCCCAAAAATGCATTTTTTTTACAATAATGTCTTCAGCTTGTAACTCTGCCCAAACAGACACTTGTACCCCACTTCCAAGCAATGTATTATGTTACTATTTTTCCCATAAAATATCTGTGTGCTAATTATACCTTTTCTTCCATTCTCATAGGGGAGAGAAGACTGGGAGGACACCACTCCAGGGAGCACAGGAACCCCACACCACAGAGAGAACCCCAACCTCACCAAGAACCCCAACCTGAGGATGTGGAGGAAGTAGAAGTGGAGGAAGGAGAAATGGATGACGTGGTGGAAATTGTCACCACAACAGGTCAGTGTCTGTCACCACAGCTTCAGGTAAGAGATGTAGGCCTGCAGAGTTATAATACCTTTTTTTAATTTTTTTTAGGGGATGAACATGTTGTTGAGGAAGAAAGTCTTTGTTTCTCTAGTGATAGTGCCCAAAGAATCATCCAGTAAGTGATGGAGTGTAGCAGTGAACTGGACAGAATGAAGAAAAGGATGAATGTTATGGAGCAAACATTTAAGGACATCATTGATGTTTTGGGGCGAATTGAATGAAGCACAAAACCCCCTTTTTCTAGTTTTCTACATTATCTCCCAAAAAATTGCACTTTTTAAATCAAGCCAAAATTTGAAGATGCACACAGTGTGTCAACATGTGCCATCTGCCATCAGGGGATATCCATGTACGGGTTTTGTGGGTGCAACCCCTTCCTCACATCTCAAGTAGGTGAAAGGAAGAAGGGGTTGCACCCCCAAAACACGTCCATTGATCACCCATGATGGCAGATAGCACATGTTGACAATAGAGATCAGGAGGGAAATACCCCTTTTTGAAAAACACTAAAATTGTGTGCATCTTCAAATTTTGGCTTGTTCAGGGGTGACAACACCCCATATTATGAAGGGCAGATAGAGACATTTTTCCTAAAATAGAATGTCTGATATTGCCTAGAGGCTTCCAATGTTGTATTTTGTTGTATGGTAATGAGTTTTCTATTTTCTAAGCATTTAAAAAAATGGCCTGTTTATGGGCACCAAAAAAAATCTAAATCTTTTATAACACCAAATATTTTATATTTACCATGTCAAAAATCAGATTAAACCAGATTTTTTATTTTTGATGGTCAAAAAGCTTTTATGCTTTGCCTGGCATAGGAATTGCCCCCCTACCCGTGAAATACTCGACGTATTTCTGACGAACCTCACGGGCGTTTTGGGGGGGCAAGCCAGGATGGCCAGATTGAAGGCCCGGCAAAAGATTGTCCCCTGAAAGTCCAGCCTCAGGCCCAATTGAGGCCATATAATTGGGGGATTTGATGCGCAAAAAATTATGCAGCACGCAGCAACAGAACACAATATAGTTTATTTTGTACTCTGATGTCATGAAAAGGCGGAACCGGCTGGCCGATATCCCGAAGGCATTCTCCACGACTCTTCGGGCCCTGGCCAGCCGGTAGTTGAACACCCTCCTCTCCGGGGTCAGGGTCCTCTGGGGAAATGGCCTCATGAGGTGCGGTCCCAGTCCAAAGGCTTCATCAGCCAAAAAACACAAAGGGGAGTCCTTCAACATTCCCTGCATCCGGTGGCAATGCAAGGTCGTCACTCTGGAGACAAAGAGCAAACTCCATCTGGCTGAAGGCTCCCCCATCGGACATCCGGCCATTCTTCCCCACATCCACATAGAGTAATTCATACTGTGCTGACACCACCGCCATCAGCACGATGCTATGAAACCCCTTATAATTGTAGAAATAGGACCCAGACCGGGCTGGTGGCACGATGCGGACGTGCTTCCCATCTATTTCCCCTCCGCAGTTGTTGAAGTCCCACCTTGTGGCAAAATGGAATGCCACAGTCTGCCATTCCTGTGGCGTGGAAGGAAGCTGTGTAGTCAAACGAGATAAAAAAATATTAGTACTTTTGCACATAACATTGCTAGTAGATTACACAAAAATATATTCTTGGCCAACATCATTAGAACTTTTATTTTAAGGAGTATTTAAATGCTAAAACAGAAGGCACAATTATCAGATTCATCACCCCCTCTGATGGCCCATTCCAAAAAAATTGGGGGGGGGGCTAGATGAGTTTGTGAACCCCAAAAAATTATGTGAAAATATACATTTGGAAACATTTTAGGGGGTGTTTAGGGGGGAGGGTAAAGCACTACAATGGAGATGACAAAATACATTAAGTAACTAGGCTAGGTGTGTATGGGCCCAGGATAGCATGCTGGAGAGGTTAGTGAAGGGAAATATGCATGTAGGACAAAAAAGGGGCATTACAAACTTACAGCATGCATGGGGACAAAGGGGACATTCACAGCATATTACAATCATGGTAATTAGGGAAGGATGAAAGAAATACAATACATTATCATACATTATATACATAGAATGTGATGTTCAAGGAGAAAACTTACCCTCATATAGTCCTCCTGCAGGACTTGGATAATGGCAGAACAGGTGTCTGGGATTATGAGGCCCAGAGCCTGGGGGGAGATGCCTGTCGTGAACTTCAGGTCCTGCAAGCTTCTCCCAGTCGCCAGGTAGCGCAACGTGGCGATGAGCCTCTGCTCAGCAGTGATGGCTTCCCGCATAATGGTGTCCTGCCTGGTGATATAGGGGGACACCAAAGCCAACAGATGCTGAAAAACGGGGTCAGACATCCTAACAAAATTCCTGTAGTCATCAGGATTATTCTCCTGGATCTCCCGCAGCAGAGGCATATGACAGAATTGGTTCCGCTGGAGCAACCGATTCTTGGTCCATGAACTCCTCCTCACCCTGTTCATGGACTGGTCTTGGTCCAAGACAAGCAGACCAACACCAAGTGCACGCACAGCACGAACTCTACGACGAGAACGTAACATGGCTAGGAAATGGTCGTCTGATCAGAACGTACTAAACAGAACGCACTTAAGAACAGCAAGGCCTATGAAGAACGACCTGAAAATCAGAAACGAGCTGACAAGAACGCACTGTAAAACAGATACGACCTGACTACACGCCCTGAAAGACAAGATACTAACCCACAAGCACAAACTGAACCGCAGAAAACGAACTGAAAGCACGAAGACTGAAAAGCGCGAATCGTCTCTCCCCAAACCTTTACTAACACGCGGTAACACAAGATCAGCAAAAGCAGCCCAAGGGGTGGCGCCATTGGAATCGAACTTCCCCTTTATACTGCCATCGTACGTGACCGCGCTTTACAACGAGGAGATTTGGAACTGACAGTGTGCATGAAAGGAAAGCTTGACAAGAATCTTGTCAAGCTTGACAAGAATCTCGTCGAGAAAAACGACGTTTTTTTTTACGACGAGATTCTCGGTCGTGTTTTCGAGGCTTCAGGCCTCTTTCACACACACATGTCTGTTTTGACGGACTCCGCTTGCTCAGCAGGGATCACTCTATTGATCCCCGCTGAGCCGGCGGATGACAGGTCCGTCTCTTCTGACTGTGGAGAGATGGACCTGTCAGATCTCTGCTTTCTGCTATGGAGGATCGGATGAAAACAGATCTGCCTGTCCGTTTTCATCCGATCCGCCAGATGGATTGAAAATAGGGTTTCCATCCAGATTCAGCCGTTCAGAGCGGAGCAGATGTCAGCGGACATGCCACTGCTGACATCTGTCGCTCCATAGACCTGCATGGAGCGTCTATTCAGGTCCGCCCCCAAAAAACTGACAGGCGGGCCTTAGGGCTCTTTCACACCTACGGACCGTTCAGGTCCGCCTGTCAGTTTTTCAGGTGGACCTGAACATACGCTCAATGTACTCCTATGGAGCGAAAAGATGTCAGCTGTGACATGTTCGCTGACATCCGCTCCTCTCCGCTAAATCCAGATGGATGGGGGCGTGTCCAAGATTGCGCTGGGAGCGGACGTGAAGTTGCCGAGCTCCCGCTCTGAAATCCTTCCTGTCTTGATCCTAGTGTGGAACAGGCACTGACTCCTTCCCCTTCTATCGTCCTGTGCCCCGGGGAATGCGCCGGAACAGAAACGGAACCAGAGACGCCATTACGCCACCGCTGCGGACTCTCCGCCGAAGCCCAGGCCTAGTCCTCCTGCCTCGGCCTGCCACATGGAGGCACAGACTGACCTCCTGCCGGGTGGCGCAATCCAGGCCGGGTCGGCGGCCTTTGATGCCCTCATGGCGGCATTCACCATCTGCCAGTCCACCCTCACGGTGAAGATCGATCATGTGCAGGCGGAGACGCCCCTCGTTCGCAGAGACCTGGACGCATTCAGGGACCGCGTGTCGGAGGCTGAGAGGCGGGTGTCCGATCTGCACCCAGAGAGACCATCATGCAGACCTCCAGTCCTTGAAGGCCAGGGTCAAGATTCTCGAGCACAGGGCGGAGGATGACGAGAACTGAAACCGCCGCAACAACCTGCGGGTGCTGGGACTCCCGGAGGGCGTGGAGGGCTCAGATCCGGTTGCCTTCATGGAACAGATGGTTCCCACCCTGCTACCTGGGGTGCGCTTCTCCCCCCATTTCTCCATCGAGAGGGCTCATCGCATCCCGATGACCAGGGGGCCGATGGGGTCGCCACCGCGCACATTCATTTTCAAGCTCCTGCATTACCGGGACAGGGACACGGTCCTCCGGGCGGCCCGCCTTCAGGGTGAGCTGAAATTCCAGAATACCAGACTCTTGATCTTCCCGAACTATTCGGTGGACACGCAGCGTCAACGCAAGTCCTTTGATCAGGTCCGCGCCATGCTGAGACCGGGGGGTCAAATACAGCATGCTCTTCCCTGCTAAGCTGCGGGTCAAGGACGGCGAACAGGTGCAATTCTTCACCTCTCCAAGAGACGCCACGGCTTGGGCCGAATCGTTACCATGCTGAGTCTGCTGGAATCTCCTCTCTCTTTTCCTGACTGTGAGTAAGCTCTTTGGGGGGACTCTCCGGGGGAGTATGGGATCACATGCCCACCTAGAAGGGGTCCGTTTGATGCCTGCTTTCATGGCCACCCTGGCTACCATCCCTGCTGGGGGTCCACTGACTGCTATTCCCGGCCTGTTACTGCTTCTCCCGGCCTGCGGTGGATTTGGAGCTGAAGTTTAGGGTCTGGGTTCCCTCTCCCCCCTCTCTCTCCCGGAGCATGAACTTTGGACTCCTGCCCTCTTGCAATCCTGCTGGACTCGGGGGGGATGAGGGGGGTCACATCTCTGTGTTGCACTTCAGACTTATTGCCGTGCCCCCCACCCCATCACCCTGGGACCTGTGATATGGATGGATCCCCACCCCTCGCCCTCATATATTCCCCCCCACTTGCCGTACGGGTGGGGAGCCCCCCCCTCTGAGAGCTGATCTAACCCTCTGTTTGAATTTTGTTCTCTGTTGAGAGTTTATGACACTGTTCTTTAAGTACTGCGCCCCGGGGCTCCAGGGGTTCCACACAATCTCTCCTGCTATGGATACTCAGGGACTGCTGACTGTTCTACCATACAAGGGCTGGTAGCCGCTTGTTCACTGCCTTCATGTCCGGCCTAGAGGCTGGTGTTTGTTTTGGGAAGCAAACTCTCCTCCGTGTTTGGGGGGGGGGGTGGGGAGGGTTGGGTGGCCCTGTTGGCGCCCCGTTACAATTTTTTGTTATATGACAGTAGTGCTTATGTGTTTATTGATTGCATTGTTGGGGAGGCATGGCTCTTCCTTCGGCTGCAAGTCAGCTGAAGGGGACGGATCGTGGCTCTGGCTCTTTGTTGCTCCTTCTGGTATCTCTCTCACAGGTTTATATGGCTACTCTTGATGTTCTCTCCTGGAACACAATTCCTCCATTATGAGATCCTTAGTGTTTCAGTTTATCAAGAAGTACAACCCTCATGTGTGTGTGTTACAGGAGACGCATTTGGTAGGAAGCAAGACCCTTAGCCTCAAGAAACCGTGGGTGGGTCATCATTACCACTCGTATTCTAACTATGCCAGGGGTGTTAAGTGTTCTTGTACTTAAATCACTCCCTTTTAAACTCCTTGATTTAGTTCTGGACCCTGATGGTAGGTTTGTGCTTGTGCATGCTCTGATTTATAATTTGCCATGGGTTCTGGTAGGCCTATATCTGCCGCCTCCTTTTTCCCTGAAGGTCCTGGACACTCTCTCAGGCTAAGTTGGCGCAGTTCCCCTGTGACAATGTGGTCCTGATGGATGACTTTAACCTGGTCCCGGACACTGGTATGGACAGGTGCGCCTCGAAGTGTACCACCCGCCAGGTACTATTAGCTGAGTGGGCTGACACTTATGGCCTTACGGACGTGTGGCGGTGGAGACACCCAACGTCCAGGGCCTTCACCTTCCACTCGGCCACTCATAAATCCTTCTCCCGCATTGATTTGGCCTACGTGGGGGCGCCTGTCCTGCCCAGGGTCCGAGACATTGCCATTCTCCCCGGGGGATCTCGGATCACACCCCTTTGCTCCTGTCCCTGACTTTGACGACACACCCAACTGATAACTTGTGGAGACTCTCCAGGTTCTGGGTCTCGGACCCGGAGGTGGAACCGCAGTTTCATGACACGTTATGAAGCTACTGGAGGGATAACCCGGGTACGGCCGCTGAGACCACGGTGTGGGATGCCTTCAAGGCCTCCTCCCGGGGCCACTACCAGTCGATAATAGCGAGGGTGAGGAGGGAACGCAGGGCTGAGCTCACTGGCATGGAGGGAGAAGCGAGCAGACAGGAGGCTCTGTATGTTAGGACCCGTGATCCCCAGCACTACTCCTGCCTTCAATCGTTAACACAGGCCCTTCTTTTGCGAACTGCTTTGACGCAGAAGAAGCTGCTCCATCAATCTCAATGCATTTTTGAGCAGGGGGAGAGGACAGGGAGGCTCCTGGCCTGGCTGTCTAGAGAGCAGTTGGGAATAATCAGCATTGCACGGGGGCCCTCCACTCTATCCCGTTGAAGATCAATCGTTGTTTTGCTACGTACTACCAACAGCTATATAGCTCCAGGGTAGCATACGAGTCGGTGGACTTAACGGCCTACCTTGAGGCTGTTTGTTGATGTCCCTGTCCTCACTCCCTCCTCTGTGTGTAAGCTAGATGCCCCCATTAAACTGGAGGAGATACAGGCTGCCTTAAAAATGATGCAGACAGGTAAGACTCCGGGGCCGGATGGCTTCCCAGTTGAGTTCTACAAGTCATGCATGGAGGAGCTAGCCCCTAGACTGCAGTTGCTCTTCTCTATGGCATCGGAGTCCGGGGCTCTCCTGGACTCGATGTGCGAGGCAGTGATAGTGGTCATCCTCAAGCCTGGTAAGGATCCCACCCTTTGCTCATCGTACCGTCCCATTTCCCTCAATGTCGACGCCAAAATCTTTGCAAAGGTCCTCGCCAACCGACTGAATACTGTCATCACGGCCCTGGTCCACCCGGACCAGACGGGTTTCATGTTGGGTTGGGGTACGGATATAAATCTTCGTGGCTTACACACCCATATGGCAATCGCGGATCCTGATAACCCGGGCGTGGTGGCCTCACTCGACGCCGAGAAGGCCTTCGACTTGGTCGAGTGGGGTTACCTGTGGACAGTCTTTTCTCGATTCGGTTTTGATCCTCGATTTCTGTCCTGGATTCGGATGCTATATACTCACCCCAGAGCACGCATTCGCACCAACGGGACCCTGTCGGCCTCCTTCTCCCTAGAGAGGGGGACCAGGCAAGGTTGTCCGCTGTCACCGGCACTGTTTGCCTTGGCACTGGAACCGCTGGCTGCTCACATCCGGTGGGATCCCGCGGTCCGGGGCGTGAGGGTGGGTCCTTTGGAAGAAAAACTGTCGCTGTATGCGGATGACTCCCTGCTGTATCTGGCGGATGCCTCTGCCTCCCTGCACAATGCGTTAACCCACTTTGAGACATTCGGCCGGTTCTCAGGAATACGAATCAATTGGGACAAATCAGTGTTGTTCCCGCTCCACCCGTCGCTGCCCCGAACGGACTCTCTTATGCCCCTGTGTTGGGTAGAGGAATTCACCTATCTAGGGGTGCGGGTTGGTCTCGAGTTGGAGAACTACATGGGAAAGAATGTCCTCCCGGTACTAGATCAATTAACCAAACGGTGTGCGACGTGGCGTAGCCTCCCCCTCTCACCTGTGGGACGTGGGAACCTTATCAAGATGATACCTGCCCAAACTGCTATACTTCTTTAGACAGACCCCCACCCCTATCCCTAGGTCCTTCTTTCGGAAACTTGACAGCATAGTAACTACCTTTATCTGGGCCGGGCGTCCCCCTCGGGTGGCAAGGCGCATCCTCTATCTTCCTCTGTCAGGGGGTGGGTTGGCCCTCCCGAACTTCCTTGCTTACTACTGGGCGGCGGTCCTCGTTACGGTTCGGTGGTGGTTTTCCCAACTGCGGCAGAACCCTGCGCTTACGTTTGAGGCTGCCGTCCTGGGCTCCTACGCTACCCTATCTAATTTGGTCTTTCGGGGAAGTAAGACACACCCTTCCGTTATGAAACCAATGACAACCGTTCTAAGGGTGTGGCAGTCCTCCAGAGCAAAGCTCGCCAAGCCTAACACTATCTCCCCACATACCCCACTCTGGGGGAATCCCCTCCTCCCTCACTTGAATACAGTCCCTGACACAGTGCCGAACCTATTATCTCCCGTGCTCCTTTTGTTTCAGGAATTGGCAGCTGAGCATCTCCTGATCTCGTGTGTAATGGGGAAACCCCTCTCGTTCCTTTACTTGCGTCTTACGGTGGCCCACGACACTGACACTGCAGGGGTCTTAGCTAAATGGAACGCGGATATCCCTGACCTTGATGAGGAGGTTTGGGAGGACTGTGTTTCTTCCTATCTCCCTTCCATGATTGCCTCTAGGGATCGTTTTATACAATTAAAGTTCCTCCATAGAGCATACTATACCCCGCAGAGGCTGGCTAGGATATACTCCTCCAGGAGCCCACTGTGCACTAGATGCTCCGTGGCACCGGGATCATTTTTCCACATGGTATGGTCCTGTCCCAAGCTGGGTCCCTATTGGCGGGAGGTGGCGGAGACACTCTCGAATCGCTGCGGAGTGGAGCTAGCGTTAGATCCCCGCCTGTTCCTTCTCAGTTATCTAGGTAACATTGAGGGAGATAGGTATGTCAAGTTATGCATCACCTTCGGTTTGTTCTATGCTAGGAGGGAGATCTTGCTCCGTTGGAGGAGGCCTGACCTCCCTACTAGATCTTCTTGGCTAGGGACGATTAGCAGAGTATTACCGTTATATAAGATAATGTATGAGAGTAGGAATTGTCCAGCAAAATTTAAAAAAATCTGGTCAAGCTGGGTTGACACCTCTGGCTGAGGCCCCCTATACCCATCCTACCGAGATGTGGAGAATGGTTGACTGGGTGGGGTGGTCCTGGGCCCTCTTCCCCCTCCCCCCGACCCTTCCCCCCCCTGTCCCCTCCCTTCCCCTCCTCTCTTCTTGGTTCTTGTCCCCCCCCGCCTCCCATCCTTATGTTCTTCTCCTGCTCCACCCTCTCGCCCCGAACCGGGGACGGGCGGGGCTAGTAAGGCGGGTTGGTTGCTCGCATGGAATCTGATTAATGTCCTCCCCTGATTAGTTACAGTCTCTTAACGGTTTTGTTTCCGTATGTCTGTTTCTCCTTGTTGATATTTCTTTGATGCTGCCTGGATTTTTACTGTAAACCTGTGAAACGATGCAATTACCTTGACTCTTCTACTGTCATTGCAATGTATGTTTGTTTGTCTGTAAAAAAGAAAAAACTTTTACTGTTAAAAAAAATGGAAACCCTATTTTCCATCCGTCTGGTGGATCAGATCAGATGAAAACAGACAGGTGGATCAGTTTTCATTCGATCCCCCATAGCAGAGAGCGGCGATCTGACAGGTCCGTCTCTCCACAGTAAGCAGAGACGAACCTGTCATCCACCGGCTCAGCAGGGATCAAAGGATCCGGATTGACAGATGACAAATGGACATCAATGCATGTCTATGAAAAAACAGATGATCATCTATTTTCATCTGTTTTCATCCGCTTCCGTTAACATCTAATTTTTGAATGGTTGAAAGCCCTATTTTTCCTCAAAAAAACGGATCGGAAGAAAAACAGATGTAAACTGGCAAATGGTCAGTTTTTCATCTGTTTTTGCATTGGTTGTGAGGAGGAGGGGGGGGGGGGGGCAAGGAGAGGGGCAGGACAAGGGAAGAGCAGCACTGACTGTCGCTGTCAGCTTTTAATTGTAATTGCCAGCTTTTCTTTCCTTTATTCTGGAGCTGTCATTTTGGGGGGAGTTTGGGGTACAGAAATACAGGAGAGGTGAAGAGCAGTACATACAGTGAGGGGTCGAATGACAGCTCGGTTATTAAGTATAGAATAAAAAGCAGACAATTACAATTAAAAGCTGACAGTGACAGTCGGCAAGTGAGGGAGCCTGTGTGTACAGACTTCTCCCTCACTGTATATACTGCTCTTGCACTGTCCTGCCCCTCTCCATGCACACAATATCCCCCCAAAGAGGATCTGTATATTTCCCCATTCTAAGTGCAGAGCGAGAGCTGTCAAAAAAAAAAAAAACATTCCCCAGAGGAGAGAGATAGAGAATAGAGAAGAGATACAATGTATCTCTCCTTCTTTTAGATCAAAGGAATCAACTTCTGTCTGTAGATGAGCTCAGTTTAACCATTTAGAGAGGAAGTAAACCCTCTGACACTTTTCCCGGAAAAAAAAAACCCTGCAAGAAAAAGGCAGTGATTAAGTGCCACATAATCACTTGCTCATTATGTGGCACTTACCTGAAATCAAAGCCCCCGAAGTCCTCCTCGTTCCCCTCCGCCGTCGCCGCCATGTCCCTTCTGAGCTTCTTCCTGGTATCGCCGCTCCAGCGCTGTGATTGGCCGGAGCAGCATTGATGTCACACGCATGCGCGCGGGCCCGGCATTCGCCCATTGGGAAAACCGGCATGCCCCATTCATTATGCAGGGACGCTCAGTGCGCCTGCGCCGTTGTCTTTGGCGCGCATGCGCCGTAGACATAGGTGCAGTGTTATCTGCAAATATCTCCTTAACCGTGTAGGTTAAGGAGATATTTCTTGCACCTACAGGTAAGCCTTAATCTAGGCTTACCTGTAGGTGCAAGTTGTCAAAGTGGGTTTACAACCCCTTTAAAGACTAAATCGTTTTCTGACACTTGTTGCTTACAAGTTTAAATCATTATTTATTGCTAGAAAGTCACTTAGAACCCCCAAACATTATATGTATATGTAGCGCCCTCCTCACTCCCCTCTTTCTCTTCAGCTCGTCTGTCTCTTGTCTAGGGGTACCTTACAGAGGGGAAGGGAGTGGGGACACCACGCCTGGCCTTCACCACAGGTGTCAGTGTGGTGTAAGCAAAGTTCTTTTACCTTCGGGTCAGTGCTGTGCACCTGGAGCCTCCACCGAGAGTTACCTTGAACAATGTCTGTCAGGAAATGAGCCCCACACCATTAAAGTTCAACACTCCTTTATTCTTCTCGAATGAACACAATCAGTTGAACTCCCTTGGTAGAAACAGAACAGAAAAGGAGGTGTGGATGCAAGCAGGCCCAGACACAATGTGTTCTCCACTTTCCTTCCTGAAAGTGGGCTGCGGTCTCCGAGCGAGGGGGAATTTCCTTCCAGGCGGTCTCCGATGAGAGACTCCCCCGTCACTGGCAATATGCTGCACCAGGTCTTCGAGTGAGGAGCTCCCCCCGGTCCTTTACGCTTTCCGGATTTGGGTTCCCAACCCCTGGGTTCCCTAGGATCTCCTTCCCTCTCGGAACTCAGTGTTGGGCACTGAGCTCCGGACCTCCATCCGAGTACCTCACCCCAGGCCAAAGGTGCCTGGGATGGAACACGACCTCCGGCTGTCCTCTAGGCCTAGGCCCGCCTAGAGAACCGACACAAACCACCATCCACAGGCTGAAGGTGCCTGGGACTCGACCCCACGACAAAGATGGCCAGCCCCTCTATACCCTCTCCCAGCAAGCACGGCGGGTTCCCCGCCCCACCATACCGCTGCCGAGGGAGGACAAAAAGGAGGCGCGACACACAGCAATGATTCAACCCCAGCCCAGAGCGACAGCGCCACCTGCTGGGCTGCAGGGAATTACACATCACTAATGTCTCTGCCAAGTTCAAATTTACACCCGGGAAAGTACATACCCGCTACATATATTTTTTAGCAGAGACCCTAGAGAATAAAATGGTGATCGTTGCAATATTTTATGTCACACTTTCAAAAAATAAACTTCCTTGAATTAAAAAAAAACAAAACCGTAAAACTAGCCCAATTTTTTTGTATAATGTGAAAGATGACGTTTCGCCGCAAGAATTGCCATCTTTATTCTAAGCAAAAAAATTGTGATTCTCATTTTATCCAGAATTGTGCAGCTCTAATGTAAACCAAAAATTTGACTTAGGCCCCTTTCACACATGCGGACCATATATCCGCTTTTTCATCCATCCGCTGACATCCGATCTCATCCGGGTCCGCAATGCTCTGTTTCTGCAAACGGAGGAAAATCCTATTTTTCCATCCGTCTGCAGAGCGGATCGGATGAACACGTACAGACGGTCCATGTTCATCCGATCCCCCCATAGGGGAGAGCGGAGATCTGACAGGGCGATCCCTTGATCATTACGGATCCGTCCCGTGTGAAGGGGCCCTAAAGACAACTGATCCGTTTTTTTCTTTGAAAAACCGCGACTGAACTGATAAAACAAACGGAAGACATGTGTGAAAAGGGCCTTACACTAATGCACAATGTGCTTAAAGTACTGTCTCAAATAACTAGATCCTACATGTTCTGTCATTTGGACACTATCAGTGTAGGCAGGCTCTACTATCTCAAGTGTTCCAGCATGTCTGTAGCTCTGAACTCATGTATGCCATCAAAAGACAGCCCTAAAATACTTAACCCTCTCAGTGCTTTGCTGCAGACTACAAAGATACACGCTTCTCAGCAGACAGGAAACCAGAAGTCTAGTCTCACAGTGTAAGAGATGGCTGAGCTTCCATGTTAAACCATAGGGCACTGTAGGGTTAATGGTAGAGAACATTTGCATCCTGCTGCCTGAAAGCATTTAGGTTTCCGGAGATCCTGAGTACAATTCCTCTTTCTAGCAACATGGCTGCCTGCTTATAGGTAATGTGCCTTTGACTGTTCATGTTATTTGGTGTTTCTATACCTGAAATTGTGATGTTTGTGTCCTTCTAATGGTCTACTTGCATTGTTAGAGAAAGGCATAACTGTGTGAAGGACATCACTAACTAATGTATGAGTTCCTGAATGTACAAGGCTGGGATGTGGCAGCAGTTATAACATAGCTTCAGGCTTGTGTTCTCCATAAAAGGAATTGTTATGAATATTTGTTCAGAATGTTTTTGTGTGAACCTCTAGTGCTGCATTGTATAAGTCTAGCTTTCTTTATTTGTATTTTTTTTTTCGTATCTTGTTTTTTTTTTTTGATTGAATTGTATATACAAATGCATGAAAATGTCTTCAGAAACATTTTGTAAGGCTTAATGAACACGGGATGTTTTAAAACCCTCTCCTGAACGATTTAGGCTCCATGCACACAGAAGCTCAAAAACTGTCGTTTTTAAAGTGGTTGTAAATAGAGTTGAGCGGACACCTGGATGTTCGGGTTCGACGGGTTCGGCCGAACTTTGGAAAAAAGTTCGGGTTCGGGGCCGAACTTTAACCCGAACCCAAACCCCATTGAAGTCAATGGGGACCTGGACTTCTAAGGACTAAAAAGGCTCTAAAAAAGTAATGGAAAGGGCTAGAGGGCTGCAAATGGCAGCAAAATGTTGTTCAGAGCATGGCAAGTGCTCTGCAAACAAATGTGGATAGGGAAATAACTTAAAATAACATAAAAAAAATTAAGAAATATGCTGGAGGCCCCCTTTTCAGCAGAAGAGGTACGGGAAGTCATTAAGAACCTCAGAAACTCAACGGCACGATGCCACACATATGGTGGGAATGCCCCAGAATACGCCCTTTCTGGAATAAATTATTCAATTTAATGGATAAGCTAGTGGGGAAAATAAAATACTTTGAAATAAAAATGTAGCGGGGTGCTAAATTTTAAGGGAAGTGTTTGAGTGGTAAATAGGCTCAAACACCCTAATTCTGTAGGATTCATGGACCATTTTGTCCTCGGGGGACAGTATTGGTGTGCAGTTCCCTGCGGCCTACAGGTGGCGCTGCCATGGTAGGCTAGGGTTGAACCGCCGATACAGTGCTGTGCCTTTTGTGTCCCCTCTTGGCAGTAGTACAGCGGGGCGGGGAACCTGCTGTGCATGCCAGGAGAGCATATAAAAGGGGCAGACCTTTGGCCTGGGGGCTGATGTCCAGTGGGGTCCACACCCAGGTGCCTTCGGCCTGGGTGCATGTGTTCCTGTTCCATCTCGGGTACCTTTAGCCCGGGGTGAGGTACTATCCTGGAGTTCCTGCTGCCCTGGGTATGGAGGTCTAGGTGCGGGAGTAAAGCCTGGAGTCCAGAGCCTTCGTCTGGAGTCCGCTAAGGGTCGAGGAGTCTTAGGGTGCCGCCTCGTGTAGGGGACCATGTTCCAGGGAAGGGAGGATCATTCTGATGGACCGATGCGTGAGTCACGGTGAAGGAAGGGTCTGTTGACTCCCTGGAGAGATGTCTTCCCCTTGATATGGGCTAGGTTCGTAGAAGGAGAAGCTCAAGGTCATCTTGACTGTATCAGAGGCCTTATTCACCCGGCCCGTGGCAGGGGCCTTATACACCCTGGTCTGTGGCAGAGACCAAAGTTCTCCAGGTCCGTGGCAGGGGCCTTGTACACCCTGTCTGTGGCAGAGACCAACCTCAAGGTCTGTGGCAGAGACCATGCACCTAAAACTGTTTGAGAAACCTAAGCAGTGAAGTGAATGTGCTATGTTTGTGCCTGGACCTCCTCCACACCTTAAGCTGTCCTGTTTCTTTGCTCTAACCTTTTCTATCCAAGTAGAGTTTATTTTGCCATGAGAGAATAAGAGTTGTAATTTCAGCTGGTGTGGACATTGACTTTACTGGGAATTAAAGGACTTGCCTCTACCTACAGTAGAGGTGAGAATCATCCTCTGGAGGAGTTTTGACTCCGGCTGTGGACACGGCCCGTCAAGTACACCGCTCAACCTATTTATATAGGAGGGTACGGGCTGGTAGTGCGGTGTGCCTTTCTCCCTCCTGCGAGGAGCCAACAACATAAAGGCAGGTAAGGGGGAAAGGATCTGTGCGCTACAAAAAAATAAAATAACAATTATAATCTTGACCTAGGAGGACGAGGTCCATATGGAGTAGGAGGTTGAGGTGGCGTGGATGTGGCTGTGTAGGTGGAAGCGGCGGTGGAGGAGGACGAGGTAGCCAACACTGGTTCAAAAATACAACAATGGCTGGGTAAGGCCGGTGATGTGTCGAATTCTGTCCCCCGTCAAATAGTGTCCACCCTGTACTGCGCTTGCTCAGTATGTAGGACAAGGGGATTTCGAAAATCTCCCAAGACGAACGGCGCCTGCGTGGTGAGTTCAGGTGAAACTCCACTATCGCCTGCTGCTGCTCGCACGGTCTGGCCAGTATGTGCAAGGTGGAGTTCCACCTTGTGGGCACGTCACATATGAGGCGGTGAGCGGGAAGGCCGAAGTTACGCTGCAGCGCTGACAGGCGAGCAGCAGCAGGGTGAGAACGCTGAAAGTGCGCACACACAGCCCGCACTTTCTGCAGCAGCTCTGGCATATTGGGGTAATTTTTAAGGAACCTCTGGACCACCAAGTTCAACACATGCGCCAGGCAAGGGATGTGCGTCAAACCGGCTAGGCCCAGAGCTGCTACGAGATTTCGCCCATTATCGCACACCACCAGGCTGGGCTGGAGGCTCACTGACAGCAACCACTCATTGGTCTGTTGTTCCATGTCCCTCCACAACTCCTGCGCGGTGTGGGTTTTTTCCCCCAAACAGGAAAGTTTTAAAACTGCCTGCTGTCGTTTAC
This sequence comes from Rana muscosa, assembly GCA_029206835.1. Taxonomy (NCBI): domain Eukaryota; kingdom Metazoa; phylum Chordata; class Amphibia; order Anura; family Ranidae; genus Rana; species Rana muscosa. Next base: position 447,422,152 of record CM055116.1, read on the forward strand.
CCCTGGCTGTGCTGAAGTTGGTGGTGAAGGTGTTTCGCTGACCGGATGAGGAGGCGGTAGAGGATGAGGAAGCGGAGTAGGAGGAGTTAGCAACAGGAGGCAAACTGAAGCGCCCTGCAATCCTCGGTGGTGGAAGGACATGCGCCAAACTGCTATCTGCCTCAGGCCCAGCCGCCACTGCATTTACCCAGTGTGCTGTTAGGGAGATATAACGTCCCTGACCGTGCTTACTGGTCCACGCATCCGTAGTTAGGTGGACCTTGCCACAGATGGCGTTGCACAGTGCACACCTGATTTTGTCCCCCACTTGGTTGTGCAGGGAAGGGATGGCTCGCCTGGAAAAGTAGTGGCGGCTGGGCACGACGTACTGTGGGACAGCCAATGCCATCAGGCTTTTAAAACTCTGCGTCTCCACCAGACGGAATGACAGCATTTCAAAGGCCAGGAGTTTTGAAATGCTGGCATTCAGGGCCAGGGATCGTGGGTGGCTAGGGGGGTACTTCCTCTTCCGCTCCAATGTTTGGGAGATAGAGAGCTGAACGCTTCCATGGGACATTGTGGAGATGGTTGGTGACCCAGGTGGTAGTGTTGCTGGCAGATCCTCTGTTTGCGGGGTGGCAGGTGCCACTGTCACTACAGAGGTGGATGAAGAGGCCGAGACTGCAGCAGAAGAGGAAGCAGGAGGAGCCAGAGACCTTTCTTGGTTTTTGAGGTGTCTGCAAAGCACGAGCTGCAGTGGAGTAGTTAGATGCCTGGTCATGCAGGTTGTGCTCAGGTTGAGAACGTTTATGCCTCGCTTCAGGCTCTGATTGCACAGCGTGCAAACCACTCGTGTCTTGTCATCAGCACATTGTGTGAAGAACTGCCACGCTAGGGAACTCCTTGGACCTGGCTTTGGTATGCTCGGTCCCTTGCTGCGTTGGGCAGTAGCAGACATACTGTCTAGGGGACGGACGCTCCGCTTTTGCACCCTGCTCCCTCTTCTGCTGTGCTGGTGGCTCTGTGCGACCACCGCCTCTTCCTCCAAACTACACTGGTTACCTGCATAACGTTCATTCCATGTGGGGTCGAGGACCTCATCGTCCTCCACATCGTCCTCCACATCATCTTCCACCCAGTCTTCACCCCTGCCCTCCTTGTCTGTCTGCACAATTGCGAAAGCAGCAGCAGTTGGCACCTGTGTTTCGTCATCATCCGAGACGTGCTGCGATGGTCCTCCCATGTACTCATCATGAAACATAAGTGGTTGGGCATCGGTGCACTCAATCTCTTCCACTTCTGGGGCAGGGCTAGGTGGATGGCCCTGGGAAACCCTGCTAACAGAGTCATCGAAAAGCAGAAGACTGCTGCATGATTTGGGGCTCAGACTGCTTGGCTGATTTGCAAGGGGGTGAGGTGAAAGACTGATGGACATGGGTTTCAGGTGCCAACTCTGATCTTTCATCAGAAGAGTGGGTGGGAGACAATGTGAAGGAACCCGAGGCACTGTCAGCAACCCAATCTACTATCGCCTGTACTTGTCCTGGCCTAAACATTCTTACAGCCTCATTAGGCGCGACAAAATACCGCCGGAGGCTCGGTCGCCTACTCGCACCTGGAGGAAGGTGTTTCACTTGTGCGTGTATCTGGCACAGATCCACCACGTCCTCTCCCTGCAACAGGAGCTCCACCAGCAGCACCACGACCGGGGCCACCACATCCCTTTGACCTTCTCCTCATATTTTCCAAATTTAGGATCTTGCCCTAAATGGGTACAGAACTACAGAACTGCAGAAAATGCTATTCCAAAAAAATGTTGTTTTTTTAGTATAGCACAGTAGAAGACAAATATATATAGAAATGGTTTATTTCACACGCCTCCACATATGTATAACACACTGCAAAATATTTTTTGTGGCCCTAAATGGGTCTTTTTGCAAGCGTACATTAAAGTGCAAATTTTTTATTTTTTTTTGCCCTAAACGGGTCTTTTTTTGCACGAGCAAAATAAAATGCAAATTTTTTATTTTTTTTTGGCCTTAATGGGTCTTTTGGAAAAGAGCACAATAAAGTGCCTTTTTTTTTTTTTTTTTGCCCTAAATGGATCTTTTTCCAAGAGCAGAATACACCCACAGTATGGAAACGGTGTATCTGTCAACGTAATATATGCAGTGCTGGTGCACTGAGCTTGCAGATAAAAGGTAGATTTTCTCTGACACTGGGCTCATGGCAGTGTAAAAAGACTGCACTGCAACACAAACAGGTAAACCTATGCAGATCGCTGAGTTATATCTCTGAATCTAGACTCCTATTCCTATATACTATATCTCTCTCCCTGAAAGCACCAACAGGAACCTGGCCCTACACTACACTGTCTCTCTATCTTTTCCCTCAGATTCCAGAATCAGGACTAACTCATGTATTTTTCAATCTCTCCCTAAAAGCAGCAGCAGCAGACAAGATCCTCTCCCTATCTATTCTGAAGCAGAGTGACGTGTGTGCTGTGTGCCTCTAGCTTATATAGAAGCTGGGTCACATGTTGCACTGACCAATCACAGCCATGCCATTAGTAGGCATGGCTATGATGGCTTCTAAGGGCACACCAGCTAATCAAAAGGTGATTGGCTGGCCCCTGAAGCATTTCTAACTGCGTAATTAGATTGCCGAACCCAAACTTTTGCGCAAAGTCCGGGTTCGGGAAAAAGCTAAAGTTCGGTACGGACCCGAACTTTACAGTTCGGGTTCGCTCAACCCTAGTTGTAAACCCTTATAAAAATGTTTTTTTTTTTTTTTTAAACTACCTGTAAGAGAAAGGCATAATGAGCTAATATGACTAGCATACTAGCTCATTATGCATCACTTACCTTAGATCGGGGCCCCCGAAGCCGTCCTCGTCTCCCTCTTCAGCCGCAGCCATCTCTGCGGCGATAGCCGGAAGGTTACTTCCGGCTATCGCCGCTCCAGCCAATCACAGCGCCGCTCCGGCGCTGTGATTGGCTGGAGCGGCGGGACTCGTCACATTCGGCTACGCCCAGCGATTGCTGGGAAGTAGCCAAATTTGTGAATGGGATTAACCCCATGAATGCGCCGTTGTCTACGGCGCGCATGCGCCGTAGACAGCGGCGCCTGTCATTTAACAAAATATCTCCTAAACCGTGTAGGTTTAGGAGATATTTCTTGCACCTACAGGTAAGCCTTAATCTAGGCTTACCTGTAGGTGCAAGTTGAAAAAGTGGGTTTACAACCACTTTAACACCAGATTTCTGGCAGAAAAAGCTGCTTTTAAATATAGCTAGGCCTCATGCCCACGGACGTTTTTACAGCCGCGTTTTTTACAGCTTAAAAACGCCTGTCCATGTTATTGTATAATTTATTTATTTATTCGAAAAAAAACCAAAAAAAACGCCGGAGCTTAAAAACGCAATTGCGGCGTTTTTGCGCATTTTTTTGACGCTTCGCGTTTTTTATGCCTAATGCCGACGCTGAGGAACGCACTGGTCCTGGTTTTTTTTTTACAGCTTAAAAACGTCTATGCTATTTGCAGCTCAAAAACGTCTAGGTGGGCATGAAGCTATAGACTAACATGGACAGGCGTTTTTAAGCTGTAAAAAACGCTTAAAAACGTGGCTGTAAAAACGTCCGTGGGCATGAGGCCTTATCAGCGTTTTTTATTGGGGTTTATTAGCGTTTTTCAGTGTAGCATTTTTCAGCTTTTTTTTCAATGGATCAAAAACGCTGAAAAACGCTGACGACCAGCATTTTTGAGCTTTTTTGAGCGTTTATTAGCGTTCTTCAGCATTTTGCGTTTTTTTTGGCTTTTTTTTTTCCCGCCGAAAAACGTCACTTTGAAAGCGAATTTCTTGCGTTCAGAAAAAAGCCCATTAACTCCACTGCTCATTAGCCTATGTGTTCATGTACACATAGTGTTAACATAGAGTGCAGTTAATGGGCTTTTTAAAAAAACGCCAATAAACTGCAGTTTATCAGCTTCGGTGTACATGGAGCCTTAACTTGACAGATAGTAACCGACGTTTAAAAACGTCCGTTTTGCTGTGTTTACATGTCGTGTTTAGCCGAGTTTACGTAAGCGTTTTTAAAAATGTTGCTTTTTTTTTTTGTTCGCATGTTCTGCTGTGAACCGAACCGGGGGGGGTGTTCGGCTCATCCCTAATGGATACAATGGATAAATAAGTGTAGACAGTCAACAAATGAAGTGTGTTATTTGTAGGATTACCAGGCCTGAAATAGTCTGAATAAAAGAAAACTAATGCACCAGGTCATACATTATGAAGAAAATAAATTCTCCCATCAACACTGTCAGTCAGGGAGAGCTATTGTGTTCTGCCGGTGGGAAGTGCAGGGACCCTTCCCCATCAGCAGAAATCAATGATCACTGTTAGTGGCTGGCAGAGATCAGTTGAAAAAAAAAACTGATCAGGCAAAACTCAATTGATCTATCAACTTCAGTCAAACCAGCCTGCACAGCCCATAGATGGATCGAAATTCGGCTGGCCAAATCGTGATCTGTCTGTGGCCGGCTTTAGTATTGGTCAGCTCTTATGTGTTATACTGCTCCCTATCTTCACTGTGTGACCAGAAGCTGTTGGTGATGGTGTCGTCGCAGTGCTGGGGGCACATGAGTGAATGCATCCCCAGCACATACGCTGCCCGTACTTATACAGTATCTCACAAAAGTGAGTACACAGCTCACATTTTTGTAAATAGTTTATCATATCTTTTCATGTGAAAACACTGAAGAAATGACACTGAACTCCATGCCCAAGAGGGTTAAGGCAGTGCTGGAAAATAATGGTGGCCACACAAAATATTGACACTTTGGGCCCAATTTGGACATTTTCACTTAGGGGTGTACACACTTTTGTTGCCAGCGGTTTAGACATTAATGGCTGTGTGTTGCAGGGGCGGATCCAGAATCTTGTCTCGGGAGGGGCACTGCCAGAAAATATTTTTTTTTTGTGGGCAATTTATCGGGGAAATGGCTGGGGTTGGCGCTTCAATCATCCTGGTAACACGGTTGACTGTGTCACTTGCCACTGTCGCCTGCCACACGTTGCGGATTGTCACCTGCCACACCTTGCGGATTGTCGCTTGCCGCGTCACCTGCCACACCTTGCGGATTGTCGCTTGCCGCGTCACCTGCCACACCTTGCGGATTGTCGCTTGCCGCGTCACCTGCCACACCTTGCGGATTGTCGCTTGCCACGTCACCTGCCACACCTTGCGGATTGTCACTTGCCACGTCACCTGCCACAATTTGCGGATTGTCACTTGCGACATCACCTGCCACACTTGCGGATTGTCACTTGCCACGTAGCCTGCCACACCTTGTGGATTGTCACTTGCCTGCCCGCTGACACCAAGGCTGCTCTCTCTCACCTGCCCACACACTGAGCCGCCCGGCCCACCCGCCCACAAACCGCGCCGCCCGCCCGACCCCCTGCTCTCACCTGCCAGCGGAACCGCCCGCTATCTCATCCGCCCGCGCAGCTGCACACTCTTACCCACCTGGCCCACCCGCAACAAATTTCTCGGGGGGTGGCAATTGCCCCCACCTGGATCCGCCCCTGGTGTGTTGAGTTATTTTAAGGGAACAGAAAATTTACACGGTTATACAAGCTGTACACTCACTACTTTACATTGTAGCAAAGTGTAATTTCTTCAGTGTTGTCACATGAAAGGATATAATATATTTACAAAAATGTGAGGGGTGTACTCACTTTTGTGAGATACTGTGTGTATTGGACAAAAAAAATCTGATTGGTTACTTTGGGCAGTAACTCTGTGCCCAATTTGTTTTACGTTTTAATAAAGTCTCAATGCAGTTTTTATATTTTGTATTACTAACTTTTGGTTGAATCTGTGCCCAAACACTGTGAATGGCAAAACAGTGTAAAAGGAACAGATGTACCTTTGTTTTTTTCATCTATAACACATCCTATTTACTGTGAATGGGCAATTAAGGAGTTTCATCACATAAATAAACATACCTGCACTTTTTTTGGCACTATAGCACACAGAGCATATATTTCACATACAGTATGTGTATTATATAAATGTGCTAAAGTGTGTTGGTGTGGCATTCAAATTGAGGGGAAATACACATATACTATTCACATACAGTCAGGTCCATAAATATTGGGACAATGGTACAATTCTAATCTTTTTGGCTCTATACACCACCACAATGGATTTGAAACGAACAAGATGTGCTTTAACTGCAGACTTTCAGCTTTAATTTGAGGGTATTTACATCCAAATCAGGTGAACGGTGTAGGAATTACAACAGTTTGTATATGTGCCTCCCACTTTTTAAGGGACCAAAAGTAATGGGACAGATTAGCAATCATAAATCAAACTTTCACTTTTTAATAGTTGGTTACAAATCCTTTGCAGTCAATTACAGCCTGAAGTCTGGAACGCATAGACATCTACTGCAACTGTCTTCAGCTCCTGCTTATTCTTGGGGCATTTTCCCTTCAGTTTTGTCTTGATCAAGTGAAATGCATGCTCAATCGGATTCAGGTCAGGTGATTGACTTGGCCATTGCATAACATTGCACTTCTTTCCCTTAAAAAACTCTTTGGTTGCTTTCGCAGTATGCTTCGGGTCATTGTCCATCTGCACTGTGAAGTGCCGTCCAATGAGTTCTGAAGCATTTGGCTGAATATGAGCAGATAATATTGCCCGAAACACTTCAGAATTCATCCTGCTGCTTTTGTCAGCAGTCACATCATCAATAAATACAAGAGAACCAGTTCCATTGGCAGCCATACATGCCCACACCATGACACTACCACCACCATGCTTCACTGATGAGGTGGTATGCTTTGGATCATGAGCAGTTCCTTTCCTTCTCCATACTCTTCTCTTCCCATCACTCTGGTACAAGTTGATCTTGGTCTCATCTGTCCATAGGATGTTGTTCCAGAACTGTTAAGGCTTTTTTAGATGTTTGGCAAACTCTAATCTGGCCTTCCTGTTTTTGAGGCTCACCAATGGTTTACATCTTGTGGTGAACCCTCTGTATTCACTCTGGTGAAGTCTTCTCTTGATTGTTGACTTTGACACACATACACCTACCTCCTGGAGAGTGTTCTTGATCTGGCCAACTGTTGTGAAGGGTGTTTTCTTCACCAGGGAAAGAATTCTTCGGTCATCCACCACAGTTGTTTTCCGTGGTCTTCCGGGTCTTTTGGTGTTGCTGAGCTCACCTGTGCGTTATTTCTTTTTAAGGATGTTCCAAACAGTTGCTTTGGCCACACCTAATGTTTTTGCTATTTCTCTGATGGGTTTGTTTTGTTTTTTCAGCCTAATGATGGATTGCTTCACTGATAGTGACAGCTCTTTGGATCTCATATTGAGAGTTTACAGCAACAGATTCCAAATGCAAATAGCACACTTGAAATGAACTCTGGACCTTTTATCTGCTCCTTGTAAATGGGATGAGGGAATAACACACACCTGTCCATGGAACAGCTGAGCAGCCAATTGTCCCATTACTTTTGGTCCCTTAAAAAGTGGCAGGCACATATACAAACTGTTGTAATTCCTACACCGTTCACCTGATTTGGATGTAAATACCCTCAAATTAAAGCTAAAAGTCTGCAGTTAAAGCACATCTTGTTCGTTTCATATCAAATCCATTGTGGTGGTGTATAGAGCCAAAAAGATTAGAATTGTGTCGATGTCCCAATATTTATGGACCTGGCTGTATACTATGCATGCATATAATGCACACCTTGCATTGTGTGAAAGTAGAACTGAGGGCAAATTTTTTTTTTGTTAGTTTCATATAGGGTAAGGGAGGGTTGTAACCCATGTCAGGGTTTTTTTTATGTCCCATTGGGGAGATTTTATTTCAACAAAAAGTGAAAGGAAATCTCTGCAAGGTGAGGGAGTCCCTGGTTGTCAACAGAACCACTGTCCACATGGGAAGATTTCTACTCTATTCCTGTTTTGGTGACAACCCAAAATTTGGGATTTTCTTTTACTCTTTGTGATAAAAGTAAACGGGACAATTAAAGAGGGAATCTCTCCCTTCCAAATCACCTCTTTCTGTACTCTGTACTGTACCTTTCCTATTCCATATCACCTCATTCTGCACACTGTTGTAGTGCTACCCTCGCAGGAACCACTGGTAGATTTGGGCACACAGGAATTGGACTCACCACTTTATAAAAGAATAACAGACTGTATTGGTAGGTTAAAGTAATAAAAGTATCACAGGATATTGGCCCGTTAAAATCAACCAGCCTAAACACAATAATGAATACACAATTAGCCTCACCAGGTCCCTTACAGGGACTTCAGATTCTAGAATATACTGTGACCCCAAGGGCATAAACGGTAGCTCTCCGTAATGAGATGAATGACCCCAAGTGGCCAACAAAATAACAATGTTGATCAACTATGCCCCCTGCGAGCGCTCAAACGGGCTAGATTTAGACCTTAGAAATTAAGGTTTAAAGTTGAATACAGACCTGCCCTCAGGATAAAGTTATCTCAGTATAGTTTTTGAGGTGAATCTTCTGCCGGCTATGTTGGGGCCCTGGCTTTTCTTTTTATCAGACCCCTTTTCTCTCAGGTATCACTGGGTATTGTAGCTGGTTTCCCAGTGATGGTTATGGCTCAGATCCTCCTCCAGACTACCTGTGTGCCACGGCCTAAGGTCAGTCGCAAGCTAACTAAAAGCATACTTGCTACTTGTGGAAGAAAAATGTCTGCACCCAGTAACATAACCTTCTGTTCCACAGTATTGTACATTCCCTGTTCCACATCACCTCATTCTGTACTGTACATTTCCTATTCTACATCACCTTAAGTTCTCGGTTCCCTATTCCACACCAGCTCACTTTGTACTCTGTACTGTACGTTCCCTATTCCACATAACCTCATCCTCTGCACTGTACATTCCCTATTTCACAATACCTTGTTCTGTACTGCACATTCCCTATTCCACATCACCTCATTCTGTACTCAGTTTGTTAAGCAGAAAGTGAGGACCTGTATAGTCATGAAGTTCTTCTCTGGGCCGTAGCACCCCCCAATGGGATCCATTATTAAGGCGACCAGATATTATGGACTTTTGTTGCTATGGGATACTGCATCTTGAGGTATGGACGGAACGCTTCATTTATGCACCATTATTCCAGCATCATTAGGGACATAACAGCTTAATGCAGCACAGCCAATGAAATCGCACGTAATGCAGCTCAGCCAATTAAATCGCACGTAAATTAAATGCAGATTGATTGTATGTGTTTGGAGAAGATGTTCCAAATCACGATGTGATGTATATACAGTTGCAAAAAAAAGTATGTGAACCCTTTTGGAATGATATGGATTTCTGCACAAATTGGTCATAAAATGTGATCTGATCTTCATCTAAGTCACAACAATAGACAATCACAGTCTGCTTAAACTAATAACACACAAATAATTAAATGTTACCATGTTTTTATTGAACACACCATGTAAACATTCACAGAGCAGGTGGAAAAAGTATGTGAACCCCTAGACTAATGCGATCTCCAAGAGCTAATTGGAGTGAGGTGTCAGCCAACTGGCGTCCAATCAATGAGATGAGATTGGAGGTGTTGGTTACAGCTGCCCTGCCCTATAAAAAACACACACCAGTTCTGGGTTTGCTTTTCACAAGAAGCATTGCCTGATGTGAATGATGCCTCGCACAAAAGAGCTCTTAGAAGACCTACGATTAAGAATTGTTGACTTGCATAAAGCTGGAAAGGGTTATAAAAGTATCTCCTAAAGCCTTGCTGTTCATCAGTCCACGGTAAGACAAATTGTCTATCAATGGAGAAAGTTCAGCACTGCTGCTACTCTCCCTAGGAGTGGGCGTCCTGTAAAGATGACTGCAAGAGCACAGCGCAGACTGCTCAATGAGGTGAAGAAGAATCCTAGAGTGTCAGCTAAAGACTTACAAAAGTCTCTGGCATATGCTAACATCCCTGTTAGCGAATCTATGATGCGTAAAACACTAAACAAGAATGGATTTCATGGGAGGATACCACAGAGGAAGCCACTGCTGTCCAAAAAAAACATTGCTGCACGTTTACAGTTTGCACAAGAGCGCCTGGATGTTCCACAGCAGTACTGGCAAAATATTCTGTGGACAGATGAAACCAAAGTTGAGTTGTTTGGAAGAAACACACAACACTGTGTGGAGAAAAAGAGGCACAGCACACCAACATCAAAACCTCATCCCAACTGTGAAGTATGGTGGTGGGGGCATCATGGTTTGGGGCTGCTTTGCTGCGTCAGGGACTGGACGGATTGCTATCATCGCAGGAAAAAATAATTCCCAAGTTTACCAAGACATTTTGCAGGAGAACTTAAGGCCATCTGTCCACCAGCTGAAGCTCAACAGAAGATGGGTGTTGCAACAGGACAACGACCCAAAGCATAGAAGTAAATCAACAACAGAATGGCTTAAACAGAAGAAAATACGCCTTCTGGAGTGACCCAGTCAGAGTCCTGACCTCCACCCGATTGAGATGCTGTGGCATGACCTCAAGAAAGCGATTCACACCAGATATCCCAAGAATATTGCTGAACTGAAACAGTTTTGTGAAGAGGAATGGTCAAGAATTACTCCTGACCGTTGTGCATGTCTGATCTGCAACTACAGGAAACGTTTGGTTGAAGTTATTGCTGCCAAAGGAGGTTCAACCAGTTATTAAATCCAAGGGTTCACATACTTTTTCCACCGGCACAGTGAATGTTTACATGGTGTGTTCAATAAAAACATGGTAACATTTAATTCTTTGTGTGTTATTAGTTTAAGCAGACTGTGATTGTCTATTATTGTGACTTGGATGAAGATCAGATCACATTTTATGACCAATTTATGCAGAAATCCATATCATTCCGAAAGAGTTCACATACTTTTTTTTGCAACTGTATGTGAACTTTTTTAGCCTGTGAGTAAAAGGACCTTTGTTAAATGATGAAGGTGTCAGTGTCACTAACAGTGAAGAGGTATTCTAAGTGGGAGTGCAAGGTTTAACTATGGTGTATAGAAAGAAATCTGAGAGTGAAACCATGCTAGCCCTCAGGTTAAGCAGTGACAATTGCATGTGTAACCAAGTTAACTCTTGAGGTTGTGTGTCGGTGAACATTGCTGTCAACTTTTATGGCTGGGTAATTAAAAAGAATGTAGGGAAAAGTTGCCAGCCAGCAGTGGAATGATGGTGATGGCGGCAGGTGGCGGGAAGCCTGGTAGTGCGGGAAAGGGTGTACGTCATGTTTCCCACTTAGTGGCTCGGTCTGCATCTTGAAGCATGCTACAGTACAGGGTTCACCTAGGGACCCAGCCCGGGGTCACCAATATACAAGACCTTGCTGAGCAGAAGTACAGTGGATTCCCTATGTGTGCACTAGGAATCAGTCAGCCAATGGCATAGAGCTGATAGTGTGATTATAGAATACAATGTCAAGTAAATGCAGGGTCAAGTGAAGACATAGAGAGCTTAGAACAAATGATTGCATTAATTATTGCATTAATTACTCAAAATGTACAGAGTCCATATTTTGGGCAGGTAGTAACAGACCTAGCCACTGTCTGAAGAGAAGGGATGCCATCCTTATTAAACCTTAATGGGGCTACTGGGTCAACTGGTTTCTGGCCTGAAAGTGATAATGCCTGAACAGAACAGTGCTTTAGAGTGCTACTTTAAATGGCTTGCAGTGAGCTCAGGCACCCTTAGGGGGCAAACTCCCAATACCAGGGTGAATAAAAAACAATGATTTAAAAAAATAGTTATTTCTTTCTCGTACATCACGGGACACAGAGCGACATAGTCATTACTATGTGGGTTATATAGATACCTTCAGGTGCTGACACTGGCAACTTCCAAAACCGGAAGTACCCTCCCCTATATAAGCCCCTCCCATCCGGGAGTACCTCCGTTTTTTGCCAGTGTCTAAGGTGTTGGCCAAAGGTTAACATGTTTTTTCATCTGGGCTTGTGTACAGGTTCTTTTGGGCCTCAGCAAGCTATTCCGGATCCGACCAAAAAAGCTTCATAGCTAAACGGTCGGTACCCGGGCCTTGCAGAGAAGAGCAAGGTTTTGCCTGTAATGCCTCTCGTAGGAGGGCTGGACCCTGGGATCCAGAGCTCTGGTCATACCCACGACCAAGATGTTATCTGTGCAGGGTGCTATACAGGTCCAGGGGAGTGGAATCCTTGGGAACCCGGTCCCTGAAGGTTTAAGTACAATGCCTGCCGTGAGAGGTGAAGTTTGGGCTCCTGTGGACCAAACAGAGTCCTGCGGCGGGGAAAAGGTAAGTGGGGGCCCCTCAGGAACTTGGTTCTATTGAGGGGACCCCCAAGCCTAATATGTCTTTCTGCCTGTTACCTAACGGTATTCCCGCTAAATATCTGTGCATGCCTGAAACTGCTAGAAAATGTAATAATTTTAATGGTGGTCAAGAAAAAAAAAAAATGGACAAACCGCGGTACCTGTGTTAAACCACTAGAGGCCGCTGTGGAACGTCGTTTTTTTCTGTGGACTGTTTCCTTCTGAGGTCAAGTCCAGGGAGATGGTGAGTTCTCTTTAGGGAAACTGCTTCCTCTGTCATGTTGCAAATGCTCGTCCATCCCCGGGCCCTGCTGCAAACAGGGACCCTGGCTCCTCTCCCTAGTCTGTTTCAAAAGAAGCACCGAAGGCGCACGTGCCCGCGCCTCTATATATAGAGGTGAGCTTGAAAAGGGGGCGGAGCTTGGCGGATGACGCTCTGTGCGCGCCGCAGCGCTTCTGCGCATGTGCGGGCGTCCCAGCATGTCAAAAGGCACAATTATTTGTTGTGAGCTGGCTATAGAGTGCAGAGACGGAGCTGGTAACATTTAAAAAAAGGCATACAGCAGGCGGTTGATGCAGGCATCCCCATAGAAAGGCACATTAGTAGACACCAACTGTTTATATAGCAGCAATTGTGCTAGACTATTCCCAGTAAGTGGTGTATTACGGCTGGAATACCTCAGCTTTGGGCTTAGGAATATGCCGTCCAAAGTCTCCGGGACTAAGACTCCCAGGAAGCAAAGGGGGTCTCCGTCGGGCTCTGAGGATCTTGGGCATGCTTTGGCTGCACCAGTCTCCCCTGAAAAATCAGAGGTTGGTGCCCGTAGAGAACCCCCAGGAGTACCTGGTACTGTGGCTGTCCTCAGTTCACCTGCTCCTGTGTATGTAACAGAGGAGGTTTTTTCCTCAGCTCTGGGAGGACTGGAAGAGAGATTGACAACATTGATCGCTGCTTCCCTGTCAGAGGGAAAGCGCGCCCAATCTCCGTCTCCTCCCTCAGAGTACCTGTTAGCGGAGCAACAGTCCCATACAGGGATTGACCTACCTGAAGGGGATCAGGATGAGGTTGATTCTGTTCTAGGGGAATCAACAGTGGAAGAGCCATTTTCAGCATCACATGCTGAAAGATTATGGGTTCAGTCCCTGACTGATATGGTCCGATCAGCATTTAAAATGCCCCTTGCGGAACCATCAACCACTTCCGTCTCCTCGTTGGGGTCGCTAAAAGCTCCCCAGACTGTTTGTTCCTTTCCAATCCATCCTTTACTGGAAGGACTCATTTACCAGGATTGGGAACATCCTGATAAAATATTTACTCCCCCCCTAAGAGATTTCCGGTGGTCTATCCCATGGAGGATAAGTTCATCCGAAAATGGAGGGTGCCTACAGTGGACGCAGCCATCTCTTGTGTGAACAAATCACTGACATGTCCAGTAGATAATGTTCAAATGTTCAAGGACCCAATAGATAAAAAATTGGAGTCCTTATTAAAATCTGCTTTTACTACAGCAAGCTTGGTGACACAACCAGCAGTAGCAGCTATTGGGGTCTGCCAAGCGGTGAAGGATCAGTTGAAACGGGTCTTAAGGGACTTGCCGGATCAGCAGGCTCTTGCCCTAGCTGATCTGCCTAGAGCCTTATGCTTTGCGGTTGGACGCCATCAAGGATTCAATCCATCAGGCCTCCCGCCTTACGCTGTCTGTAGTACATATGCGTAGGCTTCTATGGCTCAAGAACTGGTCTGCTGAAGCTCCCTGTAAAAAATTGCTGGTTGGCTTCCCATTTCATGGTGAACGCTTATTCGGGGAATACCTGGACAAATATATCCAGAAAATTTCCAGCGGTAAAAGTACACTCTTGCCGGTTAAAAAGAGATTTAGAGGTCCCTCTTTTAAGAGGCCTGCCTCTCCAGTCCCTGGGACATCTGCTGTGCAGTTCCGACGGCCTCCTCGGTCAAATCCCAGGGGTAAGAATCAGGGACAATTGCAGGGTAACAAAAAAACCTGGGTCAGGAGAGGTACAAAACCTCCCCCCCCCCCCAAGTCAAATTTATGAAGGGTTGCCCCCACTCAATCGGGTGGGGGGAAGACTTCAGTTGTTCGCAGAGACCTGGCGGGACACGATCAGAGACAGATGGGTGCTCTCCGCAGTAAGTCTGGGATACAAGCTGGAGTTAAGACTCTCCTCCTTCCCATTTTATGTGGTCAAACGTGCCAAGAGATCCCCGGAAGAGCCGATCCCTCCTGTCGGCACTAGAACAACTATTGCTCCAAGGAGTAATTATGGAGGTTCCCCTGGAAGAATGCGGGTTCGGGTTTTACTCAAACCTCTTTACAGTCCCGAAGCAAACGGGGACGTAAGGCCCATATTAAATCTAAAAGGGCTAAACAAATTCCTACATATCAGGACTTTCCGGATGGAGTCGATCCGATCGGTGGCCACTGCCCTACAAGGGGAGGAATGGTTAGCCTCGATCGACATCAAAGATGCTTATTTGCACATTCCCATCTTTCCAGTCCACCAAAAATTTATACGCTTTGCAGTAGAAGGGCGCCATTTTCAGTTCAGAGCCTTACCCTTCGGTCTGGCCACAGCACCACGAGTGTTCACAAAAATTCTGGCCCCATTATTGGCCAATCTAAGAACACGAGGTGTGACGATAATGGCATATCTAGACGACTTGTTGCTGATGGACCACTCAGTGGAAAAACTAGAAGTGGTTGTTCACGAGACAATCAAGTATCTGGTATCTCACGGTTGGATCATCAACCAATACTTGGGGCTAAGGCTGGATTCAGACCAGAGGAAGATTTTCTTGCCTCAAGAAAAAGTCTTCTTTGAGAGATTTGATCCACCTGGTGGGTACAAAAAGACAGCCGTCCATACGCCTGTGCATGAGGCTGCTGGGAAAAATGGTGGCATCATTTGAAGCGGTACCCTACGGTCAATTCCATTCAAGGAATTTGCAAAGGGCCATACTGTCAGCCTGGAACAAAAAAGTTCAGGCCCTAGACTTACCAATGTCCTTGTCCCCTTCCGTTCGCAAGAGCCTCCGTTGGTGGTTGGTTCCCCAGAATCTGAAAAAAGGGAAATCCTTCAGTCCGATTTCTTGGAAGGTGGTCACTACAGATGCCAGCCTTATAGGCTTGGGGGCAGTACTGGAGCAATGGTCTCTCCAGGGCAGATGGTCGGATGCAGAGAAGGCCCTGCCCATCAATCTCTTAGAGATACGAGCAGCCCGGTATGCCCTAGTAGCATGGACATCCAAACTCCAAGGGTCCCCTGTCAGAATTCAATCAGACAATGCCACGGCAGTGGCATATATCAATCATCAGGGGGGCACCAGGAGTCGTGCAGCCCAGAGGGAAGTAAATCGCATCCTGAAATGGGCAGAAAGATATGTCCCAGCCATATCCGCGGTCTTCATTCCAGGAGTGGAGAATTGGAAGGCGGACTTTCTAAGTCGCCAACAATTATGCCCAGGGGAATGGTCCCTTCACCCCGAGGTTTTCCGGGCAATATGTCAGCGGTGGGGAGCACCGGATGTAGATCTGCTAGCATCCAGATTCAACGCAAAGGTGGACAGATTTGTCTCTCGGACAAGGGATCCCCTAGCTTGCGGCTCGGATGCTCTAGTAATGCAAAAATGATGAGAGACCTTGGACTGCCGCACTCCAAAAAAATATATTTTGTTCTTTTATTTAAAACAAAAACAACAAGTTTATGGCACAGCAAAGGAAAACAGCTAATGTGAACTGACGCGTTTTGCACTGAACTTCAGCGCTTAATCATATAAGGACAGAGTAGTGTTACGTCCTCATCCAGCCTTTCCTCCTAAGGTGGTATCGAGGTTTCATTTGAACCAAGATGTGGTTCTTCCTTCTTTTTTTCCCCAAACCGAGCTCGGTAGAGGAAAAGTTATTACATTCTTTGGATGTAGTAAGAGCAGTTAAAGCTTATCTAAAATAAAAAAAGGGGAGAAAAAATGGCGCAGAATGAGTTCTAGGCAGAGTAAAAATCAAAGGGATCAATGAATGTTAATGTTGATGTTGCAAGCACTAGCGGCAGCTACCATGAGCAGAAGCAAACTCTGTAAAATATAATGAGGAAAGGAAGGTGCGCCAATCTAAGTGCAGTAAAACAGGCTTTAATTAGCAAATTTGTATAAAAACAGCCAAATGGCTACTCACAGGATACATGAATAATACAGGTATGTAAGGAGTTAAAGGTGGTCCGGAGTCATCTAAGGCGGTCCTCAGGGGAGATGTTGGTTCCAGATGGAGAGAGGTAGCTGAAGATGGCTGGAGGCAGGAAGGCAGGTTGCGGTGTCAGCAAGGGAAGTCAAGAAAACCAGGCATCCAAGCTGCAGATGTAGTGATGCGCCCTGTGTCATCAGGGTAGACATGGGATAACCAGGAAGCTGCAGTTCAGCGAGGACTTCAGCGTGCGCTTCAGCGTGGAGCGCAGCGTGCTGTCGGACCGGAAGTGACGTGTGGATAGAACGGACCAATGGGATGACGCGTTTCACAGCATCCGCTGTTTCATCAGATCCATAGAAGGCATTATCATAGGTGGGTGTGATATAGTAAGAGACGTGGCGTGATTGGTTGAAATCATACTGGTGGAAGTAAATCAGCATGGTGATTGGTTGGAAGCAAGATGTAAGGGAGATGATGACACGGAATTTTTAGGGGGGTGCAGGGGGGCGAGGAGAAAAGGAAAATGGATGACAGGGGATTATGATATGAAATAAGGATACAATGTTTATATGGTGGTGAACAACGCTAATGTGGAATTTAAAATCATAAAGGATATAAATACATAGATGGTATTAGTACATAGGAGAGAGAGAAAAAAAGGAGCAGCACTATAAAGGGGAACGTATGTGGAAATAATTATATTGGAATTATAGGGGAAAAATTATTTAATTAAATTAGTTGGAGGGTATGAGAACAAGCTATGTATGGCATGAGAACAAATGGGTGCAACATGTAGGAGATGGGAACATATTAATGTGGACAAGGGAAGGAAAGGGAAAGGGGTGGTAAAAAAAAAAAAAAAAAGGAAGGGGGGGGGGTAAAAAAAAAAAAACTAAATATAATAATAATGAAGAATAATAATGAAAAATAAAAATATATATAAATAAAAATAAAAATAAATGGACAATAATAATGAAAACAAAAATGGGGGGGGGGGGGGGGAAGGAAGAAAAGAGGACAAGATGGGGAAGCGGAAGAGATGGGTCAGTGAATGAATGATAAAGGCTGGCTATCATGTAGAAGTAGTACAGAAGTATGATTCATAGTATAGAAAATACACATGCATGTGTATATATTCACACATATATATATACACATATACACACATCTGGAAGGGAACATCCATATATATATATATATATATATATATATATATATATATATATATATATATATATATATATATATATATATATATATATATATAAAAAATGAATGGATAATATAATAATATATAAATATATATAAAAAACATATGTAAATTGCACATGGAGAAGTATAATATAACAAGTCAAAGCTTATTACCAAAAAAAAGGGGGGGGGGGTACATAATTATTGGTATAAAGGATATACCAAAGATGCAAGGCAGCATGAATGGTAACAGATCTATGAGGGCAACACAAGGTGCATACATGCACATATGACTAAGCATATATGAGAGTTGTGAGTAAACGCACACACATACACACATATACACGTATACACATATACACGTGTGCATACACATGCATGCACACAAATCTCCGACAGATGAAAGCACTAGTACGTGGGATGGACGAGCAGCACAGAGAAATATTAAAAGTGATTTGGAAATGAAAGCTTATTATAAAAATTATGTATCATAAAAAATAGGATGATAATCAAATCTGAATAAAATCGAATCAAATACAATAAAATAGAAAGAATAAATAAAGAAGAATCATAAAAAATATATATATGAGAAGATCGAATAAAATGATATATGAGTAAGAACGCACAAGAAATCGCACAGATGGAGAAATGCGATTTAATAGAATGGTGGTAATATAGGAATATTAGATTATGTTGTTGGTTTCGATTTCTTCGTTGAGGCCATTTGGTGACATGGTATTTAAAGAAAAAATCCAATAAGTTTCTTGTCTACAAAGGCGTTGGAATCTTTCTATGGCAGTTGGGGTTTCTGGTATTGCCTCGATAACCCAAACCTGAAGGGCGCTGGTATCTTGGTGGTGGTGTGTTGCAAAGTGACGTGCCACGCTGTATTTGGGATTGTTCTTTTGGACTGCACGGCGGTGTTCTCCAAATCTGGTCCGTAGAGCTCTGATAGTTCTGCCTATGTATAGTAGGCCACATGGACAGGAAATACAGTACACTACATACGTGGTAGAGCAGTTGTAGAAAGAGCTGAGATTGAAGGTCTTACTGTTGGCCTTGAAGGTTTTTTGGCCATGGGTGACATGGGAGCAGGTAAGGCATAGGGCTTTTTTGCATTGATACATCCCTACAATGGGAATTAAAGTGAGCTGTTTGAGCATGTAGTTTTGGTGATGATTGGATGTTTTGGTTCTGCTGGGGGCGATCTTGCTTTTAATATTGGGGGCCCTTCGATAGGCAAACTTGGGAGTAACTGACACAGTTTTTGATAGGTAGGGGTCTTGGGTGAGGATGCTCCAGTGTTTTTTAAACCCCAACTGCCATAGAAAGATTCCAACGCCTTTGTAGACAAGAAACTTATTGGATTTTTTCTTTAAATACCATGTCACCCAATGGCCTCAACGAAGAAATCGAAACCAACAACATAATCTAATATTCCTATATTACCACCATTCTATTAATCGCATTTCTCCATCTGTGCGATTTCTTGTGCGTTCTTACTCATATATCATTTTATTCGATCTTCTCATATATATATTTTTTATGATGATTCTTTATTTATTCTTTCTATTTTATTGTATTTGATTCGATTTTATTCAGATTTGATTATCATCCTATTTTTTATGATACATAATTTTTATAATAAGCTTTCATTTCCAAATCACTTTTAATATTTCTCTGTGCTGCTCGTCCATCCCACGTACTAGTGCTTTCATCTGTCGGAGATTTGTGTGCATGCATGTGTATGCACACGTGTATATGTGTATATGTGTGTATGTGTGTGCGTTTACTCACATATGCTTAGTCATATGTGCATGCATGCACCTTGTGTTGCCCTCATAGATCTGTTACCATTCATGCTGCCTTGCATCTTTGGTATATCCTTTATACCAATAATTATGTACCCCCCCCCCCTTTTTTTTGGTAATAAGCTTTGACTTGTTATATTATACTTCTCCATGTGCAATTTACATATGTTTTTTATATATATTTATATATTATTATATTATCCATTCATTTTTATATATATATATATATATATATATATATATATATATGGATGTTCCCTTCCAGATGTGTGTATATGTGTATTGTGAGGGGGTTAACTCGGTAGCGGGTGTGTGTGACCCCCTGGTTGGGCTCCCCACACAAAAACAGGGCCAGCAGACGGAGGTTGTGGTTTTCAAAATCAAAAGGTGCGGTTTATTTCTCTATGTACAGTGACAAAAACACAGCAAAGCCAAAAAGAAACATAAACAAAATAAATCCTGGTCAGTTTGACCTCTGACTAAACATGCAGGTTTCCTAAACTAACAACTGGGATCAGCCTGGTGCTGTCCTAGTCCCTAAGTCCCTGGTTTAGTAAATGTCCAAACAAATAGCCACACAGGCTTTTTCTCACCGCACAGGGGTTCACTCTCCCTAGACAGTCCACACAGGTCTGGGTCCAGGCATGAGCAAACACCTAATGAATCTGGGAGTTTTTATAGAGGCCTTAAACGAGCTGACAAGCTTCAGCTGGTCTCATCAACTCCCTGCCTGCACGACGCCCAGCCCTCTCCCTAGAGGTATGAGTCATCCATGAGCCCACTAGCCTCAGCTGGGCTTCATCAACTCCCTAGTTGTATAAGTCGGCATAAAGCCTGAATCTGGGAGAAATATATCTACCCCCCTGGATGCAACCAGGTGACTTTACCTTCCTGCTGTCACATACCCCCCCCTCTTGTTTTAACCTTGGGGTTGGAACACCAGCAATCAGGCATTCATGTACTCGAGACAAAGCATCCACATTCCCCATTTGAACGCCAGGGCGATGCTTTACTGTGAAGTTGAATTCCTGTAGGGCCAGGAACCACCTATTCACTCTTCTATTTGTCTCCTTGTTTTGAGCCATCCACTTTAACGGAGCGTGATCCGTAACCATGTCAAAGTGCCTACCTAGCAGATAGTACCGAAGGGAATCTAGAGCCCACTTCACCGCTAAACACTCCTTTTCAACCGTGGCGTAATTTACCTCATGGGACTTCAACTTCCTGCTGAGGTAAATGACTGGGTGCTCTTTGCTCCACGGTTGTACACTCTCTGCTGTGCCAACTGCGCTTGGGCCAAATGTTCCTTCACGATGGGCATTACCTGTGCAATTCGATCTTGCATCAGGGCGACATGCTCAATCACACTCCTGTGGGGAGAACTCTCACTTTCCCAAGTTTCCTTGGCAATATCCAACAGCCCTCTTGGGTGTCTCCCATACAGTAACTCAAAGGGGGAGAATCCCGTAGAGGATTGGGGCACCTCCCTAATAGCAAACATCAAATAAGGAAGTAGACAGTCCCAATCCTTTCCATCTCTATCCACCACTTTCTTCAACATTTGTTTTAGGGTTTTGTTGAATCTTTCAACCAGCCCATCGGTTTGGGGGTGATACACAGATGTACGCAATTGCGTCACTTTGAGCAATTTACACAGCTCTTTCATAACCCGGGACATAAAGGGTGTACCTTGGTCCGTAAGCAGTTCTTTACAAATACCCACCCGGCTAAAAACAAGAGATAGCTCTTTGGCTATGGTTTTGGCCGAGGTATTTCTGAGAGGGATCGCTTCTGGATAACGGGTGGCATAGTCCATTATAACCAATATGTACTGGTGCCCCCTAGCGGACTTGATTATAGGACCTACCAAATCCATTGCGATTCTCTCAAACGGGACCTCAATGATGGGTAGAGGGACCAGCGGGCTACGGAAATGTGGCATCGGGGCCGACCTCTGACACACAGGGCAGGAGGAACAATAATTTTCTATGTCCTTCATCACCCCAGGCCAATAGAATCTCTGTAATACCCTCTCTCGGGTTTTCTCTGTCCCCAGATGACCTCCAAGAATGTGCCCATGGGCCAACTCCAACACCAACTTCCTGTAAGGTTTGGGCACCACAAGCTGCTCAACGGTTTCTTCTGCCCTTTTTGCCACCCGATACAGTAGGTCCTTCTCTACGCTGAAGTATGGGTAAGTGCAGGTATTATCTGGGTTCACTAACTCGCCATCTATTTCCACTACGTTTTCCCGTGCCTTTATTAGGGCGGGGTCTTTTAACTGTTCTGTGGCAAAATTTTCCCTGTGAACCTCCAGATCAGAAAACTCCACAGACGGTAGGTTTTCGTCTGAGGAGGTGGGCTCCTCTCCAGTTTCTTGAGTCTCCCCTGCCAATACTGACAAGGGAAATTCTGGAGAGTCCTCACCACTCTCAGAGGAGTTCTGGCTATCACATTCCTGGTACATAGGGGCACCAGTGGGGGGCTCAGGATCATCCCACAGTTCCCAGAACTTCGGAAAATCCCTTCCCACAATGGCATCATGCGGTAATTGAGATACTAACCCCACTGGATGAGAGAGGGTACCTTTGGGGGTCTCGAAACACACTGTAGTCACTGGATACTCTCGGGTGTCCCCATGCACACAAATAACAGCTACCTTGCTATTCCCAGAGACCTCTGTTTTAACTAATTCAGCCTTTATCAGGGTCACAAGGCTACCTGAATCCAGTAATACCACAACATTTCTACCATTAATACACATTTTGCATAAATGTTTCTCAGTTCCCCGAATGGCAGTGCATGCGACTGTCGCACACAGCGACTGACGTCTGTCCATCAGAAAGTCACATTGCATGGGTTCCTCCACAACCGGGCAATTTGCTGCAATATGTCCCGCTTGCCGGCAGCGGTAGCAAACAATCCATTTGGCTGCCTATTGAGCCCCTGACTTCCCAGGCTGTTCTCGCCAAACTTTGGGTAGAGCTCCCACCCTCTCACTCTCTCCACCCTCACCCCTTGGAATCCTCTTATCCGCCCCTGGGGATGGTCTGGTCTTAGGGTGGAAAGTCCGAGAGTCTCTGGAAGAGGCCGTCAGGTTCTCTGTAGCCAAGTATTTCTCTACACAATCCACAAGACCACCGGCCGTCTCTGGGTCTCCATGGCTTACCCACTTTTGGATGGCAGTAGGAAGAGCTCTCAAAAACCGATCCATTACAACACGTTCCACAATCTCTGGTGCGGACAAAGTCTCTGGCTGTAGCCACTTCCTGCTCAGGTGAATGAGATCATACATTTGAGACCTGGGGGGTTTTCCAAGCTGGAAAGTCCAGTTATGCACACGCTGAGCCCGGACAGCCAGGGTGACACCCAGCCTTGCCAATATTTCAGCTTTTAGCATCACATAGTCTTTTGCTTGGTCAGGCTCTAGGTCATAGTAAGCCTTCTGCGATTCACCAGTTAACAGAGGAGCCACCAGTCCAGCCCACTGCTCCTCAGGCCACTTTTCTCTTTCAGCAGTCCTTTCAAATGTGGTCAAAAATACCTCTGGATCATCCTCTCCAGTCATTTTTGTCAATAAACGACTCACCCCAAAGGACGCGGTATTAGTGGGACGGCTTTCCTCACTGGTCTGCGGACGTTGCTGCATTACTGCTTCCATTTGTTGTAGTCTCTGCTCTTGCTTCTGTAACAGGTCTATGAAGCGGGCCTCAGATTGCTGCTGGGCTTGTTGATGAGCTTGCTGCTGGGCTGCAAGGCTCCTTTGCAAACCTGCATTTGTCTGCTGTTGATTGGCATTTGCTAGAGCCAGCTGTTTCAGTATCTCCTCCATGCTGGCTTAAAAAAACTGCCACTGGTTCTCCACCAACTGTGAGGGGGTTAACTCGGTAGCGGGTGTGTGTGACCACCTGGTTGGGCTCCCCACACAAAAACAGGGCCAGCAGACGGAGGTTGTGGTTTTCAAAATCAAAAGGTGCGGTTTATTTCTCTATGTACAGTGACAAAAACACAGCAAAGCCAAAAAGAAACATAAACAAAATAAATCCTGGTCAGTTTGACCTCTGACTAAACATGCAGGTTTCCTAAACTAACAACTGGGATCAGCCTGGTGCTGTCCTAGTCCCTAAGTCCCTGGTTTAGTAAATGTCCAAACAAATAGCCACACAGGCTTTTTCTCACCGCACAGGGGTTCACTCTCCCTAGACAGTCCACACAGGTCTGGGTCCAGGCATGAGCAAACACCTAATGAATCTGGGAGTTTTTATAGAGGCCTTAAACGAGCTGACAAGCTTCAGCTGGTCTCATCAACTCCCTGCCTGCACGACGCCCAGCCCTCTCCCTAGAGGTATGAGTCATCCATGAGCCCACTAGCCTCAGCTGGGCTTCATCAACTCCCTAGTTGTATAAGTCGGCATAAAGCCTGAATCTGGGAGA
The DNA here is from genome assembly GCA_029206835.1 of Rana muscosa. NCBI lineage: Eukaryota > Metazoa > Chordata > Amphibia > Anura > Ranidae > Rana > Rana muscosa. The sequence continues at coordinate 447,446,107 of CM055116.1, forward strand.
AATATATCTACCCCCCTGGATGCAACCAGGTGACTTTACCTTCCTGCTGTCACAGTATATATATATGTGTGAATATATACACATGCATGTGTATTTTCTATACTATGAATCATACTTCTGTACTACTTCTACATGATAGCCAGCCTTTATCATTCATTCACTGACCCATCTCTTCCGCTTCCCCATCTTGTCCTCTTTTCTTCCTCCCCCCCCCCCCCCCCCATTTTTGTTTTCATTATTATTGTCCATTTATTTTTATTTTTATTTTTATTTATATTTATTTTTATTTTTCATTATTACTTTTTCATTATTATTCTTCATTATTATTTTATTTATTTATTTATTTATTTTTTACCCCCCCCCTTCCTTTTTTTTTACCACCCCTTTCCCTTTCCTTCCCTTGTCCACATTAATATGTTCCCATCTCCTACATGTTGCACCCATTTGTTCTCATGCCATACATAGCTTGTTCTCATACCCTCCAACTAATTTAATATTTAATTAAATAATTTTTCCCCTATAATTCCAATATAATTATTTCCACATACGTTCCCCTTTATAGTGCTGCTCCTTTTTTTCTCTCTCTCCTATGTACTAATACCATCTATGTATTTATATCCTTTATGATTTTAAATTCCACATTAGCGTTGTTCACCACCATATAAACATCGTATCCTTATTTCATATCATAATCCCCTGTCATCCATTTTCCTTTTCTCCTCGCCCCCCTGCACCCCCCTAAAAATTCCGTGTCATCATCTCCCTTACATCTTGCTTCCAACCAATCACCATGCTGATTTACTTCCACCAGTATGATTTCAACCAATCACGCCACGTCTCTTACTATATCACACCCACCTATGATAATGCCTTCTATGGATCTGATGAAACAGCGGATGCTGTGAAACGCGTCATCCCATTGGTCCGTTCTATCCACACGTCACTTCCGGTCCGACGGCACGCTGCGCTCCACGCTGAAGCGCACGCTGAAGTCCTCGCTGAACTGCAGCTTCCTGGTTATCCCATGTCTACCCTGATGACACAGGGCGCATCACTACATCTGCAGCTTGGATGCCTGGTTTTCTTGACTTCCCTTGCTGACACCGCAACCTGCCTTCCTGCCTCCAGCCATCTTCAGCTACCTCTCTCCATCTGGAACCAACATCTCCCCTGAGGACCGCCTTAGATGACTCCGGACCACCTTTAACTCCTTACATGCCTGTATTATTCCTGTATCCTGTGAGTAGCCATTTGGCTGTTTTTATACAAATTTGCTAATTAAAGCCTGTTTTACTGCACTTAGATTGGCGCACCTTCCTTTCCTCAAAGCTTATCTAAAAGCCACTACTCAGATTCGTAGAACGGATACTTTGTTTATTCTGCCGGAAGGCCCCAGAAAGGGTCAGGCAGCGTCAAAATCTACTTTAGCCAAGTGGATTCGACAGGTCATAATGCAAGCCTATGGCTTGAGAAGGAGACCGCCTCCGTTCAAAGTTAGGGCGCACTCCACGAGAGCAGTTGGAACTTCATGGGCAGTGCATCACCAGGCCTCCCTGGCTCAAATCTGTAAGGCCGCAACATGGTCTTCAGTACACACGTTTACTAGATTCTACCAGGTGGACGTTAGCAGTCAGGAGGATGTCGCCTTTGGGCGCAGTGTGTTGCAGGCCGCAAAAGATCCTCATGTCTGATAGCGCCCAGCTTATGTATGGTGTATCCCCCCCCTCATTTGGCATTGCTTTGGGACATCCCACATAGTAATGACTATGCCGCTCTGTGTCCCGTGATGTACGAGAAAGAAAATAGGATTTTTATAACAGCTTACCTGTAAAATCCTTTTCTTGGAGTACATCACGGGACACAGAGCTCCCACCCCTCTTTTGGGGACACTTATTGCTTTGCTACAAAACTGAGGTACTCCCGGATGGGAGGGGCTTATATAGGGGAGGGTACTTCCGGTTTTGGAAGTTGCCAGTGCCAGCACCTGAAGGTATCTATATAACCCACATAGTAATGACTATGTCGCTCTGTGTCCCGTGATGTACTCCAAGAAAAGGATTTTACAGGTAAGCTGTTATAAAAATCCTATTTTTTTTTTTATTTATGTAGCGGCCTCACTCCCTCTTCGACTTTATCGGTTACACTCCAGCTCATGTCTAGGGGTTCCTGGGTTGTGAGTGTGAGATGCGCCACGGCCCATGTCCTCCCCATTGTAGTAGGGAGGTGAAGGCCACTTCCTGATGTTTCCTCGGGCCGGTGTGTTCTGTGAATGCACTGAGTCTGTAATTGCAAGCTCACCAGCCTCCCCTTTGCTTCCAGTAACTGGAGTTCGCACACCGAAGAAAGGTCCAACACTTGTTTATTTGACACTCCAATACGCAAAGCACAATAAACAGTTCTTTTGCAGCAAACTGGTTGGGACCTATAACCTTGCCAACGGTGGGGCGAGCAGATCGAGGCACTTCCTAAAGTTTAAGTTCTATGCCACTGTACTATGACCAGCGGCGCCTAAGCCAATCCGGCTGTTACAGAACAGGAAGATGGGGTCTCTTCCAGCAACCCCTATGAACAGCAAAGGAGCCCTCTTCGATGCGCTGTGGCCCCTATCAGGGGGATGTGTCCTCCCAAGAGAGTTCCCAGAGGCCCACTGTCACCGGGTTGGTGCTGCTCCGGGTCTCCAGTGGGTAACCTCCCCGGCCTCCTCACCTCAGGTACGAGTCTCTCCGCCCAGGGACCCTCGGACAGTCCACCCTAGCGGGACCCAGTCGAAGGTACTGGGCCCCAGGCCTCCTCGATAGTACCTCACCCCAGGCTAAAGGTGCCTGGGATGGACGCCAACATGACTCCGGACCAGGCCATGGGCACCTGGACCAGACTCCTGGATCTCTCGCACCCAGGCCTAAGGGCCCTGGGTGCGGACCGCAACCCTCCTCCTCCGAGGACCTCCTTCTCCGCAAGACCTCGTGGTCAGCGCGTCTCCCCCTTTTATCTCCTCCCATCAACGGCCCGGCGGGTTCCCCGCCCCAGCCATACCATCTCCAGGAAGGGACAAAACAGGGAGCACTGCGAAGATGATTCTACCTGAAGCCTGTGGGTACCTCGCCACCCACAGGCAAAGGAGAATATTACATCCTCCAATCCTCCACGAAACAAAAAGGGGTCTGAATCCTAACACAATTATACACCTGGGTCACACTATTGCCCAGGTGTATCCCATCAATTTGAGGACCCCGCTACACACTCCCCCCTGTAATTTGACGCTGGTCCCCAGCGTCAGGTGCACACCCATGCCTCCCATAAAGTGGTGACATGGAGTGAAACCCCTGAGGCAGTTCCTCTAAATTTCCCAAGTGCCAAGACCTGCTCAGGGAATGGGGAACATATAAAACAACTTATGTCATAAAACACTTTAAACATCTGCATAGTCACAGCCCCTCTCCCACACTGTCTAAGAGCCACCCACTCTCAATGATCTTGACTGACGATTCTCCTGCAGGGGAAAGAAAAACAACATCCTAACATAATTTCGTGTCATTTGGGATGAGTGAGCCCGTCAGCCGAGAGACCCACTCACTCCAACAAGCAAGGTGATGTGTGGGTGAAATATTTTCAAACATTTGTTGCGCAACACTGCCACCTGGTGACAACGCCGCGGTCATGACACTCAACGAATCTTCGTTCTTCCAGCTTTTCCCTACTCTGCCACTATTCCCAAATGTCCTTGCCTTTGGCACATGAAGAAAAGGGGAAACACGAAAACACAACAGTCCCCAAGTCTCCAACGAGAAAAAGAAAAGCCCAAACAAAAACAAAAGCAGGGCACAGTCCTGCGTGTCTGGGAATGGCTCTTCCAGAAAGTTCAAGTGCACAAAAGAAATAAACAGGAGTTCTTTTCTCCTATAAGTAAAACTTTGGATCCGGCAGGTACAGGGGTTTCAGGTGTTTGTCAAATGCCTCTATCGAATACTCGACATCTTCTCCTTCTCTTCTGCAAATGACTATCTTGTCAGCATGGATATGGCGCCCCAATTTCCATTCAGCTTTGCAGTCCTCAAACCTCTTAGACACTGCCGGCACACATTCCAGGTACCTGCGAGCATGGGGCACCTTCAACTTGTCCCACACAAACTCGTCATACCATCTTGTTCTCCAGACTTCCACCTCATACAGCAAGTCCCGGGGTAGATACGGGTACTCCCACCCATATTCCCGAGCTACTTTATGGCAAAACAGTCTCTGCAAGCGGGCCAAAGGTGGCATAGTGGCTTTCTCTCCAGTTCCAGGCAGCACAATAGCTTCCGGATGCCGAGGTACCTTTACCAGCTCCCTGGAAATGACTTTCGGCGCTCTCAGAGAAGCGCGGGGTGTCCCCACAACCAAAGTAGGTGAGGTAACAGTAGATGAGGACACAGGTGGAGGGGTAGGTTCCCTCGTAAGCTGCGGGTCTTCCACCCGAGGCGTGCTGTCTCCTGTGTACATAGGTGAATCCCGTACCGCACGGGAAGCAAGAAGTGGCACTCTATCCCAGCCCTTGCGGCTGAACAGTTCGTCTATCTCGCCATCATCTCCGCAATCAGACAGCGACTCTAGGTCGGAGGTGTCATACATCTCCGCAGGCAGATATCTTCCGGTGGACACAGAATCAACCTCCCTGGGGGGCTCCACCTCCAATGGGCCCCCGACACCTCCAACCACCACCACAGTCCCAGCCCCTGGCTCACCTGACCCTTGTAGAGGACTGGGATGTCCGGGACTTCCTTCTCGACCGGCGCCATCCAGGCCAGGCAAGCAGCGGGGTGAAGCTCGACCACGTCCATAGGATGCCTGTACTAGGCCAACTTTCCTCTTCGGTGGTGGGAGCAGAGAACTTGTGGCGACCGAGGCAGCATCCCCGGATTTTTCTCTGTTGGGCAGTCCATCGCCCTGGTCAGCGCGCACGGGAACCTCGACAGAGGCCTTGATCTCCCCTTCCGGAGTAGTGGTACCCGTGAGGTGGTTGAGGCGAAGGGCCCGGGGCCTTGCTGTGTTCGACTCGACCTCAAAAAGGAATTCTCTGCACTCCTCACATCGCCCGAATGGCTTCAGGGTGACTACCAGTCCCGAGCAGCCGGGACAGATCACACCGAGGGCCTCCGTGTCTCTGCAAGTGTACAGAGCCAACCGCCCTCGGGGCCTAAGTCTTATCCCCGTGTCTGTGATGGGGGCAGCAAAGGAAGTCATTCTCGTGGGGTGAGGAACCATAATCCACGGGGCACTTGAGGTCATCCCGACTATCTGCTGCTCCATCATGCACTGACCCCGCGCCGGAGTCTCCACGTGTATCCCCACACTTGGCCAGACTCCTCCCATGAGCTGTACATTTTCGCGGGCTTCCTCTTGACTCCGCCCACGAACGATGTCGCCATGGGGTGCCTCGTGGCGCAGTGCGTTAACAGTCCCCACGTGCAGTACGTCACACGGCTGGACCTCTCCCTTTTTCCGCTCCTCCGCATGGGCCTTTCCCGTGTTAGGGTCATTTCCACAACTCCGAGCAGGGACGCACTTTGGCCAGTAATATGGCCGATCTGCTCGGAACTCCTCTGGGCAGCAAAGTTCAAATGTAGACATTCTCAAGTCCATCTCTAGAACACACTCTATCCCGGACTCACGAGCCCCCACGTGTAGCGGCCTCACTCCCTCTTCGACTTTATCGGTTACACTCCAGCTCATGTCTAGGGGTTCCTGGGTTGTGAGAGTGAGATGCGCCACGGCCCATGTCCTCCCCATTGTAGTAGGGAGGTGAAGGCCACTTCCTGATGTTTCCTCGGGCCGGTGTGTTCTGTGAATGCACTGAGTCTGTAATTGCAAGCTCACCAGCCTCCCCTTTGCTTCCAGTAACTGGAGTTCGCACACCGAAGAAAGGTCCAACACTTGTTTATTTGACACTCCAATACGCAAAGCACAATAAACAGTTCTTTTGCAGCAAACTGGTTGGGACCTATAACCTTGCCAACGGTGGGGCGAGCAGATCGAGGCACTTCCTAAAGTTTAAGTTCTATGCCACTGTACTATGACCAGCGGCGCCTAAGCCAATCCGGCTGTTACAGAACAGGAAGATGGGGTCTCTTCCAGCAACCCCTATGAACAGCAATGGAGCCCTCTTCGATGCGCTGTGGCCCCTATCAGGGGGATGTGTCCTCCCAAGAGTTCCCAGAGGCCCACTGTCACCGGGTTGGTGCTACTCCGGGTCTCCAGTGGGTAACCTCCCCGGCCTCCTCACCTCAGGTACGAGTCCCTCCGCCCAGGGACCCTCGGACAGTCCACCCTAGCGGGACCCAGTCGAAGGTACTGGGCCCCAGGCCTCCTCGATAGTACCTCACCCCAGGCTAAAGGTGCCTGGGATGGACGCCAACATGACTCCGGACCAGGCCATGGGCACCTGGACCAGACTCCTGGATCTCTCGCACCCAGGCCTAAGGGCCCTGGGTGCGGACCGCAACCCTCCTCCTCCGAGGACCTCCTTCTCCGCAAGACCTCGTGGTCAGCGCGTCTCCCCCTTTTATCTCCTCCCATCAACGGCCCGGCGGGTTCCCCGCCCCAGCCATACCATCTCCAGGAAGGGACAAAACAGGGAGCACTGCGAAGATGATTCTACCTGAAGCCTGTGGGTACCTCGCCACCCACAGGCAAAGGAGAATATTACATCCTCCAATCCTCCACGAAACAAAAAGGGGTCTGAATCCTAACACAATTATACACCTGGGTCACACTATTGCCCAGGTGTATCCCATCAATTTGAGGACCCCGCTACATTTAAATCAGAATTTTTTGTTATTTAAATAATTTTTTGGGGATTTTTATCAAATTTATTTTAATAGAATGCTTTTGGAGTAAAAATCTATGTAAATATAGTTTTCTATTAAAGATACATTAATAATTTAGTTTATTCAGCATAAAATGGAGCTTAGTTATGTAGCATTAGGCTGTATATTCTGCAATGTTTACATTTTTTGTAAACTCATTCAATGAATCCAAGCTCTGCAAGCTGAGATAACATGCACTGCATTGATGCATTCACACAATTTCACAGTAACATGTGAAAAAAACAAAGTTCAGGAATATTCCTTTATCCCATTGTTTTGAAAATCTATGTACACTACAAACTGTATAATTGAATCGGTCATGATATCGCTGTTTTACTAACCTGACAGCTTATTATTCTAATTAAGAAGCCTTAATTTTGTTTGTAAATATTAAAGATTTCAACTACCAGCAAGAATGAGTCCTTATATTTAAAGAGCACCTGTCATTTCAAATCCATCATGGCAGAGCCTGTTAGCGGGCATCCACTCACCTGCTGCCGCCACATCCCTCACCTTGTTGTGTCACTGCCGCATCACCAGCCATCCCATTAAAGTGAATGGGACTGTTGGTGAGTCAACAGCGGGTACAGAGATAGCAGTTGTTCTTTAAAAATTATGAATTAAATCAAGCCTTTTTACTAGCGATTTAAATCGACTTGATTTAAATTAAATACACCCTGCCCAATACCTATTTCACATCCCCTTTTTCTATACTCTGCACCAGGGATGAGCCGAACACCCCCCTGTTCGGTTCGCACCAGAACCTGCGAACAGACAAAATGTTTGTGTGAACTTTAGAACCCTATTAAATACAATGGACTCGAACGTTCGAAATCTAAAGTGCTAATTATAAAGGCTTATATGCAAGTTATTGTCCTAAAAAGTGTTTGGGGACCGGGGTCCTGCCCCAGGGGACATGTATCAATGGGGACATGTATCAATGCAAAAAGAAGTTTTAAAAATGGAAGTTTTTTTGGGAGCAGTGATTTTAATAATGCTTAAAGTGAAACAATAAAAGTGAAATATTCCTTTAAATTTCGTACCTGGCGTGGGGGTCCCCCAGAATTCAGTTACCAGGCCCTTCAGGTCTGGAATGGATATTAAGGGGAACCCCGCCGCAAATTAAAAAATAAAAATGTGTGGAGTTCCCCCAAATATCCATACCAGGCCCTTCAGATCTGGCATGGATTTTAAGGGGAACTCCACCCCAAATTTGAAAAAAAATGGCGTGGATTCCCCCAAAAATCCATACCAGACCCTTATCCGAGCACGCAACCTGGCCGGCCGCAGGGGAAAAGGGGGGGTCGAGAGAGCGCCCCCCTCCCTCCTGAACCGTACCAGGCCACATGCCCTCAACATGGGGGGATGTCCATGTTGATGGGGACAAGGGCCTCATCCCCACAACCCTTGCCCGGTGGTTGTGGGGGGTCTGCGGGCGGGGGGCTTATCGGAATCTGGAAGACCCCTTTAACAAAGGGGACCCCCAGATCCCGGCCCCCCCTATGTGAATTGGTAAGGGGTACATTGTACCCCTACCCTTTCACGAAGAAAGTGTAAAAAAAAATGTAAAAAAAAAAACACACAAACACCTTGAAAAAACTGTCAATTGACGGCGGGCGGAGGACACTCTCGTTCTGGGAGGACGTCATATGACGTCCTCCCTTTAAAATGAGCTAGGAGGCGCGCGCGCGCCCGCCGCGTTCCCAAGGCCCCAATGCGCGTGCCCGGCGGCCGCGATTGCCGCCGGGCACCCGCGATTGCCCGGGAAACGAGCAGGAAAGTGGATCTCTCTGTGTAAACACAGATCCACGTCCTGTGAGGGAGAGGGGACCGATGGATGTGTCCCTTGTACATAGGGACAACCATCGGTCACCTCCCCCAGTCAGTCCCCTCCCCCCACAGTAAGAACACATTGAGGGAACATATTTAACCCCTTCCCGCCCCCTAGTGGTTAACCCCTTCCCTGCCAATCACATTTATACAGTAATCAATGCATTTTTATAGCAGGGATCGCTGTATAAATGTGCATGGTCCCAAAAATGTGTCAAAAGTCTCCGATGTGTCCGCCGCAATATCGCAGTCACAATAAAAATCGCAGATCGCCGCCATCACTAATAAAAAAATTTAAAAAAATGCTATAAATCTATCCCCTATTTTGTAGACGCTATAACTTTTGCGCAAACCAATCAATACGCGTTTATTGGGTTTTTTTTTTATTATTTTTTTTTTTACCAAAAATATGTAGAAGAATACGTATCGGCCTAAACTGAGGAAAATTTTATTAAAAAAAATAAAAAATGAGTATTTATTATAGCAAAAAGTAAAAAATAGTGTTTTTTTTTCCCAAACTGGACGCTTATTCTTTTGTTTATAGCGCAAAAAATAAAAACCGCAGAGGTGATCAAATACCACCAAAAGAAATCTCTATTTGTGGGGAAAAAAGGACGCAAATTTCGTTTGGGAACCACGTCGCACGACCGCGCAATTGTCATTCAAAGTGTGACAGCGCTGAAAGCTGAAAAATGGCTTGGACAGGAAGGGGGTTTTCGTGCACAGTAGGGAAGTGGTTAAAAAACAAACAAAAAAAAAAAAAAAAACATTCCAGCGGCGATCCGATGTCCAGCGCTGTTCGTCATTGGCTGAGCCTGAGCGGACCTGATGGGGAACTTCCTCCGCAGTCTATTACATGTATAGACCTGCCCCTTCTAAAGTTCCCCATCAGGTCCGCTCAGCCAATGACTCGGTGTAAGGCTGAGGACCTGATGGGGAACTTTAGAAGGGGCGGGTCTATACATGTATTGCACAGTGAAGGAAGTTCCCCATCAGGTCCGCCCCCTCGGACCTTCTAAAGTTCCCCATCAGGTACGCCCCCTCGGTATGTCAGACCCCGCCTACGTCATTGGCCTGAGCGGGAAACTTCCTCCACTGTGTAAATTTAAATTACACAGTGAAGGAAGTTCCCCGCTCAGGCCAATGACATAGGCGGGGTCCGACATACCGAGGGGGCGGACCTGATGGGGAACTTCCTTCACTGTGCAATACATGTATAGACCCGCCCCTTCTAAAGTTCCCCATCAGGTCCTCAGCCTTACACCGAGTTATTGGCTGAGCAGACCTGATGGGGAACTTTAGAAGGGGCGGGTCTATACATGTAATAGACTGCGGAGGAAGTTCGCCATCGGGTCCGCTCAGGCTCAGCCAATGAAGGACAGCGCTGGACATCGGATCGCCGCGGGACACTGGATTTCTCCGCTGGAATGTTTTTTTTTTTTTTTTTTTTTAATAAAGGACTTTTTCAAGGTGTTTGTGTGTGGTTTTTTTTTTTTTTACATTTTTTTTTACACTTTCTTCATGAAATGATAGGGGTACAATGTACCCCTTACCAATTCACATAGGGGGGGGCCGGGATCTGGGGGTCCTTTTTGTTAAAGGGGTCTTCCAGATTCCGATAAGCCCCCCCACCCGCAGACCCCCACAACCACCGGGCAAGGGTTGTGGGGATGAAGCCCTTGTCCCCATCAACATGGGGACATCCCCCCCATGTTGAGGGCATGTGGCCTGGTACGGTTCAGGAGGGAGGGGGGCCGCTCTCTCGTCCCCCCCTTTTCCCCTGCGGCCGGCCAAGTTGCGTGCTCGGATAAGGGTCTGGTATGGATTTTTGGGGGGACTCCACGCCATTTTTTTTTTTAAATTTGGGGTGGAGTTCCCCTTAAAATCCATGCCAGATCTGAAGGGCCTGGTAATTGAATTCTGAGGGACCCCCACGCTTTTTTTTATCAATGACTTTTCTATGTATTGATAAAAACCTGACAATTCATTAATAGCCGCGAGTGAGTTTTAAATGACTTTTTTTCCTTCAAAAATGACACTTTGTGCAGGGACAGTTCTAAGCACGGGAAACGTGCGCCACTTTACATGCATATCATACACACCCCCTAGGTGCGAAATTTAAAGGAAAATTTCACTTTTATTGTTTCACTTTAAGCATTATTAAAATCACTGCTCCCAAAAAAACGGGCGTTTTAAAAAAAAAAAATAAATTGCATTGATACATGTCCCCTGGGGCAGGACCCGGGTCCCCAAACACTTTTTTTATGACAATAACTTGCATATAAGCCTTTATAATTAGCACTTTATATTTCTCCCATAGACTTTTCGAATTTGCCGCGAACACCCCAATTTGTTCGCTGTTTGGCGAACGGGCAATGTTCGAGTCGAACATGAGTTCGACTCGAACTCGAAGCTCATCCCTACTCTGCACTGTACATTCCCTATTCCATATCACATCTTTTTGTACAATGCATTCCCTATTCCACATCACCTCATTCTGTACTGTACATTACCTATTGAACATCACCTCATTCTATACTTTACCTATTCTACACCACCTCATTCTGTACTCTATACTGTACATTCCATATTCCACATCACCTCATTCTGTACTCTATACTGTACATTCCATATTCCACATCACCTCATTCTGTACTGTACACTCCTTTTCCACATCTCATTTGGTACTCTGTACTTTACATTCCCAGTTCTACACAACCATATTTTGTACTTTACATTCCCAATAAGACATTTGTTTGTCAAAAATAAATACATTTTATTTTGCTTGTTTAACTCCCATTTCAAATGAACAGCGCACCTTTTTATTACCATTCCCTATTTCACATCACCTCATTCTGTACTCCATACTGTGCATTTCCTGTTCCACATCACCCCATTCTGTACTCCGTACTGTATAATCCCTATTCCAAATCACCTAATGCTGTACTCTGTACTGTACATTCCCTATTCCATAACACCTCATTCTGTACTTTGTACTGTACATTCCCTGTTCCACATCATCTCATTCTGTACTCCATACTGTGTATTCCCTGTTCCACATCACCTCATTCTGTACTTTGTACTGTGCATTCCCTATTCCACATCACCTCATTCTGTACTTTGTACTGTGCATTCCCTATTCCACATCACCTCATTCTGTACTCTGTACTTTCCCTATTCCACACCACGTCATTCTGTACTTTGTACTGTGCATTCCCTATTCCACATCACCTCATTCTGTACTGTACAGTCCCTATTCCACATCACCTCATTCTGTACTTTGTACTGTACATTCCCTGTTCCACATCACCTCATTCTGTACTCTGTACTGTGCATTCCCTGTTCCACATCACCTCATTCTGTACTTTGTACTATACAGTCCCTATTCCACATCCTCATTCTGTACTTTGTACTGTACAGTCCCTATTCCAAATCACCTCATTCTGTACTGTACATTCCCTATTCCACATCACCTCATTCTGTACTCTGTACTGTACATTCCCTATTCCACATCGCCTCATTCTGTACTCTATACTGTACATTCCCTATTCCACACCACATCATTCTGTACTCTATACTGTACATTCCCTATTCCACATCACCTCATTCTGTACTTTGTTTACAAACGATTTTTATTATAGAAAAGGTCAAGGTATAAAAACAAATCACAATGATGGTACAGGTATATATATAAACATTGTTAATATTGAGCATTGTACAGAGGAAAGAGAAAAGGTTTCTTTCTTTTTTTTTTTTTTTTTTTTTAAGTCAGGTATAGGAATGTATATTGTTCAAATGAAGTCAACCAGGAGCATTGTATTGGAGAGAGGGCTAAATGACAATTGCATATATTTTAAGAGTGGGAGGTAAAAAAAACGGGAAGGTACTAGACCAGAGAGGTGGTATCCCAGAGAGTCCATTTTTTTTGGTAAAGGGGCATAGAATCATATAATGTGTGGTGAATTCTTTCTGAAAGCTTAATGTTCGACATGCGGTTAAGAATTTGTGGCCAAGGTACCGTAGTGGAGCGCCAATTAAATGCTATGGCCCAGTGGATGGAACTGAGGAGTGTATGGATTAACCTTGTACTAGTCATTGGAATATCCTGTATAGGGGTGAATAAAAGGCCTATTTGGGGTGTAAGAGAGATCTTTCTACTGGATATTTTTTCTATTAGAATACTTGCCTTATGCCAAGTGTCTTTTAATGTGGGGGCAATCCCAAAATATATGTAAAAGTGTTCCCTGGGTGGGGCAACCCCTAAAGCAGAGTGGGGATACTGAGGGATAAAATGAATTGAGTTTAGCGGGAGTAAGATACCATCTATAGAGTAGTTTGATGGCCGATTCTCTAATCGAGGTTGTTCTGGTACATTTGTGGAGATTTGTAAAAATTGTATCCCATTGATCCAGAGTAAATGAGGTATTTAAATCTGATTCCCATTGTAACATGGGATGTGATTTATCAGGCATGTTGGTCTCATTTAAATTTTTATATATTCTGGAGATTAAACCCCGGTCACGAGGGGTGGAGATACAAATTTGCTCAAATTGTGTATAAGGGGGGTGGAGTGTAAGTAAGTAATATTTCTCATAGAATTGTTTTATTTTCGCATAGATCTCTAGTTCGGTAGGAGAGATATTGTATTTTGTTTGTAGTCTGGTGAAAGTAAGAAATGCATTGTCTTGGGAGAGCGATTTTAAATGTATTAGATTATGTGACTTCCAATACGTTAGCAAATTTTCATCTTGAGCTCTATCTGGGGGGGAAAAACGTGGGTCACCCATAAAGGAAGCCAAGGGGGGAACATCCGAGGATAACTTAAAATTAGAGATTTGTCTGTTCCATAGTTGAAGAGTGTGAGTGACAATGAGGTTTAAGGGCCTTATTTTTTGTGGTGGGATGACATTGGACCAGAGAAGTCCTTGTAAATTGTAGGGTAGGATAGATTCTTCTTCGAACAGGAGCCAAGGGATTTGGGATGAAGGGGCATACCATTGGGCTAATTGGGTGAATCTGGCCGACAAGTAATATAGCCAAAGGTTTGGAATGCTGAGGCCTCCTTTTTAAATGGGGTCTAAACATAAGGGAATAACTAAATCTGGGTTTCTTGTTTTGCCATATAAATTAATTGATTTCTCTCTGTAAAGATTCTAGTGTTTTTTTGGGTAGAATAAGTGGAAGAGTTCTAAAAAAGAATAGAAGTTTGGGTAATATCATCATTTTTGTGGCTACTATCCTGCCCGAGAAAGAAATCTGGTATGATGACCATAGTTTAAGTAGGTTTTTAATATTGTTAAATAAAGGAGGGTAGTTTGCTTGATATAACGTTTTATATGAAGATGTAATCTGAATACCTAGGTATCTAAACGAATCTACGTGCCAATTGAATGAGAATTTGTCTTTAAGTGAAGATATTAAGGCTGGGGGAATGTTGATTGGTAAAGCCGAGCACTTAGGTTTACTCCCAGACCTGTCAAATCATGGAAGACGTCCAGGGTTTTAGTTAGATTAGGTAGGGAAATAAGAGGGTCAGTTATGAATAGAAGGACGTCATCCGCATAAAGACTCAGTTTGTATTCTTTGGTTCCCTTAAGATATCCTTTAATATTTGTATTGTTTCTGATTGCACAGGCGAGGGGTTCTATTGCGAGGGCAAAGAGTAGGGGGGAGAGTGGACAACCTTGTCTGGTACCTTTAGTCAGGGGAAAAAAGTCAGAATTGTTACCTGGGAGTTTGATACGTGTTTGTGGGTTGTGATAGAGAGCCTTAAAGCCATGTAGAAATTCATTGTTGATGCCATATTTGGGGAGAAGAGTGTCAAGATATAACCAGCAAACGCTGTCGAAAAGCTTTGTGTATGTCAAGACCAAGAAGCAGTGTGGATTTGGAATGAATGTTGGAGTCTTGAATGATATTTGTGGTAAGTCGTATGTTGTCTGTTATTTGTCTGTTGGGAATGAAGCCTGTTTGATCAGGATCAACTAACGGGGAGATAACGGCTGATAATCTGTCTGCTAATACACGGCCGAATATTTTTAGGTCGTTGTTAATAACTGATATTGGGCGGTAGTTTTGAGGGGTGGAGTGATCTTTATTTGGTTTGGGAAGTAAGGACATATTAGCCAAAATCATCTCGGGTGGGAATTGGCCACCCTGTAAGATATTATTATAAAGTTTAGTAAGGTGTGGTGTAATGGTAGAGGAAATTTTTTTATAGTAAGATGTGGAATAGCCGTCAGGGCCTGGGGCTGTGGATATTTTAAGTGTTCCAATGATTTTGTTAACTTCTATCTCCGAACAAGGGGCATTAAGAGATTCAATTTGATCTCTAGTAAGAGTGGGTAACGTAATGTTGTTAAGCCAGTCTAAGGAGGACTGTTTTGGGGGTGTTTTTGGTGAGGTCAGGAGATTTTTATAGAAGTCTGAGAATAATTTCATGACTTCTTTGGGATGGGATACCAAATTACCAGAAGGGTTCCTTAATTTATAGGTGTGTGGGGGTTTCATGGATTGATTTAGTTTTTTAGCAAACATAGTGGAATAAGAATTGCTGTTGAGTAAGAATCTAGCTTTAGACCATCTGAGAGCTTTTTCAGTATCTGATGTTAATAATGTGTCTAAGGTAGTGCGTTTCTCTTGTATCTGTTTAAGTAGGTAACTAGATGGGTTCTGGTTGTTTCTATGATATAAGTGATCTAGGTCTTTTGTTAGGGATCTAATGTCTGCCAGTTTGGATTTGTTGTTGATTGAGGCGATATTTATCAGGTGACCTCTCATTACCGCTTTATGTGCCATCCATATAGTTGTAGGGGACATGTCTGGTGCTACATTATGTGCAAAATATTGTTCAAGGTGAGATAGAATTTGTTGGTTGCTTGAAGGATCTGTGAGCAAGGAATCGTTTATTCGCCATGAGTATGCTGTGTTGGCTAGACCTATATGTGAGGTATCAAAGGAAACTATGTGGTGATCAGACCAAGGACACGGATGGATATCTGCTTTAGAGGAATTGGCAAGTAGAATTGGGGTGCAAAAAATGTAATCAAGACGAGCGAAGCAGTTGTGCGGATGGGAGTAGAATGTGTAAGATTTGGATCCAATGTTATGGGCTCTCCAAGTGTCTATTAATTGATGATTATATAGTGATCTATTCAAGGATTTGGGGAAAGCTTTTGAGGATGGGACAACTTTGCTTCTATCTAGAGCTGAGTGAGCGGCTAAATTGAAATCCCCGCCCACTAATAAATGTGTGGAGTGATAATTGTCTAGAGTATCAAAAAATTTTATAAAGTTTGACTGGGCTTCGTTGGGAGCATAAATTGTGGCAATGGTGATAGAACGTCCTTTGATTGAACCTTTCAAGATCAAGTAACGACTGTCTGGATCTTTAAATATATTTTGAACCTCAAAAAACACTGTTTCTAATGAATATAGCAGCACCTCTAGATTTTGTGTTATAAGTAGTGCAATAATATTGGCTGTAACTTTTGTCAAAAAATTTAGGGTGTTTATCTGTGGCAAAGTGCGTTTCCTGCATTAAAATTATATCTGCTCCTAATCTTTTATAGTGGCGAAAGGCCTTCTTTCTCTTGTGAGGCGAATTAATACCCTGGGCGTTATGAGAAATCACTCTAAGACCCATTATATTGGTATTAAGGGGCGATGGTGGTTATGAGGAAATGGCAGTGGGTCACCAAGCCCAGGTTTGAGTATATAGCCAAATCGGAGTGGAGTTAATAATTTGATTATCACCATTAAGATCGATAGTGAAGCTACCTGAGATATAGGCGGAACTAGCCAACCTTGTAATGCCATTTGTAATTTTGTATATATATAATATATCAAGATATACATTCGTATCCAGCATAAATATTTTCTCGTTGACCTTTGTTGAATAACATTTTGTACCTATACAACAGAACCATGGAGAACAGGGTTCTTGAACAATGGCACATTAGAACTAGTAAACTTATAGAAAATAACGGTACTGTATTGTACAATGACATTCCATCATAATGTTTTAAGTGAGGTAAAGAGAGTTTGTTTAACCTTTTCAACATTTTGTAGATATAGAGTGTTTTAGTATGACTATGAGAATTAACTTTTATAAATTGGGGGTCAGGGTGAGAAGCACTTCCTGACCGAAAAAAGTATTGATTTGGACAATACTGTCCATTACTCACAAATAGATCCTCCACCACTAAAACAGAGGATAGCAGGATCAGTAGCAGAAAAATATCCACAAGTTGAACCATGCTTTTGGAGTCCTTTGTGAGTAGGGGGACAAACTAACGCAGGCGGAGCACATCAGCCTTAGCGAGGATGCTATAAGAAGAACATTTTTTATATAAGTGCATGCTGTTACTTATATTGATAAAAAATTAGCATACGAAACAGTATAGAAAAGGAGCAAGAAAAAATGTTAGATGTATAATATCGTATAGAAGAAACTATGGTAATACCGACCCGGTACCATTTAAACGTGTGGTACAGTTGTTTGCTATAATCAGAAAAACCAACCTCAAACCTTTCGAACTGTAAAAGTGGTACTTTGAACCTTGCAAAAGGGAGGAAAAAAAAAAAAAAGGGGGGGGGAGGAAAAGAGCAAGGTTTTTATAAAAGGAGGGTAAGTTTTGGGCCACAAATGAGATCCATCTTTATCTTCAAGCGTCTAAATTTCTGAATGATGGTCGCCATCTCCTTTGATCACGACGTTTGGCTGGGGTGGCCCAGATAGGTGAGGTGTGGGGAGTTGCTGGAGGTCTTGTATTTGTTCCCGGATCTAAAAGACCTAACTTCACAAGGAGATCCTTTCCTTCTGAGGTGTTGAATATTGTATAGGTTGTCCCGTTGTGTGGCACTGTCAACTTAAATGGAAAACCCCACCGGTATCTAATATGAGCTGATTGTAATACTGAAGTAATCTCCTTCATTTTGCGTCTTCTTTCCAGGGTAGCCTGTGAGATATCTGGAAAAATTTGGATTTTGGTGCCCTCCAATTCGATGTTATGCATATTTCTGGATGCTCTTAATATGTTTTCCTTAGTGATGAAATCTTTCATGCATAGAATGATGTCAAAAGGAGGTTTGTCTGGGGGAGGTTTAGGACGCAGGGCCCTATGAATTCTATCACACGCAAATGAGGATGGGGGTGTTTCAGGGAGGAGACTGTGGAACAATTTAGACATTGCAGGCATCAGTTCAGTGACTGATTCTGGGATACCACGAATCCTTAGGTTGTTCCTTCTGTTGCGGTTGTCCAAATCTTCTACTTGCGATTGTAAGTATGTGTAGTTTTCAGCTAAAAGTTCAAAGTCCTTTCGGAGATCGTTGTGTGCAAGTGAGAGCTCGTCGTGTTTGGTTTCTAGAATATCGGTGCGACCTCCCAGGGTTGCTATTTGTTGTGTGAGTGTGTTTGTTGTTTTTTGGAGTTCACACTGTATCTTGTCTACAAGTTTTTCGTAGATTTTGGTTAAGCTGAAGTCCAGATCCGATTTTGTGATCTGAGAGGAGAGATCACTATTATGTGTGGAAGCAGATTTCTGCTGAGGAATATTGGTAGCTGTAGGAGACTGTACCGGAGGAGAACCAGCGCCCATGTGGGCCATCTTTCTATGCTCCTTGTTGCGTAATGAGTATGTGACCAAAGAGTGTTGTTGCGCACGGCGATTGTACGCCTTCTTGCCCGACGGCATGCACTAGTATGAACTGCAAGGTGGATTCTAAAAAATATATGGTAGTTTGTGGAGGTTAATCAATGCAGTGTGGGTTAAATCCTCGCTGATCTGATGGAGTGTTTAATTAAAGTTGGTGATCTGCATCGCGCCGCGCATGCGTCCCCTCTAAGATTTGATTGTGTCTTTTAGCTCATCCTGTCCCATATATTCCCGGTTAATGATTCATTACATGTCTGTAATAATGGTATGTACTTCTTGATGAGGGGGCTGCGGGGCCATCAGATTAAGGGTTAGACAATTAGGAGCCAGGGAGAACTGGTTAATGGGGTGTGGGTGTACCAAGATGGCCGCTCTTAGGAGTGATGAGTACAGCAGTGTCTCTTGAGGCAGAAAATATAGGGGTCCTATGATGGGAACTATTGTTGATAGGTAGATTTACTGGGTAGTTCTAGGATTTCTGCAGAGTGTCTTATAGGAGCCTGTGGAGACCTAGCTACACTGCTGGGTGCAGCAAGATGGCCGCCACAATAGTCTGTGGGGACAGGGTCCTGGCGATCCCCAGGGCAAACACTGGACTGGGGTGTCCCCAAATCCCCGGCCGAGAATACCCACTGTGTGGGCCGGATGATGCTGTAGTCCCGCAGGCTAACAAGGGGTGGGGAGGCTACTGTGGGCTCCGGGGGTGTAGCAAGATGGCCGCCTCTCACCTGTGTTTCAGCTGTGATGTGCCTCACAAGTTGCCCCCGGTGGCTCTCCGGTGATTCAGCGCCGGTCTGCGCGGGGAAGGTCCTCCTCTGGTGTGGAGGATTGCCGTCGCCGCCCGCCGGGTGGACCGCGGCACACGAGCGCCGAGGATGCGGGGATCGCGTAGGCCGCAAGATGGCGGCGGGGCTCTGGTAAGCTGATGCGGTCGCGGGCCGTATAGCGGAGCAGTCCGGCGGTCAGGATGACCAATTTTGTGTTAGGCCGATGTAGGGGATACACTGGAGCCTGGATAGCTGTTTTGGGGGTTTGGGCCGTGGTTAAAAGCTCCGGATGGCATTAGATGGGGTTTGCTGTTTGTACTTTGTCATTTGTCATTCTGTACTTTGTACTGCACATTCCCTATTCCACATCTCATTCTGTACTTTGTACTGTGCATTACCTTTTACACTCCACAGCATTCTACATGCTACACTGTACCTTTCCATTTCTACCTTTCTTTATTCTGTATGCTGGGCTGTATATTCACTATTCCAGCACAGCAATGACATCACCAAAATTCACTCAAAATCTCATGAATAGCAGTCAGAGGTAGCACTGCGTTTAATGATCCAATACGCCAGATATATGGCTATGAAGATAAAGGCTCTGGAGGCAAGTGCACTGCACTGCTATTTAAGTTATTCAAGACAAAAAAATGATTTTTCAGAGCACTGCTTAAAACTATATTGCTATTCTTCCTGGGCTCTGACACTGCACCTTCTGGTCTCTGTTCCTGCAGCTGCAGAGTCACATGCAGCCACTCTGCCCACCCCTTCTCTCCTCCTGCCCAATCACAGCGGGCTTAGTATTATGTGGACTCATTTACAAAATACAAATCCTTCTTTAAATGGACAGTGGAGGGTTGGGCAGAGCTGCTGCTGTGTGAGAAAGCAGTATCTTCCTGTCCTGGTGGTAGGTGTACTCTCAGCGCTCAGTAAAACTGTTATGCCTTGTACACACGGCTGTTTTTAATGACGAGAAAAATGGCATTTTTTAAAATGGTCATTAAAAATGATCGTGTGTGGGCTTCAGAGCATTATTCACGACGTGAAAAATGGCCATGAAAAAATTGGAACATGCTCCAATTTTTCCTGTCGTCGTTTTTCTCATTATGAAAAACAGCCGTGTGTGGGCTTTAACGACGTGAAAAAAAATGCGCATGCTCAGAATCAAGTATGAGACAGGAGCGCTCGTTCTGGTAAAACTAGCGTTCATAATGGAGATAGCACATTCGTCACGCTGTAACGGACTGAAAAGCGCGAATCGTCTCTCAACAAACTTTACTAACATGAAGGGTGGCGCCATCCGAATGGAACTTCCCCTTTATAGTGCCGTTGTACGTGTTGTACGTCACCGCGCTTTACTCGAGCATTTTTTTCCACGATAGTGTGTAGGCAAGGCAGGCTTGAGAAGAATCACGTCGAGAAAACCGCCGTTTTTTTTCAATGACATTAAAAAGGGTCGTGTGTACGCGGCATTAGTTGTAAAAAAAAAAAAGTGATAAGTTCATGAGATTTTGGCCTTGACCCATAGTAGCCCACACATTTTATAAAGTGGCTGAATTCCTGGTGTCCAGCCCCATTAAAGTGGTTGTATACCCAAAATTTGTACAAGCACCTACAGGTAAGCCTACATTAAGGCTTACCTGTAGGTGCTTGCAATATCTCTGAGACACAGTCTCGGAGATATTTGCAAAAAAGACTGTACCGCTATCTACGGCGCATGCGCGCCGTAGATAACGGCGCAGGCGCACTGAGCGCGGCGGCTCTTGAATGGGAGCCTGCCGGACACTGCCGGAAATTCGCGCATGCGCGGGGATCGTGCCGTTCCCCGCGCATGTGCGGGAGTGACGTCATCGCCGCTCCGGCCAATCACAGCGCTGGAGCGGCGATACCCGGAAGTCACTCCGGGTATCATGGATGCGACGGAGGACGTGTCCGAGGACCGCTGCGGGGGCTTCGATCTAAGGTAAGTGATTGATAATGAGCTAGTATGCTAGTCATACTAGCTCATTATACCTTTGCCTTGCAGGTTGACAAAAAAAAAAGAAAAAGTTTTGCGGTATACAACCGCTTTAACATTTCTAAATGTTGCATATAAAATCTCGACTTTTTGAGCTTTTGTCCACTGTAAAATCTTGGTGCATATCCAAGTTTTTTTTCTGCCCACCTAGGAGTCTTGAGTCTGCTTGTCCACTGACCATTGTGTTTAAATTGTTGTTTATACAAGCCTTCATGAGATGTAACTCATCTCCTCAGCATTTACCAGAAAGTGAAATAAAAGATTTGTATGGACTGATCTTCTAGGTATTAGATCAGTGGTCCCCAACCTTTTTGGCACCGAGGACCGGCGTTGTGGAATAGAATCGTGCCAAGGCCTGGGGGGGGGGGGGGGGGTTGGCATGTTATGTAGCTTTTCGCGGGCAGTTTGTCGGGGAAATGGCTGGTGTTAGCGCCTCAATCATCACAGAACAATGGCTGATATGGTGTTGGAATGATTGAAGCGCATTATTTCTGTCATTGCATTGTAATATAAAATGAAATAGTTCAAACTCACCATAATGCAGAATCTGCCACCAGATGCGGTTTGTCACTTGCCACGTCGCCTTCCACCAGGTGTGGATTGTTGCTTGCCACGTCACCTGCCACCAGGTGTGGATTGTTGCTTGCCACGTCACCTGCCACCAGGTGTGGATTGCCATGTCACCTGCCACCAGATGTGGATTGCCACGTCGCCTGCCACCAGATGTGGATTGTCGCTTGCCACCTCGCCTGCCACCAGATGTGGATTGTCGCTTGCCACAACACCTGCCACCAGGTGCGGATTGCCATGTCGCCTGCCACCAGGTGCGGATTGCCATGTCGCCTGCCACCAGGTGCGGATTGCCACGTCGCCTGCCACCAGGTGCGGATTGCCACTTGCCACTTGCCACGTCACCTGCCACCAGGTGTGGATTGCCACGTCACCTGCCACCAGGTGTGGATTGCCACCTCACCTGCCACCGGGTGTGGATTGCCACGTCACCTACCACCAGGTGTGGATTGCTACTTGCCATGTCACCTGCCACCAGGTGTGGATTGCCACCTGCCACCAGAGGTGGTTTGCCACCTGCCAGTAGATTTTTTTGTCACCTGCAGTGGTGACAGCACAGGCAGGTGAGGGAGAACAGCGGTAATGCGGGGCGGGCGGTGAGAGATGATCTCTCTGCTCCCGCGCCTCGCTGCAGTATAGCAGCCCCGCTGTGTGGGCGGAAGTGCCGCGTTATGGGCGGGCGCCGAGAGATGATCTCATCTCTCTGCTCCCGCGCCTCACCGCAGTAGGAGCCCCGCTGTGTGGGCGGAAGTGCCGTGATCCGGGCGGGCGGTGAGAGATGTCATCTCTCTGCTTGCCCGCTGCCGCACCTCACACAGTGCAGCCTTCGCGGCCCATCTGCAAATAGGCCACGGCCCGGCAGTGGGCCGCGGACCGGGGGTTGGGGAACCCTGTATTAGATGACTGACAGCAAACTGCAACTGGCTATATGTCTGTGGTTACTGCATGATTTTCTTAAGAGATCTATAGTCACAACATACACTTTCATTTTATAACATCAGAATTCTAATGGCAATACAAAACAATAGCCATTGTTGACAATCTAATATAAGCTTACCTGAAAAATCTTCTTCATGTTGCGGGTGCTATCTGTCTGCTGTCATCTCTTTACACAACTTGAATTATCTACATGCTTTGCAGTTTCTCCTCTGCTGTTTACTTTTAGTTTCTAAGGACTACATATTCCATGGTACCTCACTGGCTGCAAGCAGAGATTCCTGTACTGACTCCGGCTCCTGAAACTCCTCTGTAGTTCAGAAGGCAGGCTCTGTGAAATGTGTGAAACAGCAGTACCTACTCACAGGACATAGTGAATACGTGTCACAGAATTCAAGGAAGTAAAAGTGTGGGGAACTTCACAAGTACATTAACCCCTTCACGCAGACATAAGATATATATGCGGCCTCACTGAGAGCCCCGGGCACCGTACTAACGATCGGGACCCAGAACTCCCGATTCTGGGTCACCTGATCGCTGTGGTAGCCTCTGATTGGCTGCCACAGTGATCAGTCAGTGCCAAGGTTAGTGGTTGGGTCAAAGGTCAGGGTCAGTATATTTTAGGTATTTTTTTTAATTTTAGCTTTTTTAAATTAGTGTCAGTGTGTTTTAGGTAGGACAAAAAAAAAAGAAGCAAAATGGGCACTATTATTTCTGGGCTGTATTACGGGTACAAACAACAAATAACATACACATATGTGGTTTTGCTGTGATCATCATGAGCAGGAAATTTTATTTTGGGTTGCTCTTTGGTGGTAGGTTAAGGTAGACAAGAAACAAGAAATATATAGCTAAATTTAAAATGTGTTTTTTTTTTTTTTTTCTTTTTTTTTTACGATTGTGGACCAATTTTCTTTGATAATAAAACAAAATTCAGAAGATATCCATAATCATTTACCACCAATTCGTCCTGAAAAAAACAAAGTATAATCCACCTGGATGCACAAAGTAGTTGTGATGATATGTATGGTTTTACTAACACATGTTAAAGTTGTAAAATTTGTTTTACCCTTGGGTGTGAAGGGGTTAACAAACTTCAAGATCACTTAATAGGAGTAGGCTAGGATTAAAGTGATATTAAAGGTATTTAAAAAAATGACAAACATGTTATACTAACCTGTGCAGTGGTTTTGCACAGAGCAGCCCTGATCCTCTTTTTCTCGGGTCTCCCACCGGTGGTCCTGGCCCCTCCTCTTCTCTGAGTGCCCCCATAGCAAGCTGCTGGCTTTCTGTGTCCATAAGACGCACAGAACGGGGCTTGGCGCCCGGCCCTCTGTTTCCTTTTCACTGGCTGTGAGCTGTGATTGACAGCAGTGGGAGCCAATGGCTTCCAAGGCTGTCTCTCAGTCAATCAGGAGGCATAGACCCAGGAGAGCAGCCGCTCTAATGCACATCACTGGATCACGATTGGACTCGGATGAGTATTAGACGGGACTGTGGGGGGGGGTGGAAACTGAAGGTTTGCTACCTTCATGCAAGGTAAAAAACCTTTAGCCTTTAGAACCAATTTAACTGAAATACAAATTAAATTAAATGAATTAAATATTTTGCATTTTGATCAGAGATATGCTTGACATTGAGAACTGGGAAGGAGTTGCATATCTACACAGTGTTTGAACGATGGATTACTTGTTTGATTTCAGGAGATCAGAGCTCATGTAGATCATTAAAAATTTACATCTATGGTAAATAATTACTTGTCCTTATGGTCTGGTTGCATATTTCCAAGTATATTTAGGTCCTGCTGACCAAGCTGAGAATTTATAAATGTAGACTAACCAAAGGGAATTTAGCTTTAAAGAGAACACTTAAGCCGATGGACTTATTTAATCGGACAAACCGATCGTGCGTGGGCCTCATCGATCTTTTTTCCATCAGTATAAATAAATAGAACATGTTTTAAATTTTACAGATGGGGAAAAAAACGATAGCAAATTCCGATCGTCTGTGGGGAACTCCATTGGAGAAAAAACCCACACATGCTCAGAATCAAGTCGACGCATGCCCAGAAGCATTAACTTCATTTTTCTCGGCTCTTCGGAGTGTTTTACGTCATGGCGTTTGGGATGGTCGGTTTTTTGACTGATGGTGTGTAGGCAAGACTGATGGAAGTCGGCTTCATCGGATTACCGATGGAAAAATCCATCGGTTTAAAATCCATAGGAAATCCGATCGTGTGTACAGGGCTTAACAGTGGAATGAGGGACATTTTCCTTTTAACCACTTCAATACCAGATACTTTTATCCCCTTCCTGCCCAGGCTAATTTTCAGCTTTTTCAGTCACAATTTGAATGACAATTGCACGGTCATGCACCACTGTATCCATATGAAATTTATGGTGGTATTTAATCACCGCTGAATTCTTTATTTTTTGCTAAATCAATTTTTTATTATTATTTTAATATTTCTGTAATAACATTTTGTTTGTTTTTTTTTTTTTACATACTGTCACCAGTGCATTACAGCATCATCATATCACTGGTGTGGCGATAATAAGGGACACTGACTGGTGACAATAAGTCAATTAAAAAAATTATTTATATATTTTTTTATATCTTTCCCTTTTATATTATTATTTTTTTTTTTTTTTACTTTTTTTTTTTTTACATTCAGTGACCAGAGATTGGCAATACACTGTTGCCATGGTAGCACTGTACTACTCTGGGGAGGTGATCAGGATTTTATTTTTATTTTTTACACACTGACTATTTATAATGAATTTTACAGTTATACGCAACATTTTTTTTATTTTATGAAAACTATTAATTCAGTGTTTACTATTGTGATCAGTTGTGATTGGTCACAGCTAATCATATGGTACAGTTGGGCTGTGATTGGCCCTGTCTGTACCATGTGATCACTGTGGCCAATGACAGAGCGCATCACAATAGTACACAATGAAAGGCATGAATCTAAGCCTTTCATTGTGTACAATTGTCATGTGATCTTCTGTGATAGGCCACAGCAATCACATGGTACTGGCAGAAGGCCGGTACAGTGATCTGTTATCAGCTGTGTCCAGCGGACATGGCAGGTGACAGATCGCGCCAGAGTGCGGCCTATGGGGCACGCTAGAGTAGCAATCCTGGGAGGACATCATGTGATGTCCTCCCAGGATAATAGGGCTCCCACTCAACTGTCATATTACAATAGGCTGGGCGGGAGGAGGTTACAAAACAGTTGACAATGTATATACAGCACTACCCCCAAAGGAGCTGCTTGGTAAGAATGGGTTGTCTGTTCTGTGCTTCAACTCCAAGAACAGCCTCAGCCCCTCGGACACACCAGGTTAAGCAAATAGATAACCTAATACTGTTAAGAACGCATAGATAAATGCTCTGCAAACTACTATAATTCAGTATCTGTAAGTGGACACCAGCTTCGTTAGTAATAAAGAAGCACATTATATTGTAAAGTTTTAATGTGGTAGGCAATATGTGCATATCTGAACAGGTAGAATGTATAGTAATTCTCCAGACAGTGTGATCACTAGCTTGTAGCAGTTTGGTATACAGCTCCATATACATGATTGAATGGACTTATACCCAGTAACCTGCTAATCTGCTTTAGGAATGGCATAAACAACATTAACAACAAGGGTAAATGGTGTTGCAATAACTTTCCTGCCACTAGTGTGCTATACTGCTACAGTGTACTCTAGAGGTGTAGTGTACTCTAGACTATAACCCAGATCTATTGCAGTGGTGTCTTGCTTCTACAGGCAATGACAAGAGTCCTTGTAGGGTGGCCTATTTAAAGAGACAGTTCTTTGCCTTAGATCTTCAGCTGGCTAGTGTTGGGGCCCATATTGACAGTTGCACAAAAATGTAGGCCCAGTCAAGTCTGCATGCAGTAGTACAGGCTGCTAGTCAAATGTCCAATTCCTACGTAATCAGTCCTGTTAGCAACAAACAGAATATGGCCACGCAGCCTTCTCCCCAGACCTAGTGACTTAGCATAGCAAAGACTGTATCCTGGCAGTGGCTCAGTCTCTAAGCACACAGGTTACAGCTTCTGTACTCTCCGGTGCTCAGCACAAAAAGGATTCCCAGTGACTCTGTCCATCTGTACACTAATTCCCTGGTGCAAGCGCAGAGCACTGCAGCAGGTCCTTGTGATCTCTTGCCTCTCACTGCTCTCCTTCATAACTCTGGTGAATTGCTCAGGAAAAGTCCTGGGTTCCCCTGCTCTCTTATGCAGGGCTTGTTGGGGGCTAGAGTTCAAGCACCATTACTTGCATCGAGCAGCACTCCCGAGGGAACTACATGTCCCATGGTCCTCCTACAGCCTCCCCTGATTGGTCCACTCTGCTGCCAGGAGGGAGCACCTCTCTCCCCATGTGTGCTCCTGCGGTCTGGCTTGTGGAGTGTTACCACACACCTTATTATCAGTGACTAAGATTGATCTCACAGGGATTTGCCTTTTAAGTTCACTACCACCTGTCCGTCCCCATTGTAGGTGGCCCCTGGATGAGAGCTCCTGTCTGATTCCAACTGGTGAATAAAGGCCCAGGCTGGGTTATTGCCCACAAGTGCTATACAGCTTACTGTCTGGTAAGCGTGAAATTTATGTGGAGGAGGGATTGCCGTGTTTTGTGAGTCACTATCACATTGAGAAGATTCTGAGAAGTGATTTATTTAGTGTGAAGAGTGATGGACACAATTGTGTTATTTACAAACAAAATGTGTTATTTTACTTTGAAAAGTGATTCACACACTTTGAAGAGTGATACACACTCATGTCACATTTTTGCAAATAATTATGATTTTTTAATTTTAGCGGATTCTGAATGATGGTTTACATATTACAAAGAGCGATTCACTGCTTTTTGACTCTATTCAGAACTTTCAATTTATTATTTATTATATATTTCCATATGGTTTGCATTTACATTTTTTTGATTAGTGTTTTCCACATTGCACAATTTTTTATCATCTGTATTCAATTTTGTTTTTGTGTTTTTGTCACCAGATGACTCTGGAAATTGATTCACACACTTGAAAGAGCGATTCACGGATTTCACTTATTTTACACTTTGGGGTTTTGGTTTCTGTTCTTTGTAATTTATCATCAGTGCAGCTACTTTTTATTACCTTAGTAGATAACTCTATTTGCCTGGTTTGTAAGAGCAGCTGATATGTCCTCACATTTTGTAACCACTTCAATGCAGGGCATTTTCACCCCCTTCCTGCCCAGGCCAATTGAAATTTGAATGAAAATTGAATGACATTTTTATAATTGTTTTCCCCACAAATAGAGCTTTCTTTTGATCACCTCTTGTGCAAAAAAAAGACCGACAATTTTGAAAAAAACACAATATTTTTTAAAATTTTGCTATAATAAATATCCCAAATTAAAAAAAAAACAAAAACAATTTTTTTCCTAAGTTTAGGCCGATATGTATTCTTTTACATATATATTTTTTTAAAACCCCGCAATAAGCGTATATTGATTGGTTTGTGCAAAAGTTATAGCGCCTACAAAATAAGCTATTGATTTATGTCATTTTTATTATTATTTTCTTTTACTAGTAATGGCGGTGATTTGCAATTTTTATCATGACTGTGACATTGCGGTGGACAGATCGGACACTTTTGACACTATTTTGGGACCATTGACATTCATAATGCGATCAGTGCTATAAATATGCACTGATTACTGTATAAATGTCACTGGCAGGGAAGGAGTTAACACTAGGGGTCGATCAAGGGGTTAACTGTGTTACCTAGTGAGTGATTCTAACTGTGGGGGCGTGGGACTGACTAGGGGAGGAGACCGATCGGTGTTCCTAAATACAGTAAAACCTTGGTTTGAGAGTAACTTGGTTTGAGAGCGTTTTGCAAGACGAGCAACATTTTTTTTAATACATTTTTACTTGATATACAAGCGATGTCTTGATATACAAGTAGCGTCATGTCACAAGTATAAAAGAGAAGAGAGGTGCCTCTAAGTGTAGCAATATGGTTACATTTAATGAAGGTACAATATTTAGCAACTCACATGGTTGATGATTAAAAGAGGCACATGCAAGTATGCAGGCATTCGGGGTAAAGCTGTCCACATAGACCATCCCCCTCACTACCATCAATGTCGTCTCTTCCACACTGCACTCCATGAGCGCTTCAAGCCTCGCTTTCAGATCGCACTGCTGCAGGGTAGTCTTCACGGTAACAATTGCAGACTGACAGCGGTGAAAGCCGGCGGTGAGGATGGTCTATGTGGACAGCTTTACCCTGGATGCCTGCATACTTAGATGTGCCTCTTTTAATCATCAACCATGTGAGTTGCTAAATGTTGTACCTTCATTAAATGTAACCATATTGCTACATTTAGAGACACCTCTCTTCTCTTTTAAACTCAGTTGTGACGTGACGCTACTTGTAGCTCCTGCTGGATTTTGCTTCTAATCCCCTTGTGGAGGCTTCCATTTGTAAACTGAAGGACTTATGAATAAATGTTTGCGGAACAAATCATTTTGAGTTTCCATTATTTCTTATGGTGAAATTCGCTTTGATATACAAGTGCTTTGGATTACAAGCATGCTTCCGTAACGAATTATGCTCGCAATCCAAGGTTTTACTGTACTAGGAACACACGATCTGTCTCCTCTCCCCTGACAGGACGTAAATCTGTGTGTTTACACACACAGATCCACGTTCCTGCTCTGTCAAGAGCGATCGCGGGTGCCCGGCGGACATCGTGGCTGCCGTGCACGCGCATCGGCTCCTCCGTGCACGCCCCCTATACAGCCGGGAAGCCGAGGACGTCATATGACTCCAGCCCAGGATGGAAGATCCCATCTGCGGACGTCATATGACTATGGGTGGGTATTGAAGTGGTTAAAGACAGAGATGAAATGGCTTATATACTAATGTAGCGGCCTCACCCCTCACTCCCCTTCTTCTCGGCTTGTTGTCTTGTCTAGGGGAACCTGGGAGGAGGGATGCGGTACACCACAGCACATGTCCTCTAATGTGTAGAGGTGAAGGCCAACACCATTTTTACCATCGGGTCGTGTGCATTACCCAGAGCCAAATCCTTTCTGTAAATGACCCCCTGTCTCTGCTCCCAGTAACTGGAGTTCCACACCACTGAAAAGGTCCAACTCGGATTTATTCTCTGATAGCAATAAATCGTCCTTTAACACAGACAGGTTGTAACCCAAAGAACAGTTCATTATAGGTGGGGAGTAGGTCAAGGCACAATCCTCAGATATGACTAACCATTGTGATGTCACCAACGGTTTTGGCGCACAGCTGCTGCCACCGACTGTGTAGAACAGAAAGTGAATTACCTTCGCTAAGCGCAGCCCCTGTCAGAGGGAAGACATCCGTCCAAGAGTTACCAGAGGCCCCTCCGTCACCGGCGAATGCTGCACCGGACTACCTGGAGAAGTTCCACTCACTGGCCTCCTCATCTCAGACTCGGGCACCCAAGGCTTTAGGGCCCCCTCGGATTCCTCCACCCTCGCGGAACCCAGTCGAAGGTACTGGGCCCCAGGCCTCCTCAATAGTACCTCACCCCAGGCTGAAGGTGCCTGGGATGGACTCCATCTCCCGCTCTGGCCAGGTCAAGGGCACCTGGGCCCCGAACACCAGTACCCAGACTGAAGGTGTCTGGGTGCTGCTCTGACCTCCGACTCTGACCCCGTGTTCAGGGCATCCGTCCCCTTTTATCTCCTCTCCCCAGCGTCACAGCAGGTTCCCCGCCCCGCTGTACAACCGCCGGAAGAGGACAAAAAGGGCACAGTACTGCGGTGAGGGTTCAAACCCGGCCCAGGGCGACAGCGCCACCCACAGGCCACAGGGAACCCCACACCACCAGAGTCCTCCATGAACAATAAAGGATCCCAATTCCCTAACAATCAGTGCATCTGGGTTACACTACCACCCAGATGCCTCCCCTAAATTGAAATGCCCGCTACACTAATAACAGACAAAGAACATAAAGATCGGTAGTGCTCGCTGGGCTATATGGGTTTCAACACATGAATTGCATTTGCACAACGAAAAGTAAATAGGTCCAGAAGCAAAGTGAAATGTATGCTGATTTACAGCTCACATTATTGGATGGAAAACATATGACATCACTAGGGAGTTGAGGTTGCATGGGTTGTTAGGACAACCAGGTTTCTCAGGTACTTAGGAAAGCACATCCTGAGCTGTTTTCACTGCTTTTAACAAGACAAGGAGCTTTGCTTGGCCCCACAGTGGTAAGAATGATGCTTTATTCGTCTTATGTACATTGTTACTGTTTACAGATTTAGCTAGTTGTGCTTTTTATCTGTTTTACTTTGTCATCATATTTGGTGGTTGAAGTGAATATTAGGCTGCAATATATATGGATTTTTTTATTTATTTTTTTACGAATTTTACAATGCTGGCACCAGACTGCCGTAGTTTAGGAAGTGCACACCACCATTACATTGTCCAGGGAAATACCTGTCTATTGGCAGATGAGGTGCCCAATTAGATAGAATGATGGACAAGTTGTATGCCAGTTCTTCAGTCAAAGCCTACTTGCAGAGTTTATATGGGTTTGGAATAATATTGGCAACTTATAGGTTTTTGGACATACATGTGGGTACCTTGGCTCTGCTTGGGGGTTGGATTAGTGCTGTTTACCAGCAATGCTGTTGATGATTGACCATAAACACTCAACTGGAGAAAAAAGAACAGTGAATGATGTGATGGGGCAAAGCTTGGAGGCATACATATTACAGGAGCCCAGTCATCTTCTGGTGGAGATGGCTTAATGTCTTCTAGGAAAAAGGACATGACCCTTTGTGATGCAGCAATCCTTGAAATGGGACCAAGCTTTGCATAGGTGTCCATCACTGTCATTTCGGAAACATAAGGTTTAGTATGCAAATGTTTTTTCTTCACTTAAACAGTCTCTTGCTCAACTGATTTGCCTGTATTTGACTTTGAAAATGCATAAATTCTAATCATTAAAGTGCTCAGAATGACTGCAGCATTTTACAAATTCTTTAGCTACAAACATATACTTTTGTGTGCCTTTCCGTCATGTTGCTCTGGAGTTATTGGGGCCAATAAATAACAATTTAGTACAATTACGAAACTAATGCCGTGTACATGCGATCGGAATTTCCGACAACAAATGTTCGATGTCAGCTTTTGGTCGGATATTCCGACTGTGTGTAGGCTCCATCGGACATTTGCTGTTGGAATTTCCGACAACAAATGTTTGAGAGCTGGTTCTCAATTTTTCCGGTAACAAAAGTTCTTGTTGGAAATTCCGATCGTGTGTATCAAATTCCGACGCACAAAAATCCTACGCATGCTTGGAATCTTTGAACTTCATTTTTCTCGGCTCGTTGTAGTGTTGTACGTCACCGCGTTCTTGGCGATCGGAATTTCCGACAACATTTGTGTGACCGTGTGTATGCAAGACAAGTTTGAGCGAACATTCGTCGGAAAAAAAAACACGGTTTTGTTGTCGGAATGTCCCTGTGTACGCGGCATGAGAGTAACCCCAGAATTAAAGCATTGCCAGCAACACCTCTCCTAATACAAGAAAATATTTTGCTAGCTTTAGAAACTGCAGCTTGGCATTGCATACTACTACTAAAGTTGGTGATCTACCTGAACACTTTTCAGTGTTGACCCTTCTCCACCATTGGCTTCCCAGCTGTTCTCCTTATAGAATGTATGATGCATGCATGTCCTTCTCCCCCACGTGCATAACTTTTCATTTATCAACATTAACAAATGCGGGTGCTCAGTGGGTACCGTGGACTCGATGTCTGCTGGCACCGGCCAATCGCGAGGAAAAGACACAGAACTGTGATCTGCCTATTTAAACAAGGCAGATCGCCGTTCTGACGAGGGAAGGAATTAGATTTGTGTCCCTGCAAAGCAGGGAATAAATGCCATCTTTTCCCCTAGTAAAAGCACCCACCACAGTACAGTATAAAACTGGCTAGGCACACAGTTAACCCTGTGATCGCCCCTTATGTTCAATACCTTCCCAGCCACTGTCATTAGTGCAGTGATAGTGCATATTTTCATCACTGATCACTGTATTAGTGTCACTGGTCCCCAAAAAATGTCAGTGTCAGAATGTCCAACGCAATATCAGAGGCCCACTATAAATCGCTGATTGTCGCCATTACTAGTAAAAAAAAAATTATGAAAAATAAATAAATTAAAAATATTTCATAGCTTGTCGACGCCATAATTTTTGCGCTAACCAATCAATATACACCTATTGGGTTTTTTTTTTTACCAAAAATATGTAGCAGAATACATATTGGCTTAAACTGAATGAAGAAATTAGATTTTTTTATTGGATAGATTTTATAGCAGAAAGTAAAAAACATTTAGTTTTTTTATTTAAAATTGTCTAAATTTTTTTGCACTATAAACAAAAAAAAAAAGACAAACGCAGAGGTGATCAAATACTACCAAAAGAAAGCTCTATTTGTGTGAAAAAAGAACATCAATGGCCTGGTCAGGAAGGAGGGTAAATCTTCCGGTGGTTAAAGCTCATTTTCCACAAAGTTGTCAAGTTCAATTGTGCATTGAAGCTTGTAAATTGGAAACATCCTGTAGTGTGAAGTTATTCCACTGCATAGCTTGGTGTCATCTGTAAACACAGAAATTATATTTATAATCCCAAACTCTATATCATTTATAAACCGGTTAAATGTATGAGTCCAGCTCAGTGCTTTGGAATACACCACTAATTAGCCCACCTTAGCCGTATCCAAGTATAAATCATTAATCACTACTCTCTGAATACGGTCTTTTAGACAGTTTTTTGTCCATTTACAAACTGATTTTCTAAGCCTGTAGACTTTATCTTTATCTCTCTGAGCCACAATTTGACCAGACACGTACTCCTGAAAATTCAGGGAATCAGGTACCATTAGGATTAATGGCACCCCCACGCATCTCCTGCGTCTTCTGTGTGGGTGGCTGTGGGAACAGATGTAGACCTGCAGCAGGAACCATCTGCACAGGTGTGAAACCAGGCCTTGAAGTGGTTGTAAAGGTTCGCATTTTTTTTTTTTTAAATAACAAACATGTCATACTTACCTCCACTGTGCAGCTCATTTTGCACAGAGTGGCCCCAAACTGCGTTTTCTGGCGGCTCTCTCGGCTCCTCCCCGCCTCAGATAACCCCTATGGGAAGCGCTCTCCCAAGGGGGTTACCTTGCGGGTGCGCTCCCGAGTCCTGCATTTGGCGTCCATAGCACAGTACAGGACTCGACCCCGGCGCCCGCGTCATTGGATTTGATTGGCAGCAGCGAGAGCCAATGTCTGCGATGCTATCAATCGATCCAATGAAGAGCCGAGAAGCCCGGGCAAAGGAAGAGTGCGTTCGCGACACAGGACTTTCCAGGGCTCAGGTAAGTAAAATGGAGGGCTGGGGGGCCGGTATTCGTAAAATGTTTTTTCACCTTAATGCGTAGACTGCATTAAGGTGAAAAACATGAACCTTTACAACCCCTTTAGAGCAGTTACCACTTTATAAAAAGTACCAAATATCCTATAATCACATGTACTCTTCAATGTGCATATATAAACACACACATGTACTGTATAAATGTTTTCCAATATTTTTTTCAATAACCCAAAATACTTATGGACATTTTTTATGTTTGAGTTATTACCTGAAAGTCTGTAGTTATGAAATATGTATTATCAGAAGCAGATGTGATTCTTGCACCCACAGGAACATTCCTCTGGGTATGCATAGAGCCAGTGTTAAGCAGCATATATGCCTTTTTAAATAGTATGTTACTGACCTCTAGTGGTCTTTATTAGCATTGCATCATTTCACAACAGCCTTCACACCTTGTTAAAAGGGCACTATTAGATTCATGATATACTGTACATAAAAGTTCAATCAAGGCAGCCACTGAATCTCTCAAAGTTACTCCCAAATAGAAAAAAAAAATCTGAAAAGGGGCTTTGTAACATTATCAGATCCCTTAACAATCTTTGTAACTGAGAGACACGGTGGTCAACAACTCCGTCTCAGAGAAAAGTATGCACTAAATCAACCAACCCATATACCAGTGGCATACCTCCACTACTTTATATTAACTGTTTTTTAAATTTACAACTGCAGCAATTTAGAATTTGAATGAAAGGTTTAGCATGGGGAAACACCTTTTTGAAAGATAAAAAAGTGCATGTTATATACAATTATATAGATCAGACCAAAATGAGGGGGAAAGAGGGACATTGCTCCAAATCAGGGACAGTTGGGAGCTATGCAATGGGGCTTTTCAAAACTGTTAGCATTAGTGACCAACTTTGCTTCAAAATGCTGTAAAATGTTATGCCTTCAACAGATATAGCAAAGCAGATGAACTAGCACAAACATGTCTTCTAGGTAGTGGTTCCACCTTACCCCTTTCTCCCGCAACAATGCAATCACTGCCGAATAGCACCTTTTTGGAATGGTGCATGGGAGTGTTGAAAGCTTGAAGTGCAGAGCTGCGAATTGTGTTGATTGGCCACTGTAAACGTCAATAACTCTTTGACATGAAGGATCTATGGGTACATGCAAGTGTATGTACATTTAATCAATCCATAGCATTAGGTCTCCTGGTGGGACAAATTAAATAATCGATTCAGGCAATAGCCAGATCATTGTTCCTAATTTTTATGGACAGTGGAATGGTTCCAGCTGATTGGAGAAAAGCCAACGTGGTACCAATATTTAAAAAAGGGCAGAAATATATCCCTGGAAACTACAGGCCAGTCAGCCTAACACCAATAGTATGTAAGCTATTGGAAGAGATGCTAAGTGACCATAGCCAAGATTTTGCTGATGAAATTGGCAGTAATCAGTAGCCATGTGCACACTGAAATATTTTGTTTCGGAATTTCAGTTTTGCCCGAAAAATACATTTATTTAGTGTAACGACACCCCCCAATATGAAAGGGGTAACGCCGTTTAGAATATTCCCTCTCTGAACACACAACCACTATCGACCCTCCACAGCC
Organism: Rana muscosa; assembly: GCA_029206835.1. NCBI lineage: Eukaryota > Metazoa > Chordata > Amphibia > Anura > Ranidae > Rana > Rana muscosa. The sequence continues at coordinate 447,481,775 of CM055116.1, forward strand.
AGGCGACCACTTCCCATAGGATTAATCCTTCCAGAGATACGAGACGACGCTCTGTATTTCAAGTTCCAAAACAGGAAATGACTTTATTTTCAAAACAAATGGTAACACATTTCTCTTCCAAAACCCTTCCCTCCCATCCTTGGGGGGGGGGGGGGAACAGGGCGGGTTAAACTGTCCAATGACAGCGGTGATACAGGTCAGGTGTGTTCAAACTTCTCATTCAGTAAACAGTCTTAGCAGGAGGGGTGATTCCCCCCCCCCCTCCTCACAGAAGACACTTCAACATCCCATAATATGCAGCCAGACGGTCGACCAGCTCCAATCCACATCATCACAGTAGCATACTTAATTCACAATAGACAATAGAATGCAATCACACCTCATCACAGCAAGGATTACACAACCCCCAACCACAGTACACACCCAATCTAGATACAATGTATAAACAGCATTGAATGTGGCTATCATAGGTCATAGTGGGGTTTTTCCATTCACCCTGTGCCCAGAGTGACCCCCTGTCACATTTTAGTTACTCCTGAAATTATTTTTTATTTATTTTGTTTCGTTAAAAAATGCATTCGTACGAAAATCCGAATTAAGGTTGAATCTGTCAATTTAAGGCTTATTGTGTCTGTCGGATGTTCTAAGAAGATTCGACGAAGCAGCTAAGCTGTACAACGCTGCGATTGTACATTTCCGGTCGAATGCTCCGCCCACAAGCTATAGTAGAATTCTAATGTTGTTTGATTAGTAATAACTAGAATTATTAATTATTATTAGAATTCTTCTATAGCCTATGGGCGGAGCATTTGACCGTTAATGTCCGCTCGCGGCGATCATATATTTTTAGCTGCTTTTGTGGAATCTTTTCTCTCTATGCCGAATACTCTTGGACTAATAGTTAGGTTAGGCACATTCAACCGCAGGTTCGATAGACACAGATCGCTTTTGTCACCGCCATGTCGAATCTTCGATCTATCTTTGTGGAACTGTTGTCGCAACGATATGAAAATATAATGGATACGAAAATAAAGCATTTTTTATTGTAGATTTCGGATTCTGCACGTTTGCTAAAACGAACACGAAAATCCCAGAGATTTGGACAAAAATGCAGTCAGGCAAAAACGAATGCACATGTCTAGTAATCAGCATGGATTCATGAAGAATCGTTCCTGCCAGACCAATCTATTATCAATCTACGACGAAGTGAGTCATCTAGATAAAGGAAGGCCGGTGGATGAAGTGTTTCTGGATTTTGCGAAAATTTGATACAGTCCCCCACAAAAGTTTACTTTACAAACTGAGGTCTTTAGGCATGGTCCAAAGGGTGAGTACCTGGATTGAAAACTGGTTACAGGGGCGTGTCCAAAGGGTGGTGATAAATGGCGAGTACTGGGCATGGTCCGGTGTGGAAAGTGGGGTCCCCCAGAGATCTGTCCTGGGGCAAATTCTGTTTAACCACTTAAGGACCGCCGCCTGTACATATACATCGGCAGAGCGGCACGGACAGGCATAAGCACGTACCTGTATGTCCCCTTTAAAATGGCGCTGTGTGGTCGCGCACCGCCGGCGGCGCGCTCGTGACCCTGATGCTTTCTCCGTGAGCCCGACCGTGGGTCCCGTGGACTCGATCGCCGTGGGGATACCCGCGATCGTCTCACAGAGAGAGCGGGGAGATGCTAGTGTAAACAAGCATCTCCCCGCTCTGCCTAGTGACAATGACACTGATTTCCGCTCCGTGTAGTCGGAGCGGAGATCAGTGTCATGTCACACACAGCCCATCCCCCCTACAGTAAGAAGCACTCCCTAGGAAACACTTAACCCCGACAGCGCCACCTACTGGTTAACTTCACTGCCAGTGTCATTTTCACAGTAATCGGTGCATTTTTTTTAGCACTGATCGCTGTAAAAATGACAATGGTCCCAAAAATGTGTCAAAAGTGTCAGATGTGTCCGCCATAATGTCGCAGTCATGATAAAAATCGCTGATCGCCGCCATAACTAGTAAAAAAAAAAAAAATTATTAATAAAAATGCCATAAAACAATCCCCTATTTTTTAGAAGCTATAACTTTTGCGCAAACCAATCAATAAACGCTTATTGCGATTTTTTTTTTTTTTTTTTTTTTACCAAATATATGTAGAAGAATGCGTATCGGCCTAAACTGAGGAAAAAAATTGTTTTTTTATATATTTTTTTGGGGATATTTATTATAGCAAAAAGTAAAAAATATTGCATTTTTTTTCAAAATTGTCGCTCTATTTTTTTGTTTATAGCGCAAAAAATAAAAACCGCAGAGGTGATCAACTACCACCAAAAGAAAGCTCTATTTGTGGGAAAAGGACGTAAATTTTGTTTGGGAGCCACATCGCACGACCGCACATTTGTCAGTTAAAGCTACGCAGTGCCGAATCGCAAAAAAGTGGCCTGGTCTTTGACCAGCAAAATGGTCCGGGGCTGGTGGTAGTTAATTTATTCATTAATGATATAAAGAAGGGCTCAAAATTTCAAGTCCTGAGCCACTAGCCAGGCCTTGAGTTACCCACCACCAGTTGACCCACCCAGCCCCCCCCCCCCTAAGTCCGCCCCTAAACACTCCCTTGTAAATTACCTCATGAAATTACTCTGTTTAAATGTTTTAAGCAGAATTAATATTATATATTAACTACAACTTTAACAATATTAACATAAAGCATATGAATGCAGCCTCGCTGTGCCCATGAATGCAGCCTCGCTGTGCCCATGAATGCAGCCTCGCTGTGCCCATGAATGCAGCCTCGCTGTGCCCATGAATGCAGCCTCGCTGTGCCCATGAATGCAGCCTCGCTGTGCCCATGAATGCAGCCTCGCTGTGCCCATTAACCACTTGCCGACCGCCTCATGTAGATATACGTCGGCAGAATGGCACGGACAGGCACATCAACGTACCTGTACGTCTCCTTTAAGTGCCTGTCCGTGTGGTCGCGAGCGCGCCGCTGGCGGCGAGTTTGCGACCCTGCCGCCATCCCCGTGAGTCGGACCACGGGTCCCGCGGACTCGATTGCCGCGGGGATCCCCGCAATCGTCTCAGAGGTATAGAGCAGGGAGATGCTTGTGTAAACTCTGCCTAGTGACAATGACACGGATATCGGCTCCATGTACTCGGAGCGGAGATCGGTGTCATGTGACACAGAGCCCAACCCCCCTCAGTTAGAAACACAATGCAGGGAACACTTAACCCCTACAGCGCCACCTAGTGGTTAACCCCTTCACTGACAGTGTCATTTTCACAGTAACCAGTGCATTTTTATAGCACTGATCGCTGTGAAAATGACAATGGTCCCAAAAATGTGTCAAAAGTGTCCGATGTGTCCGCCATAATGTCGCAGTCACGAAAAAAATCACTGATCGCCGCCATTACTAGTAAAAAAAAAAATAATTTATAAAAATGCCATAAAACTATCCCCTATTTTGTAAACGCTATAACTTTTGCGCAAACCAATCAATAAACGCTGATTGCTATTTTTTATTTTTTTTTCCCAAAGATATGTAGAAGAATAAATCTGCCTAAACTGAGGGAAAAAATTTTTTTTTTATATATTTTTTATAGCAAAAAGAAAAAAAATTGCATTTTTTTCAAAATTGTCGCTCTATTTTTTTTTTTATAGCGCAAAAAATAAAAACCGCAGAGGTGATCAAATACCACCAAAAGAAAGCTCTATTTGTGGGAAAAAATGACGTCAATTTTGTTTGGGAGCCATGTCGCCCGACCGCACAATTGTCAGTTAAAGCGGCGCAGTGCCGAATCGCAAAAGGGGCCTGGTCTTTAACCAGCCAGAATGGTCCGGGGCTTAAGTGATTAATGCACTCTTACTGTGCCCATCATTTCAGCCTCACTGTGCCCCTGAACGCAGCCTCACTGTGCCCCTGAACGCAGCCTCACTCAATACTCACCTGGATGATGGATCACACACACAGCAGGCATCTCCCGCTGTGTGTCACGGAGCTGGGTCTGTGTTCGGCGGCGCGGTGTAACAAGGTTCCCCCCCCCCTAAACCGGCTCGTTTCCTAGGCAGGACACAGATTCAATCTACTATAAAATGAGCCGGTCTAGGGGGGCAAGACCTTGTTACACCGCGCTCCCGAACACAGACCCAGCTCCGTGATGCCTGTTGTGTGTGTGATGCAAGAGGAGGAGGAGAGAGAGCGGGAGGGAAGCACTGCAGCCTCTGCTCAAAGCAGCGCCAGGGCAGTCCGGTCCTGTTGCTCTGTGTCCTCCGGTTGCCATTTTCCTGGCTGATCGCTTCAGCCAGGAAACGGCCAGCCTAGTCCACCCCTGCTCCTCACTCGCCCTGCACTAAATTCCACTCGCAAAATGCGAGCAGGCGAGTGGAATTTTTGAGGGCTGATATAGAGGATGGGATAAATAGGTCAATCTGAGTATCTGCGGATGATACAAAGCTAAGCAGGGAAACCTTACAGGGAGACCTAAATGAAATAATGAGGTGGGCAACTACATGGCAAATGAGGTTTAATGTTGAAAAATTGTAAGGTGATGCATTTGGATGGCAAAAATACGGAGGCAGGTTACTCGCTAGGGGGAGAACCTCTGGGGGGGATCCAGGATAGAAAAAGATCTGGGTGTCCTAGTAGATGCCAGGCTCAGCAATGGCATACAATGCCAAGCTGCTGCAAGCAAAGCCAACATAATACTAGCATGCATCAAAAAAGAGATTTACTCAAGTGATCAAACAAAACAAATAAAGGGACTGGAGGACCTCAGCTATGGGGAGAGACTACAAGCATTGAATTTATTCTCTCTGGAGAGAAGACGCTTGAGAGGGGATATGATAGCGATCCACAAATATCTTACTGGTGACTAGGGATGAGCCGAACACCCCCCGATTCGGTTCGCACCAGAACCTGCGAACGGACCGAAAGTTCAGGCGAACATTCGAACCCCGGGAAAGTCTATGGGACTTGAACGTCAGAAATCAAAAGTGCGAGTTTTGAAGGCTAATATGGAAGTTCTTGTCCTAAAAAGGGCTTGGGGACCCGGGTCCTCCCCCAGGGTACATGTATCAATGCAAAAAAAAGTTTTAAAAAAACAACGTTTTTTCGGGAGTAGTGATTTTAATGATGCTTGAAGTGAAAAAATAAAAGTTAAATATTCCTTTAAATATCATGCCTGGGGGGTGTCTACAGCATGCCTGTAAAGTGGCATGTGTTTCCTGTGTTTAGAACTATCCCTGGACAAAATGACATTTTCTAAAGGAATAAAAGTCATTTAAAACTGCTTGCCGCTTTAATGTCATGTCTGGTCCGGGCAATATGGATGAAAATCATTGAGAAAAACTGCATGGGTACCCCCACCCCCCCCAGCCCATTACCAGCCCCTTTGGGTCTTGTATGGATATTAAGGGGAACCCCACACCCAAATAAAAAAAGGAAAGGCGTGGGGCCCCCGGGCCCTATATACTCTGAACAGCAGTATACAGGCGGTGCAAACAAGACAGGGACTGTAGGTTTGTTCTTAAGTAGAATCTGTTTGTAATTTTGAACTGGTAAATTTTTAAAGTGTAGCTCTAGCCAAAAAATCTATTTTTTAAGCTTTTTGGAAAACATAGGGAAGTGTTATCACTCCTGTAACATTTGTTTTGCTGTTTGTGCACCTCTTCAGAAGATTTCACCTCACTTTCTGTCCCAATGACAATTGGATTTTTAAAATTTGTGGTTTTTAGTGAAACAAGGAACTCGTACAGGAGAGAATTTCCCTTCCATGGGGTAGATTTTCTCTCACTTCCTGTAGTCTCCTTCCGTTTGCAAGTAGGAGTCGTTTGTAAGTTGGATGTTTGAAAGTAGGGGCCTGCCCTATATACTCTGCAGAAATTTGGGCCTTAGGTGTTGGTGTTGCCACAGCACTGTAAGCCCTCACAGTTACACTTGGTAGGTGCAGGAACGGTCCCTGCTGTGAAATATTAGATCAAGAATTGTAATTACATGCCCCTGTTGAACAGGGTCAGAAAAATTGGGCCGGTGGTGGTGTTGTTGCCACAACACTGTAAGGCCTCACAGTTACTCTTGGTGGGCGCAGGAACAGGCCCTGCTGTGAAAGATCAAGAATTGTAATTACATGCCCCTGTTAAACAGGGGCAGAAAAATTGGGCCTTAGGCGCTGGTGCCACAACACTGCAACCCCTCACAGATACTCTAGTTGGAGCACAGGAATGAGCCCTGCTGCAAAGTATTGCATCAAAATTTTTAATTATACGCCCCTGTTAAACAGGGGCTGAAAAATTGGGCATTAGCCACTGGTGGCGGTGCCCAGAACCAAAAATGTTCTTACAAGCTATCAGCATGAACATTGAGGAGGAAGAGTATAGTCACTCGGCATAACAGGACAGTCACTCAGCATCGGCATAGGCAGTCTTGAAGGGATCTCACATTAAAAAAAAAATAGTCAGTTACATCAGCATCAGGTGCTTGGTAGGGGGTGATCCAAGACTGATTCATTTTTATGAAGGTCAGCCGATCGACCGATTCCGTGGACAGGCTCACCCTGCGATCGGTTACAAAGCCTCCAGCAGCACTGAATGTGCGTTCCGAAAGAACGCTGGATGCAGGACAGGCCAGTAGCTCAATTGCATACTGTGCAAGCTCTGGCCAGTGATCCAGAGGATTTTCGGTGGGAAAGGTGTCCAAGTCTGATCTTGCCCCCAGGTATTCCTGCACCATGTGAATCAGACGCTGGCGATGGTTGCTGGAACCGCTCATACCTTGGGGCTGCGGATTAAAAAATTGTCTGAACGCATCGGTCAGACGGCCACCTTCTCCACCGCTCCTTCTGTGACTGACCGGAGCCTCAGCAACACGTTGTCCAGGACCAGGAATTTGTAACCTCCCAGGCTCTGGAAACGCATTGCACAAACCTTTCTCCAAGGCTTCCCGAAGAGGTTTCATCCTCTGCTCCCTCTGCGACGGCAAGATAAGGTCCGCAACCTTACCCTTGTAACATGGATCAAGGAGGGTTGCCAGCCAGTAATGATCCCTCTCCTTGATACCACAAATACGAGGATCCTTTTGCAGGCTTTGCCAGATCAGGGAGGCCATGCAGCGTAGGTTTGCTGAGGGATTCGGTCCAGAGTCCTCTGGGTCACTAAGGACGACATGATCCGCAGCCACCTCCTCCCAGCCATGTACAAGTCCATGGGTTTCTTGGGACTGTAAATGATCCCTTGAAGACTGCTGCTGCTGAGTGCTAGGCTCCACCTCCATGCTGACACAATCCTCCTCCTCCTCATCCTGTGTGATCAGTGGGCCAGCAGGAACACTGTCTGGATAAAGGGGGCCTTGAGAGGTAAGGAAGTCCTCCTCTTCCTTCCTCTGTTCTGTCTCAAGTGCCCTGTCCATTATTCCATGCAGCGTGTGCTCCAACAGGTGGACAAGAGAGACAGTGTCACTGATGCATGCACTGTCAATGCTCACCATCCTCGTGGCCTCCTCAAATGGTGACAGGACAGTGCATGCATACCTGATCATGACCCACTGGCGTGGGAAAAAAAATCCCAAGCTCCCCTGACCCTGTCCTGGTGCCATATTGGCACAGATACTCATTGATGGCCCTCTGCTGCGTGTGCAGCCACTACAGCATGGCCAACATTGAGTTCCACCTGGTGGGCGTGTCACAGATTAGGCGGTTCTTGGGCAGGTTAAATTCCTTTTGCAGGTCAGTCAGCCGAGCACTGGCATTATATGACCGGCGGAAATGCACACAGACTTTCCTGGCCTGCCTCAGGACACCTTGTAAGCCTGTGTACCTGCCCAAGAACCGCTGCACCACCAAGTTAAGGACGTGAGCCAAACAGGGCATATGGGTCAGCTGTCCCTGTCGGAGGGCGGAGAGGAGGTTGGTGCCATTGTCGCAAACCACCATTCCTGGCTTAAGCTGGCGTGGCGCCACCTCTGAGCCTGCCCCTGCAAAGCTGACAGAATCTCTGCCCCAGTGTGGCTCCTGTCCCCCAAGCACACCAGCTCAAGCACCGCATGGCATCTTTTTGCCTGTGAACGCCTACAGAGCACCACTGGTTCCGAGGACAAATCAGCAGAGGAAGAGGCCATGGAGGAAGAAGAAGAGGAGGGGGTGGAGGAGAGAGGTGTGTCAGAATCAGCACTAGTAGCATTTTGGAGGCGTGGTGGCGGAACAACCTCCAACACTACTGCACCTTGTCCTGCATCCTTCCCAGCTGCCAGTAGAGTCACCCAATGCGCCGTGAAAGACAAATAACATCCCTGCCCATGCCTGCTGGACCATGAATCAGCAGTAATATGCACCTTACCACTGACCGCCCTGTCCAACGAGGCCAAGACATTGCCTTCCACATGCCGGTAGAGAGCCGGAATCGCCTTCCGTGAAAAAAGTGCAGTTTGGGAACCTGCCACTGAGGAACAGCACATTCCACAAACTCACGGAAGCGAACTTCTTTCTGCGGGGCAGCAGCTGGGGCAGGGAAATTTGCCTGGTACAATCTGACGTTGGTATACCGATAGCAGATTGTCCGCAAGTACTTGGCTGTGACACGCCTAATTCTACACCTTCATTCCTCTCAGTGCAGGTTTCAGAGAGGACTGAAGGTATAGTGGTGTTGGAGATCCCAGCTGATGAGGAGCAAGGAGAGGTTCGCTTTGTTCTTTGGTGTGGGTCTTTTCTGTACGCTTGCCAACGGACTGCATGGCAGGTCGACATATGTCTGGTCAAGCATGTGGTGCCCAAGCGGCTGCTGTTTTGGCCACGTGAGATACACTTCAAACATATGTTGCAAATAGCAAAGATGCGATCTGCTGCACATGTCTCAAAGGCCCACACCAAAGAACTTTTGGAATAACCTGCAGAGACAGCAGCGCCCTGCACGTGCGGAGCTCTGCGGTGTGATGCAGTCGGTGTGCTGCCCTTAAGCTGGCCCCTGGAGGGCATCCTGCCTCATTGGAGATGTGCCTCCTCCTCCTCCTCCTCCTCCTCCTCCTCCTCCTCCTCCTCCTCCTCCTCCTCCTCCTATCAGGCACCCACGTAGAGTCAGTGACCTCATCATCCTCTCCCTCCTCATCACTGGAGCAAACCTGGTAGTATGCTGCAGCTGGGGGAAAATGACTGCCAGTTTGCTGTCCTTCTTGGGCACCCCCTCTCTGGACTCGCGTTACTGCCTTCCTCTAGCTGGGTTCCATCATCGGAGCCTTCAAAACGCTGTGCATCCTCCTGCAGCATGTACCCAACACTGTGGTCAAACAGTTCAGGGGACTCCTCAGGAGGACATGGTGGGGCTAGGGAAGGAGTGACTGATGCCATTGAGCCAAGGGAAGAGGTCGCTTTGCCAGACAAAGTACCCAGAGCCTGGGTGAGAGGATGAGGACAGCTTGGTCATCCACTCTACCAGATATTCGGCATGTTGCGACTCAACGCGGCCAGCTGCCGAAAAAAAGGACAAGCGTGCCCCACGGCCACGTGTTGATGAGGATGCACCGTGTCCACGACCAGCACTGTTGCCTCTAGACACAGAGCCTGCTTGCCCTCTTTTATTGGCTCGTGACTATCTGCCGCTCGTTGTTGTCCTTCCAGACATACTAATGGCCTGCAGGGAGATGTAGCTGCACAAAGCTAGGATGTATATATATACTGATTATACTGCAGCTATCAGAATCAACTGCCTGCCGGTAGTATTATTAGGAAGAGAACACCAGCAATTGTCTTCAGTTAGCTTTAGTTGCACACTGTGCACAGGACACAGTACACTGACTGAAAATGCTGCTGCTGCCTGCCTGTCAGTATATTAGGAAGAGAACACCAGCAATTGTCTGCAGTTGGCTTTAGTTACACACTGTGCACAGGACACAGTACACTGACTGAAAATACTGCTGCTGCCTTCCTGTCAGTATATTAGGAAGAGAACACCAGCAATTGTCTGCAGTTAGCTTTAGTTGCACACTGTACACAGAAAACAATACACTGACTGAAAATACTGCTCCTGCCTGTCAGTATATTAGGAAGAGAACACCAGCAATTGTCTGCAGTTACGGTAGCTTTAGTTGCACACTGTACACAGGAAACAGTACACTGACTGAAAATACTGCTGCTGCCTGCCTGTCAGTATATTAGGAAGAGAATAACCGGAACGGATCTAGCTAAACTGAATACAGTGTGTGTGTATGTATATGTGTGTGTGTATGTTATGTATGTATGTGTGTGTGTGTGTGTGTGTGTGTGTGTGTGTGTATATATATATATATATATATATATATATATATATATATATATATATAATGTGTGTGTCTGTGTGTGTGTATATGTATGTATGTATGTATGTGTGTGTGTGTGTATATATATGTGTGTGTGTGTGTGTGTGTGTGTATGTATGTGTGTATGTGTATGTGTGTGTATGTGTGTATATATATATATATATATATATATATATATACACATACACACACCTCCTAGGATGCATATATATATACTGCATACACTATAACTGCAGCTCACTGACTCGCCTGCCTGCTCTATCTAACTCAAAAGAAATGTCTCTCTCTCTCTCTCTCTCTCTCTCTCTCTCTCAGCACCCGGAACACACTACACAAGGCCGACACGCAGGCAGCCTTATATAGTGTGGGGCGTGTACCTACTCCCACTGAGCCATGATTGGCCAAAGGCACTCTTTCTTTGGCCAATAACGGCTCTCTGTACTGATGGCGCTGTGATTGGCCAAGCATGCGGGTCATAGTGCATGCTTGGCCAATCATCAACCAGCAATACACTGCGATGCCGCAGTGAATTATGGGCCGTAACGCGACACTCGAATTTGGCACGAACGGCCCATAATGTTTGAAATTCGACGAACGGTCGAACAGCCAATGTTCGAGTCGAACATGAGTTCGACTCGAACACAAAGCTCATCCCTACTGGTGACCCTAGCATAGGGAAAAAAAAAATCAGTGAAGGGGAATTTAAAAAGGCACACGGCCATTCACTGAAATTGGAAGAGAAGCGGTTTAACCATAATCACCGTAAAGGGTTCTTTACTGTTAGAGCAGTAAGGATGTGGAATTCTCTTGCACAAGCAGAGGTATCAGCAGGGAGCAATAATACTTAAAAAAAAAACTATTAGATGGGCATCTTAATGATCACAACATACAAGAATATGTGTTTAACTATCGAAATAAGCACATTCACACAGGTTGAACTGGATGGACTGGTGTCTTTTCTCAGCCTTATCAACTATGTAATTATGACTGAATCTTGAACAGTTCTGTATACAGTATGTGCTTGTTGAGCCTTTGTAAATCAAGGACTGGTCTCCAGCCACATGACTTGGTGACCATAAATATTATTGGGGAATATGTACCTTGATTTAAGATCCTGTGGCACTGGGAGAATTGCATTTTAAAACAGTAGAGTCTTCATATACTTCCCCAGTATCTGCCGCTTGTCTGGAACATAGGCATTCTTAGGTACTTTTTTGAACTTTGTAGCATACCCCTTAAAATAGTCTTTATGACCCAGGGATCTGAAATGGACTCCGCCCAAACATGACTGAAAAACGGCAATCTGGCTACAACTTGGCCTCATACATTGGCCAAATCGGAAGCCCCATGGGCCACAAGGCCTCATATGCCACTCCAATTGTTTACTGTTAAGTGTAGCGCCCTGCTCCTGATGATCAGGCGCTATGTTAGATTTAGTGGGTGTCTGAGATAATTGGCTCAGACTTTATAATGATGAAGGTTAAATTAAATCTGTTCCAGCTATGGCTGTGTTTGGAAGGACTTCCCACTGTTTTCCTGTAGGTGGCGTTACCACCCCAGGCCAATGTGGAAGACAAGCAGGCCAAAGTGCATTGGGTGTCTTTCCCTGGGAACATTTCAGTGGGAGTGGTCTCCAAGCTGAGCATGCTGGGGAAGGGTACTTAAGGGGCAGACGCCATTTCTCGGGCTCTCTTCGCCTCGTGGCCCTCCTGGCTCGAGGTATGTGCTACTGGCATTTCAGCCTCGGAGCCACGCTGGCCCAAGGCTGCATCTATGCCGGGTAGGCCCAGTTGTCCTGACTGGGGCCTACAGTTGGAAGGTGATCCTGTGCTGTCCGTCCTGAGGGAGGAAGCCACTCAATGGAGGAAACCAGGGGAGGACCTGTCCTGGAGAAGACCAAGCGGAAGGCTGGTGTCTTGAGGAAGGCCTGTGGACCTTATTGAAGGATGCACCGTAGCTCAAGTTATCTTACAGTCTGCCAGGTTGGCTTAAAGGCTCTTAGACTGTAAGGCTGGATATCCGGGTACTAAAATCCTGTGGCAGAGGATCCATGAAAAGTTCAACTTAATCGTTCTAAAGGTCTGTGGCAGAGACTGTTATTTCTTTGTGTTCGTACATCATCCCGGCTGCTAGGCCAAGTGAGAGGGGCCTATCCGGATGAGCAATACCCACTTGAAGGAGAGTGGTGAGTGTGACTTTGAAACCGAGAAGTTTCCCCCAGTGATCTGCTGTGTGTGCGCCTGAACCTTCCCCTAACCCTCCATCCCTCTACCCATGCAAGTTTGTTTGGAAATAAAGCCTGAAGAAAAAGGATTCATAACTTGTGTGGACATTGAACTTTCTGTACACTCTCATACCCTAGACAACGAACAGTGAGGTAACGTGCAGGCTCAAAATTAAACCAGCAGCTCCTACGGGGGTGTGCTACACAAGGGCTCCTCAATATCACTGTAACCACTAAACCGCCATGAGGAAATGTGCTTGAGCCCATGTGCCTCCAATTTGGTATCCTGGAATACAGTTCAAGTAACACTGTACTTCTCAATGCAGTTCTCAAACAAGTGAAATATGTGTTTTTGTCACTAGGGGACACTGCGGGGAAAAGGCTCAAATAGTTTCCTCTTGGGCTCCATCTTGTACCTCCGACATTTCGGTGATTGTTGGCATATGGCAGGTGGAAGGGGATCCTGCTTCCCCTATATAGATCTTTAGTGAGACTTCATTTATAATACAGGCGGTCCCCGGGTTACAAATATCCCACTCACAAACAACTCCTACTTACAAACGGAGGGAGACAACAGGAAGTGGGAGGAAATCTACCCCTAGGAAGGGAAATTCACTCCTGTAAGAGTTATCATGGGGAAACGGTGTCTCCACTGAAGCTTTGTCACCAATCCTTGTTTCTACAACAACCCAACATTTTCTAAATCCAATTGTCATAGGGACAGAAAGTGAAATCTTTTGAACAGAGACATGGACAGAAAAACAAATGTTACAAGCTACAAAAATGGGGAAAGGTCTGAGGGATAAAATATGACAGGAAAGACTTTAGGAACTCATGTACAGTCTGGAGAAAGCAAGGGAAAGTGGAAACATGACGGAGACCTTTAAATACATCAACTGAGTAAATAAAGTTCATCAGGGCAGTATTTTGCACACTAGCAGGAGGAAAGTTCAAAACTAATATTAGAAGGTATTATTTTACTGAAAGTGTAGTCTATGCTTTGAAAAGACTTCCAGCAAAGCTAGTGAGGCAGTCAACAGTAATGCCGCGTACACACGACCATTTTTCTCGTCGGGAAAAATTAAATTTTTTCTCTTTGATGAGAAAAACGACAGTGTGTGGGCTTTCCAACATTTTTCCCGACGAGAAAAATGGCAAGAATCACGACGAGAAAAATTAGAACATGCTCTAATTTTTCTCGTTGTGATTCACTGCATTTTTTTCCGCGGCAGTTTTCCCATAGGGAAACACTGCCAGGGAGCCTACACACGGTAGTTTTTCTCGACCAAGAGAAAAAAATGTCAGGAAACCCGGCCGTGTGTAGGGGACCAAGCCATTCCTCGTTTTTTCCCGTCGATTTTCTCGACTGTGTTTTCACTGTCGAGAAAATCGATCGTGTGTACACGGCATAAGTGGATTCAAACATGCTTGGGACAAACATAGATCTATACTCAGACAGAAAAAAAAATGGTCCTTTTTCTGCCATTGCTTTTCTATGTTTCAAAGAGCCATGATGGTGGATGTGTGCTCTTCCTGTACCTACGATATTCCCTTTTCTAGGCCTCCATGTTTTAGCTTCCCTGCTACTGTTTGCTGTCTGATTATCAAATTGGAAATGTTTCTGTCTCAGAAGGCATCTCTATCATTGTTACTTTGTCTGTTGTCACTTACTTATAGCTGTGTCCAGCTATTACCAAACGGAGAACAAGGGAATTCTACACCTCATCCCTGTTTGGAGCCCAGTTCAGCCACCCAGGAACGCAAATACAAGGTTTTCCTGGTGGTCACAGATCATAAAATAGCATGGGCTGAGGAGTGCACAATATTCACTGCTGTCCCCACCCCAAGGAAGGTGTAATTTTAGCTTTATTTCCTGCAGAGCAGAGCTCAGCTCCTGTTGATTTGCCCCATCTGCAATCGCTGAGTGAACATTGTCCATCTGAGCTTCAATTGCTTTCACTATAGAAGTCAGAGTAACCGCTATATGACACTCTTCATCTGCCATCAGGTAGCCCATTTGAAGGTCTCTACCAATGTGCCTGTAAAGCACATCTCAGAATGGCACTGTTACTTCAAGTGGTAACGTGACATGTCTGGCTAATCGTTAAATTTTAATAAGTCAGGGTATTAGTATAGCCAGCTCCCTTATAGTCCCTTTTTTCTGTCTTTGCAGCTCAGGAACGGAAAACCAAACAAATTCATTGTGCAACCCATTTAATATGATAAAGCCTAAACAAAAGTAAAAAAGGTTCCACTCACATGCAGCAGTGCCCAAGCCTGCACCCAGCAGTGTAATTTCTGTAGAAGCCACCAGGCGCCACTGTGGCAATATTGCAAAGAGGCGTGCATTCCACCAGTGCTGGGTACTGACTTGGGCACTTCTGTATGTGAGTGGAACCTTTTTTACAGTACATTTGTTTAAGCTTTATCATAAATGGGTTGCACGGGGATCTTGTTTGGTTTTCCGTTCCTGAGCTGCAAAGACAGAGAAAGGGACTATAAGGGAGCTGGTTATACTGATACCCTGACTTTGGAATTAATCAAAGTGCTTTTAGACCAGGGCAGGTTCCACTGCCTTCTTAATCATCTTCTCCACTTGTGGAGTCATCCGAAACAAACTCCATGTCCACTTAGGCCTCTTCCTGGTTTTTATCGGAAGATGCTGTCTGAGAAGGCAATCTGCCTGTTGCACCAATTGTGGACTGTATGGCAAAATCTTTTACTAAACCTTTAACTCAACAACCATCCCTTGGCAGTCAATGATGCTGGTGAGAAGAGCCTGAACTGGGTGAATGTTGCCTGGAATGTGACCTTGAATGTCTCCGCCACTTGCAGTCCTCCCCTCTTTTAGGAGGCCTTGTTCTGAACATTACACTCCTTTGTCTTGATATTCTTCTTGAACAAGGATATGGCCGTGCCCGTCCTCAGCACCAGAACTATGCAGATACTGTTGAGAAGGGATCTGCTGGCAGGTGTTGGAACAAACAGGACCAGGATGGTTGGGGGCATGTAAACCAAATGCAAGAATTTTCAGAAAAAGGCAACCTCCGTTTTTCTATCATGTATTCTCTCACTTTGCTTTTGTAATATGTAATACTGTAAACTTCCACAAGAGGGTCCCATAAACCTATCATCTAAGTTTATAGCATACATAACTAAAATGTTAAACTCTAAAACAGGGGTGTCCAACATTTTGACCATCCTGTGAAGAATATTGGAAGAAGAGGAACTGTCTTGGGCCACACATAAAATACACTGATGCCTCGTACATACGACCGGTTTTCCCGTTTGGGAAAATTGCCATGACAGCTTTTGGCCAGGAAAACCGGCCGTGTGTATGTTCCATTGCAGTTTTCCCGACAGGAAAACTGCAGGGGAAAAAAGAGAACCAGCTCTCTCTTTTTTCCTGTCAGGAAAAAATCCTGCCAAGAAAACCGGTCGCTTTCCCGAGGGGGGAAAAAATGCGCATGCTTGTAAACAATTTGTTGCATGCGCGGAAGCATAGAACGTCATTTTGTCGGCTTGTCGTAGTCTTTGACGTTCTTGGCAGTCAAAAGTTCAGCGGTCTTTTGTGTGCCCGTGTGTATGCAAGGCAGGCTTGAGAGGAATCCCGTCGGGAAAAGCGTCTCTTTTTTTCCTGCCGGGAAAACCGGTCGTGTGTACGAGGCATAACAATAAGGATAGCTGATGAGCAGAAAGTCAGGCAGATCAGAAGTTAACAACCACTGATATAGATAATGTACTTATCTGAGTAATAAAACTCCTTTTTTTAATATATATATATTTTTATAAAAAATAAAAGATGGCAACATAAAACTAGTGCGATATTTGACACAGTTTTTGATAAACGAAGGTATCAATATCTGGATTTAGTAACAATTCTCAATTAATTCTCAAGGTGCTGATCAGATATTTTGGTTCTAATTTTGCCCTTTGTTTGCTTCATCCTTGAAAAAAGTTGCTCACAAATATAGGTGCTGCCGAAAACTGATTACATGAATAAGGTGTGATTGTGAATAGTAGGATATATTTTTTCGGGAAGATAAAACTTTTATAAAAGTCCAGTAAAGAGACATTTTTCTTCGGCCATATTAAGTGTATGTAGCGGGTGGTCATATTTAGGGGAGGCATCTGAATGGCATCAGGCTCAGATGCAACAATTGTTAGGATTCCTAGACCAATTTATGCCAGTGGAGGATATCAGTGGTGTCTAGTTCCCTGCGGCCTATGGGTGGCGCTGTTGCCATAGGCTGGGGTTGAACCACCATTGGAGGGCTGTGTGCCCTTTGTGTCCTCTCGCGGCAGTAGTACAGTGGGGCGGGGAACCCGCTGTGCATGCTGGGGGAGGGTATAAAGGGGGCAGACATCTTCCGCACAAGGTCCACGCCCAGGCACCTTCAGCCTGGGTGCGTGTGGTCTCTGGGTGCCCTAGGCCCGTGGACGGAGTTGCGGTTCCACCCCAGACACCTTTTAGTCTGGGGTGAGGTACTCTCTGGAGGCCTGGGGCCCAGTACCTTTGACTGACTGGGTCCCTCAAGGGATCGATGGCTCCTAGGGTGTCCTCCGGTGTGGACACCCGAATCTGGGACGAGGAGGCCAGGGAGATGACCCTTCCGAAGACCCAGTGCAGCATTTGCTGGTGACGGCGGGGCCTCTGGTAACTGTCCGGATGGATGTCCTCTCTCTGACAGGGGCCACTTCCTACAGAAGGTAGTCCACGTTCTCATGGTCTGTGGCAGGGACCCATCGTGAATCAGGTCGGTGGCAGGGACCCATCGTGAATCAGGTCGGTGGCAGAGACCCAACAACCAGGTCTGTGGCAGAGACCCCCTCACGGTCGGTGGCAGCGACTGTGCGCCAAGCCTGTTCACGCTTTAACGGAACAGGAGAAAACACAAGTTCAAGTTTGTGCCTTGGCCTCCTCTCCACTGTGTTCTGTTCTATGTCTAACCAGTCGCTCTTAAAGGACTATTTATTGCTCTGAAGAATAAATAAGTGTTGGACTTTCAGTGGTGTGGAACTTGACTTTCTGGGAGTTAAAGGGTCATTCTCAAGGGAAGTTTTGGCTCTGGACAGGGGCACAGGTTCGAAGGTAAAAGGTTATAGCTCACACCTCTGCACACAAGAGGATACGAGCTGGTGGTGCGCCACACTCTCCTCCCTGGTCCCCTAGACGAGAGCCATTGACCGAGAAGAGAAGAGGGAGGCAGAGGTGAGGTCGCTATACATACATGCATTTTTACAAAAAAATATTTTTTTAAGTAAGTCTATGATTTTGTGTTGGACCACGGTCATACCTGTCTTCGGACGTATGTAGCAATTGGGCCACAGGTTGGACACCCCTGCTCTCAAGCATCTGAGGCTTTGTAAGGCTTTTCAAATGTAGTCCTTCATTGTTGTTTAAGCCATAACATGAATCTTTGCACCTCCATCCAGACCTGCTTCATCTCACACCCCCTGCAATGCTGTCAGACTCTGATGTGAGGAGGGCTCTGAGGACAAAGATTTGAGGGATTCTAAAGACACTAATGTGAGGGGGCTCTGAGGATACTGATGTGAGGGAGCTCTGAGGACATTAATGTGAAAGGGCTCTGAGGACACCAATGTGAGGGGCTTTGATGTGACGATCCGAGAACTCTGATATGAAGAGACTCCAGATGTAAAGGAGCTCTGACATAGTTGCCAACATTGTAAAAAAAATTATAGGGACACTTTTTTGTCTGTAGGCAGAGTCTTATTATTAGGGGTGGGGCATTTGTTTGTAGGTGTGATGTAGCGGGGAAAGAAAAATGCGTTGTGGCACAAATTGGGCGTGGTTTAAGCTAAATATTGGGCGTGGCGTGGAGCCCTCTTTACATCAGGTGTCCCCCAGTGGAGCCCCCTTTACATCAGGTATCCCCCAGAGGTGTTTCTCTCTCCATAAGGTATCCCCCAGTGGTGTCCCCCTTACATCAGGTGTCCCCCAGTGGAGCCCTCTTTACATCAGGTATCCACCAGCGGTGACCCCCTTACATCAGGTATCCACCAGCGGTGACCCCCTTACATCAGGTATGCCCCAGCAGTGTCCTCCTTACATCAGGGATCCCCCAGTGGAGCCCTCCTTACATCGGGTATCCCCCAGTGGTGTCCCCCTTACATCAGTTGTCCCCCAATGGAGCCCCCTTTACATCAGGTGTCCCAGCAGCGGAGTCTCCGCCGCCATTACAGAACACCAGAAGTAACAGGACGAGGGGAACAAAATCGAGGCGGAGCCGGCCGGGTGGCTGCCACCCTGGCAGACCTCTAGCGGCGGCGGCAAAAAAATCGGGGAAAAACACAGAATTCTCAGGACATTTTCCGGGGAAAAGGTCTAAATCTCGTTAATGTCCAGAGAAATTCAGTTACATACAGTAAGCAAGTATGCTCTGATGTGATGGGGATCCTGATGTGAAGGGGAGATGGGAGAGGTGCCATGTAAAGAGGCAAAACTGATGTAAATGGGGGCTCCTGATGTAAAGGAGTGTAGCGGGACCCCCAAAAATGGGGTCTCTATGCTGTAAATTTAGGGGCAGCCTGAGCAATAGTATGACTCAGATTCTACAATTCTGTTTAATATGGACTCTGCTCTGCCATGTTGTTGCCTGGTGTATAGTTCCCCTGGGCCTGTGGTGGCGCTGTTGCCCAGGTCTTGGGTTGAACCACAGGTGGCATTGTGGTGTGATTGGGTGTCCTCTCTCGGCTACCGTGCAGTGGGCGGGTTCAGCCTGCTGTGCATGCCGGAAGAGGGTACATAAAGGGCAGACGCCATGATCTGGGGGAGTGTGTCCCATTGGGGTGGTGTGCCAGGGGGATTCCAAGGAGGACCCCTGGTGGCCAAGTCGCGCCCGTTGGCCTTGCTGGCCTGGGGTGCGTGAACTGGTCGAGGAGTCTCGGGCACCTTTAGCCCAAGGCTACAGAGTTCCAGGTAGGCCCCAGTACCTTCAACTGGATCTACAACCAACACACTGGAGTCCCAGGGAACCCATGTGAGGGTGGCCCACTCTGAAGGAGAGGAAACCAGGGGAGGACCTGTCCGATGGATCGGTGAAGGAATTCACAGTGAAGGAGAGGCCTGGTTTCCTATCAGAGGAAGGATTCGTGAGTTGCAGTATAGCTCCTGTAGTGTGTCCCATTGGCACCTATGGTCTCTACTAATCTATGGGGGTTTCAAAGTTCTAATTCAGTAACTAAAGGATTCTGTGGCAGAGGATCTCTAGGACTTGTCTGTGAAGGGGACTAAATTAAGGAAACTGTTCGTGCTTCACTCCGGCTGCTAGAACTGTGAGAGGGATCTATCCGGGTCAGCAATTCACACTGAGGCTTGAGTGAAAAATAGGGTAACTGGGTGCAGCGTGCCTGAACCTATCTCCCTACCTACTTTGTTTCTATCTTCAACCTATTCCCAAATCTGTTTCAAGCAAGATAAAATAAACTTGTCTGTTTGGAGTTAAAACACTGTCTGGACATTGGCCTTCTTTGGGGGAAAAGAACAGACTTTTCCCTATATTCTGGGGACGAGAACCAATGGAGGGGAGGTAACTCGCTGCAGGACCCAAAACTGTAAAAACACCGCTCAACCTCTTATACCAGGAGGATACGGGCATGTGGCACAAAGTGAAGGTAGGCAGAAGAAAAGGGTGCTACAGGAGGAACTCTGATATGAGTGGGCTGTTGATATGAAAGGGGGTAGAGTGCAATGTGAAGAGGGCTCCTAATGTGAAAGGGGCTTCTGTCAAGAGACAGGGACTGCAGGGACAGGGGAGAGTGACAATATGATTCTCACAGCAATGTGAGTAATGCTTAGGCAAGGGGCTGGAACCTGGTGTGACTACACTGTCACTGTAATGTTACTAAGGTGGATTAGACTGCACTTATAGCACCAGGTTAGTGAATTGTTAATTAAAATAAGCTTGACTTGAATTTTTGAGTTGATAATGTGGTAAAGTTATCTAAACTACACCATGAGTGTCAGATATTTGGACTGAGGCACAATTTCATTGCTTGCCATAGGCTCTATGTTCCAGAAAATACATCCCTGTGCCAATGACAACACTTTCGCATAAAGTGAGTCACATGCTCCTTCATACTGGGCCTAGTGGGTAAAAGCATCTGCCTGTAGAATTCTTGAATATAATTGTTACTAATGTAGGGTGACCAGACATGCCCGGTTTCAGGGGACAGTCCCCGGATTGAGGACACTGTCCCCGGACCAAGTCTGTCCCCGGTTTTGTCCCCGGATTGGATTTGAACAGGGGCTGGGGCAATTTCAAAGACAGTCAGTGCAGAATAAAAAAACTAAAATTCTGAATTACACACCCCCCCGCTCCGCCGTTTTTACTAGCTTAGGGGGGTGTATTTTTTCAATTATCTGTGCGCCTTTCTGATGATCATATGCTGGTCGAAGCGAAGGGAATATTTCTTCAGTTTCGGGTGCCCATTCAGCTCCGCTTGCATGTTCTTCTGCCTTGGCTCAAGTCCCGGCCAGCCGCCTGCCTCTCCTTGCCTTCCCTGGTGGAGTGATCTTCCTCCGCTCCCCACCCAGTAGTAGCCGGGGCCCGGAGAAGACTTGACAGGCTGTGAGGCGGGCGGCGGCAGGCAGAGAGTCGCTGATTGCCGCCATTACTAGTAAAAAAAAAAAATATGTCCGGATTTCATTTTAAAAATCTGCTCGCCTTATACTAATGGCCTGTTATATATCCATTTTTTCCCAGAGAAAGATTTTGCTCTATGTATATTATAGAGTATGGTGAGTGCACTCAATTGCTCTGTTTCTAAAGCACAAAAATTACATGCTTTGGTTACCTTCTCTAAGCACATGCAGGAAAGGTTTCAGAATTGTACATAACCTTTTACTGAAAGTTCAACGTGTGAACTCATATGACCCCTATGCTTTAAAAGTATGAATACACACGGTCGCCCTCCATGAAAGAGTGGGCGGCACATACGGACAGTTGATATTCGCCTCCCAGGACAAGATCTCAAGCTTTTCGGCAATTTGGGAGGCGTGTATCACGTTCAAAAGCTCCCAATCATACCAGGATCTGTTACAACATAACATGTACTTCATTGTCAAGATACAAGGTGATCTCAGATGGTTCATTCCGGAGGACCCTGTTGATGTAAACAGCAAACAGTAGACGGAGGGGGTAGCAGGTGGGACCCCACCCCCCTCTTGTCAATCCCTTTTTTTTTTTCCTTTATTTCACTTACCCCTCCTTCTTCCCCTTTTACTTTTTCTGTCCTCTTCTCTTCTCTTTGGTCTGAGCCCTTTATGGTCGGGGATCTGGAGGTTGGTGCCGACTATTTGGGTCGGTCATGACCTCCAGGCTGCCGTTCCAAGAGGTCAGAATTGGGTAATACAGGGCTGCTACGTATAGGCCCCCTCAGGTGGTCCGGATAGTCTCCAAGAGTGTTAGTTAATTTGAACCAAGACGCATGATCAAAAGAGGGAAGCCACTACACGTTTGGACCTTCTATACTGTTCGTAATATTATAGAGCTCCATATAGTTCTAACCTAACCTCTAGATAATTTTGATGTTAGTAACCTGCTAGCTACTGTTGAGCTTATTATGTATGGAACCTGTACCCCAGTTTGATGTCTTTCTCTGTATATTTCATGGAAAATCTTTTTGGGAAAAGAAAAAGTATGGATACATCTGACTCACCTTTTACATACTGCAAATAATAAAGGTTTATGTTTTTTTTTTTTTTTTTACTTGTGGAAGGTTGACCTTTTAATAAATAAGTAAATATGTTTCATTACATTATCTTACATAATAATTAAAAAGCTGGAAATATGAAGCAGTTTATGGAAACTTTTAAGTCCCATAAACATTATTAGATTTTCTGCAGATTTTTGTCTTCAGATTTACCAAAACCATATAATATGAGGTCAAACCTCAGGCAGGCCCTTGCACTACATGGTTGTTTTGGTAAATCTGAAGACAAAAATCTGCAGAAAATCTAATAGTGTGTATTACTGTAGACAATTTATTTTTAAATGAACTGGTTGAAATCTAATACAGTAATACCTTGGTATATCTACAGTATAAGCGCTATATATGGCCAGAGGTTCGGGGGCGATGGTGGCTCCCAGCGCTTCCTGGAGAACTCAAAGAAGCCTCGTACACACGACCGGTTTTCCCGTAAGGAAAGCTGCCATGAGAGCGTTTGGACGGTAAAACCGGTCGTGTGTATGCTTCATGGCAGTTTTTCCGACAGGAAAACTGCTGAAGAAAAATAGAGAACCTGCTCTCTATTTTCCCGTCTGACTTTTCCCCCTCGAGAAAACTGTTCGTGTGTATGCTTTTCCGAGGGGAAAAAAAAAAACGTGCATGCTCAGAATCAAGTATGAGACGGGAGCGCTCCTTCTGGTAAAACTAGCGTTCGTAATGGAGATGGCACATTCGTCACACTGCAAATTATTGCATCGTTTAAATGCTGCGCATTCAAATCTTCTTTATAATGCGACAATGAACAATAAGGAACTTATTTTGCAGCTGATATTCACACAGTTCTGACTAACTTTTTCTTACAATTTTTATCGTGATCTCATGATTATTTAGTTATATTTTAAAAGCAAGATCTCCTTAATTTTTTTTTGGGGGTTTATGAAAATGTTTAATCCAGATCTTCATTTTTTTTTCTAGAATTTCTAGTGATCTCCATGATTTGTTTTTTAATTTTGTGTCAAGTTACCACAATAACATTATTATCTTGTATTTTTTTACCTTCAAGGAGATTGGTTGGTGTTATCTGTCCCTTTTTTTAATTAGACCTTGTTTTTTTTAAATGTACCTGCCTACTCAAACATTTTTATTTTTTTTTTTAAAAACACATAGGCAAGTATTAACTGTAAAAAGAAATACCATTTATTCTGGCTCATAAAGAAAATAATTAGGAAGGAAGCGCTGGAGAACCTGCTGCAATTTGCGCAGCTTTGTGATCCCAGAGCACACATCAACTCCGTGTGGACCAGAAAATTGGGAGCTTGAGAAGCACATACAGTTGGGAGCACAATCTGGTCCTAGACTCCCAGAGGTCAGGAACAGCAGCAGATGATATATATGTCCCAAGTCTGTGGTACTACAACAGCCTGCCTTCTGTCAGACCATATTGAAGTAAGGCCATCACTTTCTAGACTTCTTGGTAACCTTCCCTGTAGCCTTCTTTGCAGCCTTCTCTGCAGCCTTCCTTCCACGCTTTGTTGAAGCCTGTGGCACTGGAGGTGTACTTGTGTCAGGAGGAGGAGAAGGAGGTGGAGGAAAAGGAGGTGGAGGAGAAGGAGGTGGGGGTGGAGGAGGATGGGCGAGCTCACAAATCGCAGTATTTTCAGTAATTTGTCCCCATCAACCCCTTATTTATTAGTCTTATAAGGAGGGGCTCACATAGGAGGCGTTGGCCCATCTCCATCTGCTTCATTTTGGCACCAACTAGGGCCGCATAGCCCTCTTCTATGGTAGTTGGTTCTTGGAGGGTGGCATGTGCGTCACGAATCAGGGCCATTGCTGCCTCACTCACGCTCCTATCCCTCCTGGCCCTTCTTGTTGTAAGGCGGATGAGAGGCACCTGAGATGTGTTTCTGCCACTTGGCCCGGCCTCCTCCTGTCTGCCACTGGGCCTGGCCTCCTCCTGTCTGCCACTGGGCCTGGCCTCCTCCTGTCTGCCACTGGGCCTGGCCTCCTCCTGGCTGCCACTGGGCCTGGCCTCCTCCTGGCTGCCACTGGGCCTGGCCTCCTCCTGGCTGCCACTGGGCCTGGTCTCCTCCTGGCTGCCACTGGGCCTGGTCTCCTCCTGGCTGCCACTGGGCCTGGCCTCCTCCTGGCTGCCACTGGGCCCGGCCTCCTCCTGGCTGCCACTGGGCCCTGCCTCCTCCTGGCTGCCACTGGGCCCTGCCTCCTCCTGGCTGCCACTGGGCCCTGCCTCCTCCTGGCTGACACTTTCCCCACCCTCATAATGGCTGAGCTCTCCCTGTGTATAAAAAAGGGACATAGTTTTAGTTTTTGGTTCATCAATCACACACAATTTTCAGCTCATGACTGTTGCAAATTGAATGTTAATAAATAGAAAAGACTATCATTCTGATCCCAGCAGTTATCCTTCTTGTCCCAATCTTTTTTGGCCACTACTGTCTATTGATATGTCAAATACTTTTTGCTCAAACATTAATTTCTTATCAATATTAACATGTATTTTACATCATTAATTTTATCAGAATAAATCTTTTGGAAAATACTATACCGGGCTCCAGATGTCCAAATCAGGGTCTTCCAGGATGTCAGGCTCTTCTTGCTCCAGAGAAGGCTCATCTAGGCTGCAGGGAAGGCTAGAGGGAAGGCTAGAAAGTGATGTCCTCACTTCAAGGTGGTCGTTTAGAAAGCTCAATCTCTTGTAGTACCACAAAGTCGGGACATATACAGCCGCTGCTGCTGCTCCTGACATCTGTGATTTCAGGACCTTAAAGCGCTCCCTCCTGTATGTGCCTCTCAAGGTCCCAACTTTATGATTCACCTCAAGGAGGGTTGCTCTGGGCATCCGTGTCTGCACAAATTTGAGCATGATCTCCAGTGCTGCTGTCCTTGCCCTTTTTTTTTTTTTTTTAATGGATGGGTTTTTTTGTCTCCCACAGAGTGGGCAGCTCCCTGTATTTGTCAATGAACTCAATAAAGAAATCTTTATCTTTGAATGCATTCATTCTTTCTGCAAGACAAAACACAACACAAAAATAATAATGTCAGTCTAAACTCTAGTAATCTTTATCCCCATATAGGCCACAATCTCTATGCAGTATAGGCCACTGATGTCCCAAGTTTAAATCTTGCCTTCGGTCTGACGTTCCTTGCTTTTACTCCTATCTCCGCACACAGAACGTAGTTACGACACATGCGTGTTAGCTTTATATACACTACGCATGCGTGAAACTCTGCACACGTCGCCTGCCCATGACGTTCTTTCTCGAATATTCCCCGCCCCTTCTCTTTCGGCGCGCAGTGGGAGACGACATGGCGGAGTCACAGCAGGTGTCTGCTAATTCGTCTAACGACAAGACAAGCCTGGAGCGCGAAACGTCACGATCAAGGAGGAGATACAAGGCAACTAATATGTCCTTCGCGGAGATGGTGGACATATTGAAAAAGTCGGATTATGATGGCAAGCATGGGCCGTATACCCACCCTAATCTAAGAAAGGCCAAAATAATGCGAAAAGTTGTTAAAAGTCTGCAGAAGAATTTTGGGGTACGAAGATCGAAAGAGCAGCTTAGAAAGAGGTGGTCTGACCTCAAACTGAGGGAGCCGGAGCAGTACAGGGGTATCAAGAGAATGCTTCAAAAAAGTAAGTACTTCTCCTGTATTCCTATTATTTTATTATCTGAACTTGCATGTTGCTCCATGTTTTTTTTTTTGTTTACTATTGGACATTTGAAAATGTCAACTTTCAGGTTAGTGGACACAGTAATCGGTCGTTATAGACGCATCGTTCACCCACTACATACAATATTTTTGGAAGATACACAGGGTAAAATTCATTTTGACATGCCTGTTTGTATTCCAAAAATGTTATTACATTGTTGTCTAGAACTCTAGATGATGTATTTGGAACTAGAATGAAATGCAAACTTGAATCAGTGTAAAGAAGAGGACACTCAGCAGCTGTTTACACATCTGCACTCTGGAGCACTAGTGTGGGACACCAGAACAACCTTTTTAGGGTGTCCCACACAGGTGCTGCAGTGGATACTTGGGGTGTGTACATGTGTGAAACTTGTCCAATAAAGGTAAGTAGTCAAGATTTGGGAAGTGAAAAATAATGTCTTCAGCTTGGAACTCTGCCCAAACAGTCAATTGTACCCCACTTCCAAGCAATGTATCATATTCCTATTTTTGCCCTCAAATATCTGTGTGCCAAGTATACCTTTTTGTTAATTCTCATAGGGGAGAGAAGACTGGGAGGACACCACTCCGAGAAGCACAGGAACCCCACACCTCAGAGAGAACCCCAACCTCGGCAAGAACCCCAACCTGAGGAAGGAGAGGTGGATGACGTGGTTGAACTTGTCACCACAACAGGTCACTGTCTGTCACCACAGCTTCAGATAAGAGATGTAGACCTGCATATTTATAATACCTTTTTCTTTATTTTTAGGGGATTAACATGTTAGTGAGGAAGAAACTCCTTGTTTCAAGTGCTAGTGCACAAAGAATTATCCAGCAAGTAATGGCGTGTAGTCGTGAACTCGACATCATGAAGAATAAAATGAATGTTATGGAGCAAACTTCTAAGGACATCATTGATGTTATGGGGCGAATAGAATGAAACACAAACACCCCCTTTTTATATTTTTGCACTTTTCTAAAATGTTTTTGCACTTTCAACAAGCCAAATTTTGAAGATGCACACAGTGGGTGCAACCCCTTCCTTGCAACTCAAGTAGGTGAGAGGAAGAAGGGGTTGCACCCCCAAAACACGTCCATTGATCCTCCATGATGGCAGATAGCACATGTTGACATTAGGCATGGGATCAGGAGGAAAATACCCATTTTACATCCCAAATTGTGTGCATCCTCAAAATTTGGCTTGTTTAGGGGTGACAACACCCCATCTTCTGAAGTGCAGATCCACACATTTTTGACATACTATAATGTCTGATACTGCCTAGAGGTTTTCAATGTTGAAGTTTGTACGTTAATGAGAGTTGTGTATTTTCAGATTAAAGAAACATGCCTGTTTATGGCCCAAAAAATAAAATAAAATAGTTTATATTTTGTACCCCTAAATTTTATCAAGACCATAAGAATGTGCACAGAGTAAAAATTTGGGAAAACGACCAAGTGTGTGGCTTCTTTATCAAATCTGATATAACCTTTTTTGGTGTTTATTTTTGGTGTTTCCAGTGAAATGGTTGTAATTTACTAAAGGAAAATCTACTTGGCACTACAAGTGCACTAGGAGAAACTAGGAGACAGCTAAAAGAAACATTTGTAAAAAATGGATTTAAACATTGGCTGGCATAGGAATGGCCCCCCTACCCGTGAAATATTCAACATATTGCTCCCAAACTTCACGGGTGCTTTTTGGGGGGGGGGGGCAAGCCAGGACGGCCAGATTCTAGGCCCGGCAGGGTATTCTCTGCTGAAAGTCCGGCCTCAGGCCCAACTGTAGCCAGATAATTCAGAGAATGTTTGTTTTCTCAAGTAATTGTGCAGGATGCAGCAGCAAAAGATGATGTGGTTTAGTTTATACTCCGCCATGTGGAATGAAGTGAGAAACAGGCGGACCCGGCTGGCCATTATCCCGAAGGCATTCTCCACAACTCTTCGGGCTCTGGCCAGCCGGTAGTTGAAAACCCCCCTCCTCTCCGGTGTAAGGGTCCTCTGAGGGAATGGCCTCATAAGATGTGGTCCCAGACCAAAGGCTTCATCAGCCAGAAACACGAAGGGGAGTCCTTCCACATTCTCTGCATCCGGTGGCAATGCAAGGTCATCACTCTGGAGACGTGGAACAAACTCTGTATGCCCGAAGACTCCCCCATCCGACATCCGGCCATTCTTCCCCACATCCACATAGAGGAATTCATACTGTGCTGACACCACTGCCATCAACACAATGCTATGAAAGCCCTTGTAATTGAAGTAATAAGACCCCGAATGAGGTGGTGGCACGATGCGGACGTGCTTCCCATCTATTGCCCCTCTGCAGTTGGGAAAGTCCCACCGCTGGGCAAACTGGGATGCCACATTCTGCCATTCCTGTGGCGTGGAAGGAAGCTGTGGAGTCAAACGAGAAAATAATAAATTAAGCACTTTTGCACATAACATTGCAGGCAGATTATACAAAAACATTCTTGGCCAACATCAGTATAACATTAATTTTAAGGAGTATTTAAAGCCTAAAATATAAGGCCCACTTATCAGATTCCTCACCCCCTCTGATGGCCCATTGGAAATCTTTGCAGGGGGAGCTAGATGAGTTTGGGACCCCCAAAAATAAACCTCTACCACTCTGTCTGAATATAATGTGAAAAAATACATTTGTAGACATTTTAGGGGGGGCTACAATGGAGCTAACAAAATACATTGGGAAGTGACTAGGCTAGGTGTGTATGGGCCAAGGATAGCATGAAGGGAAATATGCATGTAGGCCAAAAAAGGAACATTAAAAGCTTACAGCATGCATGAGGACAAAGGGAACATTCACAGCATATTACAATCATGGTAATTAGGGAAGGATGAAAGAAATACAATACATTAGCAAGCAATAAATACATAGAATGTGATGTTAAAGGAGAAAACTTACCTTAATATAGTCCTTCTGCAGAACTTGAATTATGGCAGAACAGGTTTCTGGGATAATGAGCCCCAGAGCCTGGGGGGAGATGCCTGTCGAGAACTTGAGGTCCTGCTGGCTTCTCCCAGTCGCCAGGTATCACAACGTGGCAACTAGCCTCTGTTCAGCAGTGATGGCTTCCCGCATGACTGTGTCCTGCCTCGTGATATAGGGGGACACCAAAGCCAAGAGATGCTGAAAAATGGGGTCCGTTATCCGGAGAAAATTCCTGTAGTGATCAGGATTATTCTCCTGGATCTTCCGCAGCAGAGGCATGTGACAGAATTGGTCCTGCTGGAGGGAGAGGGGGGGAGAGGGAGAGGGGGGGAGAGGGAGAGGGGGGGAGAGGGGGGGAGAGGGAGAGGGAGAGGGGGGGAGAGGGAGAGGGGGGGAGAGGGAGAGAATTTGTGCTACTTTTACCTAATATTGTGGAGTACAGTGGAACCTTGGTTTACGAGTAACGGGGTTTACAAGCGTTTTGAAAGACGAGCAACTTTTTTTCAACATTTTTGCCTTGGTTTGCGAGCGCCATCTTGATATACGAGCGTTTTTTTTTTAATGTTAAAAAAAAGAATTACACTCACATTTGAAGGATTCCGCTGGCCATTCGTGCAAAACTGCCGTGTATATGACCAGTTAAGCCGCACAGTACAGTATACAGCACAGCTTTGTGCACTGTATGTGGCCAGAGGACGACTCACAGCACTTCCTAGAGACACTCAGACAATCCCAGCAGGGGCGGACTTACCTGGAAGTGATGTCAACAGTTCAGAGTTCTCCAGGAAGTGCTGTGAGCTGATGCTGTGGACACATACAGCGTTACTGTGTACTGTACACCAGCTCTACTAAATACAGTACCCTGTACAGTAAAAATGTAAGCACCAACCCCTCTGGCCAGCTTCTCTACATACAGTACAGTGTAGCGGGGTGTTCAATTTAAGGGAAGTCTCTGAGTGGTAATTAGGCTCAGACACCTTGATTGTTAGTGGCTATGGACCCATTTTTGTCCTCGGGGGATAATGCTGGTGATGAGTTCCCTGTGGCCTGCGGGTGGTGCTGCCATTCTGGGCCGGGGTTGAACCACGAGCGTAGTGCTGTGCCTTTTGTCTCCTCTCGGCAGCTGTACAGTGGGGCGGGGAACCTGCTGTGCATGCCGGGAGAGGATATAAAAGGGGCAGACGTCTCCTGATCGGGGTCCACCCCCAGGCACCTTCAGCCTGGGAGTGCGTGTGGCTCATCTCCGGGTGCCCTAGGCCCGGAGGCTGTGTTCCTGTTCCATCTCAGGCACCTTTAGCCTGGGGTGAGGTACTACCCTACTGTCCTGATCGCCTGGGTATGAAGACCCAGGGGATGCGGAGAAGGCCTGGAGCCCAGCACCTTCGGCTGCGCTATACAGCATACAAAGCAGGTGAGCACCAGACTTCTTAACACTGTGCACCTTCTTTTACTGCAACACAGAGCTTCTCTACATACAGTATATAAAGCAGGTGAGCACCAGACTTCTTAACACTGTGCACATTCTTTTACTGTACTTTTGCAACACAGAGCCACTGCAATTTTGCAACACAGAGCCACTGCAAGTTCAGTTTAATTTGTTTTATGTTTACAGTACATTTTTTACTGTATTTTGTTTTGCCCTAATCATTTTTATATGAATAAATGGTTGTGGAACGAATTATCTGAGTTTCCATTATTTCCTATGGGAAAATTTGCTTTGATATAAGAGTGATTTGGTTTAAGAGCATGCTTCCAGAACGAATTATGCTCTTAAACCAAGGTTCCACTGTACTGTATATTCAGTTTGATATCAATAATTAAACGACATAGTAAATAGTGAAGAAGCATCAGGAACCGAATGCACAATATACCTGCACATTATAGCAAACTTGCCACTGTCCTGGTCTATCTTTGGTAGCTTTGTATAATCTCTCACCTCTCCACACCCACTCCACCATCTTCACTGATGCTTCCTCCACTGCTGATGTCCTCTTTGTTTGGCCATAGGACACATCTATGCAAATGGTTTTACATTATCCCGCCACTATGCTGCATTCGTTGACATATCACAGATGCTGAGAATGTACTACTACAATGCATATTCCACTGGCATTGTGGGGGAAAAAATGGTAAAAACTAAAAAGGGTAAAAGTTTTGTGGCAGCAGAGACATGTAAAGTCTTTTCTACCCAAAAACTTTTTTCCAAAGTGTCTTCCAGGACAGCTAGGTGACAGCTACATGAGGGATAATCGGCTCCATCTTCTAGAGGAAACACAATCATGCAAACATTTAAAAGGCCCCTCCCACCCCCACGTCCTTTTATTTAGTTTCTGACCCTCCAAGAAGGCACATTGCACCGTTTTCTTGTTTTCTCCTAGGTGGGTAACTGTGGCTGCCTGCCTCTCTCAGGTGGACAAGCCTACCTGTGGGTAACATACTTGTTACAACTAATCTGAGAGTGTCCAGTTCTTTCCTAGATCTTGTTCTCCAAGCATATTGTGAAGATCCAGTAGCCTCTGTTTGCCATCTCAAAAGGGTTCTGGAATCGGGGTACATATGGGGAGTCCCAAGATGGCACTAAGGCATTGCTTTCAGTGGTGGGAGCTGTGGTTTGGGTTTAA
Source organism: Rana muscosa (assembly GCA_029206835.1). Classification (NCBI taxonomy): domain Eukaryota; kingdom Metazoa; phylum Chordata; class Amphibia; order Anura; family Ranidae; genus Rana; species Rana muscosa. The sequence goes on from CM055116.1 coordinate 447,513,225, forward strand.
ATCTCTTGCGCGTCTGGACTCTGCACAGGAAGTAGGGGTGTGCATGTGAGTTGTTCTCGGCAGTGAGCACTGTGTTCCCCCTCCAACCGGACTGCTGCCTGCAGGAGTCTTCTCTGGTGTCTGGAATCTACCAAGATGATGTATTTCTGGGAGGCAGAGTTCCCCCAGTAGCCACAGCCTACAGGTGCTGGAGGTTTTCTTAGATGGCACTCCTGGCTTGTTTTGGCCCTAATGCGCACATTTGCCCTGCAGAGAACAGCATTACCCCAGCACACAGAACGCCCCGAGGAGGGGGGCACTGTGGACACCAAGGGTACTTTCTCAAAGGGCAAAGGCAATATGTCCTTGGCTGGGACTAGGCCTTCTTCATTTAAGGTGAGAAGGTGGGGATATCAAAAGGTGGGATAGACTGATTTGTATGTCTCCCTTTTTTTTCCAATATTTTTTCTCTGCATGTTTTCGTAAGATAATCCTGAAGATCAGCATCCTAAGCCTAAGAAGTGCAGAAACTGTAGCTCCAAGCTCACAGACTCTTTTATAACAAAATTGTGTGTGAGAAATGTATATTGTTTGTGGCAGGATCAGAGTCCGCTTTACTGATGAAAGATTTTAAGAATACTGTTCTGTCTCAAAGCGATAAAGTTCATCTCCAGGTTTAAGTAGGCCTTACTCAAGCTGGTTTGATATTCATCCCTTGCCATTGATACAGGCAGTTTAACTCAATGAATAAACTCACAGTTAGGACGACAGACGAATCCTTTCGAATGTTCCGTTTAATGATGGATATTCATAGGTAGAAAAACGTTGCAGTTGTAAGCCACATGTAAGATGTTTAGCATTGAAGAAATACAGGAGTAATGAGAGAGAGTCAGGAAGTGGAGGAGACATATAAAGAACTACGGTGAGAGAGAGAGTTCAGCTAGAAAGAAGGGGACAGATCTTAAAGACACAGAGCAAGAATAATCACATAGTGTAACACAACACTCCCCGTCTGAAATCTTTAGATTTCATAACCTCAAACTAAAATATATATTTTCAAAAAGTCCAATACTGACGAATGTCCTGGAACCTGTAATGAAAAACATGCAACAAGCAAATAATAAATGTAAGTTCAACAGGATGAAGAACATAAAGTCACAGTATGATGTCTTCAAATCATTCCAAAGTTCTGAGTAGAACCTGTAGATGGCAGCAATGTTCTCCCCGCCGTGCCAACAGCATGGCTAGTCCTTGCACAAGTCACTCACCTGGCAAAAGGAGTACTAACTCTGTAATTGGTCGTGTCGATCCTCCCTTGGTTACCTTGACTTCTACCTTCCGGACTTTGTTATCGTCGCTGGGCATAACTTTAGTAATAAGACCCATAGGCCACTCATTCCGACAAACTTCCTTGTCTTTTAGAAGGATGAGGTCTCCAACCTTAAGATTCGACTTAGATGCTTGCCATTTGTTACGACCTTGAAGGTGGTGAAGATACTTTTTCTTCCAGGGATGCCAGAACACATTGGCTAGATGCTGCACCTGCTTCCATTGATGCTCGTAACGGTGTGACCGCAGCTTCGGTTTTGTACTTACAGAAGTGTGGAGTGAGGTGTTCACAGTTCTTATTTCCTCATCTTCAGGGTTTACTAGCCCATAAGTGGTGTCAATAGGGAGTAAGTAAGAGTCCTCACACAGAAACCTTGGAGGTGACAGCCATAGGCTGTCCTGAAGAGCAGCAGGTGACACGGCTCTGGTCCCACAGTCAGCTGGGTTGAGTTCAGTGGGAACGTGATGCCATTGACTTGGTAGAGAGAATCTCTTGATACGTTCAACCCTGTTGCTGACGTACACATAAAATTGTTTTGTTTGGTTGTTTTTATGTAACCAAGTACTACCTTACTGTCTGTATAGAAGGTGAAAGAATCAATTGTAGTGTCCGTTTCACTTCGTATGACCTCTGCAATTTCTACTGCTAGCACGGCTGCACAAAGTTCAAGTCTTGGTATGGTATGTGCAGGCTTGGGAGTGAGTTTTGCCTTACCTAGGACAAAACTACAGTGTGATTCTCCATTCAGTTCAGAGGTCTTCAAATAGGCTACTGCAGCAATAGCTTCAACTGATGCATCAGAGAAAATATGAATCTCTCTCCGGTTAGCAGTTGAAATGGAACCCGGAACATAGCAACGGGGAATCTGAAGTTTTTCTAGTGACTTCAAAGAATATCTCCACCTTTCCCACTTGTGTTGATTCTCACTAGGCAAGGGAGTATCCCAGTCTATGTTCTCAGTAGACAACTGTCTTAGTAAAATCTTACCTTGAATGGTAACTGGAGCAAGGAAACCCAGTGGGTCATAGATGCTATTCACCATGGACAGGACTCCTCTCTTAGTGAAGGGTTTGTCACAAGTTGACACTTGGAAGGTGAATTTGTCTTGCTTGATGTTCCACAACAAACCCAGACTTCGCTGTACAGGAGGCACATCTGTACCTAAGTCAAGGTTTTTTAGACTAGTGGCATAGTCCTCAGAGTGAAAGGCATTCCTAAGTTCCTGGCTGTTGGATATAATCTTGTGTAGTCTAAGGTTTGCTACAGACAGCATCTCCTTTGTTCTGGTGAGAAGATCAATTGCTTCTTTAGCAGTTGGAAAGGACTTAAGTGCGTCGTCAACGTAGAAGTTTCTTTCAACAAATTGACGGGCATCAGATCCATATTCAACTTCTCCAGTCTGAGCTGTTCTCCTTAGCCCATAAGTTGCCACTGCTGGGGAAGGACTGTTACCGAAGACATGTACCTTCATGCGATAATCTATAACTTCCTTGTTGAGGTCATTGTCCTTGTGCCATAGAAACCAGAGGTAGTTTCTGTTGTCTTCTCTGACGAAGAAGCAGTGAAACATCTGTTGAATGTCGGCCATTACTGCTACAGGCTCTTGTCTGAAACGAATCAAGACTCCTATTAGACTGTTGTTCAAGTTGGGTCCAGCAAGGAGCATGTTGTTAAGAGAAACACCTTTGTGCTGAGCACTGGAATCAAAGACAACTCTGATTTGGTCTGGTTTGCGTGTGTGATACACGCCAAAGGATGGAAGGTACCAGCATTCTTCTCCCTCCTTTAGTGGGGGAGCAGGCTCTGCATGATCTCTGTCAAATACATTTTGCATAAAGTCCACAAAGTGCTTTTGCATCTCTGGTTTCCTGCTTAAGTTTCGCTTTAAGGAGGAGAATCTACTGATGGCCTGCTGGAAGTTTTTGGGCAATCTCTCTTTTGGGAGACGAAAGGGTAGGGGTGCTACCCAGTTATTGGAGTCATCTTGAAAGAACTCTTTGTCCATTACCTTGATGAATTCTTTGTCTTCCATTGAAGGAGCCAGTATGTCATCTTCACTGGTTGCATTAAACACTGTAGAGCCGAAGTCGCCATCATGGCAGGAGAAAGGGCTTGTGTCACCTGAGATACCATGTTGCCATTCGTGGCTGGCTATCTTCTCTTTCACCCAGTAGTGATGTGGGCATGGCTCAAAGTAAGTGTTTTGGCCATTTGGCAGAACATTTGTCTTGAATGACGAAATGTTGGTAGGTCTTTTCATTTTGCCTATGCAGACATTGCTTATGATGACCCACCCTAGATCCGTGCGCTGGGCAAATGGGGCATCTGGGGGTCCACTGACTTGTCTGTGTACCTTGTGAACTCTTAGAATGTCTCTTCCTAACAGAAGAAGGATCTGAGCATCTTTGTCAAGCGGCGGTATCTCATTTGCTATTACCTTGAGGTGAGGGTGATGGAAAGCAGCAGCTGGAGTAGGGATTTCTTCCCTGTTAGCAGGTATCTGATTGCACTCAACAAGTGTAGGTAAGGGTAATTGCAAGTTACCTTTTGAGAGAAGATACCATGAGTCCATGAGCCCTTCTTCCAGAAACCTCTATAGTTCCACTACAGGTACCCAAGGTGTAAGGATGAGCTTCGCCTTTTATTTCAAATAGATTGAACAATTCCGATTTTGCAAGTGATCGATTTGCTCTGATCGTCTAAGATAGCATATGCCTTTAGAGACTTTTCTGGTTGATCCTTGTGGTATATGTTCACCAAGCATATCTTAGCACAGGACTTACCACAGCGGTCTTCTCCACAAACTTCAGTGCAGGATGAAGAAATGATGGTAGAATTAGGCACTTGGTCTGTATTCTCCCCGCCATGCGTTAACCTGGGAGAAGTGTTGGCAGGTTGTGCAGAGCTGGGCTCAAGAGGATGGAGGGCTTGCACATGTTCTTCAGAGCCACACTCTATGCACTTGATGGACACATTACAGTCCCTTGCAAAATGTTCTGTAGAAGCACAGCACCTGAAACAGACCCTAAATGTCTTTAAAAGCTCCTTGCGCTCTTCCAGAGGCTTTTTCCTAAAGCCGATACATTTATTGAGGGGGTGTGGCTTCTTGTGTATGGGACACTCTCTGTTAGGGTTTTCAATCTTCCTACTCTGTTTGTTCGTGGCCAGAACTGTGGTAGGAGTGGGAAGGATGTCAGTCTTTTTCACAGACGCTGGGCCTCTATGGTTTCTATAGTTGCCCTGAAGACTGGTACTCTTAGGAAAGGGTGAGAAGAAGCTGTACTCACCGTAGGAAAAACTTGGATCGTTCTTGGTCTCTGCAATTTTCCTGATGAATTCACAGAAGAAAGAGAATGGAGGGAAGGAAACCTTGTTCTCTCTTTTGTATGATGACCCTAGTGCAGTCCATTTCTCTTGCAAACCATACGGGAGCTTGGAGACAATTGGGTTTACCCCTCTTGGAGTGTCAAGGTAACTGAGTCCAGGTAGTTTTGGGTCTGTCTTAGCTAGCTGAAGCTCAAGGAGAAGGTCACTCAGTCTCTGGAACTCCTTGTTGTCCTTACCGGATATCTTTGGGAAAGTTTCCAGACGCATGAACAAAGCATTTTCTATAGCTTCTGGACTGCCATAACTTTGCTCTAGTTGCTCCCATGCAGCTGTGAGGCCTGCAGTAGGATTGTCCATGAAAACCGATCTTAATGGCTTAACACGTGCAGCAGATAGAGGACCAAGCCATTTGATCAGCAGATTCAATTCTTGATCAGCTGTAATGACAACATTGCTGATTGTAGTTCTGAAGGCACATTTCCAACTTCTGTAGTTCTCAGGTTGGTCATCAAAACTTGTAAGACCAGTCTTTGTGAGCTCTCTGCGAAGCATGTATCTCACAAACTCTTCTGTCTCAGTTGTCTCCGCCTTTATGTGAGATGCTGTTGGCTGTATGGTGCTGATTGCGTTATCTTTGACATTGTTGTTAAAGGACACAGGGAAATATGGTGCAGCAGATGCATCCAGGTGAGTTGCTTGCTTGAAGTCAGTTGTTCCAATGGTACGTTGATTCAAGGCTGTACCGATGACTGGAGATTGATGACTTGCTTGAAGCTTGCGCTGATGCTCTGTGACGAATGAAGGTAGGCAGGTAGGAAATGCAGTGGAGTGATTTTGAGTGCAGGAAGTTGCTGGAACCTCTTTAACTTGAAGCTGTGAAGGAGTCTCTATGTAGTCGGGAGCATTGGAGACAATGGAGTGTGCACTGCAGTGGCTTAGGACATAGTCTTTAGTGCGTTTGAGGGGGTCTTCCATATCTGCTATGTTTAGGTTAATGCTGTCTTTCTCACTTGCACCTTCGTCTGCACTGATAGCTTGCTGTAGGACCCTTAGCTTTGCCATGGCTGTGTCATGTTTACACTGTTCATTTAAGGTTTCCATTGTTGCTCTTTGACGTGCTGACTGAGCTTCCGCCTCTGCTCTCTGAGCTTCCAACTCTGCTCTTTGACGTGCTGACTGCACTTCCGACTCTGCTCTTTGACGTGCTGACTGCGCTTCCAACTCTGCCCTTTTGAGCTTCCAACTCTGCTCTTTTTTCTGCATATGCCACCTGCACTTTGCTGGCTTCCACTTCAGCACGGGCATTAATAAGTCGCTCACTGAGTGTTGAGTATCTTGAACTATGGGATCTTGACGAGTTTTTAGAACGTCTGGTGGAAACAGATCTGTGAGATGCAGTGTCCTGTAACAGCTTTATTTTTGCTTCTGCCTTTTTAATCTGGTTTGCTGGATAAAACTGTCTCTTTCAATATTGAGAGCATTGACGCGCTTTAATTGCATCATCGCATTTTCTGACTTCATGTTTTGTAAGACATTAGTGAATTTGATGCTGGTAAGCTGATAAAGCTCATATGAGGCAGAAAGTTGTTTAATGGCGCCCTCTAGTGTCAGTAGTTCACGTTCAACACACTGTATTGGCTTCAGCAAGGATTTTCTCCCAGACTAATTCCAAGCTATTTGACAATTCAGTCCTTGAAGCTTCATAATTCTCCATTACTTTCCAAGTGGGTTTAACTGAGCGTTTGGGTAACTCAGTTTCTTCAGGAACTTGTGAGGAAGGAGATGTGAGTTCACATGCAGAAGCTTGGTCACTCATGATAGCAGACTGACTGTGAAAGCAGGCAGGATCTGTGTGCTGAAATATGACACTGTGCAGATTGTCTCAGGCTATAAGGCTGCCATGTGCTGCTCTGTCCCTTCTGTCTTGCTATGAGGGCAGTAAATCTTGTCTGTTTCAGTACTGACATGCAGAAATCTTGTAATTAGGCTCTGAAACTCAGTTTTTCTACTGTTCTGTCTCAACTACAAAGCGATAAAGTTCATCTCCAGGTTTAAGTAGGCCTTACTCAAGCTGGTTTGATATTCATCCCTTGCATCGATACAGGCCGTTTAACTCAATGAATAAACTCAGTTAGGACGACAGACGATGAATCCTTTCGAATGTTCCGTTTTAATGATGGATATTCATAGGTAGAAAAACGTTGCAGTTGTAAGCCACATGTAAGATGTTTAGCATTGAAGAAATACAGGAGTAATGAGAGAGAGAGTCAGGAAGTGGAGGAGACATATAAAGAACTACGGTGAGAGAGAGAGTTCAGCTACAAAGAAGGGGACAGATCTTAAAGACACAGAGCAAGAATAATCACATAGTGCAACACAACAAATACTATGCAGGATGAGATATTGTCGACCTTCCGATCTTTTAGGTCAGCTATTTCAGACCAAGGGCCTTCTACATCACAGTCCGCCCCTCACCTGGTTGAGCTGCACCAGCTTTGCACGCACAGCCATGGAGTTCCCAGGAAGTTTCGGACGTTGTGGAGGATTCTCTATGCTCCTCAGGGTAAGTGAGCTCAGAGGATGAAGGAAGTGAGGCAATTGAAAGTTATGCTAACAGGTCCAGTTGAAGAAACTAGTTAGTTGTCGAAAGTAATATGCACTTCAGAACAGACTGCGGATATACAGCCTGTCCAGTCAGTACAGGACAATATTTACAGGGGGCTTCAGGAAAAGAAAGGTAGAACCTTCCTTGTTTATAAGTCTTTATGAAATATGATTTTAAAGGAGTTGAAGGATCCCAAAAAATTATTATTGTCTAAAGCTCATAAGCATAGATTTCCCTTCATTTCCGAAGAGAAATATTTTTAAAACACTCCAGGTTACATGCCCCACTTTCTCAGGTTTCTAAGCAAAAGGGTTTGCCTTTTGAGTACTCAGGTTTGGTTAATGAGCAGATGGATAGAAAAGCTGAATCTCTATTAAAGAGAGCTTGGGATGCTTCCACTTTTTCCCAATGTCTGGCCTTGGCAACCATCTGCCTGGCTAGAAATCTGGATGTGTGGGTTTGAAGATTAGGGAATCCTCTTTCATACCCCTTGAGACCAGATTAAGGAGGCTTTACCTCTAGTTATTATTTAAGTGGCATATCTGGCTTGTGCAGTAGTAGAATCTGTCAAAGGCCACAGCAAGGGCTATTGCTCTTATTAACTCTGCCAGGATGTCAGGACCTGGGCTTGAACCTGGGACCTCTGCTGTGTCTGTGACTCTGCTTGCTATACCACCTAGAATGCTGGACAGCTTTTCAGATAGTTCCTTAGACAATTCCTTGAATGATCTTGTCTTGAATCTCGTTTGCCTTGAACCTTGAACTTTTGGCTCCTTCCATGAACTTCCTGATTTAAGCCATGGCTCTGCACTTCCTGGTTGCCAGAATATTGTGCCTTCACCAGCCAATATCTTGCTCCTGTGTCTCCTGCTGCCGACCGTATCTTCGCTACCATTCGTTACCAACATTTGGCTTGTTCCTCGACCTACGCTTCTGCTAAATCCCAACCTGCAACTATTTGTTACCGACTTTTGGCTTGTTTCTCGACTGCGCTTCTGCCTGATCCCTACCTGCTATATCTGCTACTGGACCCCAGCTTGCTCACCACCTGGTGGGGCTATCCTGAGGACTGCGACCTGGTACTAACATGCAGCAATGCCCATCTCCACCATCAAGAGCTCTGATGCTTACCGGTTAGCGCTTAGACCCCGCACCTTAGGTGAACCCGTGTCATCAGCCAGGGTGACCTGTGTGAATACCTGCTTTGCTGCTATAGCTACTGGCCTCTGAGCCTGACTCCAGACCATGAAACAGGAGATCAATCTGGCTCAAAACCTAGGGCAGTGACCTGGCTTCCAAAGCCAAATTGTGCAGTATCCTGTCTCCTAAGAAGGCAATAACTTTCTGGTCGTACGTAAAGGGTTTCGTGGTCCTTTCAGAACGGTCAAAGTAAGCCCTAGATGGATTCCAAGAAAGGGCAACCTACCAAAATGCGCTTGTCTTTCAACAAGAATAAAGAGTTTTCTGCCTGTTTTTGTACAAATGCCATGTGAGATAAACTAAAATGATTTATAGGAATTGATATGGCATTATCAATAACTTCTAAAATTTAAATAGCAATGCCTAAAAGTGATGCAAATGACAAGTGAAAAGCAGGACCCCAACAAGTAACAATGGCTACTGACAAATGATGCCGACTAATGACAAGTGCCAATGATGATTAAGTCCCCTTTCACACGATAAGTCCACTCGGATCCGCCTGTCTGTTTTTCAGGCGGATCCGAGCGGGCCACCCATTGACTCCTACGGGCAGGCGGATGTCAGCGGAGATATCTCTGCTGATACCTGTCTGCCATCTGATCCTCTCAAAACAGACGTATGGCGATATTGGATGGGATCTGATGAAAACGGACATGCTGTCTATTTTTTTTTGTCTGATCTCCCCATAGAAATCAGCAGGGCTCTGACAGGTCCCTCCCTGCTCAGTGAGCAGAGAGGGACCTGTCACCTGCCGGCTCAGCGGAGATCAACGGAGCGATCTCCCACTGAGTTAGTGGAGTCCGCTGAGCGGATCCGCTCCGTGTTAAAGGGGCCTAACAAGTGATGCAGACGAATGACAAGTGATAACCACTAATAACAAGTGGCACTGACTAAGTGACAAGCAATGTGTCAGAAAAGGTTACTCACCGAGGCCGAGATGCGAAGAGCGGCTCACTCTTGCGACTAAACGCACTTCACCCCCTGGAGATGGGACAGAGGGTGGATGGCACCAAGAGGCACAAGCTACCAGTAGGCTGAGCAGGACTTGCGTGCAGGTCTCAGAAGACAGGTACAGGAACTGATGGAGATCAGAACTCAGCTGGTGTGGTTGTGCAGAAAGTTCAGAACAGGCCGGGGGTCAAACACCCGAAAGGAGGAAAAGTCCAAAGACAAGTGTAGCGGGTATTTAAACTTAAGGGAAGCATCTGGGTGGTAGTGTAACCCAGATGCACTGATTATTGTTTATGGAGGACTCTGGTGGTGTGAGGTTCACTGGGGTCCCAGGGTGGCACTGTTGCCCTGGGCCGGGGGTTGAACTCTCACTGCAAGACTGTACTCTTTTTGTCCCTTTCCGGCGGTTGTACAGTGGGGCGGGGAACCTGCTGTGATGCTGGGGAGAGGAGATAAAGGGGGCGGACGCCCTGAGTTCAGGGTTCAGTGTCGGAGGACACCGCCGCGCCCAGGCACCTTCGGCCTGGGTGCGGGCGTTCCGGAGTTCCGGGCACAGGTGCCCTTGACCTGGCCAGAGCGGGAGGTGGAGTCCATCCCAGGCACCTTTAGCCCTGGGGTGAGGTACTATTGAGGAGGCCTGGGACCCAGTACCTTCAACTGGGTTCCGCAAGGGTGGAGGAGTCCGAGGGGCCCTAAGGTGTTGGGCGCCCGAATCTGAGACGAGGAGGCCAGGGAGTGTAACCCTTCCGAACAGCCCGGTGCAGCATTTGCCAGTGACGGTGGGGCCTCTGGTAACTCTCTCGGAAGGATGTCTTCCCTCTGACTGGGGCCACAGCTTAAAGAAGGTAACTCCTATTTCATGTTCGTCAGAGTTGCTGGTAGAGACTCGGAAAAGGAAAGAAGTACATTCACAGCCACTGTGCGCCATAACCGTTGGTGATATCTCAATGGTTTAGTTTGATTAAGGATTGTGCCTTGACCTACTCCCCACCTATACTGAACTGTTCGTTGGTCACAACCTGTCTGTGCTAAGTGACGATTTATTGCTGCTAAAGAATAAATAAGAGTTGGACCTTTTCAGTGGTGTGGAACTCTGGTTACTGGGAGCAAAGGGGGGTCAGTTAGAGGAAGGACTTGACCCTGGGTTATACACACGACCCGATGGTAAAATACGTTCGGGCCTTCACCTCTATCCAGAAGAGGACATGGGCCGTGGTGGATCTCATCCCTCCCCCCAGGTTTCCCCTAGACAAGACAGCAAGCCGAGAAGAAGGGGTGAGAGGGGTGAGCCCGCTACACAAGCAATGGTCAAATACTGGAGACTGGAGACAATCCGGGTCACAGGCAAGAAGGTCAGGTGCAGGAAGCTGGCAGCAAAGTCCGGGTCACAAGCAGGGGGTCAAACACAGGAGATGGCAGCAGAGTCCAATAAGCAAGCCAAGGGTCAGTTTAGGAGAGATCAGGGTAGTCAAAGGCAATACGGGTCACAGCAGAAGATCAGGCAGGCAGGAAACAGGAACTTGAGTCACAGGAAGCTGAAGACAAAACAGCAATTTGCTTGGGGATTTGCTCAGATTTTATAGGCATCCAGGATGTCATGTGACACGCTGAACAGACTGAGCTGTTTATTTCCCTGACAGGCAGCCAGGATGTCATGTGACACGCTGAACGGATTGAAGCTGTTTATTTCCCTGACACAATGACGGCTACTGACAATTGACAACGACTAGTGATGAGGAGCAATGGCTAATGACCATTGATGCTGACAAGTGACAATTGACGCCAGTGATAAGTGATGCTGACTAGTGACAGTGACTACTGACAAGTGAAGCTGACTACTGACAAGCAGCTAGAACGGTTGACAAGTGGCATTAAGGGCTTACATGCTGGCAACTGAAAAATCAATAAAGAATAAACAAATAAGACAATGTAGTAACTCTGCAGGAGACCTAACCGCTATCTATTACATTTCTAATTGATGTTTTACTGAAGATAAGGGAGTTTTGTAGGAGAATACTGTATTCCTTCAGTTTGTCATTGCGTTCATCAAGCAATTAGAAGAGGGAAGGTCTGGACAGCCGCACTCCAATAAAAACACCTTTTATTGTGCAAAATAACAAAAGTACACACCACAGCAGGGTACAGGAAAAAGCTGACGCGTTTTACACTGAACAGTGCTTAGTCATAGCACATGCAGAGGCAATTTTACTGTGAGTTAAGGTGGTCATATAGAAGTAAAATTTCATTAGAAAATTCTCACTTTCGTTAAACTTTCGGAAAACGATTGTTTGCTTTTCAAGTGGTTGGTGGGGTCAAATTGACATTCATTTTCGACCGTAATGACAAAAAAATTCAACGAATGGAATAGAATTTTTTTCTCAAATGACTGAACTCATAACTGTGAATGTGGTTTTCACTCGGAAAGAATCATACATATTGTAGTGGAACCCTGTTTAAAAATGTCTTCATAAATCCCAGAGTTAGCTCTGTAGGATGCTTGGGAGGGAGAGTGGCCAATAAGAATCCTAATGTTTCAGCCTGCTCGGGCGGTTAGAGCGTACCAACTTTTCGATAGTTTAGAATGCCTTGATTTTAGCTAGGTGGTTTTTATTGTGTTTTTTTATTGTGCTTTTGTTTTTGTTCGTTTTTTGTTTTTTTTGTTTTGTTTTTGCTATGCAATCGAGCCTGAATATGCCCAATAGGCTCTGTTATGTTCTGTTAACTTCGAAACCTGCAATAAAAATAATTTTCCCCCAAAAAATGTCTGATTGCAGGTCTGGACAAAATGTTATTGACTTTTGAGCGAATATTCCAATAAAAGTCTAACTATGTATGGGCAGTTTAAAATTTTAATAGGTACAAGAAATTCAGCGCTGAATGTAAGCAGCTACAAAACCAATAGACAAAAAAGGTGCAGACAAATAACATAAAAATTGTAGCGCTAATAAACCTAAATGGTGAATATAATAATAACACCCAGGTGAGTGAGTGAAAAAAAGTTCAGTCCATATTCAAAAAACAATCCATATGAAAAATGTATATAAAATATATATAAGTGAAAAGTCTCTGAGGTGAATCAAAACAAATCCAATGCAAATGATGATACTCTCACAGTCTTGATAAAGTCAGGGAAGACGACCACCACCAATAAGAGAGAGGCTTACCAGAATTTGTGGATCCCAATAAACGTACGTTTAATAGGTCGACTTGAGCTTAGCGTGTGTCACTGGAGAAACTGAATCCTCTGCTGGTGCTGGCCAGAAAATTCCTCTCAGCAGGACTGTCCTCCCACAACAGATCTGTTGTGGGAGGACAGTCAGCAGCGCCGCTCTCCTGGAGGTGAAGCCATCACCGCCGCTGGCTCAGTATCACGCTATGTGCCCTTCCTCTTTCTTTTATACTGCTATTGGTCCCATCCTGGGCAACCATCATTGGGTCACCATCTCCTGAGCATCCAGCTCACCCACCTGTCATGACCTGCTGAGAGGAATATTCTGGCCAGCACCAGCAGAAGATTCAGTTTCTCCAGTGACGCACACTAAGCTCAAGTCGACCTCTTAAACGTACGTTTATTGGGGTCCACGAATTCTGGTAAGCCTCTCTTATTGGTGGTGGTCGCCTTCACTCACTTTATCAAGACTGTGAGAGTATCATCATTTGCATTGGATTTGTTTTGATTCACCTCATCAGAGACTTTTCACTTATATATATTTATATATACATTTCTCATATGGATTGTTGTTTTTTGAATATGGACTGAACTTTTTTTCACTCACTCACCTAGGTGTTATTATTATTTCTTTTTCGTACATCACGGGACACAGAGCGACTTAGTCATTACTAATGGGTTATATAGATTACCTTCAGGTGTTGGCACTGGCCAATTCCAAACCGGAAGTACCCTCCCCTATATAAGCCCCTCCCACCCGGGAGCACCTCAGTTTTTTGCCAGTGTCTAAGGTGTTGGCCAAAGAGTAACATGTGTTTTCACTGGGCTTGCGTACAGGTTCTTTTGGGCCTTAGTAAGCTGTTCCGGATCCCACCAAAAAAGCTTCATAGCTAAACGGTCGGTACCCGGGCCTTGCAGCAGAAGAGCAAGGTTTTGCCTGTAATGCTTCTCTTAGGAGGGCTGGACCCTGGGATCCAGAGCTCTGGTCATACCCACGACCAAGATGTTGTCTGTGCAGGGTGCTATACAGGTCCAGGGGAGTGGAATCCTTAGGAACCCGGTCCCTGAAGGTTTAATTACAATGCCTGCCGTGATAGGTGAAGTTTGGACTTCTGTGGACCAAACAAAGTCCTGCGGCGGGGATCAGGTAAGTGGGGGCCCCCAGGAACTTGGTTCTATTGGGGGACCCCCAAGCCTAATTTGTCTTTCTGTCTGTTACCTAACGGTATTCCCGCTAAATATCTGTGTTTGCCTGTAACTACTGAAAATGTAAAATTTTAATAGTAGTCAAGAAAAAAAAAAAAAAAAAGGGACCGCGGTACCTGTGTTAAACCACTAGAGGCCGCTGTAGTCCATTTTTCTTGTCATGTGGATCTTTGGTTTTCTCAAGTCAAAAGATCCAGGCAGCTGGTAAGTTTCTCTGTGGGAATCCACTTCCTCTGCCCTGTTGCTGCGCTCATCCACCGCACAGGCCCTCCGGCAAAAAGGGCCCTGGCTCCTAGTCCCCTGTTTGATTTCGAAAAGGGCGCCAATGGCGCACGGGCGCGCGCGCGGGCGCGTGCACGCGCCTCCTATGAAAAAAGGGGCGGGGCGGGTGGATGACGCTCGATGCGCGCCGCGGCGCTTCTGCGCATGTGCGGGCGTCCCAGCATAGTTAAAAGACACAGTACAAGTGTCAGCTGGATGCAAACAGAGCTAGCAACAAACAGTGGCACACAGAGGCGGTTGATGCAGGCATCCCCTAGAAAGGCACTTTAGTGGACACCAGCTGGTATATAGCAGCACCTGTGTTAGATTATTACCAGCAAAATTGGTGTATGACGACGGGAATACCTCAGCTTTGTGCTTAAAGGATATGTCGTCCAGACGCTCCGGAAATAGATCTTCCAGGAAGCCAAAGGGGTCTCCATCGGGCTCTGAGGATATTGGGCATGCTTGTACTGCACCAATCTCCCCTGAGAATTCAGAGGTCAGTAGCCGTAGAAACCCCGCAGGAATGCCTGGTGCTGCGGCTGTCCCCAGTCCACCTGCTCCTGTATATATAACAGAGGAGGTTTTATCCTCAACTCTGGGAGGATTGGAAGAGAGATTAACAGCATTGATCGCTGCTTCCCTGTCTCAGGAAAAGCGCGTCCGATCTCCGTCTCCTCCTTCAGAGTGCCTGTTAGTGGAGGAACAGTCCCAGAGATCGACCTACCTGAAGGGGATCAGGATAAGGTTGATTCAGTTATGGAGGAATCAACAGTGGAAGAACCTTTCTCAGCATCTCAGGCTGAAAGATTATGGGTTCAGTCTCTGACTAATATGGTCCGATCAGCATTTAAAATGCCTCTGGCGGAACCACCATCCACTACGGTTTCCTCGCTGGGGTCGCTAAAAGCTCCCCAGGCTGTCTGTTCCTTCCCAATCCACCCTTTATTAGAAGGGCTTATTTACCAGGATTGGGAGCATCCTGATAAAATATTTGCTCCCCCCAAGAGATTTCCGGTGATCTATCCCATGGAGGATAAGTTCATAAAAAATGGAGGGTCCCTACAGTGGACGCAGCCATCTCTTCTGTTAACAAATCACTGACATGTCCAGTAGATAATGTTCCAATGTCAAAGACCCAATAGATAAAAAATTGGAGTCTTTACTAAAATCTGCTTTCTCTACAGCAAGCATGGTGACACAACCTGCGGTAGCAGCGATTGGAGTCTGCCAAGCAGTGAAAGATCAGTTGAAACAAGTCTTAAGGGACTTACCAGATCAGCAGGCTCTTGCCCTAGCTGACCTGCCTAGAGCCTTGTGTTTTGCGGTGGACGCCATAAAGGATACAATCCAACAGGCCTCCCGCTTTACGCTGTCTATAGTACAGGCTTCTGTGGCTCAAAAACTGGTCTGCTGAAGCTCCCTGTAAAAAAACTGCTGGTTAGCTTCCCATTTCATGGAGAACGCTTATTTGGAGAAGATCTGGACAAATATATCCAGAAAATTTCTGCCGGTAAAAGTTCACTCTTACCGGTTAAGAACAAGGGTAGAAGTCCTTCTTTTAAGAGGCCTACTTCTCCAGTCCCTGGCACATCGGCTGTGAAACAGTTCCGACGGCCTCCGCGGTCAAATCCAGGGGGCAGAAATCAGGGACAATCACAGGGTATCAAGAAACCCTGGGTCAAGAGAGGTACAAAACCTCCCCCTAAGTCATGAAGGGTTGCCCCCACTCAGTCGGGTGAGGGGAAGACTTCAGTTGTTCACAGAGACCTGGCGGGACACCATCAGAGATGGGTGATCCCCGCAGTAAGTCTGGGATACAGGCTGGAGTTAAAAGACATTCCTCCTGCCCATTTTATAAGGTCAAACGTGCCAAGCGATCCCCAGAAGAGTGGATCCCTCCTTCTGGCACTAGAGCAACTATTGCCCCAAGGGTAATCATGAAGGTTCCCTTGAAAGAAAACGGGTTCGGGTTTTACTCGAACCTTGTCACAGTCCCCAAACCAAATGGGGACATGAGGCCCATATTGAATATAAAAGGGCTAAACAAGTTCCTACATATCAGGACTTTTTTTCGGATGGAGTCGATCCGATCGGTGGCCACCGCCCTACAAGGGCAGGAATGGTTAGCCTCGATCGACATAAGGGATGCTTATTTGCATATTCCCATCTGTCCGGCCCACCAGAAATTTCTACGCCTTGCAGTAGAAGGGCGCCATTTTCAGTTCAGAGCCTTACCTTTCGGTCTGGCCACGGCACCACGAGTGTTCACAAAAATTCTGGCCCTACGATTGGCCAAACTAGGAACACAAGGTGTAACGATAATGGCAGATCTAGACGACTTGTTGCTGATAGACCACTCAGTGAAAAAAACTAGAAGTGGTCGTTCACAAGATAATCAAGTATCTGGAATCTCACGGTTGCATTATCAACCGAGACAAGTCAGCCCTAAAACCAGTCAAAAGCCTGGAATACTTGGGGGCTAAGACTGGATTCAAATCAGAGAAAGATTTTCTTACCTCCAGAGAAGGTGTCGTCTTTGAAAGATTTGACCCACTTAGTGGGTACAAAAAAGAAAAACCATCCATACGCCTGTGTATAAGGCTGCTGGGAAAAATGGTGGCTTCATTCGAAGCGGTACCCTACGGTCAATTCCATTCAAGGAACTTGCAGAGGGCCATACTGTCAGCCTGGAACAAAAAAGTTCAGGCTTTAGACTTACCAATGTCCCTGTCCCCTTCCGTTCGCAAGAGCCTCCATTGGTGGTTGGTGCCCCAGAATCTGGGAAGGGAAACCCTTCAGTCCGGTTTCTTGGAAGGTGGTCACTACAGTTGCCAGCCTCATAGGCTGGGGGGCAGTACTGGAGCAATGGTCTCTCCAGGGCAAGTGGTCAGAAGCAGAGAAGGCCCTGCCCACCAATCTCTTAGAGATACGAGCAGCCCGGTATGCCCTAGTAGCATGGACATCCAAACTCCAAGGGTCACCTGTCAGAATTCAATCAGACAATGCCACAGCAGTGGCATATATCAATCTCCAGGGTGGCACCAGGAGTCGTGCAGCCCAGAGGGAAGCGAAATGCATCCTGGAATGGGCAGAAAGGTATGTCACAGCCATATCCGCGGTTTTCATCCCAGGAGTGGAAAATTGGAGAGCGGACTTTTTTAAGTCGCCAGCAATTATGCCCGGGGGAATGGTCTCTTCACCCCGAGGTTTTCCAGGCAATATGCCAGCGGTGGGGAACACCGGATGTAGATCTGCTAGCATCCAGATTCAACGCAAAGGTGGACAGATTTGTGTCTCGCACAAAGGATCCCCTAGCTTGCGGTTCGGATGCCCTAGTGTTCCCTTGGGATCAGTTCAAGCTGATATATGCATTCCCACCGCGATTAATCCGCAGAATCAGGGTAGAAAAGAGACCAGTGATTCTGGTGGCTCCAGCGTGGCCCCGAAGGGCATGGTACGCGGAGATTGTAAAAATGTCAGTGGGAAGTCCTTGGACCCTCCCACATCGTCCGGACCTGCTTTCGCAAGGACCGATATACTACCCTTCCTTACCAGCCCTAGGTTGGCGGCCTGGCTATAGAAGCCCACATTCTAAAAAAGAGAGGGCTCTCTAATCCTGTGGTATCTACCATGATCAATGCCAGGAAGCCGGTATCCAGGCAGATCTATTATAGGATCTAGAAGGCGTACATCACGTGGGGTGAGGCCAGGAAATGGCATCCACGTAAGTACGTAATAGGTAGGATTCTGGACTTCCTACAGTGGGCTGTACATAGGAAGCTTGCCTTGAGTACTATCAAGGGTCAGACGGCCTTGTCAATATTTTTTTTTCAAAGGCCCTTGGCTTTGCATTCATTAATCAAAGCTTTCATACAAGGAGTGATGCGTATTAGCCCTCCGGTTAGTATTCCCATATGTCCATGGGACTTAAACCTGGTTCTGTCGGTTCTACAGAAACAACCATTTGAACCATTGCGGCACATTTTCTTGGTTCTTTTCACCAGGAAATTGATTTTCTTAGTAGCCATTGGTTCGGCTAAAAGAGTATCGGAATTAGCCGCCTTGTCCTGTAAGGAGCCATATCTGGTTATCCATAAGGACAGAGTAGTATTACGTCCTCATCCAGCCTTCTTCCTAAGGTGGTATCGAGGTTCCATTTGAACCAAGATGTGGTTCTTCCTTCCTTTTTCCCCAAACCTAGTTCGGTAGAGGAAAAGTTATTGCATTCTTTGGATGTAGTAAGAGCAGTTAAAGCTTATCTAAAGGCCACGGCTCAGATTCGCAGAACGGATACTTTGTTTATCCTGCCGGAAGGCCCCAGAAAGGGTCAGGCAGCGTCAAAATCTACTTTAGCCAAGTGGATTCGACAGGTCATAATACAAGCCTATGGCTTGAGAAAGAGACCGCCTCCGTTCAAAGTTAGGGCGCACTCCACAAGAGCAGTTGGAACTTCATGGGCAGTGCATCACCAGGCCTCCCTGGCTCAAGTACTGTAAGGCCACAACATGGTCCTTAGTACACACGTTTACTAGATTCTACCAGGTAGACGTCAGAAGTCAGGAGGATGTCGCCTTTGGGCGCAGTGTGTTGCAGGCCGCAAAAGAGCCTCATGCCTGATGGCGCCCAGCTTATGTATCCCTCCCCTCATTTGGCATTGCTTTGGGACGTCCCATTAGTAATGACTAAGTCGCTCTGTGTCCCGTGATGTACGAAAAAGAAAAAGGGATTTTTATAACAGCTTACCTGTAAAATCCTTTTCTTGGAGTACATCACGGGACACAGAGCTCCCACCCCTCTTTTTGGGACACTTATTGCTTGGCTACAAAACTGAGGTGCTCCCGGGTGGGAGGGGCTTATATAGGGGAGGGTACTTCCGGTTTGGAATTGGCCAGTGCCAACACCTGAAGGTAATCTATATAACCCATTAGTAATGACTAAGTCGCTCTGTGTCCCGTTATGTACTCCAAGAAAAGGATTTTACAGGTAAGCTGTTATAAAAATCCCTTTATTCACCATTTAGGTTTATTAGCGCTACAATTTTTATGTTTCAAATTTTAGAGACAGTTTCTAGTACAGAAATTTTTTTTTTTAGTCAGATAGTAGGAAGTTTGGAACAAAGCAGGAAAGATTAATTAAATACAAGAAGATGTAAACAAATACAATTTATACATATCCCACTGGAAAAACAAATCTATTTAAAACACAGTTTAAAGATTTTCTTTAGTGGCTATATTTTTACCGCAGAGTTTTGAGAACTTTTTTTGCAATTTGGACAGAAATAAGAACACCTTATCCCATTTTACAAGCTGTGAGCGCTGGATCCAGAAGCAATTTATAAAGATGGCTTCATATCAAATGCTAATAAATGATCATGCAGAGAAGAAAACTCTTGACCTCAGTAAAAGACTGGCAAAGTTTTTAAATGTAATCAGTCTTTCACACAACATAATATGGCACTGGCTACACAGAAGGCTTGACTGTTTTAATTATTGTCAAAATGGGATGCTGACCAGTTTGCAATATTTTATTTTATTTTATTTTATTATATCTTTATTAGTTTTCATACAAAACATGGCATTGACATAATACAATCCCTTCCCTAAATTACCCTTCCCCTCCTCCCCCCCCCCCCCATTTCCCCTGACCTCTTCCTTCTAACATAACTACTTCTTCCATTCTCGTTCTCTGTTTTATTATTATCTTTTTATATATTATTCACCCATCTCTGCGTAGCCCATTGTATACTTATAGGCTGTCCACGCCTTCCACTTTTCTTCAAATGCCTCTATTGAATCCCTATCACTAGATCTAAGATATTCCAAACTGTACATTTCGTCAAATTTATTACACCATCCCTTCAGTTTAGGACTATCCGGATCTTGCCAATGTATAGGAATTTGGCTCTTAGCCACGTTTAGTAACTGTGAGATTAAACTTCTAATGCCGCCTACACACGACCGTATTTAATAACGAGAAAAATTAAATTTTTTAAAATGGTCATTAAAAATGATCGTGTGTGGGCTTTCCAGCAGTTTTCCCGACGAGAAAAACGCTGAGAATCACGACGAGAAAAATTGGAACATGCTCTAATTTTTCACGTCGTTTTTTACATCGTCGTTTTTCTCGTCATGAAAAACGGCCGTGTGTGGGCTTTAACGACGTGAAAAAAAATGTGCATGCTCAGAATCAAGTATGAGACGGGAGCGCTCATTCTGGTAAAACTAGCGTTCGTAATGGAGATGGCACATTCGTCACGCTGTGACGGACTGAAAAGCACAAGGCTGAAAAGCGCGAATCATCGCTCAACAAACTTTACTAACATGAAGGGTGGCGCCATCCGAATGGAACTTCCCCTTTATAGTGCCGTTGTATGTCACCGCGCTTTACTCGAACATTTATTTCCACGATAGTGTGTAGGCAAGGCAGGCTTGAGAGGAAACCACGTCAAGAAAAATAGTTTTTTTCGATGACATTAAAAACGGTCATGTGTACGCGGTATTAGATATAGTTTATTGGGCATCCGAATCCCGTGTAATAGACATCCCCACGGGTCATCCGGTACTTCGAAGTTAGTTATATCTCTGATGGTTCTCCTTATCTCACTCCAATATTTTTTAATTTTTGGGCATATCCACCATATGTGGGCCATCGTCCCAATTTCCTGACACCCTCTCCAGCATAACTGTGACTTTTCCGTAGAGTATTTATGCACCTTATCCGGGGTTAGGTACCATCTAACGAGACATTTATAATTCAATTTGATTATATTACAATTAACCGAAGTTGAGTGAACCCTCTATCATTTGTTTAATCTCAATCTCTTGGACTTGTGTTCCTAATTCCTCTTCCCACTTCTTGATGAATGGCAATACTTCCGGCTTTTTTGTATTATTTAAGATCTTATAAATCTTTGAAATTACTCCCTCCTTTCCTTTTTCCTCGCACATTTTCTCAAAAGGCCGTAAGTTTTCTTTAGCTCTGATAAGTTTAGGTAATTTTTCAAAAAAATGTTGTAGCTCGGTGTACCGCCACTCATCAATCAGTCTACATTCCGTTTTTTTTTTTTTGTTTTTTTTTTAATTCCTGAAATGTGATTAATTTATTTTGAACCATAACATCTTTTAGTTGTGCATTTTCTTTTAACATCCATATACCAAAAAAATTTCCCTTCCCGGTGTGAAATAACTTGTGTCCTTTAATGGTATAAAAGGTGAGTTATACTGCCAATTTTATTTTTTGTGTATCCTATCCCAAATTTTTAGAGCATTTCTAGTGATATCGTGTGTATTTGTGCCCAGTTCTCGGTATTGTGCTGGTATCCATATTACCTTCCCCAGTGAAGTTTTACTGATTATACCTTCCATATTCACCCAGCTCTTCTCTGTGTTATTATTAGCCCATTCCATTATCCACGCTATTACTATCGCGTTATAATAATTTCTCATGTCAGGTGCCCCCAGTCCCCCTCGGTCCTTTTCTTTTGCAGTAATGTCTGTCTGGTACGTGGTTTTTCCCACGTCAAATGAACACCGAAAACAATGATTGTAATTTTTCAAAAAAAGCCTGAGGTAGTGGGACAGGGAGCATCTGCATTTTATAAACTATTTTGGGTAGAATAAACATCTTGAGAATTCCTATTCTACCACTCCATGATAGTTGCCCCGGTGCGATTCTATTCAGTTCTAACCTAATTTCATTTAGTAGTGGGATAAAGTTCTCTTTATAAATTGTCTCGGTGTTGGCAGTTAGTTTAATTCCAAGGTACAAAAGTGCTTTTTTCCCTCAGTTGAATGAGAAAGCTTCTTGATAAATACCATATTTATCGGCATATAACACGCACTTTTTTCCCCTGAAAATCAGGGGAAAATCATGGGTGCGTGTTATACGCTGATACCCACATCCCTGAGCTGTCTCCGCTGTCTGTGAGCGGAGCGAGATACACATAGCCGAATGTACTCGGCTATACTCGGCTTTTCTCGGCTCCGCTCACAGTCACGCCCAGTCCCGCCATTGGACCTGTGTTATGTCCATCATAGGGCAGGACTCGGGGTGACTGTGAGCGGAGCCGAAAAAAGCCGAGTATAGCCGAGTACACTCGGCTATGTGTATCTCGGCGGCGGCTCCGCCCAGTTCCTGCGTCCCTGCGTTTTTGGCGTTCTCGGCGGCGTCCGCACAGTCTCGGCGCCAATTTTAAAAGGCTGCACGGCGACTCTGGGGCAAGGCTGCACGGCGACTCTGGGGCAAGGCTGCACGGCGACTCTGGGGCAAGGCTGCACTGTACACTGACAAGGCTGCACTGTGACAAGGCTGCAATGGACACTGACAAGGCTGCATTTAAATGTAAGTTATTTTTCCTTAAACTTCCCTCCTAAAAGTTTTTTTCCCTAAAATTTCCTCCTAAACTTGGGGTGCGTGTTATACGCCGATAAATACGGTACTCCTATCTTTTTTAGGAATGTTAATGCTTAGTGTTTTAGATTTAGTCCGATTTTATTTTGAAATTAGACAACTTACCGAACTCATTAAGGGTTTTCAGAATATTGGGTAGAGTTTTTTTGGGGTTAGTGATGAGGAACAGAATGTCGTCCGCATAAGCCGCGAGCTTGTGCTCTTCATCACCTACCATTATCCCGCTTATATCTGCGTTCCGCCTTATCCTCCTTAATAAGGGTTCCAGCGTAATCACAAACAATAGCGGTGGTAAAGGGCACCCCTGTCGAGTGCCATTCCTCATCTTAAACGATGCAGATAGTGTCCCGTTTACTTTAACTCTCGCTGAGGGCTTATTATACAAGGAATTAATCCAATTGCTCATTCTGGGTCCTAGACCTATTGCCTCTAATGTTATCTGCATGAAGCCCCAGTCTACCCTGTCAAAGGATTTCTTGGCGTCAATTGACAGGAGTAGTCCTGGGGCCCCACTTTCTTTGATTTTCTGAATGGTCAAGAGCGATCTTATTCCATTATCTTTACCCTCCCTTCCTGGGATGAATCCAACTTGATCCAGATGTATAACATCTTTCATGATGGTTTTCATCCTATTAGCTAGGATCTTTGAAAAGATTTTGGTATCGATATTTAAAAGTGAGATCGGTCTATAGCTGGAACAAAACAAAAACGTTTTTGTAATTCCAATGGGAAAACAGGAAATGCTCCTCAGAATGGATCACTTTGGGTCCCAGAAAAGGGTGGTGCTCTCTCTTTAAGCAGGAGTATAGCAAAGTTATCAGCCAAAGGTCTCTCACCACCCTGAAGTCTGTCACAAAATCTCCTCCTCTGGAACAATGGATACCTGAGCAGGTTAAATTTTGTGATCTGTAAGGATGATGGCAGATGTCCTGACTGCAGTGGCAGATTAAATGCAGACATTTTGGGTACAGATGATCTCTCCCACAACTCTGGCCTTGCAGTCCTATGGGGATGCAGACCCGGACACCAGAACTTTGGTAAGATTTCACCTAGACAAGGAAACAGTAAGCAATCCCTCAGCGACCATAGTCTTCTGCTGCAGTTGTGTGGGTTTCTCTGCTCTTTGGAATGGATCTCTGTTCACAGTCAGTGGTCCTCTGACAGCAGTGGTCTTTGGACAGGTTTGGCAGCGCAGTCCAAACCCAGCAATACTATGCAGCACCTGTTGTCAGCAGCATCACCAACCTTGGAAGTTGAACTCGCTGCTTGACACTCCACCTAAGACTGTGCTAGCAATGAACCTCTCTAGCCCATTTACTTCTCTCCAGAGCCCAGTTTGCCTCAGGGACTTTTAGTCCCACACAGTCTTGTCTCAGTTCTAGGGTTGATTCCCATCAACCCCCCTCCAGCCTTTCCACCTGCACCACAGGGCTGTCTTTTCTTTACCCAGGCTGGAGCCAATCACCACTCTCTTGCTGTCCCAGGCAGAGGGCAGGCTTTCTAACAGCAGCTGCAGGCATGCAGGCAGTTAGGCTCCATTCACACCTGAGCATATCGATTTACTGGCGTTTTTCAGGCGTTTTTTTACAAGCTTTTTTTAAAGCGTTTTAAAAGTGTTTTAAAAGCATTTTACAGCACCACACATTTTTGTTTAGCAAATAGAAAGCACTAGGGAGAAGAAAGGGAGAGGAAATTAGAGGTGGAGAGCTGCTATTTGTGCATTTCACTAGCGTTTTACAAGTGTTCTTCTGCTCAAGTTAGGTGCTTCTATTGAAGTCTATGAGGTCAAAAAAAACTTGTAATCTGCCAAAAAGAAGCTCATGTACTTCTTGAGCTTCAGGCGTTTTGATTCAGGCGACAAATCTCTCATATGTGAACAAGGGCCATTAAAGTGGTTGTAAACCCTTACAAACCACTTTTTGCTACAGGTAAGCCTATAATAAGGCTAAAGCCCTGTACACATGGCCGTGAATCCTGTCTATTCCCGTGGCCTACCGGGGCAAGAAGATGGACGCTTGATTCCTTAGCTCCTGCCGCCACAGAGACTATTAAGCTATTTCTTGAGGCTCTCTGCTTTTAATTCTCGCCCTGACGATGGGTACTGCATCCCGAACCTCCTCTGCCTCCAGATCCCGTTCCCCGAGAGAACAACCCGGAGGGATTAGCCAGAATATCCCTGAAATGTTCCGGACCAACAGGGGGAACATGGCGCCTTCCCGCCACGGACACTCACAGGCAGGTACGCCGGCGGCGTCTACCTCACCACCCTCACATCCGCCGACCCCCTAATCCGAACTCCCCTGGCATAGAACTTTCCCCTCAGCTCCAACTCAACATCCATGACCTATGGACCATCGCGGCTGATATTAAGGACACCCTGGTGGCCGCCATCGCTGACCTGAGACTGGATATCCACGCGCTCAATGACAGGGTGCTCTCTGTGGAAAAAATCACTGACCGCCATGACACCTCTCTTCGCAAGGCAGCCTTTTGCATTGACTCTCACACACAACAAATGCGGGACATGCAACGCCATCTAGAAGACCTCGACAACAGAGGTCGGCGCCACAATCTACGAATCCGCAATGTCCCCGAGTCTGTTGATGGCGACCAACTATCCCCCACTGTTGTGAGCATCGTCAATGGCCTGCTTGGTCGACCGCCACAAACCGCTATTGATTTAGACAGGATTCATCGTGCCCTTCGTCCCCCAGGGACATAATCTGTCATGTAGTGGACTTCAAACTGAAAGAGGACTTAATGCGACCGGCAAGAAGCAGACCGCAAATAATGCATGAGGGCCATTCTATTCAAATCTATCAGGACCTGTCGGGTATTACTCTCTGACACCGTCGTGACCTAAAGCCTTTATTGGATGTCCTGCGCTCCAAAAACATTCCATACAAATGGAAATTTCCTTTTTGCCTATCTGCCTCCACCCAGGGCCGCACGGCTCTCTTGAAAGTGCCAGAGGACCTGCCACACTTCTGCGGAACGCTGGGTATTCCCCTTGTGGATGTACCTAATTGGTATGCAGAATTCCGCCACACTTTGCTGAGAAAGACGCCGCCACAGGAAGAACCCATGGAAGCACAGGATAGCAGGTTCCGTAGGAGACGGTCTCCTTCGCCAATCGGGCACCACTCATCATCCCGTCACCACTATGGTGCTGCTAGCCCATCCATCTCTCCTCGTGCCCGGAGAACCCGTCGAGACTACTGAGATCTAATATGACACTGTCTCCCACGTTCACCTCCTGATCACCTTGTTGGACTTTGTCCCGTTACCAGTTGGGTATGTTTTTTTTTTTTTCTTTTTTGTTTTTCTTTTATTGTTATCTATGACTATATGAGCCCTGATCTGAATACACCGGCCAGATCTCGGCTCCGAGAGAAGTGTTTCATGCCGCAGTGAACAATTCCCGCGTTTCTGTTGATTTGCCCTGCTATTCCTCCAGGCGTGACTGGGATCTATACCTTCCAGCGTACTGTTTTCCACCATACAAGCCCGGCAGAACTACGCTTACCAGAATGCATCGCACTCACCTCGAGAATGTCCCCGCTCTACTCTCCTCCTTCCTCTCGCGTTGTCACAAAGAGGCCTGCTACGAGAATGGCGGAGTGAACTTTGAACTCTTACCAATCCACCCCTCAACGAACGCTTCCAGTGTGCCCGCGGAAAAGTCTCCCTACATCTCCAAGTGGGTCGATCTTTCGTCCACGATGCCATCTGCAGCTCCTCTTCGGATCGTCCTCAATCAGGTGATTCTTTCCTCCGCATCAGACAGCGAATGGCACCTTGTTCCCCCCCTACTGCCGCTCCACTTCTCTCCATCTGAAGGGCACTGCAGCTCCTGCATCGTCTGCCCCCGTTGCCTGTGATGACCCTACTTGCAAGCCCTCCAGAGAACTTTCGGGTCGCTTCCTAAGCAAGTGCCGGGCTGCATGCCTATACTTTTCTCCCGACTCCACCGTTTCCACCGGAACGTCCTCCCTTGCCCCCCCCCCTCCGGGAACTATGAACTCACTCTCCTACCAGCCCGTTGGTCTGTTATCTCCAAGCTCCCTCCTTGAGCCGCTCGGGCGCAAAACAACCCAACTATCATACTGGGCAAGACGAAATCCACCGACCCCAGAGTCGTCCCACACACGCAGTTGTCATTGCCCTGCCTCCTACCCGGACACTCTACTGCGGGATCTGCCATGGGCCATGACACACTTACTTGTCACACGTTCCGGTGAAGTTATGGTACAGATCTCCACTAAGAACTGATATTCACATCTATTGTGCCTTGGAATTGTTTGATGACAACCAGACTGTTTGTTTTATTTTGTTTGCTTAATTTATCCTGCCGTCCACAGACAGCCGTCACCTCTCTTATTTACCAACCCATATCTACACTAATTAGGAGTCCCCTGTTGGACCTGCTAAAATCCCTGAGTAGACGAGCTGTCTGTTGATCCCAGGATCCTCATTCTCACTCCTGTTTTATAGTTTTTTTTTTTCATCTTTTACCCTTTTTATGGTATTGTTTGTTTACATTTAGGTTGCCCCCCCAGTTTCGCACCTACATGTCGTTTTGTTCCCAGGTCCAGTTGCCGAATATACATTTCCATATCTGGATCCCATCCAGACACCGCACCTCACAGCCTCTTCCACTAAGGTACTAGGGTACTAAGGCCACCTCGTGACTGCCAACCCCCACACAGTAGTGTGTCAGGGTGTTACCACCTACCCAGGGGTACTCACCCCATATACGCACTGTACCTTACCGATACCGGTTTTGCTTAGAGGCCGTTCAACCTAGTTTGTTGTTGCCTCATCGGTTTTACCCCAGTGATCAACCTCGCCTACACCAATACCAGTTCTCAAGTGCTCATACAGTCCCCCCCCCTCCCCCTCACTTCCCACCCCCCACCTCCCGCACACTTCATAAGACATGGTGGGCAATAATACCACCAAAGCAGCGTCTTTGAACCCCCATGACCAACCCCTTATGCTCAAGCTGTACTCGGTGAACATAAGAGGCCTTAACACCCCCGAGAAATGCTCTCAACTACTACTTTCTCTACACCACTCCAAGGCCCACGTTGCCCTCATTCAGGAAACTCATTTCAGGACTGACAACATTCCCAAATTACAAAACGCTCACTTCCCCACAGTGTTCCACGCTACCAATGCAGAAGCCAAGTCCAAAGGAGTGTCTATTCTCCTCTCGAAACCTTGCCCCCTTCAAGTTACCGATGTCCAGAGAGATGCGCAGGGTAGATTCCTTTTCATCAAAGGAACGTTACACCAGAGAACGGGGACTATTGCCAATATCTATGCCCCCCAACTCCCAACAGGTTCCCTTTTTCCGTACCACCCTTGAACAGCTGATCAGTTTTCAGTCAGGCACCTTAATTGTGGGCGGAGACTTCAATGTAGCCATGAATCCTAATATAGACACATCCAACGGTTCGTCCTCTCTGACTTATAGAGCCCTTCGAGCGATCAACCTACAGCTTAATACCCTATTGTTACATGACACATGGCGTACGCTAAACCCAAACGTGCAGGACTAACATACTTCTCTGGGCTCCACAACAAATATACTAGATTAGACTACCTCTTCCGCTCCCAAATGGACCTCACACACCTGTCCTCAGCTACGATCGAACCAATGGTTCTATCAGATCACAATCTCATCTCTTTGACTCTCAAATTCCCGACATATATCAAGAGATCCAATATCTGGAGACTTGACAACTCCCTACTAAGAGACATAGAAAACACGCAGTCGATTGCTTCCACCCTCTCTAACTATTTTACTGAAAACACTTCAGGAGACACTGCCCCCCCCACAGTTTGGGCAGCGCACAAATGTGTAGTACGGGGCACCTTCCTGTCCCTAGCGGCTAAGAGAAACAAGCTGAGAAAAGCCCACATCGAAACATTGACTACACGTGTACGACGGCTTGAACAAACACATAAGTTGTCTTTAGCTCAGAGCTCCTTGACAGAACTAACCCAGGCCCGAGAAGAGCTTTTGGAAGCACTTAACCTGACACTCAAACGCAAATAAAACCTGTCCCAAAAACTCTTCTACGAATTCAGTAACAAATCTGGCAAATTTCTGGCTAGGGCCCTTCAGATAAAGAAAGCCGCATACTCTATACACAAGCTTAAACACCCCTCTGGCGATACCCTTGTTAAACAGGAGGACATTTCCGACCACTTTGTGACATACTTCTCCAACCTTTACAATCTTCCCCCCACCTATACCTCCGACCCAACCTCAGATAGACTTACGGCGATTAATGACTTCCTGACGCAATACAGTCCAACCCCCCTAACGCCTGAAGACTCTGCAAGTCTAGATCTCCCGCTTTCAGTTGAAGAGACACTGACGGCACTAAAACAAATGAAACCTGGCAAATTCCCCGGCCCAGACGGGTTAACGGTTAGCTATTACAAATCCTTTTCTGACACCCTGCTTCCGCATCTAGTAAAGGCCTTTGACTCCCTATCCTCGAGCCCACATACCAACACTGAATTTCTTGAAGCTCACGTATCCCTTATCCCCAAACCAGGTAAAAACCCCCTGTTGGTCACTAACTATCGTCCAATCTCGCTCCTCAACGTCGATCTGAAGCTGTATGCCAAAGTCCTAGCCAATTGTATTCTCCCTTTCCTACAGAGCCTGATCTCCCTGGATCAGGTGGGATTTGTCCCTCGTAGGGAAGCCAGGGACAACACCATTAAAGCCCTGAACGTCCACCATTGGCTATCCAAATCAATCGACCCAGGGATTCTTCCTCTCAGACGCTGAGAAGGCATTCGACAGAGTGGCCTGAGACTATATGGAAAGAACACTTCTAGTAGTGGGTTTCCCCCCACGCTTGATCCGTATGATATTGCTACTATATTCATCCCCATTAGCCAAACTGAAGATTAATGGCCACCTGTCGAGCGCCTTTCCCATCTCTAATGGTACCCGTCAGGGTTGCCCCCTGTCCCCTTTAATCTTTATCCTGACCATGGAACCCATGTTACGCAAATTGAGAGATAATCAGACTGTCAAGGGTATTGATATACATGGGAAACACTATAAGATAGCCGCATACGCGGATGACGTTCTCTTATTCCTTAAAGACCCCATCACCACTATCCCCAACCTACTCACCGACTTTACCCTGTTCAGGAATTTATCCAATCTGCAGATTAATAACTTTACAAAATCAAGAGCACTCAACATTAATCTACCCCCCGCTTTAGTCTCTCAATGCAAACTTAACTTCCCCTTTCGTTGGGAAACCTGCAATCTCACTTACTTGGGTATCAAAATTTCAGCAAATCTGCGTGACCTCTACACACAAAATTTCCTACCAGCCCTCCAAACGATCCAGGGGGACTTGCATAGGTGGCACTTCGGCACCTTCTCATGATTTGGCAGGATAGCCGTACTAAAAATTAATATCCTCCCCAGACTCCTTTACCTCCTCCAAGCTATCCCCATCAAACTTCTCTTTTTTCACGTCATACAAATATCTATGCAGGACCTTCATTTGGGCCTCTAAATCCCCTAGGCTAAGCTGGAACAGACTAATACTCCCAAAACTACTAGGAGGTCTCGGTCTCCCTGATGTCCAAAAATATCAGTGGGCCTGTCATTTGACCCGGATAGTGGACTGGCACGTCCACAGTAGTGATGAGCCGAACACCCCCGGGTTCGGTTCGCACCAGAACCCGCAAACGGACCGAAAGTTTGCGCGAACATTAGAACCCTATTAAATACAATGGATGCGAACGTTCGGATTCTAAAGTGCTAATTATAACGACTATTATCCATGTTATTGTCCGAAACAGAGTTTGGGAACCCGGGTTCTGCACCAGGGGACATGTATCAATGCAAAAAGAAGTTTTAAAAACGGACGTTTTCCGGGAGCAGTCATTTTAATGATGCATAAAGTGAAAAAAAAAAAGTCAAATATTCCTTTAAATATTGTACCTGGGGGGTGTCTAAAGTATGCCTGTGAAGTGCCACGTGTTTCCCGTGTTTAGAACTGTCCCTGCACAAAATAACATTTCTAAAGGAAAAAAAGCCATTTAAAACTGCTTGCGGCTTTAATGCAATGTCTGGTCCCGGTAATATGGATGAAAATCTTTAGGAAAAATGGCATAGCTACCCCATCAACCCCCCCCCCCCCTACCCCAGCCCATTACCAGCCCCTTTGGGTCTTGTATGGATATTAAGGGGAACCCCGCACACAAAATAAAAAAGCCCCTATATACTCTGAACAGCCGTATACAGGCGGTGCATACAAGACAGGGACTGTAGGTTTGTTCTTATGTAGAATCTGTTTGTAATTTTGAACAGCTGCATTGTTTAAGTGTAGCTCCATGCCAAATTCCTTTTTTTTAGCTTTTTGGAAAACATAGGGAACGGTTATCACCCCTGTCACATTTTTTTTGCTGTCTGTGCCCCTGTTCAGAACATTTCACCTCACTTTGCGTCCCAATGACAACTGTTTTTGAAATGTGGTGTTTGTATTGAAACAAGGATTGGTGATAAAGCATCAGTAGAGAGGAGACACCTTTCTCCCATATTAATTCTTACAGGAGAGAATTTTCCTTCCAAGGGGTAGATTTCCTCTCACTTCCTGTTGTCTTCTTCCGTTTGCAAGTAGTAGTAGTTTGTAAGTTGGATGTTTGAAAGTAGGGACCTTCCGTATATACTCTGCAGAAATTGGCCCCTTAGGTGTTGGTGTTGGCACAACACTGAAAGCACTCAGTTATTCTTGGTGGGTGCTGGAACGCCCTGCTGTCAAGTATAATATCAGGAATTGTAATAACATATAATTGTTGATCAGTGGTAGTAAAAATTGGGCCTTTGATGGTGGTGCTGGTGCCACAACACTGTAAGGCCTGACAGTTACTCTTGGTGGGCGCAGCAATGGGCCCTGCTGTGAATTATTAGATCAATAATTATAATTGCATGCCCCTGTTGAACAGGGGCTGAAAAATTGGGCCTTTGGCACTGGTGGCACAACACTGCAACCCCTCACAGATACTGTACTTGGAGCACAGCAATGAGGCCTGTTGCAAAGTATTGCATCAAAATTTTTAATTACACGCCCCTGTTAAACAGGGGCTGAAAAATTGGGCCTTAGCCACTGGTGGCGTCACCCATAAACCAAAATGATCTTCCAAGCTATCATCGTTAATCGTATCATTGAGGAGGAGGAGGAGGATAGCCAGACAACATAACAGCACAGGCACTCAGCATCAGCATCAGTCTTGAAGGGATGTGACATTTTAAAATCAATTAGTCTGTTATATCAGCATCTGGTGTGTGGTAGCTGGTGGTGATCCAAGACTGGTTCATCTTGATGAAAGTCAGTCGATCAACCGAGTCGGTGGAGAGGCGCACCCTGTGATCCGTGACAAATCCTCCAGCAGCACTGAATGTGCGTTCTGAAAGAACGCTGGATGCAGGACAGGCCAGTAGCTCAATTGCATACTGTGCAAGCTCTGGCCAGTGATCCATCCTCAAGACCCAGTAAGCCAGAGGATATTCGGTGGGGAAGGTGTCCAAGTCTGACCTTGCCCCTAGGTATTCCTGCACCATGTATATCAGACGCTGGCGATGGTTGCTGGAACCGATCATACTTTGGGGCTGCGGACTAAAGAATTGTCTGAACGCATCGGTCAGACGGCCACCTTCCCCACCGCTCCTTCTTTGACTGCCCGAAGCCTCAGCAACTCGTTGTCCAGGACCAGGAGTTTGTAACCTCCCAGTCTCTGGGAACGTGTTGCACAGACCTTTCTGCAAGGCCTCCCGGAGTTGTCTCATCCTCTGCTCCCTCTGCGACGGTACGATAAGGTCCGCAACCTTACCCTTGTACCGTGGATCAAGGAGAGTGGCCAGCCAGTAATGGTCCCTCTCCTTGATCCGAAGAATACGAGGATCCTTCCGCAGACTTTGCAGGATCAGGGAGGCCATGCAGCGTAGGTTAGCTGAGGCATTCAGTCCGGAGTCCTCTGGGTCACTAAGGATGACATGATCCGCAGCCACCTCCTCCCAGCCACGTACAAGTCCACTGGTTTCTTGGGACTGTAAATCATCCCTAAAAGACTGCTGCTGATGATGCTGAGTGCCAGCCTCCACCTCCATGCTGACACAATCCTCCTCCTCCTCCTCCTCCTCCTCCTCCTCTTCCTGTGCGATGGGTGGGACAGAAGGAACACTGTCTGGGTAAAGGGGGCCTTGAGAGGCAAGGAAGTCCTCCTCTTCCTGCCTCTGTTCTGCCTCAAGTGCCCTGTCCATTATTCCACGCAGCGTGTGCTCCAACAGGTGGACAAGAGGTACAGTGTCACTGATGCATGCACTGTCACTGCTCACCATCCTCGTGGCCTCCTCAAATGGTGCCAGGACAGTGCATGCATCCCTGATCATGCCCCACTGGCGTGGTGAAAAAAACCTGAGCTCCCCTGACCCTGTCCTGGTGCCGTAGTCGCACAGGTACTCATTGATGGCCCTCTGCTGCGTGTGCAGCCGCTGCAGCATGGCCAACGTTGAGTTCCACCTGGTGGGCATGTCACATATAAGGCGGTTCTTGGGCAGGTTCAACTCCTTTTGAAGCTCAGCCAGGCGAGCACTGGCATTATAAGATCTGCGGAAATGCACACAGACTTTCCTGGCCTGCCTCAGGACATCCTGTAAGCCCGGGTACCTGCCCAAGAACCGCTGCACCACCAGGTTAAGGACGTGAGCCATACAGGGCACATGGGTCAGTTGTCCCTGTCGGAGGGCGGAGAGGAGGTTGGTGCCATTGTCGCAAACCACCATTCCTGGCTTAAGCTGGCGTGGCGTCAACCACCTCTCGGCCTGCCCCTGCAGAGCAGACAGGACCTCTGCCCCAGTGTGGCTCCTGTCCCCCAAACACACCAGCGCAAGCACGGCATGGCATCTTTTTGCCTGCGTACTTGCGTAGCCCCTTGAACGCCTACGGAGCACCGCTGGTTCCGAGGACAAACCACAGGAAGAGGCCATGGAGGAAGAAGAGGAGGGGGTGGAGGAGAGAGGTGTGTCACAACCAGTAGTAGCATTTTAGAGGCGTGGGGGTGGAACAACCTCCAACACTACTGCACCTTGTCCTGCATCCTTCCCAGCTGCCAAAAGAGTGACCCAATGGGCCGTGAAAGAAAGGTAACGTCCCTGTCCATGCCTGCTGGACCATGAGTCAGCGGTAATATGCACCTTACCGCTGACCGCCCTGTCCAGCGAGGCCAAGACATTGCCTTCCACATGCCTGTAGAGAGCCGGAATAGCCTTCCGTGCGAAAAAGTGTCGTTTGGGAACCTGCCACTGAGGAACCGCACATTGCACAAACTCACGGAAGGGGGCCGAGTCTACCAACTGAAAAGGCAGCAGTTGAAGCGCTAGCAATTTAGCCAAGCTAGCATTCAACCGCTGGGCATGTGGATGGCTGGGAGTGAACTTCTTTCGACGGTCCAGCAGCTGGGGCAGGGAAATTTGCCTGCTAGAATCGGACGTTGGTGTACTGCTAGCAGAGTGCCCGCAAGTACTTGCCTGTGACACACCTAATTCTACACCTTCATTCCTCTCAGAGCAGGTTTCAGAGAGGAGTGAAGGTATAGTGGGGTTGGAGATCCCAGCTGATGCGGTGCAAGAAGAGGTCAGCTTTGTTCTTTGGTGTGGGTCTTTAAGGTAGGCTTGCCAACGAGCTGCATGGCAGGTCAACATATGTCTGATCAAGCATGTGGTGCCCAAGCGGCTGATGTTTTGGCCACGCGATATACGCTTGAGACATATGTTGCAAACAGCAGCTGTGCGATCTGATGCACTCGCCTCAAAAAAGGCCCACACCAAAGAACTTTTTGAATGACGGGCAGAGGCAGCGCCCTGCACAGGCGGAGCTCTGCGGTGTGATTCCGTCGGTGTGCTGCCCATACGCTGGCCACTCAAGGGCATCCTGCCTCGTTGGAGATGTGCCTCCTCCTCATCCTCCTCCTCCTCCTCTCTCCTATTAGGCACCCACGTGGAGTCAGTGACCTCATCATCCCCTCCCTCCTCATCACTGGAGCCAATCTGGCAGTATGCTGCAGCTGCTGGAACATGACTGCCAGATTGGTGTCCTTCTTGAGCATCCCCTCTCTCTGCTCTCACGCTGCTGCCTTCCTCTAGCTGGGTATCATCATC
Organism: Rana muscosa; assembly: GCA_029206835.1. Taxonomy (NCBI): domain Eukaryota; kingdom Metazoa; phylum Chordata; class Amphibia; order Anura; family Ranidae; genus Rana; species Rana muscosa. Next base: position 447,547,873 of record CM055116.1, read on the forward strand.
AGATCCTTCCAAACGCTGGGCATCCTCCTGGAGCATGTACCCAACACTGTGCTCAAACAGTTCGGGGGACTCCTCAGGAGGAGGGCATGGTGGGTCTAGGGAAGGATTGACTAATGAAGATAATGATACCAGAGAAGAGGATGCTTTGGCAGCTGCTTTGCCACTACCCTGAGCCTGGGTGAGAGAGGATGAGGAGGATGAGGTGGGCTTGGTCATCCACTCTACCAAGTCTTCGGCATGATGTGGCTCAACATGTCCAGCTGCCGAAAACAAGGACAAGCGTGTCCCATGGCCATGTGCTGATGACAATGCACCGCGTACACGACCAGCACTGTTGCCCCCAGACACAGAGCCTGCTTGCCCTCTTTTTTTGCCTCCTGACTGTCTGCCTCTCCTTGGTTGCCTTCCAGACATTTTAATGGATGGCCTGCAGGGAGATGGGGAAAAACAGCAATAAGGGCTACCTTCAGGTGTATATTGTGCAGGAGGCTTAGCAACAATGACACTGACACTGTCCCCTGCCTATCCTTCTCTGTCCCTAAACACAAGGATTGAAAATATGGTTCAGCAAAAAAGTTTTAGAACAGAATAGCACACTGACACTTTCCCTCACTGTCCTACTCTGTCCCTCCCTACAAACAAGATTTAGCACAGAATAGCACACTGATAATTTCTACGAGTGTCCTTCTCTGTCCCTCCCTACAAACAAGATTTAGCACAGAATAGCACACTGATAATTTCTACGAGTGTCCTTCTCTGTCCCTCCCTACAAACAAGATTTAGCACAGAATAGCACACTGATAATTTCTACGAGTGTCCTTCTCTGTCCCTCAACTCAGGGATTGAAAATATGGAACAGCAAAATAGTTTTAGAACAGAATAGCACACTGTCAGTTTCCCTCACTGTAGCTCTCTGTCCCTCAACTCAAGGATTGAAAATATGGTTCAGCAAAATAGTTTTAGAACACAATAGCACACTGACACTTTCCCTCACTGTAGCTCTCTGTCCCTCAACTCAAGGATTGAAAATATGGTTCAGCAAAATAGTTTTAGAACAGAATAGCACACTGTCAGTTTCCCTCACTGTACCTCTCTGTCCCTCAACTCAAGGATTGAAAATATGGAACAGCAAAATTGATTTAGAACAGAATAGCACACTGTCAGTTTCCCTCACTGTAGCTCTCTGTCCCTCAACTCAAGGATTGAAAATATGGTTCAGCAAAATAGTTTTAGAACACAATAGCACACTGACACTTTCCCTCACTGTAGCTCTCTGTCCCTCAACTCAAGGATTGAAAATATGGTTCAGCAAAATAGTTTTAGAACACAATAGCACACTGACACTTTCCCTCACTGTAGCTCTCTGTCCCTCAACTCAAGGATTGAAAATATGGTTCAGCAAAATAGTTTTAGAACACAATAGCACACTGACACTTTCCCTCACTGTAGCTCTCTGTCCCTACAAACAAGGATTAGCACAGAATAGCACACTGTCACTGACACTCTCCCTACCTATCCTTATTTGTCCCTAAACACAAGGAATCCAGGATTAGTAAAGGAAAAAAAATGACACTGTCCCTGCCTATGCTTCTCTTTCCCTGCTCCGAAACACACTACACAAGGCCGCCGCGCTGGCGGCCTTTTATAGTGTGGGGCGTGTACTAAACCCCATCAGCAATAATTGGCCACAGGCATCCTGCCTGTGGCCAATCATTGCTCTCCTCGCTGCCGGCGCTGTGATTGGCCAAGCATGCGGGGTCACAGTGCATGCTTGGCCAATCACAGCGCCTGGATGACACTGCGATGGCGTAGTGCATTGTGGGCCGTTCGCGTCACTCGAATTTGGCGCGAACGGCCCAAATCGTTCGATCTTCGTCGAACGATCGAACAGCCGATGTTCGAGTCGAACGTATGTTCGACTCGAACACGAAGCTCATCCCTAGTCCACAGTAATCTCAAAGACTGGGTCGCAATTGAGAACTCTGTATCCAACGTCCCCCTATCACACCTACCATGGATAATGACTGGGTCCATCCCCAAATCCTCTTCCTCTCATCCCCTTATTGGTGCTACGTTGTCCCATTTTAAGCTTGCTTGTAAACTTTTACACATAACACCTGCCCCAGGCCCCATGACTCCACTGGACCGTAACCCAGACCTCCCCCCCCCCCCCCCGGGCCTACTTCCCTGCGACGTGACCTCAGACCCCCACGGCCCCGGTGCCAGAGCACACACCTTTTTTCTAGATGACACCCTCCTGTCACACCAGACCTTGTCCTCTGAACTCTCTGACTATCATATCCCCTTTTACAAATACTTACAAATCCGACATTTTTTTTGCCTCCGCTAACCCTTCTTTAGTTTGGAATCGAGACCTCACACCCTTTGAAACAATTTGTACCAAGAAAGACCCCCAACACCATCTGATATCAGCCTTATATGCACTCCTTTTCTCCACCCACAACATACGAGACGACAGGCTTGTCCAAAACTGGGAACGGGATCTCTCCATGCACCTCTCTACAAATGAGTGGGAACGTATCTATACTCACATTCACAAGGGCTCCATCAATGTGTCCGTCCAAGAAAACAGGTACAACATTTTTTCAAAATGGTATAGGACACCAGAGATAATTCACAAGTATCATCCCAGTCTTTCTCCGTTATGCTGGAGATGTAATACACACCCCGGTTCCCTACTCCACATTTGGTGGGAATGTCCCCTTATCCAACCATTTTGGACCGAAGTCCACCGCCTGGTCTCGCTGATCACCACTTATACACCAGCTTTCACCCCCGCTCAATTCCTACTGCATCACACCTCCGTGCCCTCCTCCACATACAAAAAATCTCTCACTTTGCATCTCATCAATGCTGCCAACCTGTGTGTGCCAACTCATTGGAGGAGCACCACACCCCTCTTGATCTCCGAATGGTTCCTACGGGTCGACAAAACAGCTAACATGGAAAGTCTCATACATCAAGCACATGATAATCCAACTAAATTCATTGAAATCTGGGCCTGTTGGTTACACGTTAGAGAAAAGGAAGCCCACGCCTCACCCTCTCATGGATCTTCCACACACACTTGAACACCATTCTCACTCATATTGACCCCTCATTAGCCCTCGTCACTCCCCTCTCCCCCTCCCACACCCCCCCCCCCCGGTTTAACCGCGACTGATCCCACTCCAAATGGTGTCACTGACCCGTTTGGTCTTCAGCTTGATTGAACGCTCTTCCACTCGCACTTGGTCACCGGAGTCCAGCTCCCACTTTGAGTGGACCGCCACCCACCTTACTAAGGATCTCCGTTTAGCCCTGAAGTACAACTCAAGCTGAGCGCACGTTCACACCACCCACTGGCCCACACCCACTCGCAGCTAGTTCCCGTTGGGGCGAGTGGATCTGCGGCTGGTCGTCGCTGGTACGATCTGAGCTACTTACTAGATTCTGACCCATACTCTCTTCACATCGCTCCTGCGCACACCATTTTACACCCCACATATCTAACTTCGATTGATCTATCCACTATCATTATTTTGCACATAGATTCTGCAGTGTCAACATCCCGCTTACAGCTCGCTGATTGCATTTATTTATAGATCATATGATGCCTTACTAGTGTACATTCTGCCATTTCCAGTCTTTGTATTTTTTGATCTTGGATGTTTGTGATGTCAACGAGCTACGCCTGTGTCGCAGCTTTTCGTATTTCCTGTATACCTGCAAACATTTTATAAAATCTTTTGGAAAAAAAAAAAAAAAGTTACATTCTAACACTCCTAGGTCTTGGCTAAGAAAGGGGTTCTAGACTCTGTCCATTTAGAGACCTCAATCCCTCCCCACCTGTTGATTGATTGACTGTATATTACTATATACACTTGATGTGCATTGCTGTATATGTAATAGTGGCATTTTGACAATCATTTATTCTTTAAGCATTAAATACTTTAAACAGTGAAAAAAAGAAAAAAGAAAACCGTTGGTTTTCCTGATGGGATTCCTGACAAGCTTGCCTTGCAAAGCTGTGTATACACACGGCCATTCAAAAGAACCGCCGTTCTTTTGAATGGCAAGAACGTGGTGACGTCAACGACTACGGCGAGCCGGCGTCTCGTCACATACGGCTCCCCATGTGAAGTGACGTTCCGTCGCCGCCATCTTGCTGCACCCCACACTAACGTTGTATGCTACCGCACATGCGTCGAAGTGTTATCGAGCATGCGCGGTTTTTCTCCCCTGCAGGTAAGCATACAGACGACGGATGGTTTTCTCGGCAGGAAACACTCTGCTGGGAATCCCGAGGGGAAAATAGAGAGCAGGTTCTCAATTTTTCCCGGCAGTTTTCCTGTCGGGAAAACTGCTAGGGAGCATACACACAGCCGGGATTCCCGGCCAAAAGCTCTCCTGGCAGTTTTCCTGCCGGGAAAACCGGTCGTGTGTACGAGGCTTTACGTGTAGCTAACCCGCATATCTCCTAAACCTGCACGGTTTAGGAGATATCCCCCTGTATCTGCATCGTTGGAGCCTGGACCTGGAGAGGAGAGATCATCCATCGCTGGACCCCGAAGAGGAGAGATCATCCATCGCTGGACCCCGGAGAGGAGATCACCCATCGCAGGATACCGAGATTGGATTACCACCGCTGGAATTTTTTTATTTTTTTTTGATAAAGGACTTTTCCCAACGGTGTCTGTTTTTTTACAATTTTTTACACTTTCTTACACTTTATTTGTGAAATGGTAGGGGTACAATGTACCCCTTACCAATTCACATAGGGAGGGGGGCCAGGATATGGGGGTCCCCTTTGTTAAAGGGGTCTTCCAGATTCCGATAAGCCCCCTGCCTGCAGACCCCCACAACCACCGGGCAAGGGTTGTGGGGATGAGGCCCTTGCCCCCATCAACATGGGGACATGGTGCTTTGAGGGGTCACAGACCCCCAAAGCATCCTCCCCATGTTGAGGGCATGTGGCCTGGTACGGTTCAGGAGGGGGGCGCTCTCGTCCCCCCCCCTCTTTTTTCCTACGGCCTGCCAGGTTGCGTGCTCGGATAAAGGGTCTGGTATGGATTTTTGGGGGGAACTCCACGCCATTTTTTTTTTTTTTTAACCACTTCCATACAGGGCTTTTTATACCACTTCCATACCGGGCCTATTCTGGCACTTCTCTCCTACATGTACAAATCATCATTCTTTTGCTAGAAAATTACTCAGAACCCCCAAACATTATATATGTTTTTTTTTAGCAGACACCCTAGGGCAGGGATATGCAATTAGCGGACCTCTAGCTGTTGCAAAACTACAAGTCCCATCATGCCTCTGCCTCTGGGTGTCATTCTTGTGGCTGTCAGAGTCTTGCTATGCCTCATGGGATTTGTAGTTCTGCAACAGCTGGAGGTCCGCTACTTGCATATCCCTGCCCTAGGGAATAAAATGACGGTCGTTGCAACTTTTTATCTTGCACGGTATTTGCGCAATAATTTTTCAAACGCCTTTTTTTGGGGAAAAAAATGGTTTCATGAATTAAAAAATAACAAAACAGTAAAGTTATCCCAATTTTTTTGTAAAATATGAAAGCTTATGTTACGCCGAGTAAAAAGATACCTAACGTCACGCTTTAAAATTGCGCACACTCATGGAATGGTGCCAAACTTCGGTACTTAAAAATCTCCATAGGCGACGCTTTGAAATTTTTTACAGGTTACCAGGTTAGCGTTACAGAGGAGGTCTAGTGCTAGAATTGTTGCATGCGCTCTAATGCACGCGGCGATACCTCACATATGTGGTTTGAACGGCGTCTAGATATGCGGGCGGGACTGACGTGTGTGTTCGCTTCTATGCGCAAGCTATTGGACGGGCGTTTAAAAAAAAAAAAAAAGTTTTTTTTTTTATTTTACACTTTTTTTTTTTTTGATCACTTTTATTCCTATTACAAGGAATGTAAACATCCCTTGTAATAGGCATGTGTGTGACAGGTCCTCTTTATGGAGAGATGCGGGGTCAATAAGATCCCACATCTCTCCTCCAGGCTAGAAAGCATGAGATCGGTGAAAAAAATTTCACTGATCTCATACTTACAGCCGCAATGGCGGCTTTGTTTACATTTGAGGACCCGGGCGTGACGTCATCACATCGCGCCCGGGCCTCCGACGATCATAGAGATGACTGGTGACCATCTGGTCACCAGTCATCTCTATGCTCGTCACGTGACCCACCACCGGCGCCGGACGATTCTCTTCGGGTCCCCGATGGCACGGGGAGCCCGGAGAAGCACCGGATGGTGGTGGGAGGGGGGGTGTCCCCTCCCGCTGCCTATAAGAACGATCAAGCTGCAAAACTGCCGCTATGATCATTCTTATGGTGCGCAGGATCGCTGGCACTACAAAAGGATATCTGAATGATGCCTCTAGCTGCAGGCATCATTCAGATATCCCCCCTCAAACCCAGGACGTCATATGACGTCCACCCGGAGGGAGAGAGGGTTCCTGCCGGCGTCATTTGACAATGGCCCAGTATGGAAGGGGTTAAATTTGGCGTGGAGTTCCCATTAAAATCCATACCAGACCTGAAGGGTCTGGTATGGATATTTGGGGGGAACCCTCTGTCATTTTTTTTTTATTTGACGCAGGGTTCCCCTTAATATCCATACCAGACCTGAAGGGCCTGGTAATTGAATTTGGGGGGACCCCCCACGCATTTTTTTTTTTTTTATCAATGACTTTTCTCTGTATTGCCGGAAGCTGACAATTCATTATAGCCGCAAGTGCTTTTAAATTACTTTTTTCCTTCAGAAATGTGTGCAGGGACAGTTCTAAGCACGGGAAACAAATGCTACTTTACAGGCATACTATACACACCCCCTAGGTACAAATTTAAAGAAATGTTTTACTTTTATTGTTTCACTTTAAGCATTATTAAAATCACTGCTCCCGAAAAAACGGCTGTTTTTAAAACTTTTTTTTGCATTGATACATGTCCCCTGGGGCAGGACTCGGGTCCACAAACACTTTTTATGACAATAAATTGCATATAAGCCTTTAAATTGGCACTTTAGATTTATCCCATAGACTTTTACAGGGTGTTCCGTGGCTTTTCGAATTTTGCTGCGAACACCCCAAATTGTTCGCTGTTCGGCGAACGGGTGAACAGGCAATGTTCGAGTCGAACATGAGTTCGACTCGAACTCAAAGCTCATCCCTAATGGGCATATCTGTTCTGTAGTGGTTACCGGGCTGCTTTCAAACTGATCAGTGCACCTGTGGGTTACATGCACTGAGCCATAGACTTCTGTTTTTACCTGCCGGTTTGGTGCGCATTCAGAAAGTGCACTTCACCTCCAGGTAGGGTTGCCACCTCATCCCTTTAAACCCGAACACATATGAATTACACAGGTTCTGTGGCTGATTGAGGTGATAATTAAACTCACTTGGTGCCTCATCTGCATTTAATTAGCCTCAGAACCTGTGTAATTCATGGGTGTTCGGGTTTAAAGGGATGAGGTGGCAACCCTACCTCCAGGATATAATAGAAGTCTATGGCAAAGTGCAGCTAACCCGCAAGAAAAGCCACAGGTGCACTGCTCTGCACCCACGGTGTGGGTAAGCCAACGCGCTTCAGTGTGAAAGCAGCCTTAGGCCCCTTTCACACGATCGGTCCAACCTAATTAGACCCTCCATTCACCTCTATGAAGCGGCAAATGTAAACAGACTTGTGCCCGTTTACACCCACCTACCTCCATTCCGATCCCCTTCCATCTGGGTGGATCGGATCTGGGGGGCCCATAGAGGAGAGTGGGCTGTGTCCGTGTCCTCTCTGCATATGCAGAGTGGACACGGACCTGTCATCTGCCTGCTCCGCTCATTGTGGCTCACGACCGGTTACCAAGTCGCTTAAGTGTCCTTGCTCTTCAAAAGTTTGGGCACCTCCTGGAAGTTACAAAGCTGTCTCCCAGTTCCTGAAAGCAATGATGTTATGGATGTAGCAGAATACAACACAGGAAACCTTGCCTTAACAATTTGCACTTTAAAGGACTATGTAAACCAACCGCATTTTTTAGAAAAGAAATCTGGATTAAGGGTGACTGAACTTGTGTGACCTGATATTGTACATGTTTTACAAATACAACACTGATACAAGACAGCAACAATCCATTGACAGGTCTTGAAGTTCAAAGGGGTGGAGCACACGACCTGTAATCCTCTGACACACGTGCTGCCATTGCATGTTGTGTAACTGTGACTGCAGCCTGCATACAGCTTTTATACAATTGTCGTGTCACCTGTCTGTGTTCTTTGCACGCAACAGACTTTGAACTTGCTTGAACAAATTCTGAGAATCAGTCATGGGGAGTTTTTCTTTATTATATCTATAATAATAAATATATATATATATATATATATATATATATATATATATATATATATATATATATATATAATCTTAAATTTTTTTAATTTAAATTTTATATATACCTTTAATCTATAGAATTTTACTAGTGGACCACACCAGTAGTTTCAAAGAGCATGAATTGATCTCACAGTAGACTGCACCTCATATGTAAATTACTTAAAATTGTTAATTGTTGTTAAGCCCTTTTTGATATTGTATTTGTGGGGTACACACTATAAGAAAATCGGGCGAACATCCCATTTTCCTTGTTGTTTCACAGCAAGTCAGAACCGAGTAAGGTAAAAATGTATGAAAATTCTCGTACGACAAAGTTATTTTTTTTGTTGTTTATTGTTTGAGATCATGTGCAGTCTTTCGCTTCTGATTTTTTTCTCTTACGAAAATCGTAAGAAAACGGTACACATTAAATGAAAATAGTTCGTTATGTTCCTGTTCGAGAACATTTTTGAAGTTTGTCCCTTCGGAAATTTTTGTTCGGAAGGTCGGAATCGGCTGTGAAAAGTTGTGTACACACTATCAGAAAATCGTATAATCGTTTGTTGGACGAAAATGTTCGCGCGATCTTCTTATAGTGTGTACGAGCCTACAACAACACTCAACAGTAGGAACCCTATTCTTTTCAAAGCAGGCTGTACACATCTCTTTGCTCAGTCGCTGGAAGCTCTCCACTCAAAGCTCAGAAATGTACATGGGCTTTTTTTAGAGCTGTGTTTATATGTTATGGCCTCATAGACTTCAAAGGAAGCACCTGTGAGCGTGCAACACAAGCGTTTTGCGTGCATATTTGCACCTGAACAACTGTTCTTCTCCTCCCACCCAGAAGTTTGAATACAAATGCAAAAACATTTAGTCTGGGTTTAAATCTAATACCGATGCGGCTGACAGCAGGGTTCCAGTGCGACCCTGTTCTCCGTTTCAGGGACGACTCAAGCCCGTATTTTCGCCTGAATTCGGACCTGAAACAGACTCCTGTTCAATTTGCTCAGTAACCGCCAGGGAGATGTGTGAACCAGCTCCATTGAGAGCCGGTCACACTCTCCTGTCATGCGAATTGTATGCGGCGAAACCCGCATCCGATTTGCACTAGTGTGAGGCCATCCTTATAAAACGCCACAAACAAACAAAAAAAAAAAGCACATATGAACACTTCCATAAGCATTCACTAGTTGTGAATGGAAGCTCAAGTGTATGTCAAGCCAAAATCTTTTTTTTTTTTTTTTCCTATTTTTGAACTGAATGGGAAAGGATTAGAACTCCTGTCTGGTTTTTACTGGTACCTTACTTCCATTAGAGATTTACACTCATTTGCTGTCCTGATAACAATGGTTTTACTAGGCCGGAAGTGATCTAAGACCTGCAACAGGGTCACAGACAAAAAAAAAAAATCTCAGCCTTCCCATACTCTACAAAAAAAAAGCATTTCTTTTTTTTTGTCTGGGTTAATGTTGGAGAGTTCCCCTCACTTCCTGTCTGGTAAAATGTTATCAGCCGGGAAGGACGTGAGGATATGTCTCTTTAATGGAGCCCAAGATAGTAGTAAATACCTGACAGGGTTCATACCTTTCCCCCTCCCTATCCAGGACCTTGAATATTTTGGCTTGATTTACACTGTAATGGAAATAATCATGATTAATCCTTAAGAGGAACAATGGAACTATAAATATTACTTATTGACCATCAGTGTTCTTTTTTTATTGCATAAAGTCAGTTTATAATGTTAATCGATGTATTTTACATGCGTAAAATGTACCCTGGTTTTTAAACTAAAATAGCGGATTATTATTATTATTATTATTAATTTTTTTGACAGGGTACGGTCAGCTTTTTGTTGTTCTCTGCGTCCCTGTTGATGATTTTTCTCTTCATTTTCTGTAAAATTGTTTAAATGGATAAAGGCAATTTATCGTTCTTGTCTATACACAGACATATAAACATAAACATATAAACATAAAAACACTTAAGCCTCGTACACACGATCGGATTTTCATCGGACAAAGCGTAGGACTTTTGTCCGAAGGGTGTTGGCCATGAACTTGTCTTGCATACAAACGGCAAAGAATTGTCGGCCAACAATCACGAAACGATGTGTTTTTCAGCTCTTTAGCGCCACCCTTTGGGCAACTTCTGCAACTTCTGCTAATGTTATGTTATGGTGAGCATTGCTTCTGAGCATGCGTGTTTGTACTTTGGATTTTTGTCCGAAGGACTTGTGTACACACAATCGGATAATCCAACAACACACATTTGTTGTCGGAAAATTTTAAAGCATGCTATCATACAAACGGTCGAATTTTCCGACAACAGCCTGTCGTCACACAATTCCAATTGGAAAATCTGATCGTGTGTACAGGCGTTTACCTTGAATAACTTACCTTGAACCTATTTGATCTTATTTGTTATCAAATCTTGGTTGAAAGAAGTTTACATTTCTTGAAAATTACCTTTTTTAACCTTTAGCATGGGGTATTTAAAGATGACTGCATCATTAGATTGTAATTTGTTTAGACACTTTTATCTTTATCAATGACAGAGCCAACATTTCTTTAATAATAATGAATGTCTGAGCCAGAATTTTTATACAACTTGCATTCTACCAGAGCACCACAGACAGTTAAAGTGGCTCTAAAGGCTGAAGTTTTTTTACCTGCATGCATTTTATGAATTTTCTAAAATAAGTCACCTAGCAGGTAATGACAAAGCAACTGCAGTATGCACGCACCTACAGTACTGTAAAAAAAAAAATTTAACACACTTACTGCGGAAATTAATATTGGAAGCATAATCATCTACAAAAAGGCGTATGAAATTAGAATTTACAGTTAATAATTCTTAGTCAGCAAAAACAGTATTTCTGCTATTTGTGTTAGTTTTATGATGAGTTCAGCTTTAAAAGTTAAAGAATTTACAGTGTCCCTAAACATCATTATCACATGTAGTACTTTAAAAATCGCAGAAATGTTATCAAAACTAACACAGTACTTCGCACTGTTTTTTTTTTCTTTGTTTTTTAATATGATGCAATTTCAAGTAATATTTATACAGTTACTACCCAGTATTGTAACCATTTATTTGTCCCATAAAGATATTATATATCAGGTTTCAGAATTATTTTCAATTTGACAAAGCTTCAGTTATTTGCTGGGATTTCCTCATTGGAATTTGGTCAATTTTATTTGTACATTGGTTACTATTTAACGAACTACACAATCTGACACAATATTTCTTCTATATTAGAGATCTTAGAACTCAGAGGACCAGGTCTAGGCTATAAAAATGTTTCTGTTTACCCAAGATAAATATACCAAGCCTCTCCAGGATTTTGTTATTTATTGCTGGCACTGTATTCATATAGCACCAAAAATTGATATAGGATGCATTAAGGTGAAATAACAGGAGGTTTTACAACCCCTTTAATTCTCCTCAACATTAATTTCGGACCTGGGAAGTTCCATAAGAAGTTAAACATATAGAAAATACCTGTCGCTAGGAATAAGTACAACTGCTCATGAAATACGTCTCTTTCAGAAGGGCAGTCGGGGGGGGGGGGTAAAAATGGCTCGCTGGACCATGGTTTTACTACCCCCTGGCCACCCACCTGAACTATAAAATAAGAGTCGGACAGGGCTGTTCACATGCCATGGAATTTTTAACTTGGGGTGCAGAGTTTTATTGGAAGGAAGCTAACAGGCTCAGAGAGGCATGTTGACAGTAGAGACATCGTTGGCCGGACAGGAACAGCCAAAGGGCTGGATGTGGCACTGGGGCCACAATTTGCCCAGGTACGATTTACATATTGTACATTTAGATCAGTCCTTGCCCTCAACGCACTTAAAGTGAAATTGTAGTTTAAACCTAACTATTCCTAAAAATACTTCCTCCTAACACGTATGCTTACTAACCTGTGTAAGAAAGATGTGTATACTTAGCTATTCTCAGACCACTCTGGCATAGTCACGTGACCTCCTCTGAGTTAGCCAGTGAAACTGCAGGGGAGAGGAGAGCGCACACCGACAACGGCTAATAAAACCTGAAGCAGCGATGTCACCCGTATGCTTCAATGGCCTGTCCATTGTCGGCGCTCCCTCCACTCCTCGACAACCATGTTGGATGACACAGAGGATCACGTGAATGGACTGGAACGGCTTTCTTACACAGGTTAGCAAGCATAGGTGTTAGAAGGGTGGAGGGGACAGTTATAAGAGTAGTTAGGGTTAAGCTGGAATTCCACTGTAAAGTCTAAAATTTAGACCTCACATACTGGGGTCAATCTAAGTAGGATCCCATTAGGCTACCAACATATATTTGGTGTGGGGGAGGAAACCCAACAAGCACACAAGGAACATTCAGACTTTTTGCAGGTTATGTCTTGGTTGGGATACAAACCAGAAACCCTAGTGCTGCAAGGCAGGAATGTTAACCCACTGAGCCAGTTGTGGAACTACCAGGGTCGCAAGAGTCACACTTGCGACTGGGCACTGGCGCTCCGCCATTGTCGAGGGGCTCCAGCAGGGTTGCTAGCCACAGGGCTCTGAGCTGAGAATGCCTCTCTCATACAGCCAAGATCCTGCACTGACAGTTTCCCCTCCCTCACACGGATGGGAGAGGAGAAAGCTGATCCGTTCCTTCTCCTCCCATCCCCCCTCCTCCTGTAAGCACCACGGGAAGTGTGAAGTTATGCAGCTGAAATCAGCTGATTGGCTTTACACTTCCGGCTTCACATTTCCTGTGGTGTACACACAGGAGGAGAGGGGCGGGAGGAGAACGAGCAGATAGGCTCTCTCCTCCTCCGTCCGTGCGAGGGAGGAGGGAGGGGAAACTGTCAGTGCAGGCTCTGGGCTGTATGGGAGAGATGCCCCAGCTCAGAGACCTGCTGAGGAGGCACTGATGGGCAACACTGATGAGCACTGAGAGGTGGCACTGGCAGCATTGATGAGCACTGATAGGTGGAACTGATAGACAGAACTGATAGGCACCACTGATGAGCACTGATAGGTGGCAATGATAGGCAGCACTGATAGGCGGCAATGATAGGCAGCACTGATAGGCGGCATTGATGAGCACTGATAGGTGGCAATGATAGGCAGCACTGATAGGCGGCACCGATGGGCACTGATAGGCGGCACCGATGGGCACTGATAGGTGGCATTGATGAGCACTGATAGGTGGCAATAATAGGCAGCACTGATAGGCGGCACTGATATGCGGCATTGATGAGCACTGATAGGTGGCACTGATAGACAGCACTGATAGGTGCCACTGATAGGCAGCACTGATAGGCGGCACCGATGGGCACTGATAGGCAGCACCGATATGCGGCATTGATGAGCACTGATAGGTGGCACTGATAGACAGCACTGATAGGCGCCACTGATGAGCACTGATAGGTGGCAACGATAGGCAGCACTGATAGGCGGCACCGATGGGCACTGATAGGCAGCACCGATGGGCGGCATTGATGAGCACTGATAGGTGGCAATGATAGGCGGCACTGATAGGCGGCATTGATGAGCACTGATAGGTGGCACTGATATGCAGCATTGATGAGCATTGATAGGTGGCACTGATGAGCACTGATACAGCATTGATGAGCACCGATAGCCGGCACTGATTGGCAATAATAGGCAGCATTAATGAGCACTGATAGGCGGCATTGATTAGCGCTAATAGGTGTCACTGATGGGCACTGATAGGCAGCACTGATAATCAAGGTACTGATGATCACTGCCCTGATTATCAGTGTAAACAATGTACTTGACAGTCTTGCCGGTTAATGGCTCTCCTTTCCTCACACAGACACAGCGTGGAAGGAAAGGGCTGCCGATCACCAGCAAGCCTGTTTACATGTGATCAGCTGATCACATAGTAAAGGGCCGCTGTGATTGGGCCTTTACCGTGATCTGTAATCAGCTGTTTCCGAAGGACATAGCAGTCACAGAGCGCGCTGGATTCGTGCCCCAGAGGACACACAGGAGGCAGGGTTCTAGGAGGATGTCCATGCCCTCCCAGAACTGGAAGCCGGATGGAGGGGGGGGGGTCAGGGGGGTCCTTTAATGTTTTTTTGCACGGTGGCCCTGAAGGTTCTAGTTACACCTCTGTACTGAGCAATGTTGTGCGCAGTGTGCATATTAACACTATAGTAATAGAAACATAGATGTACCCAACCAAGTGTAATCTTTTTGTGCCACAGTACAAATTGTACAAATAGTTTATTTTAGTACAAATTGCAGTTGTGTTTAACCTCACATGTAGATATTCTAGATTGTTACAAAACCTGCCTGCCTGTGGGGCCCAACCCTCCTCTTTCTTTATGGAGGATCAAAGTGCAGTATTAACACTGCTTTCAGCTTGGCAGGTCCTTTGGGGACAGATTTAAAGCGTATCTAAACTCAAAAGCAAGCTTGTAACATCCGATGTTAGTAGAGCAATCTCCCCGACTGTTCTATAATTCTATTGTGTTCTGACAGGGTGGACGGCCCCCAACCAGATTACTCCGGTCAGCACTCTCAGCCATTGGCTGAGAGTGCTGATCAATAGCCAGTCGGCTGCTGGTTTTCAAGCATGTTTGGCTGGCTTCTGTTAGGCTGGCTGCCGTACACACGGACCGAATGTCAGCCATTTTTTTATTGAATCGGCTGATGTCACCCGACATTCAGCCCGTGCGTACTAGGATTTAGATGTGGTGGCTACCTTAGCTTTTTTGCCTTTATTTTATTCTGGTGATCGAGCCAGTAAGTCTGTTATTTTGCAGCTCCTTTTTACAGACCAAGTATCAGAGTTGAGACAAACCATTTATCACTTGGTGCTTACAAGGGTAAGCTTTTATTCATCTATTTAAAACTTTTATCCCAGAAGGAAAAAACTGTTCTTGTAACAGCTTAAAAAGTTTTAGCTGGAGGTCTACTTTAATTGTTTGTCAAGTCCATCTAAATCTGTTAGGCCCCTTTCACACTGAGGCGTTATTACAGCGTTTTGGCGCTAAAAATAGCGCTGTAATAACGCCTGAAATAATCCTGCCCCAGCATTCTCAATGTAAAATCACTGAGGGCTTTCACATTGAGGCGTTTTGCTGGCTGGGCGTTGAAAAAAATCCTGCAAACAGCTTTTTTACAGCAACTTTAGGGCGCATAAAATAGCGCTGTAAAAACGCCTATCCCCATTGAAATGAATGGGAACCGCGGTAAAACGCGGTAAAAAATAACAGAAGCTGTGGGGAAGGTCACATGACCGCAGTACAGTAGAGGATTGTGGGATATCAGGAAATCCTGTTGAGAACAGGAGAAGGATGGCAGCGCATAGTGAAATGCAGGCCACATCTGCAGAAGCATGTGGAGAATCAAATGAAAGAACCTCTGATCCGGAGGAGTTCATTGACAGTATGAGGAGGCACCCTGAACTATGGGACAAAAGAAGCCCTCACTATGCAAACCGTCTAAAAAAAACGAGCAGGATGGAATGATGTTGCTGCCCAGCACATTGAAAATTGGACATCTTTATCAAGCATGTCAAAAACTGAGAAAAGTAAGTAGCTGCAATCCCAATCTAGTCCCTACTCTAGTCCTTCATTACCCTATTCAGTATGCTGTTAGTCCCAAACCCCCATCCCCATAGGACCAAAACCGGCAAACCTTAATCCCACCCCTCATAGAACCATACCCCCCACCCTAACCTAATAGAGCTCTCTCATAGTCCTAAACCACCCACCTATTATAGTCCCAAACCACCCACCACAACCTTAATCCCACCCATCATAGTCCCAAACCACCCACCACAACCATAATCCCACCCATCATAGTCCCAAACCACCCACCACAACCTTAATCCCACCCATCATAGTCCCAAACCACCCACCACAACCATAATCCCACCTATCATAGTCCCAAACCACCCACCACAACCATAATCCCACCCATCATAGTCCCAAACCACCCACCACAACCATAATCCCACCTATCATAGTCCCAAACCACCCACCACAACCTTAATCCCACCCATCATAGTCCCAAACCACCCACCACAACCATAATCCCACCTATCATAGTCCCAAACCACCCACCACAACCTTAATCCCACCCATCATAGTCCCAAACCACCCACCACAACCATAATCCCACCCATCATAGTCCCAAACCACCCACCACAACCATAATCCCACCCATCATAGTCCCAAACCACCCACCACAACCATAATCCCACCTATCATAGTCCCAAACCACCCACCACAACCTTAATCCCACCCATCATAGTCCAGATTAACCCACTGTAACCATAATCCCACATATAATAGTCCCAAAACACCTACTGTAACCATAATCCCACCTCTCCTAATGTCAAAATCCCCCACCGTAACCATAATCCCACCCTTCAAAGTCCAGATTAACCCACTGTAACCATAATCCCATCCCAAAAAAAGTATACCCCATGTTCTTTTGAACGTTTATTTTGCAATATAGTAATTAAATCTAATTGACACAAACACACATTGTTAGAATAATCATTTATTTTTTCATTTAACATTACAGAATGAAAAAAAGTTTTTACTTAACATACATGAAACATTCTGCATGAAATATGTAACTAGAAAGAAAGTGAAGGCTGTATACAGAATTTTTATATCATATTTTCTTGCTAGCTTAGTGCACCAGCCGGACTCATAAAATAGTCTGCAAAAGTATCACGAATTGTAAATCCTACTATGGGCCCACGAACATGAAGGAAATTTGCCGGTTCAATGCGGTTTGACAGTGTATCTTCAAAATTAACTCCATCCCTTTCTCTCACCAAATTGTGTAGTATACACGCGGCTTTGATTAACTTGCATGCATTGTCCACACTGAGGTTAATTGGTTTCAGTAAAATTTGCCACTTGTTAGCCAGTATTCCAAACGCGCATTCGACAAGTCTACGTGCCCGACACAGCCTGTAGTTGAAAATCCTCTTTCGGGTATCCAGATTTCTTAACGAATACGGCTTCATCAAATGTTCGTGAATGGCAAACGCATCGTCCGCTACAAACACAAACGGCATTTCGGGTCCTTCTGTTCCAGGCAGAGGTCTGTTTTCGGGTAAATCCAACTGGTTGTAGGCAAGTCTTTTTCCAAATTTGGTTTTCTGGAAAACAGCGGAGTCTGCACTGCTCCCAAACGATCCTATATCTACAAAAATAAATTTATAGTCTGCATCCACCACAGCCATTAAAACTACCGAAAATAATTTTTTATAATTGTAGTACTGACTACCGCTATGGCAGGGTTTTATAAGTCGAATATGTTTCCCGTCAATAGCTCCTAGACAGTGTGGAAAATTAGTTTTATTCAAAAACCGCTGGGCTACATCTTCCCATTTATCCTTATTCGGGACAGGCATAAATGTACTTTTGAGATTCCAAATGGCATCGCATGTTTCCTTCACAATGTTGCTTATGGTCGATATACCAATCCTAAATTCATATTGCAGTGATGTGTATGTATTTCCAGTGGCAAGATATCTGCAAAATAAAATAATTTTATTCAATTTCAGTAAAAATCATAAAAAAGAGATGGAAGACGCTTCGCGACAATTTCAAAAGGGAACTATTAAAACAAAACCAAGTCCGAAGTGGATCTGGATCAAGAAAAGGCAGAATCTACTGCCATTTCCAAGAATTGGACTTTCTGCGACCGGTGATGCAAGAGAGACAGTATGTATTAAAATGTTCAATGTGTTTATATTTTTTATAAATGTATATAAATAAGAGCATTACTAATTTTGCACTTTCTACTTATTTTTATTGTATACAGAACTGAGAATAATTTCAGCAGTACTGAGGAGGAGGACAGTCAACCGGCAGGACCAGCGGCAAATGAAGAACAAATAGAACAGCAGCAGGAGGGGGACATTTGTGCTCCAGAGCCGCCAAGACGAATCGCAAGAACACCAACAACAAAGGCAAAGGAAAGCCAACAATTTATAGATGTGGTGAAAAAATTAATGGATTCACAAAAAAGTGACCACCCCGAAATTGAAGCCTTTACTAAGAGTTTAGTTCCCCAGATTGCAGAAATCCCTAAAGAGCATCAATGCGATTTGCGTATCGATATTTTAAAAGTAATAAAATCGTACCAAGTTAAAAATAATCCCCCCCTTTCCCGTGGCCAACCCTTTGAACTGAGCACACAAATAACGAATACAACTTATAGACACCAGTGGGAAGATGCTCCAACACCATTTTACAATCCCTATGGCCCAAATCCCCATATCAGTCCCAGATTTCCATCCCAATACGGTATGGGCCAAAATTATTTCCCTCGCTGTCAAACTCCTCATCCTCCTCCGCCTACTCCTCCTCCTGCTCCTACTCCTACTCATCAGGGAAACACTAGAGATGATTTACACCCTCACCCCCAATTTTATCATGATTTGTAACTACTGTATGTTTTTCAGAGTAAATTAGTTTTAAAAAAAAAATTGTTATTATATATATTTTTTGTTGTTTTATAAAAAAATTGGACTGTTCAAAAAAGAAAATTATTTCTAGTTCAATATTTACTGTTCAAAATAAAAATATTTCTTGTTCGAAATTTTATATTTGTTTTTTTTTCAAAAAAATGTTTTATTTTTACACATGTTGTGTAAATTGACCAATAAAATATATTTTTACCCAAAAAATTTTGTAAAATGTTTTTTAATTCAGAATGATTAAAAAAAATGGTCATTTCTAAAATTACTCACCTCAGCGTTACAAGTAAGCGTTCACATGGCGGTATTGCTTCCCTACAATTAGTATCTTGTCTCAACAACGCAGGTGACAGCAGGTCAAGAAGAAAGTCAAATCTATGGAAATACATAGATTTGGAGACGATAAAAGTAAGGTAAGGGTAGGGGAAAGGTTATGTTTTAAATTTTTATTAATACAGGTGTGGGATTATGGTTTGTATTTTGGGACTAGGAGTGGAGGGCTTAGGGTTGGGAGTGTGGGATGGGATTAAGGATTTTGGGACTAGGAGTGGAGGGATTAGGGTTGGGAGGATGGGATGGGATTAAGGATTTTGGGACTAGGAGTGGAGGGATTAGGGTTGGGAGGATGGGATGGGATTAAGGATTTTGGGACTAGGAGTGGAGGGATTAGGGTTGGGAGGATGGGATGGGTGTAGTTTAGGGACTGCCGAGACTGGCATTAGGGGTTTAGGGACTACTAGGTGTGGGTTTAGAGAACTGGCATATACTTACGTTGCAATGCTCATCCGAGTGTAATTTCGGAAATTGTCAGGGTGCTCTCTCAGATCATGATAGAGAATGGCAAATTGTCCTCTATCACAGTGCCTTTGTTGGATTGGATGCACCCAAAATCGACGTTGTGATCTCTGCTGTTGCAGAAAATGTTCCCAAACATGGAGCACAAACAACAACAGTAGCTCATGAAACTCCATCTTCTCCACGTTCTGTACAAAACCAGGAAGTACACAGGATATGATGCAAGGGGGTAGGGTTATTAACAGACGCTAACGCAGTAAAAACGCGTTAAAAACGCGCTAAAACGCATATGCGTTAGCGCTATTTTTACCGCGAACGCGGTAAAATCGCGGTAAAAAAAGTCATATTTTTTATGCGTTTTTTTCAACGCCTCAGTGTGAAAGGGGCCTTAGTGTATCTAACACAATCCTCTCCCCAGACTGACAATGTTGCTGTCCAAGAGTGGCTCTGTACTTCTCCATCCAGAGTGGAGACACCCAAAGACATTAAGTGTGATACTGGCTGGATCACCAGGCGAAATAACGGAAAAAAATTAAATGAATACAGCCATATTTAAAGAAGAATTATTGCCTACTAAACATCCTTAAAAAAGTGTTACTAAACCCATGAATGTATAAATAGTGAGCCCGCAGCACATGCAACCTCTAAATGTTGTTTTTTCTTTAAAATAAAACCACTATAGACCTTTTTAGACGAGCGGTATACAGCGGTCATGTGACTACCCGCATTGTCCGGCCGAGCGCTGAAGGTTCTTCTAGGAGGAGACTTCAATCTCCTCTGATGTAGATCATGATGTGACTGACCCCCAACCCTCTTTCTGGCCAGTGCTGATTGGCGCTGTGCCAATGACATGTACAGTCCCTCAAAAAAAAAAAACAAGATATGTTCTCTCCAATAATAGAGACCAAACTGAGCATCTGCCACCTGACTCCACACACTGTGTCTTATCCGGACTTGTCAGGGGGACAGGAAGGGGAGGATCTGTGCATACAGGATCAAACATCTTTTTTACACAATGCAGAGGATTAACCCCTTAGTTTTCACAGTGAGTATAACAAACATGCTATTCTGCATATACAGACTGATTTTATTGTTCTGGGTTTAGTAACACTTTAAGCTAGCCATACATTATACAATTTTCTTATTCAATTCCTTTAGATTTACCTTCAATTATGTAGTACAAGGGCCTGTCTGATTGCAAACAAATTGAAAGTGTTTAGGTTTGACCTCATATTACATGGTTTTGGTAAATCTAAAGGAAAATTGTATAATGTATCACCAGCCTTATTCCTCTCCCCTGCCAACATGACCGACTAACACAGAAGATCACATGACCATTTATTCAGCAAAGACAGCGGGATGGGGGTGGTGGCTGAAATTCTACTCTTATGCCGTGTACACAAGAACGGATTTTCCGTTGGAAAAAAATCGGATGTTTTTTCCCGACGGAATTCCGCTCAAGCTTGGCTTGCATACACACGGTCACACCAAATTCTGACCGTCAAGAACGCGGTGACGTACAACACTACGACGAGCCGAGAAAAATTAAGTTCAATGCTTCCGAGCATGCGTCGACTTGATTCTGAGCATGCATGGTTTTTAGTGCGTCGGAATTGCATACAGACGAATGGATTTTCCGATACAATTTTTTTATGTCGGAAAAATAGAGAACCTGCTCTCTATCTAAGTCCGTCGGAAATTCCTACAGAAAAAGTCTGACCGTGTGTACGCGGCATTAGGATCAGTAAACTGAAATATATTATTTATTTATTTTCGCTTTTAGATATGTAGATATGCTTTAACTGCATGCATTTTTGCTGGCCAGATGTCTGACTGCTTATGTCCAGTAATGAACGCCCCTTGACCCCCCCAGGGAAAGGGAGCCTTGACTGCTACATGGCAGCTACGTGGGTGTTAACCTAAAACAGGGAGGTTAAGTGACTCTGAGGGGATTGGCCACTAAGGCATGAGTCGACTGGGTGGAGCCTGAACTCTAGAAAAGGCTACGCAAGGGCACGTCCAACTGCTCTGAGGAGATTCTGACGTCACAAGAGTTGACCACCCAGCCGCCCATTGTGAGTTTCGTCAAAGCTTTATTGGTGGTTTTACCTTGCCAGAAATTGATATTGCTTCATGGGCTATGCCCTCAAGTTTAATTCTGGGGTCAGTTTAATGCCTGTCTCGAATTGATGGTGGAGACAGGCATCTTAGACTATCCGTGTTTTGTTATTGATGCTCACGGTATAACTGTGACTAGTATTGTTATGTGGTATTTTGAATATTATTACCGTTGGTAAGTTCAATAAAGCTGTGGCCTTGCCCTAATTCCAACTTAAATGAGTCTGTTTGTCTTTTTGGGGGGCAAGGTATTGGTTTAATAACTGGTTAAAATGTGCCTATGCGTCTCAGCAGCCATGCTATACAGCAGTTGTTCATCTCTCTCATTGCAAATCTACCAGACAGGTCTATCTGGCTGAAAACAATATAGTCTCAATGTGGCTAGGCTTTTTTTTTTTCTCTGAAATTAATGAATGCTTTTCTTGAAAAAAATAAAATAAACTGCTTCAAATATGAGGTGTACATATCTGCAGTAGAGTTCCAGACTATACGGTCACCGTTGAATCGCAAGCCATTTTCACAGGTAAAGGTTTGGCACTTTTTGTTGAAGTTTGCCCACAGTTTCCTATGTTCTTCACATTCCCATTGGCCATCATACTGATATGCCAGTAGGAATATGTGGTGACAGAGAGACAAGCTTCTTCAGCTTTACCCAGAATTTATGCTTTGCCTGTCAAAACTGACCAGAATTTAGCCATGACAAAGAAGGTCTAGGACAGTGTTTCTCAACTCCGGTCCTCAAGGCACCCCAACAGGTCATGTTTTCAGGCTTTCCATTATTTTGCACAGGTGATTTGCTCAGTTTTACTGCCTTAATAATTACCACAGCCGTTCAATCTGAGGCCCCTTTCACACTAGGGCGTTTTTCATGCGGTTTAGCGCTAATAATAGCGCTGTTATACCGCATGAAAAAATCCTGCCCTGTGCCTTCAATGTGAAAGCCCGAAGGCTTTCACACTGAAGCGGTGCGCTAGCAGGACCGCTCCAAAAGTCCTGCTAGCCGCTTCTTTACAGCGGTAAAGGAGCGGTGTGTTCACCGCTCCTTTACCGCGGTCTCCCATTGAAATCAATGGGACAGCGCGGTAATACCGCCCGCAAACCGCGGCAATAGCCGCGGTTTGCGGGCGGTATTAACCCCTTTTCGGCCGCTAGCGGGGGTTAAATTAACCCCCCTAGCGACCGCATACCGCGGTAATAACGACGGTATAGCAGCGCTGAAAATCACGCTGCTATACCGCCACCGCTCCTGCCCGCCCCAGTGTGAAAGGGGCCTGAGGGAAATCCTGAAAACATGATCTGTTGGGGCGCCTTGAGGACAGGCGTTGAGAAAAACTGGTCTAGAATACTGCTGCCCAGTATAGAACATAATGGAGCAGATCATGTTTCATCTTGTGTCTCTAACCTACCACCTGAATGCTTCAGATATTTTCCCTCTGTTACTGTTCCAATGACATTTCTTTCTCGTACATCACGGGACACAGAGCGACATAGTCATTACTAATGGGTTATATAGTTACCGTCAGGTGCTGGCACTGGCAACTTCCAAAACCGGAAGTACCCTCCCCTATATAAGCCCCTCCCATCCGGGAGCACCTCAGTTTTTTTGCCAGTGTCTAAGGTGTTGGCCAAGAAGAAACGTGTTTTTCACTGAGCTTGCGTACAGGTTCTTTTGGGCCTCAGTAAGCTATTCCGGATCCGACCAAAAAAGCTTCATAGCTAAACGGTCGGTACCCGGGCCTTGCAAAGAGAAGAGCAAGGTTCTGCCTGTAATGCTTCTCTTAGGAGAGCTGGACCCTGGGATCCAGAGCTCTGGTCATACCCACGACCAAGATGTTTTCTGTGCAGGGTGCTATACAGGTCCAGGGGAGTGGAATCCTTGGGAACCCGGTCCCTGAAGGTTTGATTACAATGCCTGCCGTGATAGGTGAAGTTTGGGCTTTTGTGGACCAAACAAAGTCCTGCGGCGAGGAACAGGTAAGTGGGGGCCCCCAGGAACTTGGTTCTATTGGGGGACCCCCAAGCCTAATTTGTCTTTCTGTCTGTTACCTAATGGTATTCCCGCAAGATTCTGTGCATGCCTGTAACTACTAAAAAAATGTAATAATTTTTAATGGTGGTCAAGAAAAAAAAAAAAATGTTTTTTTATATATATTTAGTATATTAGACTGCGGTACCTGTGTTTGTCCACTAGAGGCCGCTGTGGAATGTTTTCTTGTCATGTGGACTAGTTTCTTCTCAGAGAGCAAAGTCCAGGCAGTTGGTGAGTTCTCCTATAGGAAACTGCTTCCTCTGCCATGTTGCAGTGCTCGTCCATCCCCCGGCCTGCGGCAAAGAGGGGCCCTGGCTCCTGTCCCTGGTTTCCATGTTTGAAATTAGCGCCGAGGGCGCACGTGGCCGCGCGCGTGCGCGCGCGTGCACGCAACTCTATATATAGAGGTGAGCCGGGAAAGGGGGCGGAGCCTGGGGGATGACGCTCTGTGCGCGCCGCAGCGCTTCTGCGCATGTGCGGGCGTCCCAGCAGGTTTTTAAAAAGCCACAATATTGTAGTAAGCTGGCTATGAAGTACAGAGACAGAGCTGGCAACATTTAAAGGCATACAGCAAGCGGTTGATACAGGCATCCCCTAGAAAGGCACATTAGTAGACACCAACTGTTTATTATAGCAGCATTTATGCTAGACTATTATCAGTAACTGGTGTATTTCGGCTGGAATACCTCAGCTTTGTGGCTTAGGAATATGCCGTCTAAAAACTCCGGGACTAGAAATTCCAGGAGGAATAGGGGGTCTCCATCGGGCTCTGAGGATCTTGGGCATGCTTTGGCTGCACCAGTCTCCCCTGAAGAATCAGAGGTTAGTGACCGTAGAGCACCCTCAGGAGTACCTGGTACTGTGGCTGTCCTCAGTTCACCTGCTCCTGTGTATGTAACAGAGGAGGTTTTTTCCTCAGCTCTGGGAGGACTGGAAGAGAGATTGTCAGCATTAATCGCTGCTTCCCTGTCACAGGAGAAAAGCGCTCGATCTCCGTCTCCTCCCTCAGAGTGCCTGTTAACAGAGCAACAGTCCCATACAGAGGTCGACCTACCTGAGGGGGATCAGGATGAGGTTGATTCGGTTGTAGAGGAATCAACAGTGGAAGAGCCGTTCTCAGCATCACATGCTGAGAGGTTATGGGTTCAGTCCCTGACTAATATGGTCCGATCAGCATTTAAAATGCCACTTGCGGAGCCATCCTCCACTTCTGTCTCCTCGTTGGGGTCGCTAAAAGCTCCCCAGACTGTTTGTTCCTTTCCGATCCATCCTTTACTGGAGGGGCTCATTTACCAGGATTGGGAGCATCCTGACAAAATATTTACTCCCCCCAAGAGATTTCCGGTGGTCTATCCCATGGAGGATAAGTTCATCAGAAAATGGAAGGTCCCTACAGTGGACGCAGCCATCTCTTGTGTGAATAAATCACTGACATGTCCGGTGGAAAATGTCCAAATGTTCAAGGACCCAATAGATAAAAAATTGGAGTCATTATTGAAATCTGCTTTTTCTACAGCAGGATTGGTGACACAACCAGCAGTGGCAGCTATAGGGGTCTGCCAAGCAGTGAAGGATCAGTTGAAACAGGTCTTAAGGGACTTGCCAGATCAGCAGGCTCTTGCCCTAGCTGATCTACCTAGAGCCTTATGCTTTGCGGTGGACGCCATAAAGGATTCAATCCATCAGGCCTCCCGCCTTACGCTGTCTGTAGTACATATGCGCAGGCTTCTATGGCTCAAAAACTGGTCTGCTGAAGCTCCCTGTAAAAAATTGCTGGTCAGCTTCCCATTTCATGGGGAGCGCTTATTCGGGGAAGACCTGGACAAGTATATCCAGAGAATTTCCAGCGGTAAAAGTACACTTTTGCCAGTTAAAAATAGAGTTAGAGGTCCCTCCTTTAAGAGGCCGGCTTCTCCAGTCCCTAGGACATCGGCTGTGAAACAGTTCCGACGGCCTCCCCGGTCAAATCCCGGAGGTAAAAATCAGGGACAGTTGCAGGGTAACAAGAAGCCCTGGAGCAGGAGAGGTACAAAACCTCCCCCAAAGTCAAATGCATGAAGGGTTGCCCCCACCCAATCGGGTGGGGGGAAGACTTCAGTTGTTCACAGAAACCTGGCGGGACACGATCCGAGACAGATGGGTGCTCTCCGCAGTAAATCTGGGATACAAATTGGAGTTAAAAAACTCCCCTCCTTCCCGCTTTATAAGGTCAAACGTGCCAAGGGATCCCCAGAAGAGAGGATCCCTCCTGTTGGCACTGGAACAATTATTGCTTCAAGCAGTAATTATAGAGGTTCCCCTGGAAGAATGGGGGTTCGGGTTTTACTCAAACCTCTTTACAGTTCCGAAGCCAAACGGGGACGTGAGGCCCATATTAAATCTAAAAGGGCTAAACAAATTCCTACATATCAGGACTTTCCGGATGGAGTCGATCCGATCGGTAGCCACTGCCCTACAAGGGGAGGAATGGTTAGCCTCGATCGACATCAAAGATGCTTATTTGCACATCCCCATCTTTCCAGCCCACCAAAAATTTCTACGCTTTGCGGTAGAAGGGCGCCATTTTCAGTTCAGAGCCTTACCCTTCGGTCTGGCCACAGCACCAAGAGTGTTCACAAAAATTCTGGCCCCATTATTGGCCAATCTAAGAACACGAGGTGTAACGATAATGGCATATCTAGACGACTTGTTGCTGATAGACCACTCAGTGGAAAAACTAGAAGTGGTTGTTCACGAGACAATCAAGTATCTGGAATATCACGGTTGGATTATCAACCGAGACAAGTCAGCCCTAAAACCAGTCAAAAGTCTGGAATACTTGGGGCTAAGGCTGGATTCAGACCAGAGAAAGATTTTCTTGCCTCAAGAAAAGGGGTCGTCTTTGAGAGATTTGATCCACTTAGTGGGTTCAAAAAGACAGCCATCCATACGCCTGTGCATGAGGCTGCTGGGAAAAATGGTGGCATCATTCGGAGCAGTACCCTACGGTCAATTCCATTCAAGGAAGTTGCAAAGGGCCATACTGTCAGCCTGGAACAAAAAAGTTCAGGCTCTGGACTTACCAATGTCCTTGTCCCCTTCCGTTCGCAGGAGCCTCCGCTGGTGGTTGGTTCCCCAGAATCTGGAAAGAGGGAAATCCTTCAGTCCGATTTCCTGGAAGGTGGTCACTACAGATGCCAGCCTTATAGGCTGGGGAGCAGTACTGGAGCAATGGTCTCTCCAGGGCAGATGGTCGGATGCGGAAAAGGCCCTGCCCATCAATCTCTTAG
This sequence comes from Rana muscosa, assembly GCA_029206835.1. Taxonomy (NCBI): domain Eukaryota; kingdom Metazoa; phylum Chordata; class Amphibia; order Anura; family Ranidae; genus Rana; species Rana muscosa. The sequence continues at coordinate 447,574,930 of CM055116.1, forward strand.
AGATACGAGCAGCCCGGTATGCCCTAGTAGCATGGACATCCAGACTCCAAGGGTCCCCTGTCAGAGTTCAGTCAGACAATGCCACAGCAGTGGCATATATCAATCGTCAGGGGGGCACCAGGAGTCGTGCAGCCCAAAGGGAAGTAAATTACATCCTGAGATGGGCAGAAAGATATGTCCCAGCCATATCTGCGGTATTCATTCCAGGAGTGGAGAATTGGAAGGCGGACTTTCTAAGTCGCCAACAATTATGCCCAGGGGAATGGTCCCTTCATCCCGAGGTTTTCCGGACAATATGTCAGCGGTGGGGAACACCGGATGTAGATCTGCTAGCATCCAGATTCAACACAAAAGTGGACAGGTTTGTCTCTTGGGCAAGGGATCCCCTAGCGTGCGGCTCGGATGCCCTAGTGTTCCCTTGGGATCAGTTCAAGCTGATATATGCATTCCCACCGCCACAATTGTTACCTCGATTACTCCGCAGAATCAGGGTAGAAAAGAAACCAGTGATTCTGGTGGCTCCAGCGTGGCCCCGAAGAGCATGGTACGCGGAGATTGTAAAAATGTCTGTGGGGAGTCCTTGGACCCTCCCACATCGTCCGGACCTGCTTTCGCAAGGACCGATATACCACCCTTCCTTACCAGCCCTAGGTTTGACGGCCTGGCTATTGAAGCCCACATTCTAAAAAAGAGAGGGCTCTCTAATGCTGTGGTATCTACCATGATCAATGCCAGGAAGCCGGTATCCAGGCAGATCTACTATAGAATCTGGAAGGCGTACATCGCCTGGTGTGAAGCCAAGAAATGGCATCCACGTAAATACGTAATAGGTAGGATTCTGGACTTCCTACAATGGGCTGTAGATAGGAAGCTTGCCTTGAGTACTATCAAGGGTCAGATTTCGGCCTTGTCAATATTTTTTCAAAGGCCCTTGGCTTCGCATTCACTAGTCAAAGCCTTTATACAAGGAGTGATGCGTATTAGTCCTCCGGTTAATATTCCCATATGTCCATGGGATCTAAACTTGGTTCTGTCGGTTCTACAGAAACAACCATTTGAACCATTACAGCATATTTCCTTAGTGCTTCTCACCAGGAAATTGATTTTTCTAGTAGCCATTTGTTCGGCTAAAAGAGTATCGGAATTAGCAGCTATGTCCTGTAAGGAGCCATATCTGGTTATCCATAAGGACAGAGTAGTGTTACGTCCTCATCCAGCCTTTCTTCCTAAGGTGGTATCGAGTTTTCATTTGAACCAAGATGTGGTTCTTCCTTCTTTTTTCCCCAAGCCTACTTCGGTAGAGGAAAAGTTATTGCATTCTTTGGATGTAGTAAGAGCAGTTAAAGCTTATCTAAAAGCCACTGCTCAGATTCGCAGAACGGATACTTTGTTTATTCTGCCGGAAGGCCCCAGAAAGGGTCAGGCAGCGTCAAAATCTACTTTAGCCAAGTGGATTCGACAGGTCATAATACAAGCCTATAGCTTGAGAAGTAGACCGCCTCCGTTCAAAGTTAGGGCGCACTCCACGAGAGCAGTTGGAACTTCATGGGCAGTGCATCACCAGGCCTCCCTGGCTCAAATCTGTAAGGCCGCAACATGGTCTTCGGTACACACGTTTACTAGGTTCTACCAGGTGGACGTTAGAAGTCAGGAGGATGTCGCCTTTGGGCGCAGTGTGTTGCAGGCCGCAAAAGATCCTCATGTCTGATAGCGCTCAGCTTATATATGGTGTATCCCCCCCCTCATTTGGCATTGCTTTAGGACATCCCATTAGTAATGACTATGTCGCTCTGTGTCCCGTGATGTACGAGAAAGAAAATAGGATTTTTACAACAGCTTACCTGTAAAATCCTTTTCTTGGAGTACATCACGGGACACAGAGCTCCCGCCCCTCTTTGGGGACACTTATTGCTTTGCTACAAAACTGAGGTGCTCCCGGATGGGAGGGGCTTATATAGGGGAGGGTACTTCCGGTTTTGGAAGTTGCCAGTGCCAGCACCTGACGGTAACTATATAACCCATTAGTAATGACTATGTCGCTCTGTGTCCCGTGATGTACTCCAAGAAAAGGATTTTACAGGTAAGCTGTTGTAAAAATCCTATTTTTACCCCAGACCCTGCTAGAATTCTAGTGAGAGGATATCTCCTTCAAGGTGAGGGAAATCATGTGTGCCCAGTAGGAGATTTTCCCTCTATTACCGTTCCAATGACAATTTACCTCAGACCCCGGTTTTAGTCAGAGAAAATCTCTCCAAGGTGAGGGAAATCATGTGTGCCCAGTGGGAGATTTTCCCTCTACAGTAAACCCCTGTTATATCGCGGTTCAGTTTTCGTGGTCCCGGTATATTGCGTTTTTTTTTCTGTAAGACCTATTAACGTTATTTTATTAATTAAATCCTTGTTAATTAAATATTTGTGTTTTCCATTGCTCTTGCTATGTCTCTCAGTATCTTTTATGTGTTTAAATGTGTTTCTATTGTTTTAAAAGTGTGTTTAACCACTTCCCTACCCAGCCATAGTCAAATGACGTCCACAGATGGGATCTCCCATCCTGGGTGGACGTCATATGACGTCCTCGGCTTTGTAGGGGGATATCTGAATGATGCCTGCAGCTAGAGGCATCATTCAGATATCCTTTTGAAGTGCCGGCGATTCTGTGCACAATAAGAACGATCATAGCGGCGGTTCCGCCGCTTGATCGTTCTTATAGGCGGCAGGAGGGGACACCCCCCCTCCCGCCGCCATCCGGTGCTTCTCCGGGCTCCCCTGTGCGATCGGGGACCCGGAGCGAATCTTCCGGCGTCGTTGGTGGGGTCACGTGATGAGCATAGAGATGACTGGTGACCAGATGGTCACCAGTCATCTCTATGATCGTCGGAGGCCCGGGCGCGATGTGATGACGTCACGCCCGGGTCTCAAATGTAAACAAAGCCGCCATTGCGGCTGTAAGTATGAGATCAGTGAAAAAAAATTCACTGATCTCATGCTTTCCAGCCTGGAGGAGAGATGTGGGGTCTTATTGACCCCGCATCTCTCAATAAAGAGAACCTGTCACACACATTCCTATTACAAGGGATGTTTACATTCCTTGTAATAGGAATAAAAGTGATCAAAAAAAAAAAAGAAGTAAAATCATTGTAAAAAAAGAAATAAATAAGGCCCCTTTCACACGGGGCGGATCCGTGCAGATCCGCCCCGTGAAGCTCCGCTTGCTCAGCGGGGATCGCTCCGTTGATCCCCGCTGAGCCGACGGATGACTGGGCGGTCCCCGCACACTGTGCAGGGACCGCCCTGTCAGAGCGCCGCTCTCCCCTATGGGGAATCGGATGACGACGGACCATAGAGTCCGTTGTCATCCGATCCGCTCCGCCGACGGAAGGAAAAATAGGGTTTTCCTCCGTCACACTTTGGCTGAGCGGAGCGGATGTCAGCGGACATGTCTCCGCTGACATCCGTGCCTCCATAGGGGTACATGGAGGATCCGTTTTAGGTCCGCCTAAAAAACTGACAGGCGGACCTGAATGGACCTCCGTGTGAAAGAGCCCTAAGTAAAAAAATAAAAATAAATAAAAATAAAACGCCCCTGTCCCCGGTAGCTCGCGATCAGAAGCGAATGCACACGTAAGTCGCCCACATATGTAAACGCTGTTCAAACCACGCATGTGAGGTATCGCCGCGTGCGTTAGAGCGCGTGCAACAATTCTAACACTAGACCTCCTCTGTAATTCTAACCTGGTAACCTGTAAAAAAAATTAAAGCGTCGCCTATGGAGATTTTTAAGTACCGAAGTTTGGCGCCATTCCATGAGTGTGCGCAATTTTAAAGCGTGACGTGTTAGGTATCTATTTACTCGGCGTAACATAAGCTTTCATATTTTCCCAAAAAATTGGGCTAACTTTACTGTTTTGTTATTTTTTAATTCATGAAACCCATTTTTTTTTTTTTTTTAAAGGCGTTTGAAAAATTATTGCGCAAATATTGTGCAAGAAAAAATGTTGCAATGACCGTCATTTTATTCCCTAGGGTGTCTGCTAAAAAAACATATATAATGTTTGGGGGTTCTGAGTAATTTTCTAGCAAAAGAATGATGATTTGTACATGTAGGAGAGAAGTGCCAAAATAGGCCCGGTATTGAATAGGTACAAAAAGCCCGGGGTTGAAGTGGTTAAAGACCTTAAAATGCTTTTAAAGTACAGTGAAAGTTATAAAAACATGCCTAGTGTGTATTTAAATAGGGTATTTCTATTTCGCGGATTTTCACTTATTGCGGGTGGGTCTGGAACGTAACCCCCGCGATGGAGGGGGGTTTACTGTATTACTATTCCAATGACAATTTACCTCAGACCCCGGTTTTAGTGAGAGAAAATCTCTCCAAGGTGAGGGAAATCGTGTGTGTCCAGTAGGAGATTTTCCCTCTATTACCGTTCCAATGACAATTTACCTCAGACCCCGGTTTTAGTCAGAGAAAATCTCTCCAAGGTGAGGGAAATCATGTGTGCCCAGTGGGAGATTTTCCCTCTACAGTAAACCCCTGTTATATCGCGGTTCAGTTTTCGTGGTCCCGGTATATTGCGTTTTTTTTTCTGTAAGACCTATTAACGTTATTTTATTAATTAAATCCTTGTTAATTAAATATTTGTGTTTTCCATTGCTCTTGCTATGTCTCTCAGTATCTTTTATGTGTTTAAATGTGTTTCTATTGTTTTAAAAGTGTGTTTAACCACTTCCCTACCCAGCCATAGTCAAATGACGTCCACAGATGGGATCTCCCATCCTGGGTGGACGTCATATGACGTCCTCGGCTTTGTAGGGGGATATCTGAATGATGCCTGCAGCTAGAGGCATCATTCAGATATCCTTTTGAAGTGCCGGCGATTCTGTGCACAATAAGAACGATCATAGCGGCGGTTCCGCCGCTTGATCGTTCTTATAGGCGGCAGGAGGGGACACCCCCCCTCCCGCCGCCATCCGGTGCTTCTCCGGGCTCCCCTGTGCGATCGGGGACCCGGAGCGAATCTTCCGGCGTCGTTGGTGGGGTCACGTGATGAGCATAGAGATGACTGGTGACCAGATGGTCACCAGTCATCTCTATGATCGTCGGAGGCCCGGGCGCGATGTGATGACGTCACGCCCGGGTCTCAAATGTAAACAAAGCCGCCATTGCGGCTGTAAGTATGAGATCAGTGAAAAAAAATTCACTGATCTCATGCTTTCCAGCCTGGAGGAGAGATGTGGGGTCTTATTGACCCCGCATCTCTCAATAAAGAGAACCTGTCACACACATTCCTATTACAAGGGATGTTTACATTCCTTGTAATAGGAATAAAAGTGATCAAAAAAAAAAAAGAAGTAAAATCATTGTAAAAAAAGAAATAAATAAGGCCCCTTTCACACGGGGCGGATCCGTGCAGATCCGCCCCGTGAAGCTCCGCTTGCTCAGCGGGGATCGCTCCGTTGATCCCCGCTGAGCCGACGGATGACTGGGCGGTCCCCGCACACTGTGCAGGGACCGCCCTGTCAGAGCGCCGCTCTCCCCTATGGGGAATCGGATGACGACGGACCATAGAGTCCGTTGTCATCCGATCCGCTCCGCCGACGGAAGGAAAAATAGGGTTTTCCTCCGTCACACTTTGGCTGAGCGGAGCGGATGTCAGCGGACATGTCTCCGCTGACATCCGTGCCTCCATAGGGGTACATGGAGGATCCGTTTTAGGTCCGCCTAAAAAACTGACAGGCGGACCTGAATGGACCTCCGTGTGAAAGAGCCCTAAGTAAAAAAATAAAAATAAATAAAAATAAAACGCCCCTGTCCCCGGTAGCTCGCGATCAGAAGCGAATGCACACGTAAGTCGCCCACATATGTAAACGCTGTTCAAACCACGCATGTGAGGTATCGCCGCGTGCGTTAGAGCGCGTGCAACAATTCTAACACTAGACCTCCTCTGTAATTCTAACCTGGTAACCTGTAAAAAAAATTAAAGCGTCGCCTATGGAGATTTTTAAGTACCGAAGTTTGGCGCCATTCCATGAGTGTGCGCAATTTTAAAGCGTGACGTGTTAGGTATCTATTTACTCGGCGTAACATAAGCTTTCATATTTTCCCAAAAAATTGGGCTAACTTTACTGTTTTGTTATTTTTTAATTCATGAAACCCATTTTTTTTTTTTTTTTAAAGGCGTTTGAAAAATTATTGCGCAAATATTGTGCAAGAAAAAATGTTGCAATGACCGTCATTTTATTCCCTAGGGTGTCTGCTAAAAAAACATATATAATGTTTGGGGGTTCTGAGTAATTTTCTAGCAAAAGAATGATGATTTGTACATGTAGGAGAGAAGTGCCAAAATAGGCCCGGTATTGAATAGGTACAAAAAGCCCGGGGTTGAAGTGGTTAAAGACCTTAAAATGCTTTTAAAGTACAGTGAAAGTTATAAAAACATGCCTAGTGTGTATTTAAATAGGGTATTTCTATTTCGCGGATTTTCACTTATTGCGGGTGGGTCTGGAACGTAACCCCCGCGATGGAGGGGGGTTTACTGTATTACTATTCCAATGACAATTTACCTCAGACCCCGGTTTTAGTGAGAGAAAATCTCTCCAAGGTGAGGGAAATCGTGTGTGTCCAGTAGGAGATTTTCCCTCTATTACCGTTCCAATGACAATTTACCTCAGACCCCGGTTTTAGTCAGAGAAAATCTCTCCAAGGTGAGGGAAATCATGTGTGCCCAGTGGGAGATTTTCCCTCTACAGTAAACCCCTGTTATATCGCGGTTCAGTTTTCGTGGTCCCGGTATATTGCGTTTTTTTTTCTGTAAGACCTATTAACGTTATTTTATTAATTAAATCCTTGTTAATTAAATATTTGTGTTTTCCATTGCTCTTGCTATGTCTCTCAGTATCTTTTATGTGTTTAAATGTGTTTCTATTGTTTTAAAAGTGTGTTTAACCACTTCCCTACCCAGCCATAGTCAAATGACGTCCACAGATGGGATCTCCCATCCTGGGTGGACGTCATATGACGTCCTCGGCTTTGTAGGGGGATATCTGAATGATGCCTGCAGCTAGAGGCATCATTCAGATATCCTTTTGAAGTGCCGGCGATTCTGTGCACAATAAGAACGATCATAGCGGCGGTTCCGCCGCTTGATCGTTCTTATAGGCGGCAGGAGGGGACACCCCCCCTCCCGCCGCCATCCGGTGCTTCTCCGGGCTCCCCTGTGCGATCGGGGACCCGGAGCGAATCTTCCGGCGTCGTTGGTGGGGTCACGTGATGAGCATAGAGATGACTGGTGACCAGATGGTCACCAGTCATCTCTATGATCGTCGGAGGCCCGGGCGCGATGTGATGACGTCACGCCCGGGTCTCAAATGTAAACAAAGCCGCCATTGCGGCTGTAAGTATGAGATCAGTGAAAAAAAATTCACTGATCTCATGCTTTCCAGCCTGGAGGAGAGATGTGGGGTCTTATTGACCCCGCATCTCTCAATAAAGAGAACCTGTCACACACATTCCTATTACAAGGGATGTTTACATTCCTTGTAATAGGAATAAAAGTGATCAAAAAAAAAAAAGAAGTAAAATCATTGTAAAAAAAGAAATAAATAAGGCCCCTTTCACACGGGGCGGATCCGTGCAGATCCGCCCCGTGAAGCTCCGCTTGCTCAGCGGAGGTCGCTCCGTTGATCCCCGCTGAGCCGACGGATGACTGGGCGGTCCCCGCACACTGTGCAGGGACCGCCCTGTCAGAGCGCCGCTCTCCCCTATGGGGAATCGGATGACGACGGACCATAGAGTCCGTTGTCATCCGATCCGCTCCGCCGACGGAAGGAAAAATAGGGTTTTCCTCCGTCACACTTTGGCTGAGCGGAGCGGATGTCAGCGGACATGTCTCCGCTGACATCCGTGCCTCCATAGGGGTACATGGAGGATCCGTTTTAGGTCCGCCTAAAAAACTGACAGGCGGACCTGAATGGACCTCCGTGTGAAAGAGCCCTAAGTAAAAAAATAAAAAGAAATAAAAATAAAACGCCCCTGTCCCCGGTAGCTCGCGATCAGAAGCGAATGCACACGTAAGTCGCCCACATATGTAAACGCTGTTCAAACCACGCATGTGAGGTATCGCCGCGTGCGTTAGAGCGCGTGCAACAATTCTAACACTAGACCTCCTCTGTAATTCTAACCTGGTAACCTGTAAAAAAAATTAAAGCGTCGCCTATGGAGATTTTTAAGTACCGAAGTTTGGCGCCATTCCATGAGTGTGCGCAATTTTAAAGCGTGACGTGTTAGGTATCTATTTACTCGGCGTAACATAAGCTTTCATATTTTCCCAAAAAATTGGGCTAACTTTACTGTTTTGTTATTTTTTAATTCATGAAACCCATTTTTTTTTTTTTTTTAAAGGCGTTTGAAAAATTATTGCGCAAATATTGTGCAAGAAAAAATGTTGCAATGACCGTCATTTTATTCCCTAGGGTGTCTGCTAAAAAAACATATATAATGTTTGGGGGTTCTGAGTAATTTTCTAGCAAAAGAATGATGATTTGTACATGTAGGAGAGAAGTGCCAAAATAGGCCCGGTATTGAATAGGTACAAAAAGCCCGGGGTTGAAGTGGTTAAAGACCTTAAAATGCTTTTAAAGTACAGTGAAAGTTATAAAAACATGCCTAGTGTGTATTTAAATAGGGTATTTCTATTTCGCGGATTTTCACTTATTGCGGGTGGGTCTGGAACGTAACCCCCGCGATGGAGGGGGGTTTACTGTATTACTATTCCAATGACAATTTACCTCAGACCCCGGTTTTAGTGAGAGAAAATCTCTCCAAGGTGAGGGAAATCGTGTGTGTCCAGTAGGAGATTTTCCCTCTATTACCGTTCCAATGACAATTTACCTCAGACCCCGGTTTTAGTCAGAGAAAATCTCTCCAAGGTGAGGGAAATCATGTGTGCCCAGTGGGAGATTTTCCCTCTACAGTAAACCCCTGTTATATCGCGGTTCAGTTTTCGTGGTCCCGGTATATTGCGTTTTTTTTTCTGTAAGACCTATTAACGTTATTTTATTAATTAAATCCTTGTTAATTAAATATTTGTGTTTTCCATTGCTCTTGCTATGTCTCTCAGTATCTTTTATGTGTTTAAATGTGTTTCTATTGTTTTAAAAGTGTGTTTAACCACTTCCCTACCCAGCCATAGTCAAATGACGTCCACAGATGGGATCTCCCATCCTGGGTGGACGTCATATGACGTCCTCGGCTTTGTAGGGGGATATCTGAATGATGCCTGCAGCTAGAGGCATCATTCAGATATCCTTTTGAAGTGCCGGCGATTCTGTGCACAATAAGAACGATCATAGCGGCGGTTCCGCCGCTTGATCGTTCTTATAGGCGGCAGGAGGGGACACCCCCCCTCCCGCCGCCATCCGGTGCTTCTCCGGGCTCCCCTGTGCGATCGGGGACCCGGAGCGAATCTTCCGGCGTCGTTGGTGGGGTCACGTGATGAGCATAGAGATGACTGGTGACCAGATGGTCACCAGTCATCTCTATGATCGTCGGAGGCCCGGGCGCGATGTGATGACGTCACGCCCGGGTCTCAAATGTAAACAAAGCCGCCATTGCGGCTGTAAGTATGAGATCAGTGAAAAAAAATTCACTGATCTCATGCTTTCCAGCCTGGAGGAGAGATGTGGGGTCTTATTGACCCCGCATCTCTCAATAAAGAGAACCTGTCACACACATTCCTATTACAAGGGATGTTTACATTCCTTGTAATAGGAATAAAAGTGATCAAAAAAAAAAAAGAAGTAAAATCATTGTAAAAAAAGAAATAAATAAGGCCCCTTTCACACGGGGCGGATCCGTGCAGATCCGCCCCGTGAAGCTCCGCTTGCTCAGCGGGGATCGCTCCGTTGATCCCCGCTGAGCCGACGGATGACTGGGCGGTCCCCGCACACTGTGCAGGGACCGCCCTGTCAGAGCGCCGCTCTCCCCTATGGGGAATCGGATGACGACGGACCATAGAGTCCGTTGTCATCCGATCCGCTCCGCCGACGGAAGGAAAAATAGGGTTTTCCTCCGTCACACTTTGGCTGAGCGGAGCGGATGTCAGCGGACATGTCTCCGCTGACATCCGTGCCTCCATAGGGGTACATGGAGGATCCGTTTTAGGTCCGCCTAAAAAACTGACAGGCGGACCTGAATGGACCTCCGTGTGAAAGAGCCCTAAGTAAAAAAATAAAAAGAAATAAAAATAAAACGCCCCTGTCCCCGGTAGCTCGCGATCAGAAGCGAATGCACACGTAAGTCGCCCACATATGTAAACGCTGTTCAAACCACGCATGTGAGGTATCGCCGCGTGCGTTAGAGCGCGTGCAACAATTCTAACACTAGACCTCCTCTGTAATTCTAACCTGGTAACCTGTAAAAAAAATTAAAGCGTCGCCTATGGAGATTTTTAAGTACCGAAGTTTGGCGCCATTCCATGAGTGTGCGCAATTTTAAAGCGTGACGTGTTAGGTATCTATTTACTCGGCGTAACATAAGCTTTCATATTTTCCCAAAAAATTGGGCTAACTTTACTGTTTTGTTATTTTTTAATTCATGAAACCCATTTTTTTTTTTTTTTTAAAGGCGTTTGAAAAATTATTGCGCAAATATTGTGCAAGAAAAAATGTTGCAATGACCGTCATTTTATTCCCTAGGGTGTCTGCTAAAAAAACATATATAATGTTTGGGGGTTCTGAGTAATTTTCTAGCAAAAGAATGATGATTTGTACATGTAGGAGAGAAGTGCCAAAATAGGCCCGGTATTGAATAGGTACAAAAAGCCCGGGGTTGAAGTGGTTAAAGACCTTAAAATGCTTTTAAAGTACAGTGAAAGTTATAAAAACATGCCTAGTGTGTATTTAAATAGGGTATTTCTATTTCGCGGATTTTCACTTATTGCGGGTGGGTCTGGAACGTAACCCCCGCGATGGAGGGGGGTTTACTGTATTACTATTCCAATGACAATTTACCTCAGACCCCGGTTTTAGTGAGAGAAAATCTCTCCAAGGTGAGGGAAATCGTGTGTGTCCAGTAGGAGATTTTCCCTCTATTACTGTTCCAATGACAATTTACCTCAGACCTCGGTTTTAGGGAGAGAAAATCTCTCCAAGGTGAAGGAAATCAAATGTGCCCAAGATTTCTCTGCTATTATTATTCTGATGACAATTTAACTCTGGTTTTAGTGAGAGGAAATCTCTCCAATCTCTCCAAGGTGAGGGAAATCAAATGTGCCCAATGAAAGAGTTTCCCTCTATTACTGTTTTGATGACAATTTACCTCAGATCCTGGTTTTAGGCCATGTTTGCAAGCACTGGTGACGTCACTGAGACTTTAATATATACTGTTGTATTTATTGTGTTGTATTTATATTATGAGGTTGTAAATTTGGATGTTCTTTTTATGTTTTTATATTGTATTGTATGCTTTATCCACTTGTCCCCCGCCCACTGTCAATTGACGGCGGGCGGAGGATACTCTCGTTCTGGGAGGACGTCATATGACGTCCTCCCTTTAAAACGAGCTAGAAGGCGCGCGCCCGCCGCGTTCACAAGGCCCCGGTGCGCGTGCCCGGCGGCCGCGATTGCCGCCGGGCACCCGCGATTGCCCGGGAAACGAGCAGGAAAGTGGGTCTCTGTGTGTAAACACAGAGATCCACGTCCTGTGAGGGAGAGGAGGCTGATGGTGTGTCCCTTGTACATAGGGACAACCATCAGTCACCTCCCCCAGTCAGTCCCCTCCCCCCACAGTAAGAACACATTAAGGGAACATATTTAACCCCTTCCCGCCCCCTAGTGGTTAACCCCTTCCCTGCCAATCACATTTATACAGTAATCAATGCATTTTTATAGCAGGGATCGCTGTATAAACGTGAATGGTCCCAAAAATGTGTCAAGTGTCCGATGTGTCCGCCGCAATATCGCAGTCACAATAAAAAATCGCAGATCACCGCCATTACTAATAAAAAAATAAAAATGCTATAAATCTATCCCCTATTTTGTACACGCTATAACTTTTGCGCAAACCAATCAATACGCGCTTATTGCGATTTTTTATTTTTTTTTACCAAAAATAGGTAGAAGAATACGTATCGGCCTAAACTGAGAAATTTTATTTAAAAGAAAAAATGGGTATTTATTATAGCAAAAAGTAAAAAATAGTGTTTTTTTTCCAAACTGGACGCTCTTCTTTTGTTTATAGCGCAAAAAATAAAAACCGCAGAGATGATCAAATACCACCAAAAGAAAGCTCTATTTGTGGGGAAAAAAAGGATACAAATTTTGTTTGGGAGCCACGTCGCACGACCGCGCAATTGTCATTCAAAGTGTGACAGCGCTGAAAGCTGAAAAATGGCTTGGGCAGGAAGGGGGTTTTCGTGCACAGTAGGGAGGTGGTTATATCATATAATATATATATATATATATATGAGTTTTTTGGGTCTAATATTTGTAATGCAATTTTAAATATGTTGCATAAAAAAATAATCAAGTTTCAAATATGTTCAATTTTGTATTTAGGCAGAGTTCCTTATAACTTTTTGTATTTTTTGTTTTTTCTAGCTCCATCTACAGTAAGCAGCCGTATTAGCAAAGAACACAAGCAAACCAATCCTGAATCATGTTTGACCCCGATGTGAAGTACCAGCCATGCAGTACCACAGATACACCTGTAAGTAATATATGAACCATCTTCCACTCTGCATGTCAGCCCAACTAAAGCCTAGTACACACGACCGAGAATCTCGTCAGGAAAAAACCTTTCCCTGACGAGATTCTTGACAAGAATCTTGTCCCGGCCGAGTGTACACATGCTCGATTCAAAAGAACCGCCGTTCTTTTGAATGGAACGAACGCGGTGACATTTGATGCCGTCGCCGCCATCTTGCTACACCCTACCTATGCCTAGGAAGCTACCGCGCATGCGTCAAAGTAATTTCTTGGATGCGTGGGTTTCCACGGCGACAGGTAAGCGTACACACGCTCGGGTTTCACTCTCGGGTTTCTCGTGGGGAAACAGGCCGATGAGAATCCCCACGAGAAAATAGAGAGCAGGTTCTCTATTTTTCTCGTCGAGATTCTGGCCAGTTTTCTTGACGAGAAACCTGAAAGCCTCGTACACACGCACGGTTTACTCGGCAAGAAAGCTCTGCCAGCAATTTTCTTGCTGGTTCAAGAAAACCGGTCGTGTGTACGAGGCTTCACTCTCTCAAAAGGGGCCCACAACAAAAAAGTTAAAGTCCCACACCAGGAAACTTGAAAATTCTCCCTTGCAGTGGGGTTGCGCCTGCACTGTTGGGAGTTAACGGCTCATTTAGACCTAAGGTAAACTCTGCTGCTAGGCTAGTCCACCTTCCCCATGCTCCAGTGATCCTGACGTCATTAGGGCCATTGCAAGGTCCATAGCCCTATATTCAATGGGATGACACTGAGGGACAGTCTGGAGCACAGGGCAGCAGATTATCCAGTAAGTAAAATAATTTCCAGATTTCCTGGAGTTGGAGTGGCTGTACACTGTATGAATTATGGCCAATTCCTGATGATCTGGCTGCAGTTTGCTACATGAGTGGCCCTGTCGCCATCCTTCTGCCTGACATCCTTCTATTGAAAAATTGAAGGAACCAGACAGAAAATTGTCAAACCAACAGCAGCTATCTCCAATCAGATGCAACCGCTGTTCCAGTATTCTGATAGTCACTGGTGCCTGCTGTCAGAATGCAAAAGCTGCAGTCAGAGATTCGTCCATCTGCACTGTACAGCATGGATGGAGGAATATGTTAATCTCCCTGTGTATAGCCAGCTCTAGTCTTCTACACCTTGTCTCAACTCACAAAACAAACATTTCTTGCCTTGCTCACGCATATTCTTATAAAATCACATTGCAAACGCAAGATTTTCAACTGAACAAGCAGTGAAACTTTATTTATTGGCAAGTAACTGTTATAATAAAAAAATCTCGTGGTACTTTTCCTTCAGCCTTTAACAGCAGTAAAAAAACAACACCTCTGTTAATGGTAAGTATGGTTTTATAATAAAAGCTGTGATGCACATATTATAAAATCATGCTTACTTAACATACTTTGAAATCTATTTGAAATGAGCAAATGCTATTTTGTAAGCACACGTCTTTTATTAAAAATGGGAAATAAGGCCTAGTGGGAACAGGATGTATGTTCTGGGAAAAATATCTTGATAAGAGATTTGTAAATTCAGTGAACACAGAAGATGGAAGTCTCCTGTGATCCCAGTTTCCTGTGTATTGCAGGAGATGGGACTTGTGCTAACAAAAACCTGCTTCTTCTGAAACAATGAAGCAAGGTTCTCCACCTGAGTAAGAATAACAAACACTATACAATAGCCATGGTTTAACTGTTGTGTCTAGTGATGGCTTGCTTAACATTTAAGCATATCTTATTATAATGATAAACCTTCACAGGTTGTGTCAACTCAAGGCCATTTGTTAGCAAATGAATAGCTGTAATAAATAATCCCATTTAAAAAACGCCAAATTTTTTGGTTGTCCATTTGTCTTTAAAGCGGATCCCTGACAATAGAAGCAGTCTGTCAGTCTATTTATACACACTATATTGTCAAAAGTATTGGGACGCCTGCCTTTATACGCACATGAACTTTAAAGGCATCCCAGTCGTAGTCCGTGGGGTTCAACATCGAGTTGGCCCACCCTTTGCAGCTATAACCGCTTCAACTCTCCTGGGAAGGCACGAGGTTAGGGGTGTGTCTTTGGGAATGTTTGACCATTCTTCCAGAAGTGCATTTGTGAGGTCAGGCACTAATGTTGGACGAGAAGGCCTGGCCTGCAGTCTCTGTTCTAATTCATCCCAAAGGTGCTCTATCAGGTTGAGGTGTAGGCCAGTCAAGTTTCTCCACCCCAAACTCACTCATCCATGTCTTTATGGATCTTGCTTTGTGCACTGGTGCGCAGTCATGTTGGAACAGGAAGGGGCCATCCCCAAACTGTTCCCACACAGTTGGGAGCATGAAATTGTCCAAAATGTCTTGGTATGCTGACACCTTAAGAATTCTCTTCAGTGCAACTAAGGGGCCAACCCCAACCCCTGAAAAACAACCCCACACAATAATCCCCCTCTACCGAATGATTGGGACCAGTGCACAAAGCAAGGTCCTTAAAGACATGGATGAGAGAGTTTGGGGTAAAGGAACTTGACTGGCCTGCACAGAGTCCTGACCCCAACCAGATGGAACACCTTTGGGATGAATTAGAGTGGAGACTGCAAGCCAGGCCTTCTCATCCACATCAGTGCCTGACCTCACAAATGTGCTTCTGGAAGAATGGTCAAACATTCCCATAGACAAACTCCTAAACATTGTGGACAGCCTTGCCAGAAGAGTTGAAGCTGCTATGCATACTAGCGCCTTATGCCTTTGTCTTGCAGGCGTTAGTTTTTTTTTTTAAAGTGGGTTTATAACCACTTTATAATTCATGGGCGTGTAAAGGCAGGCGTCCCAATAATTTTGGCAATATAGTGTATGTAATTATACAGATTATAGGTATTTGTAATATTTTATTTACTTTTAATATCTACCTTATTAATGCTTCTTTTGTCTTCAAATTAGGGTTGCCACCTTTTCTTCAATTCAAACCCGAACACTTTAGCGGCACACAGAATTTAATTTTTTTTTCTATATAAGCTATACATATATTTTGCAATTAAATAACATTTCTAATCAAATTAAGTTAAGCACAAGAGTCCCCCTTTACATCAGAGTCCACAGAGTTCCCCTTTTACATCAGAGTTCCCTTACACTGATGTAAGGGAGAACTCTGGGGACTCTCGCATAAAGGATGCTCTGGGAACCCTGATCTAAGGGGGAATACTGTGGCCTCTGGTGTTAAAGGGAACTCTGATGTAAGGGGTGCTCTGAGAACCCTGATTTACTTTAGTGTACTCACTCGGAGGCAGGAGAGAGAAGGGGGCAGACTTGCGTCACAGACAGGGATGGATGGTGAGCTCACTCACCCCTTGGCAGTCAGCACCTCTCATCCAGGTGTAGCTGAGGCTGCTGAATTTCAAATTTCCGGCCCCCACTTTCCTTTTCTGAGGCACGGCACCGGGGATTGGAGTGTGGGCAGACACAGAGGGGTAGGGGCGGGAGGAAGAGGAGCAGATTAAGCCCTCTCTCCTCTCCTGTCTGTGTGGGGAGGAGAATTGCTAGTGCTGGCTTTGGGCAGTGGGAAAAAGAGTGTAACAGACACTCTCGGCATACACAACTGCAGCCAGCAACCCTGCTGGGAAGCCATAGTCTGGTCTGAATAGTGTGTCCGGGTTTCAGGCAGTCTGAAATCCGGACAGATGATTCCAAACCTGAACTGTCTGGGTGAATCCCGGACAGGTGGCAACCCTACTTCAAATGTCTACTCTTGTGATGGATCTATATGGAGACTTTGGACTGGCATTCTATTTGTACTATATTTATTTTTCATTTGTACCTCCCCTTTTTTTTTTCCTTTTTCTTTTCCCTTTCCTTTTCTTTTATGTGTACTTTTTGTACTGTTAGGCCCCTTTCACACGGAGGGTCCGTTCAGGTCCGCCTGTCAGTTTTTTAGGCGGACTTGAACGGATGCTCCATGTCCTCCTATGGAGACACGGATGTCAGCGGTGACATGTCCGCTGACATCCGACCCGCTCCGATCCGCAAAAGTGTGACGGAGGAAACCCTATTTTTCCATCTGTCTGCGGATCGGGTGACAACGGACTCTACGGTCCGTCGTCATCCGATCCCCCCCATAGGGGAGAGCGGCGCTCTGACAGGGCGGTCCCTGCACAGTGTGCGGGGACCGCCCAGTCATCCGCCGGCTGAGCGGGGATCAACGGAGCGATCCCAGCTGAGCAAGCGAAACTTCACGGGGCGGATCTTCACGGATCCGTCCCGTGTAAAAGAGCCCTTAAAAAAACTTTTTTAATTAATTCAGATTGAACATAAAGTGGATATTTAAGTAACTATACAAGTCTGTGTCAACAAACAGTACCTGAGGCATTAAATACAGGGATAATACTTCCCTTTATGTAAGTACCACTCAAATGTGCATTTATTTGTGTACAGCTGCTACATATTTCAGCTTGTTATCAATTTTGACAGACTGTTGGCAGTGGGCTATACACTGTACCTGTGACACACAGGCAGAGAATTACGCCCCAATGTACACTGTATGGCTGTCTTGTGGCTGAGAGCATAAAGCCTTATGGTCATGTGGCCTGTATAGTGTAAATGAGCCATTTATTTATGCTGCAGGCAGTAGGGTGTGCACCCCAAAGCTCAAACACGCGTGCCTTTCTCTGCAGCCTCAGCTGCACAGGACAGTGAATGAACAGGTTGGGGCTCTATGCTGAGCAGCTTTCTGTTCATTCACAAACTGAAGCATAGTCAACACAGTTGACTATGCTTCAGTTATGAATGAACATAGTGAGTGTGTTTACGGTGTTCAATTAGAAAAAGAAAGGGGTCAGTAAATGGCATTATTACCAGACCCTTCCCATGCTTTCCATTCTGAAAACATTGCCCGCAGGAGCACGGGGGAAAGAGAAGAGGAGGGAAGCCAGAAGAACTGCTGGGGTGGGGGTGTGCAACACAAGGGGAAGCCCAAGCAAAAGGGGGATATGGCACTGCATGCAGTGATTAGGGTGTGCCCAGGCACACCTGGCACACCCCTTGCGTACGCCTATGGCTGCAGGCGTGCAGGAGCGGTTGCGCAGCCCCAAACATACTGCGCAGATTTTGAGCAAGCAACTATGCCTAAGCTGAGAGAATATTATCAGTCTGCTGCAGGCAAACTCTCGTTTACCAATCAGACTGTAAAGCCTCATACACACGATCAGATTTTAAGATGACCGTTTGTCCGTTTTTTGTTGCATGCTAGTCTCATGTCGAAAGTGAAGAGGTTACTCACCATACGAAAATTCTCGTATGACAGAATTCAACTTCACAAGTGGCGTCATATGTTGAATAGTTTCGTATGTATTCGTTCGTTTCTGAGCATGCGTATTTTTTTTTCGAGTTTTTTTGGATGAAAACTGTACTAATTAAACGAAAATCGGACGTTGAGTTCACGTACGACAAAAATGTTATAGTCTGCACATCCAGCTTTTGTTGGACGAAAAAACTGAATCGACTGTCGAAAGCACCATACTAACGAACCGAAAATCGGCAGATCGTTCGCGGGACAAAATTTTACTTCCGCTTTTTGTATCGTGTGTAAGGGCCTTCAGCCCAGGTTCACATTGAGCTGCGGGAATGAAGCCGTGCCAGTTCAGTCCCGATTTCGGCCACGATTTCAGAGACATCTGTGCAGGTTTCTGCACAGATGTCAATGTAAATCGCAGCCCGAAATCACAAAAAGTAGTACAGAAACTACTTTTTGAAATCAGTGCAGCACCAATTAGGACGGTGCCATTGCCGACAATTGCCGCCGATTTGACATGCGATTTGACATGTCAAATCGCACCAATGTGAACCAAGGCTCAAGGATATCTAAAAGGTAAATTTAAAAAAAAAACATGTCATACTTACCTCCTATGTGCAGTTGGTTTCTGCACAGAGTGGCCCCGATCCTCCTGTTCTGGGGTCCCTCAGCGGCACTCATGGCTCTTCTCGAGTGCCCCGTCTGAGAAGTGCTCTCCCTCGGGGTACCCGTGCGGGCGTGCTCCCGTGTCCTGCTGTTGTGTCTATTGACACAGAGAGCAGGACTCGGCCCCACCCTAGACTCCCGCGTCATTGGATTTGATTGACAGCAGCGGGAGCCAGTGGCTGCACTACTATCAATCTATCCAATCAGGATGGAGCGGGTGTGCTCGTTTCCGATGCGGGAAAGACCGGGTTCAGGTAAGTAAAATGGGGGCACTGGGGGGCTGCTACACTAAAGGAGGTTTTACACCTTCATGCATAGAATTCATGAAGGTGAAAAACCTTGAGGGTTTACAACCCCTTTAAGATTGCAGAAAATCACAAGCTGAGAGGCTCACATTTAGTGCCTTATGCATTTAGGGGCATATGCATAGGAAACGCACCCCATTAAAGGAGAATTATAAAATAAAAAAATGATTAGTTAAGTGCTTTTCTTTTACCACTATTATTCCTTTATATTGGTTTTTGACATTTACAAATGCTGTAATATAGAAATTGGAAAGGTTTAGCGCTGAGAAACACTTTTTTTTACAGATAAATAGTGCAATTTATATACAACTATATGGATCAGACCAAAATGAGGGACAAATGAGTATGAAAGAGGGACTTTGTTCCAAATCAGGGACGGTTCCTCAAAATCAGAATCAGGGACAGTTGAGAGCTATGCTGTTGCAGATAATTTGTGGGCAGTCTTGACACACAGCTGTGGCTGCAGGCATGTGTCTGGTGCAGGAAGTGCTTGGTAAAAGTCAACACTGCCTGATAAAGACCTCCTTTTACAACCCGTGTAAATAGATCTTTAGGTAAATATGAACTATTCAATATGGATATTTCATATTTATCAGCAATCAATACATTTGAACCTGAACTTTAACCACTTTATTAGCAGGCTGTGAACATCCTACCTACAGTAAAGTCAATCTATTGCTTATCAGGTCTATTTATGTGCACAACTATAAATAGTTTAGAGAAAGAATCCACCTTCTCCCTGTTATTTTATATGGAGCCATAATGCATTTCAAAAGTGAACAGGCTGTGCTAGGCTTTATTATAAGAAAGTCTAGCATGCTATGTAAACGTAGGCGTTGATTTAATAAAACTGGAGAGTGCAAAATCTGGTGCAGTTCTTCATGGCAACCAATCAGCTTCCAGGTTATATTGTCAAAGCTTAATTGAACACAGCTGCACCAGATTTTGAACTCCCCATGCTTAAAGCGGAGCTCCACCCTAAAGTAAGGTGACCAGATTTTTAAAATGAAATCCGGGGACATATTTTTTTTTACTAGTAATGGCGGCAATCAGCAACTCTCTGCCCGTCGCCACTGCCGCCCGCCTCACAGCCTGTCAAGTCTTACTCTCCGGGCCCCCGGCTACTACTGGGTGGGAAACGGAGGAAGATCACTCCGCCAGGGAAGGCAAGGAGATAGGCAGGCGGCTGGCCGGGACTTGAGCCAAGGCAGAAGAACATGCGAGTGGAGCTGAATGGGCATGCACCCGAAACTGAAGAAATATTCCCTCCACTCCGACCAGCACATGATCATCAGAAAGGGGCACAGATAATGAAAAAATTACCCCCCCCCCCAAGCTAGTAGGAGCGGCAGAGCGGGGGTGTGTAATTCAGATTTTTTTTTTTATTCTGCACTGACTGTCTTTGAAATTGCCCCAGCCCCTGTTCAAATCCAATCCGGGGACAAAACCGGGGACAGACTTGGTCCAGGGACAGTATCCTCAATCTGGGGACTGTCCCCGGAAACCGGGGATGTCTGGTCACCCTACCCTAAAGTGGAACTTCCGCTCATCGGAACCCTCCCCCCCTCAGGTGTCTAAGACAGGTATTTGCACCCACTTCCGGGAGTCCTCTCTGCGGGTATTCTGCGGGTAGTATGTCACTTCCAGAACACAACAGGGACCGGTGAGAACGGCGCAGCGTGACTCGCGCATGCGCGGTAGGGAACCGGGCAGTGAAGCCGCAAGGTTTCACTTCCTGGTTCCCTCACTGAGGATGGCGGTGGGGGCAGCAGAGTGACGAGCGATTACTCGTCCTCTGCTGCGGACGTCGCTGGACTCCAGGACAGGTAAGTGTCCTAATATTAAAAGTCAGCAGCTGCAGTATTTGTATCTGCTGGCTTTTAATATTTTTTTTTCGGCGGAGCTCCGCTTTAACCCCATAGTCTTTAGGAAGTACCATGTTTTAAATGTCTATTTGTAAAATAAATAAAAAAACAAAACAATATTTTAAAAGTACCAACAGAAGATTAAGATTATTATATTAAAAAGTAAACATTGACTAAATATTGTGATAGATTCCCTTTAAAGCGGTTGTAAACCCAGACAACTTTTTTTTTTTTTTTTAAATCACCTGCAAGAAAAAGCCATAATGAGCTAGTATGACTAGCATACTAGCTCATTATGAATCACTTACCTTAGATCAGGACCCCCGAAGCCATCCTCGTCCCTCGCTCCGGCCGCAGCCATCGCTCCTCAGATACCTGGAAGGTTACTTCCGGGTATCGCAGCTCCAGCCAATCACAGCGCCGCTCCGGCGCTGTGATTGGCCGGAGCAGCGAAGACGTCACTCCGCGCATGCGCGCTGGACCTTTCTATTCCGGCAGAGCCGGAATTCTGAATGGGATTAACCCTGTGAATGCACCGTTGTCTACGGCGCGCATGCGCCGTAGACATCGGTGCATGTCTTTTTTTGCAAATATCTCCTAAACCGTGTAGGTTTAGGAGATATTTCTTGCACCTACAGGTAAGCCTTAATCTAGGCTTACCTGTAGGTGTTTGTTTACAAAGTGGGTTTACAACCACTTTAAAGTGGTTGTAAACCCTTATATACCACTTTAACCTACAGGTAAGCCTAGATTAAGGCTTACCTGTAGGTGCAACAAATATCTCCTAAACCTACACGGTTAAGGAGATATTTGCAAAGGAAAGGCACCGCTGGCTACGGCGCATGCGCCGTAGATAACGGCGGGCAGGCGCACTGACCGTGAGTCAGGAAGCCGTGAATGAAGCCGCGAGTGGCGGCACCCGCGCGTGGGAGTGACGTCACACGACTCCGGCCAGTCACAGAGCCGAAGTTCGCGGCCCCCCGGAAGAAGAGGGCTTCCACTGCAGGTAAGTGTCACATAATGGGCTACTATGCGATGCATAGTAGCCCATTATGCTTTACCTTTGCAGCGAAACAAAGAGGAAGTAAACCCATCGGGGTTTACTTCCTCTTTAAAGTGGTAGTAAAATCTGCTTTGTGATTTTTATCTACAGGTAAGCTTACAGTATAATAAAGCTCACCTGTAGGTAAAATGAATATCTCCTAAACGTGCACCATTTACAAAATATTCGTTCTTTTGGCAGCCGGTAATGTCACTGGCACATGCGCTCTGAAGGCTCTGAGCCCACAAACCTAGAAGGAAGACCGGGTAAAGATGGAAGCCCTGTCAGCGGTGACAGCATGCCACTTGAGGGCTTTGGTTTAACCATTAAAGGACCGGCCACGGCATATATACATCGGCAGAATGGCACGTACAGGCATAATCACGTACCTGTATGTCCCCTTTAACCACCTGCCGTGTGGTCGCGCGCGCTTCGCCGGCGGTGCGCTCGCGACCCTGCCGCCATCCCCGTAAGTCAGACCGCGGGTCCCGCGGACTTGATTGCCGCGGGGATCCCCGCGATCGTCTCACGGAGGGATGGAGCGGGGAGATCTTAGTGTAAACACAACACCTCCCCGCTCGCCTACTGACACTGTCACTGATCTCCACTCTGTGTAATCTCGGTGACGTGTCACTCGTAGCCACACCCCCCCTCAGTTAGAATCACTCCCTTAGGCACACTTAACCCCTTCAGTGCCCCCTCCGGGTAACCCCTTCACTGCCAGTGTCATTTTTACAGTAACCAGTGCATTTTTATAGCACTGATCGCTGTATCAATGACAATGGTCCCAAAATGGTGTCAAAAGTGTCCGATGTGTCCGCCATAATGTCGCAGTCACAATAAAAATCGCTGATCGCCGCCATTACTAGTAAAAAAAAAAATATTTATAAAAATACTATAAAACTACCCCCTATTTTGTAGACGCTATATCTTTTGCGCAAACCAATTAAACGCTTTTTTGGGTTATTTTTTTCCCCAAAAATATGTAGAAGAATACGTATCGGCCTAAACTGAGGAAAAAAATTTTTATATAATTTTTGGGGATATTTATTATAGCAAAAAGTAAAAAATATTGAATTTTTTTCAAAATTGTCACTCTCTATTTTTGTTTATAGCGCAAAAATAAAAACCGCAGAGGTACTCAAATACCACCAAAAGAAAGCTCTATTTGTGGGAAAAAAAGGACGTCAATTTTGTTTGGGAGCCACGTCGCACGACCGCGCAATTGTCAGTTAAAGCGACGCAGTGCCGAATCGCAAAAAGTGGCCTGGTCCTTAACCAGCCAAAATGGTCCATGGCTTAAGTGGTTAAGTTTAGTCTTTCATAATGTGCTAGTAAGCGATGCATACTAGCAGATTATGCTAGACATGTGCAATTTGTTTAGTTGGGAAATTATTTTTTTAATGAATTTCGACAAATTCGTTAATTCGGAAATAACCAAATGAATGAAAGCCCGTTTAAAAAACTTTTCCGAATATACGTAAATGCGAATATTCGAAAATTCGTCATTTAAAAAAAAAATTGTAACTTCGAAAAAAATTGTAAATAAAAAAAAATCTGAAATACGAAAAAAAAACTGAAATTCGGAAGTTCAAAAAAATACGGAAATTAAAAAAAAAATCGTAAATTCGAAAATCTGAAATAATAACTTAACTAATACTAGTTATTCAATTTTAAGTATTGGAATTTCCTTTCAAATTTGGCTTAGGGAACGTAACGAATACAAATTTATCTGAAGTTACGAATTATCTGAAATAACGAATGTCGTATCTAAACGAATGGAACATAACAAATTAATAATAATAAATGACTATAATAATAATATTTTTTTTTTATTATAATTATTTATTAATCACTTCCCTACCGTAGATCGACTATAAACGTCCTGTCTTTGAAGAGAAATACCGTTGTTATGGTAGCAGCTAGCTACTATAACCCCGGTATCCTCTTCAAGAGCCGGCGATTCTCTTTCAGAAAAAAGTGGTCTCTGCGGTGGATTCGCCACGAGATCACTTTTATCGGCGGCGGCCGCCCCGCTCCGGTGCCCTCCGCCGCTTACCGTGGCCGTCAGTAATGGCGGAGGCTTTCCGGACCAGTCCCTTCTGTGACATGGAGATGAGTGAGGGGAAGATGGCCCCCACCCGTCTCCAAGTCATTGCAGGGCGGAAGCGATGTCAAAACGTCACTTCCTCTTAAAGGGAAATTTAATTATTTATTTTTTTCAAATGACAAAAAAAAAAAAAAAAAAAAATGTTATTGCATTTTAGTGTAAATATGAGATCTGAGGTCTTTTGGACCCCAGATCTCATATTTAAGAGGACCTGTCATGCTTTTCTCTTTTCGTCCGTGGACGGACACAGCTCCTTAATTATTGACAGCTGGGTTATGTTACGTCTATTAGGAGAGGGCTATGCAGAACATGTTAGATATTTAATACATGTTACTTTAACAGAGTTGAACAGCCCCGCCCAGGGGGCGGTCCCTCCGGACATGACATAACCCTCCAACCTGCAGTCAGCAGCCTCAGTTTTTTTTCTGCCTAGTAGAGAAGAAGGACCTGGCTCCCTTTGGCCCCAGAGTCCTAAATAAATTTTTACCTTTTATTATTTATTTTTTGAGAATCTTCTATCAACTGCTGGCTGGGCATGACAGGCAGGATAATATAGATCCTTGTAGTCCCCCCAGTCCAGCCATCGAGTGTGAGCAGGCCTTAGCTACGTGCGGGGTCGGCCACGATATACCCCATGGCTCCAGGGGTGGCCGGTGAGCTATGCTCCGGGGTTCACATATGATTGGGCGGCTTGCTGTCTCAGTCACAGTGGACCGGGCCGACAGCTACTCTGTACTGCTCGGTTGTAGGTCTGTCAGGAACGCACAAGCAGGTCCTCGCAAGGACAGGTAAGTACGGTTCCTCGGTGGGATGGAACAGCTGGGCATTCCTAAGGAGGTCATTAGGGGGTTCTCCTGCCCTCCTCTCTCTCCCTCTGTGACCCTTTTTCCTCCTCCCCTTGCGGGGCTCGCTGCAACCGGGGAATACCTTTACGGGGGCTCCAGGTCCCAGCGGGGGGCTGTGGGGGTGTCCAGGCCCGCTCTCTGTGTGAGGGGTAGTAAATTCTTGGAAGCCTCTGCTGCTGGCCTTCTCGTCCACCTCGTTTGCTGGGCGCCATTTTTTGAAGCGCTGGCGCCATTTTTCTGGGGCCTGTGCATTGCATTGCAAATCCCATTAGTGCCCATTTTGCCGTGGCCGCGCACTTTCTCTGAGGCACCCGGCGGCCATTTTGGAGTGGGTTTTGGCCTCTAGTGCTGGCTGAGCTTCCTGAACAGCGCGAACCTCGCAATTCACCTCACACAGTTCCCCAGTCACACGCGGTGTGCGGATGGAGAGCGGGCAGCGGCGCTGAACAGTCTCTGGCTAGGCGGTGAGTCCCCTGGGTATCCCCCCCTCGGTCAGTGCAGCAAGGAGGGTGGACAAAATTTTGTGTCGGGTACCTTGACTAAGGGCTTGTCAGTGGGCAATATGGAGTCAGAAGCTGGCGTTTTTTCCCCAAACATTCCAGAGGCAGCAACTGGTGCCCCTGCACCTGCGGTTCCCATGGACGCTTTTTCGGCAGTCCTGGAGTCATTTGTTGCCAGGGTGGAAGCGGCATCCGGGCGTAAGGGGGGTACTTAGCACCCCCTCCCCCCGCCATCTCCTGGGGAATGTTCTGACTTGGACTCGGGCCTGGCTGCGGCTCAGGACCCCTGTTCTGGTAGGTCAGAAGAGGCGAACCAGGACCTTCCCTGTGAGGAGGACCCCTTGTCCGGGTCAGCGCAAGACAGGGTACTTGTGAGTGCACTTATCAATGCTGTGAGGGACACTCTCAAGCTGGAAGATGCAGCTGGGAATTCCACAGCAGGGCCTGTCCCTTTTGGGTCACACAAACCAACGCGCTCTGTTAAGGTTTTTCCATATTGATTTCTTCATAGATAAGGTATGGGAACGGCCGCAGAGGCCCTTTGCGGTCCCTCAGTGCATGGCGGTTCGTTACCCATTTGAAGAGAGCCTTTTGAAAAAATGGGCTTCTCCTCCGGTCATTGATCCCCTGGTCTCTCGGTTAAATAAAGTAACCACTATCCCGGTGGAGGGGACCCCTGCTTTTAAGGACCCTACTGATAGGAGGTCCGAAGCGGTGAGCCGCTCCATGTTCACCATGCTGGGGTCAGTATTGCGGCCTATGTTGGCTGCTACCTTGGTGTCCCAGACACTCACTGAATGGGCAAAGATATTGCACCAGACTGTGGAGGAGCATCAGCTCCCTCCAGAATGCATGTCACTGGCCGAACAGTTGGTACAGGGACTCGTGTACGTCTGTGATGCAACCCTGGATGCAGCCCCTTTGATCTCCAGGGCCTCAGCGTCTGCGGTGGTTTTGCGCTGCCTACTATGGCTGAAATGCTGGTCCGCTGACCAAGCTTCTAAGAAAACCCTGGCAGACTTGCCTTTCAAGGGTGGGAGGCTTTTTGGTGCCTCACTGGACGACATCATTAAGGATGTCACTTGAGGTAAGAGCACGCTTCTCCCTCAGTCCACTAAAAGGAAGGAGCCACGCCGTAAGCCAGGGCCCTCCTTGCCCACACAGAAGTGGTATTTTCGTCAGTCAGGACCTGCTGGCAGACCCTCCCAAGCGGACAATGGTCCAGCTGGGGGACAGAAGCGTCCCTGGGTGCGCAAGCCCAACAAGCCAGCAAACAAGCCTGCTACCGCATGAAGTTTTGCCCCCGCCCGACTCCAGGGTGGGGGGGACGGCATCACGGGTTTGCAGCTCGGTGGACCTCCCTGCTTTCCGACCAGTGGGTCTGTGAGGTGGTCATCTCGGGGTACAAGATAGAGTTCCTTTCTTGTCAACCAAACAGATTTTTTCCCTCAAATCTGCCTCTCCTTCCGGCTCATCGGGCTACCCTCCAGGGGGCAGTGCGAGACTTGTTGGGGTGCGGGGTGATCATACCTGTATCACCACAGGACAGGTTTCAGGGTTTCTACTCAAATCTGTTTGTGGTCCCAAAGAGGGACGGAGTCCGTCCAATCTTGGACCTCAAGGCCCTCAATGCCTTTATAAAGATTCAAAAATTCTGGATGGAATCGATTCGTTCGGTGGTGGCTGCGCAACATCCGGGGGACTTCCTGGCGTCCTTGGATATCAAGGACGCATACTTGCATATCCCCATCTTCGTCAGGCATCAGAGGTTCCTGCGCTTTGCGATCGGCAAAGACCACTATCAATTTGTGGCTCTTCCCTTTGGCCTAGCATCGGCACCAAGAGTTTTCACCAAGGTGCGCGCCCCGATTCTAGCTTTGCTGAGACAGCGCGGCATTGCTATCGTAGGCTACTTGGACGACCTTCTTCTGAGAGCTGCTTCAAGCTCAGAATTAGAGGAGGGCGTGTCTATAGCCAGTCAGGCCCCCTGGGAGTTTGGATACTGAACCTCCAGAAGTCGGTGTTGGTACCGACCCAACGCCTAGAGTACCTGGGGTTGATTCTGGACTCCTAGGAGGCCAGAGTCTTTCTTCCCTTGGAGAAGTTGCAGACACTCCAGACTGCGGTGAGGTTGTTGACATCCCGCAAATGGTCGTCTCTCCGTTTTTGCATGCGAGTCCTGGGCCTCATGGTAGCTTCTTTCGAGGCAGTACCATATGCCCAATTCCACACTCGGGTCTTGCAAAGGGAGATTCTCTCCAAATGGAACAAATCTCCATTGTCTCTGGATCGTCAGATTCAGATAAGTCATCTAGTCAGGGCCTCTCTGAGTTGGTGGCTGAGCTCCCCGGCTCTTTGGTCCGGGAAGTCGTTCCACCCTTTTCATTAGACTGTGATCACGACGGACGCCAGCCTGACCGGTTTAGGGGGAGTCTGGGGGGTTCAGGCGGCCCAGGGCCGCTGGACTCCGGACGAATCCCAACTGCCGATCAATGTCCTGGAACTCCGGGCGATCAGGCTGTGCCTCTCCAAGTGGTCACAGAGGCTACAAGGGCCTCCAGTCAGGATCCAGTCAGACAACGCCACGGCAGTGGCATACGTCAACCATCAAGGAGGAACAAGAAGCTCGGCTGCAACGTCGGAGGTCGCTCACATCCTGTGGTGGGCGGAAAGGAGCGTGCCGGCTCTATCGGCAGTTTACATTCCGGGCGTGGAAAACTGGCAGGCGGACTATCTGAGTCGCCAGATGCTGGACCAAGGGGAATGGTCGTTACAGCCAGAGTTTTTTCAACTCCTTTTCCGGAGATGGGGCACGTGGATCTCCTGGCTTCTCGACTCAATCGCAAGGTGTCGAGGTTCGTGGCCAGGTCCAGAGATCCCTGGGCAGACGCGTCAGACGCATTGGTGGCCCCGTGGGGTCAGTATCGACGAATTTATGCCTTTCCCCCACTGAAGTTGCTTCCTCGTCTTCTCTGCAGAGTAGAGACTGAGGGGATTCCAGTGATTCTCATTGCCCTGGATTGGCACAGGCGTCCCTGGTAAGTCGACCTTGTGCGCCTGGTGGCGGATGCACCTTGGCAACTGCCAATGCGGGAGGACCTTCTCTCGCAAGGTCCCATTCTTCATCCTGCTTTACAGTCGCTGGCTTTAATGGCATGGCTATTGAAAGCCAGGTACTAAGGGACTGAGGCCTGTCGGATTCAGTCATTTCAACCATGTTGAGAGCACGGAAATCTTCTTCTAGGAAGATTTACCATCGCACGTGGAGAGCCTACATATCTATGTGTGAGGAGATGGAATGGCGTCCATGGGCATATTCGGTTTCCAGGATCCTGCTGTTTTTACAGCGTGGAGTGGATCAGAAATTTGCCTTAAGCACCATTAAGGGGCAGATTTCAGCCTTGGCTGTTTTCTTTCAGCGACCCCTGGCGGCTCATTCTTTGGTGAGCACTTTTGTGCAAGGAGTCCGACATGTGGCCCCTCCGGTCCGACCACCACTACCTAAGTGGGATTTGAATCTGGTGCTCTCTGTACTTCAGAAACCTCCATTTGAGGACATCAGAGAAATTCCTCTTTTAAAGCGCTCTCAGAAGGTTGCCTTCCTAGTAGCCATAATATCAGTCAGGAGGGTTTCTGAATTGGCAGCCTTGTCTTGCAAGTGCCCATATTTGGTCCTCCATAAGGACAAAGTGGTGCTATGCCCGCAGCCTTCCTTCCTTTTGAAGGTAGTTTCGGCCTTTCACCTGAATGAGGACATTGTACTTCTATCCTTGTGTCCTCGGCCATCGCATCCCAAAGAGGTTGCGCTGCACTCTTTAGATGTGGTACGTGCCTTACGGGTGTATCTGTCTGCTACGGCTCCGTTCCGGAGGTCTGACTCTGTGTCAGTGTCTGGTCCGCAGAAGGGTCTGGCGGTTTCGTCGGCCACCATTTCTCGGTGGATCAGGCAGACCGTCATCCAGGCCTATGTCCTTAAGGGGCAGGCGCCTCCCTTTCCTGTCACGGCGCATTAGACCAGGGCTATTGGTGCCTCTTGGGCTTTTCGACATCAAGCGTCTATCTCACAAGTCGTCCGTTCACACTTTTTCAAAATTTTCCAAGGTTGATGTGAGTGCATCTTCGGATGCTAGCTTCGGCCGCAAAGTTTTGCAGGCGGCTGTTTGAGGTTGCAACTCCTCCGTTGAGGAGCTCTGCTTGTTTGGGGTGAAATAGTTTTTTTGTATGCTATTCCCACCCCTCGTTTTTTGACACTGCTTTGGGACGTCCCAACTGTCAAGAATTAAGGAGCTGTGTCCGTCCATGGACGAAAAGAGAAAATAGAATTTCTCTTACCGTCCATGGACTGACACAGCATCTTTAATCTTGACAAAGTGGGTTATGTTCCTACTCTTAGCAGAAGACTAGGCAGAATGTTAGATGTTTTAACATACATTCCATTACCAGAGCTGAACAGCCCCGCCCAGGGGGCGGTCCCTCCGGACATAACCCTCCTACCTGCAGCCAGCAGCCTCGGTTTTTTTCTGCCTAGCAGAGGAGAGGACGTGGCTCTCTTCGGAGCCAGTCTCTTGAAGAAATATTTTTATTCCTTTTTGAATTTTTATTATTTTATTTTTGAGAATTCTTCTATCAACAGTCGGCTGGGCAACAGGTTGGGTAGTTGCTATCCTGCTAGTCTTCCCAGTCCGACATCGAGCATGCTGATCCTCGCTCAGCATGAGATCAGTCCACGACATACCCCACGGCTCCAGGGGTGGCCGTTGAGCTTTTTGCTCCAGGGTCCACATATGTCTGAACAGTTTTGCTGTATCTTTCACAGTGGACCGGGCCGACAGCTACTCAGTACTGCACTGTGATAGGCCTGTCAGGAACACACCAGTGGGTCCTAGCTGGACGGGAAAGTACTGTTTCCCCTGCCTCAGCAGGTGAGTACATGCTGTGTGTTCCTATGGTAGGGGGGTTTCCCTGTCTCCCCCTTGTTTTTACTACTCTGTCACCTTGCTCTGGCGTGCGCTGACTGGGGATGCCTGGGGGTCATTCTGTCCCGGTGGGGGTCCGTGGGGGTCTGCATTCTATGTGGGGATGCTTCTTATGTCAACCTGGGCCTTCTGCTGGGCGCCATGTTTTACTATGTTTTTTTCTTTTATATTGAAAATTGCATTGGCGGCCATCTTGCCGTGGCCACGCTGTGGCGCACTTATCTTTGCGGTGGCCATTTCCTTGAAGTCGCGTGCTTTTTTTGTGCTAGTTGGCCTCTATCGCTGCCTAAGAATGGCGCGATTCTCCTCAGTCACTTCACTGTTCACTTGCGCTGGGAGCGGGACACAGGCAGCAGAACCGAGCGGTCCTAGCCGGGTTGGTGAGTCCCCTGGGTAACCCCCCACAGTCAGTGCAGCCGGAGGGTGGACTTTTTTTCTCACATTTTGACAAAGTCTCAGAGGGTGCTGTGGTATCATGGAGTCAGTGTCACCTGCTTCCCCATTTATGTCAGAGGCAACTGGCAGTGCTTCTGCACCTGCGGTTCCTATGGACCAGTTGCCGGCAGTCCTGGAATCATTTGTTGCCAGGATGGAAGCGGCGTGCGAGCGCAAGGGAGCTTTAAAGCGCCCTCTCCTCACACCATCTCCAGGGGAGTGCTCTGATTCTGATATGGGCATTGCTGCGGCACAGGACCCTAGCTCTGAATTTTTGGATATTTTTGACCAGGACATTACTTGTGAGGAGGACTCCTTATCTGGGTCAGTACATGACAGAAAGCTTGTTAGTGAACTCATTGATGCTGTGAGGGACACTCTCTCAAGCTGGAGGCTGCGGCTGAAGAACCTCTGGTGGAGGCAGTCTCCTTTGGTTCATTTAAAGTTAATCCTTCTAAGAAGGTTTTTCCCTATACACCTTTCTTTGACAGATTCATAGACCAGGTTTGGGACAAACCGCAGAAGTCCTTTGCGGTCTCGCAGCTTCTGGTGGTTAGGTACCCCTTTGAGGAGAGCCTGATTAAAAAATGGGCCTCTCCTCCGGTGGTCGACCCCCCGGTCGTCCAATTGAATAAAGCCACAACTCTCCCAGTTGAGGGGACCCCTGCCTTTTTAAGGACCCTACTGATAGGAGGTCGGAAGTGGTGAGCAGAGCCATGTTCACCATGCTGGGATTCACGCTACGTCCTCTTGTAGCGGCGACCCTGGTGTCTCAGACACTCATGAAATGGGCGAAGATTCTGCACCAGACTGTGCAGGAGCATAATCTTCCTCCGGATTGCATTGCACTGGCCGACCAAATGGTACAGGGGCCTGGTGTATGTGTGCAATGCCACTATGGAAGTTGCCCCCCTAATCTCTAGGGCCTCAGTGTCTGCAGTGGTTTTGCATCGCCTGATCTGGTTAAAATGCTGGTCTGCTGACCTGGCCTCTAAGAAGCTCCTGACGGATTTGCCTTTCAAGGGCAGAAGGCTATTTGGTGCTTCCCTGGATGACATTATTAAAAATGTCACGGGGGTATGATCAACCTTCTTCCTCAGCCTACTAAGGCAAAGGAGCCACGCCGTAAGCAGCGTCGTTCCTTTCCTACTCAGAGGAGGTTTTTTCGTCAGTCAGATCCCGCTGAAAAATTCTCCCGGACTGACAAGAGTGCGGCTGGAGGACAGAAGCGTCCCTGGGTGCGTAAGCCGAACAAGCCAGCAAGCAAGCCCGCCACCGCATGAAGTCTTGCCCCCGCCCGACTCTGGGGTGGGGGGACGACTTTGAAGGTTCACGGATCGGTGGACCTCCCGGATCTCCGACCGGTAGGTATGCAAGGTGGTCACCTCGGGGTACAGAATAGAGTTCCTTTCCTGGCCACCAGACAGATTCTTTCCCTCAAATCTCTCTCTCCTTCCGGTGCGTTGGGCTGCCCCATTAGGGGCAGTGCAGGACTTGCTGACGTGCAGAGTAATTGTGCCGGTACCGGCAAAGGAGAGGTTTCAGGGATTTTATTCTAATCTGTTTGTGGTCCCAAAGAAGGACGGAGTCCATCCAATTCTGGACCTCAAGGCCCTAAATGCCTTTGTGAAGGTTCGGAAATTCCGCATGGAATCCGTTCGCTCTGTGATTGCTGCGCTCCACGTGGGGGATTTTCTGGCATCCTTGGACATCAAGGACGCCTACTTGCATGTCCCAATCTGCGCGGGTCACCAGAAGTTTCTGCGCTTCGCGATAGGCAAAGACCATTATCAGTTTTTGGCTCTTCCCTTCGGTTTGGCGTCAGCACCGCGGGTTTTCACCAAGGTGCTTGCCCCGATTCTAGCTTTGCTGAGACAGCGAGGCATTGCCAATGTGGGCTATCTAGACGATCTTCTTCTGAGAGCAGACTCTGGCTCAGAATTGGAGGAAAATGTGGTGATAGCCAGTCAGGCCCTCCGAGAATTCGGCTGGCTGCTGAACATTTAGAAGTCGGTCCTGGTTCTGACTCAGCGTCTGGAGTACCTAGGATTGATCCTGGACTCCTCGGAGGTGAGGGTATTTCTACCCTTAGAGTGCTGACGTCCCGCAAATGGTCCTGGGACTCATGGTGGCTTCCTTCGAGGCGGTGCCGTATGCCCAATTCCACACTTGAGTCTTACAAAAGGAGATCCTATCTTGCTGGAACAAGTCTCCATTATCACTGGATCGTCAGATCCAGGTGAGTCACCTGGTCAGGGCATCCCTGACGTGGTGGCTGAGATCCCCGGCCCTTCGGTCAGGAAAGTCGTTCCTTCCTGTCCAGTGAACTGTGATCACGACAGACGCCAGTCTTTCGGGCTGGGGTGGAGTCTGGGGAGTTCTGTCTGCTCATGGGCTCCGGACGAGTCCCGTCTGCTGATCAATGTCCTGGAACTCCGGGCAATCAGACTGCCTCTCCTCGTGGTCAAGGAGACTGCAGGGATGCTCAGTCAGGATCCAGTCGGACAACGCCACGGCGGTGGATTATGTCAACCATTAGGGGGGAACTCGGAGCTCAGCTGCGGCGTCCAAGGTCACTCACATCCTAAGGTGGGCGGAAAGAAGTGTGCCGGCTCTGTTGTTACATTCCAGGAGTTGACAACTGGCAGGCGGACTATCTGAGTCGCCAAATGTTGGACCAGGGGGAATGGTCCTTGCATCCGGAGGTGTTTCACCTCCTTTGCCGGAGGTGGGGCACGCCGGATGTGGACCTATTGGCCTCTCGACTCAATCGCAAGGTGTCGAGATTCGTGGCCAGGTCCAGGGATCCCTGGGCAGACGCATTGGTGGCCCTGTGGGGTCGGTATCGGTTGATTTATGCCTATCCTCCACTGAAGTTGCTTCCTCGCCTTCTTCACAGGGTGGAGGCCGAGGGGATTCCGGTGATCCTATTCACTCCAGATTGGCCTTGGCATTCCATGGTGACTGCCTGTGCGGGAGGACCTTCTGTCTCAAGGTCCCATACTTCATCCTGCTTTACAGTCGCTGGCTTTAACGGCATGGCTATTGAAAGCCAGGTGCTGAAGGACCGTGGTCTCTCAGATTCGGTTATCTCGACCATGCTGAGGGCACGGAAATCTTCCTCCAGGAAGATATACCACCGTACCTGGAGAGCCTACATCGCTATGTGCGTGGAGCTAGATTGGCGTCCACGGACGTATTCCATTCCTAGGAGCCTGCTGTTCTTACAGCGCGGTGTGGACAAAAAGCTTGCTTTAAGCACCATTAAGAGTCAGATTTCGGCTTTAACTATTCTCATTCAGCGGCCGCTTGTGGGCCATTCTTTAATTAGTACCTTCGTACGGGGGGTCCCCCCTATTAAACCACCTCTTCCTCCTTGAGATTTGAATTTGGTGCTCTCGGTTCTTCAGGAACCTCCTTTTGAGAACATCGGAGAGATTCCTCTCTTAACTTTGTCTCAGAAGGTGGCTTTCCTAACAGCCATTACTTCTGTCAGAAGGGTTTCTGAATTGGCGGCCTTGTCTTGCAAACCGCCATACTTGGTCCTCCATAAGGATAAGGCGGTGCTACGCCCGCAGCCTTATTTTCTCCCGAAGGTGGAATCGGCCTTCCACCTTAATGAGGACATCGTACTTCCGTCTTTATGTCTTCGTCTTTCGCATCCCAGAGAGTTTGCGCTCCACACGTTGGACGTGGTACGTGCCTTGGGGGTGTACCTGTCTGCTACGTCATCGATTCGGAAGTCTGACTCGCTGTTTGTGTCTGTGTCTGGTCCAAACCAGGGCCAATCAGTTTAGTCTGCCACCATTTCCCGGTGGATCAGGCAGACTGTCTACAGGCCTATGCCCTTAAGGGGCGGGCGCCTCCCTTTCCGGTTATGGCGCATTCAACCAGGGCAATTGGTGCTTCCTGGGCTTTCCGACATCAAGCGTCTGTTGCACAAGTGTGCAAGGCGGCGACCTGGTCGTCCGCACATACCTTTTCAAAGTTTTATAAGGTTGATGTGGCTGCATCTTCTGATGCTTCCTTCGGCCGCAAGGTTTTGCAGGCGGCTGTTTAAAGTTGCAGCTCCTCCGTTGAAGAGCTCTGCTTGTTTGGGGTGTAGTTTGGCTTTTCCTTGATACTGTTCCCACCCCGTTGTTTGACACTGCTTTGGGGCGTCCCACTTTGTCAAGATTGAAGATGCTGTGTCAGTCCATGGACGGTAAGAGAAAATAGGATTTTTTTTGTACTCACCGTAAAATCCTTTTCTCTGACGTCCATGGACTGACACAGTACCCACCCCTCCTTTTTTGTGTTTTTGTACTGCTTTAATACGAACTGAGGCTGCTGGCTGCAGGTAGGAGGGTTATGTCCGGAGGGACCGCCCCCTGGGCGGGGCTGTTCAGCTCTGGTAATGGAATGTATGTTAAAACATCTAACATTCTGCCTAGTCTTCTCCTATGAGCAGGAACAAAACCCACTTTGTCAAGATTGAAGATGCTGTGTCAGTCCATGGATGTCAGAGAAAATGATTTTACGGTGAGTACAAAAAAATCCTATTTTTTGTACTCACCGTAAAATCCTTTTCTCTGTCGTCCATGGATGGACACAGCACCCACCCCTCCTTTTTTAGTTTGTACTGCAACAACTGCCATTTTATTCTCTAGGGTGTTAGAAAAATATATATATAATGTTTGGGGGTTCTAAGTAATTTTCTAGCAGTAAAAAACAGTTTTTTAACTTGTAAACACCAAATCTCAGAAATAGGCTCGGTAATGTAGTGGTTAATAATTTGTTCTGTGTTTTTTCATGTTTTAGTATTTCCGATTTTTTTTTCGAATTTCCGTTTTTTTTTCACATTTTTTTGAATTTCAGATTTTTTTAAAATTTACGAATTGCGATCATAACGAATGACCCAAAAAACTAAAAAAAAAAACCCTGAATGTAACTAAAACAAAAAAATTTTCGGCAGTCTGCATTATGCTCTTATAGTGTTACTAAACCCACAAACGTTAAATCAGTCTGCATATGTAGTAAAGCATGCTTGTTAAACTCACTGTGGTACCTAAAGGGTTGATCCTGTGCTTATATAAAAAGGCTGTTTGATCCTGTCTTCTCTGATTCTCCCCTGTCCCCAATTCATCTGCTTATAGTACAGAGCCTTTGGAGTCACTCTGCACATGCTCAGACATGCTCAGTTAAGTGTGTATTGCTTGAGAGATTTTTTTTGGGGGAGGGTGCATGTGATCAGCACAGGGCCAATAAGCACTGTCCAGTCAGAGAAGAATGAAAAATCCTCCTACAAGCTTTAACCAGACACTGATAGAAGTCACAAGACTGCTACTGTATGTACTGCTGATGAGAAAAGGTATTTAGCAGTTTATATTTACTAAAATAATTATATTTCCATATTATGTGTACTGGGGGAGACCAGATATAGTGAATGCAGGGTCCTGGGTTTAGTAACACTTTAACTTGCATGTGTAATTTTTTTTTTTTCTGCTTAAGTTGACTACTGCTTTAAAGTCCAGTGTAAATCACTACAGCCTTTTTAACTGTATCTATTAAAAATGCGGGGTGTATGGATCTGTGTCGTGCTACTTCCTCTGTCGCTCTCTCTCTCTATTTGATGTTTAAACAATCAGATCCAGGTTTACAAAGTAATTGTGAATCTAAATGGTTGTTGTGGGGAAGCAATTCTTCTCTTAACCTATTAGCGACACTTTTAAATATTAGACTTTTTGTTATGTGACAGCAGGAAAATTTCCTGAAGTGGGTATGATTTTACAAGCGTATTGCTAACCTTGTAGGAGCTGCTGGATAGGATGGGTCCTCTGTTCTTTGCTTTGAACTTCTCAAGAACCTTAGCCCCGTTGACACACCAGGTTGAGTGGACAAACATATAAGATCACAGGAAATTACTGAAAGTAATACTTAATGCCCAATAGTAGTGCTATATCAAAGAAAACAGGCACAAAGCCAGGTAGTAAAGGCAAACGTAATATATTGTCATAATACTAATGTAGCAGGATGTCCATATGTAAGAAGGAATCTGGCTCCCTCCGGTGGTATAAGTGTTACAATGCAACTAATGCACTTTGGGACAGATATCAGCTAGGAGAAAAGACTTTGTTGTTTTTAGTAAAAGACAGACTACATTACCCAGGGTGCATTGCAACACCGCAAAGCATTCTGGGCAGACTACTTAAACCAGGGGAGGGGCCAGCGTCTCTCTCTCTGGATCCAGCTCTCAATCAAGCAGGAAGTCGGCACGGAGGCCTGCTTCCTAAGGATTAGGCCAGAAGCCTGGGCCTAAATTACGGGAGTGCCTGAGTGATTTCCAGCAGAGGATCGTCCACAGCGTCCTGTGATTGCCCAGCAGAGACCGGAGTCGTCCATCACCATATGCTGTTAGTGACGGAGTCCGGAGACTGCAGCTGAAGCAGAAGCGTGGAGATCGAGTGACCGGGACAAGCCAGAGGAGACTATCTGAAAGTCGGGCCTGTTTGGTGAGAAGGGCACCTGCCCAGAATTGACTACTACCTTAGAGGAAAGTGATTTAGTTAGTGCCAGCCACACTTCACCTATCACGCCACAGCTTGCGGCCTAGTGTATCTCACTGGAGACTATGTGATCAGAGATTGGTGCATCCGTCATTAGTGGGTGGCAGGCACACGAGTACTCAGGTATATTGCGGATAATTACAGCATCTTGTTGAAACCCTGTGGATTACAATTTAACTTGTGCACCGACGGTGGCTAGCGAAGACTTCATTGGAGAAAGGAACTTTGAGTGGGACGCAGATAGGCCTTGCTTACCTATTATAGGGAATGAACACGTGCAAGGTATTGCAACAAAGGGGGAGCTCGCGAGCAACAGGTTAGCCGTGCAGAGACACATATAGATACATGTGCATATATATAGCTGATGTTATTTCCTGTTATTACCTAATCTCAGTGATACCTATCCTTATTGGTTTATTGACTCTGCAATGCGCATGCAGAGTCAACTGTGTGTATTAATGTGATTCTTTACCCTTCCCTTTTATACTGAGTAAAGGTACCTTTGATTAAGCATATAACTTGTGTGAAGTATCTCTGTCACTTAGAAGGACTAGTGACCAGCAAAGGTAATAACATTTACAGGTTATTGTGTGATGTATGCATAGTTGCCAACATTGCAAAAAAAAAAAATCCGGGACACTTTTTTTGCATTGAGGCGGAGCCTTGCTATAATTAGGGGGTGGGGCATTCGTTTGTAGGCGTGTCACACTGTAATGAAAATGGTCGTGGTTTCCACGCGATAGTGGGTGTGGCTTAAATGGGCGTGGCTCAGAAGGGTGTGGTTAGAGTCCGAGATGAAGGAAGGAAAGAAAGAAAGAAAGAAAGAAAGAAGCCAGATCCTACACCACAATAGAAATGTGTCTTCCAGAAAGTTTAACAAAATTGGCAGATAAAGATACTCCAAAACACCTGTTGTTGGCGCTTCAATCATCCCGGCACCATGGTTGTTATGGTGTCAGGGTGATTGAAGCGCATTATTTCTATTATTACATTGTAATATAAAATTAAATCATTCAACTCACCATAATGCCAAATCAGTGGAAGCCCTGAGCGTGTCACCTGCCACGTCGCCTACCACCAGATGGCCTCCCCAGCAGTCCGTCCTTGCATCAGGTGCCTCCCCAGCAGTCCGTCCTTGCATCAGGTGCTTCCCCAGCAGAGTCCGTCCTTGCATCAGTTGCCTCCCCAGCAGTCCGTCCTTGCATCAGGTGCCTCCCCAGCAGTCCGTCCTTGCATCAGGTGCCTCCCCAGCAGTCCGTCCTTGCATCAGGTGCCTCCCCAGCAGTCCGTCCTTGCATCAGGTGCCTCCCCAGCAGTCCGTCCTTGCATCAGGTGCCTCCCCAGCAGAGCCCCCTCCACACTTGTGGACAAGGGTCCAAAAATCATGATTGTCCCGGGAAATTCGGGACTGTTTGGCAACTATGCACTACACTGATTACCCCGCCACCCACTTCACCGATTACCCCGCCACCCACTACACTACACTGATTACCCCACCACCCACTACACTGATTACCCCACCACCCACTACACTACACTGATTACCCTGCCACCCACTACACTGATTACCCCACAACCCACTACACTACACTGATTACCCCACCACCCACTACACTACACTGATTACCCCGCCACCCACTACACTACACTGATTACCACGCCACCCACTAAACGACACTACTCTGATTACTCCGCCACCCACTACACTGATTACCCCGCCACCCACTACACTACACTGATTACCCCACCACCCACTAAACTACACTGATTACCCCACCACCCACTAAACTACACTGATAACCCGCCACCCACTACACTGATTACCCCGCCACCCACTACACTGATTACCCCATTACCCACTACACTGATTACCCCATTACCCACTACACTGATTACCCCGCCACCCACTACACTGATTACCCCGCCACCCACTACACTGATTA
The DNA here is from genome assembly GCA_029206835.1 of Rana muscosa. Taxonomy (NCBI): domain Eukaryota; kingdom Metazoa; phylum Chordata; class Amphibia; order Anura; family Ranidae; genus Rana; species Rana muscosa. Next base: position 447,614,133 of record CM055116.1, read on the forward strand.
CCCCGCCACCCACTACACTGATTACCCCGCCACCCACTACACTGATTACCCCGCCACCCACTACACTACACTGATTACCCCGCCACCCACTACACTACACTGATTACCCCACCACCCACTACACTGCTTACCCCACCACCCACTACACTACACTGATTAACCCGCCACCCACTACACTGATTACCCCACCACCCACTACACTACACTGATTACCCCGCCACACTAATTTCTACACTACACTGCAATAGTACGGTACCTGCGGTGCGTGAGGATTTGCTGGTGGTCCGAGGGGTCTGCCAAATGGAGTGAGCCAGGACCATCACAGTGTCCCCAGCCAACGGAGCCCCGGTCCTTCCATCAGTGTCCCCACTCGTCGGACACACGGGGGCGGGGTGGAGGGTTGTTGGCAGCGGCGGGTGCTGATAGGCGTCAGTGTCCCCAGCCAGCGGAGCCCCGGTCCTTCCATCAGTGTCCACGCTCCTCGTCGGACACACGGGGGCCGGGCGGAGGGTCGTTAGCAGCGGCGGCGGTGGCGGGTGAAGCATGCTTCCTTGTGTTCAGTGGAGAGCGGGGAGGAGTCGCCAGTCCCTGCAGCCAATAGCCTTCAGTGTACAATAGAATATTTATATTTGTACACTGAAGAGAGAAGCCGATTGGCTGCCCCAGTCTCTGCACTGAACACAAGGGGAAACAGTAAACAATCATGGCGGCGGCAGCGGCCATTTTTGTGTAGCCGCTGCCGTTTTTAGCCTAAAGCATTCCCGAATTTACCGGGACAAAACGGGACAAAAAGAATTGGGCTTGTCCCAAATCGGGACAAGCCCAATTCGGGACAAGGGTCCAAAAATCGTGCTTGTCCCGGGAAATTCGGGACTGTTGGCAACTATGTGTATGTAGGATTGTGTCTCCTAATACTCAATAGGTCTCACACTCCTTATTCATATCAGTTGTGCTAAGGGAAGGTTTGAGCCACTTCCAGGGGTTGATAGGCAGGACGTAGACCCAAATCAAACAAACAGCAGCTCCTACGGGGGTAGTGCTACACTAATCAAACACAACTGTACAAAATACACATAAATTCATAGGCCTCATGCCCACGGAAGTTTTTACAGCTGCGTTTTTTACAGCTTAAAAACACCTGTCCATGTTATTGTATAATTTTATTTTTTTCGAAAAAAAAACAAAAACGTTGGAGCTAAAAAAACGCGATCGCAGCGTTTTTGCGCTTTTTTTGACGCTTCGCGTTTTTTTTATGCCTAACGCCGATGCTGAGGAACGCACTGGTCCTGGGTATTTTTTACAGCGTAAAAACGTCTATGCTATTTGCAGCTTAAAAACGTCTAGGTGGGCATGAAGCTATAGACTAACATGGACAGGCGTTTTTAAGCTGTAAAAAACGCTCAAAAACGCGGCTGTAAAAACGTCCGTGGGCATGAGGCCATAAATCCACACCCAAACAAAGCAGTGCTAGATGTGCAAAGCGATATAGTTCACTATAAATCAATATTGGGTGAATATTAGTGACAAATCAAAATCTTCAATTGTGGCATATAAAACAATCCACTTCCTTGATGTAAATAAGTCCTCATACGTTAGTGAACAACCAAATTGTGTACTTCCATCTTCGTGCGACACCTCTGTGCTCACAGAACTCTCACCTTAGTAAAAATCCAAATGCACCTTATAGTTAAACTTGGTAGATGGTATGGTCATCCTCGAAAGTAACACACATGTTCTCACAATCCGCCCAAGTTTATGTATTCAATATTGGGGTCAGTGGCGGCCGGTGAATTGGTAGCACTTACTCCATCACCGGCAGCTTCCCCTGCTCAGCGATGGCTTCCCCTGCTCGCAGCCTCCCGTTCTCCTGCAACCTCCCAGTTCTCCGGGTCATTGCGGTGGCGGCGGCTTCCATTTCCTCCTTCCTCAGTGGCCAATCGGGAGTCTTGTGTATCGTGGACAATCCGTGCTACCCCCAACACAGTGCAGTAAAAAAAATGATATATTGATACAAAAAAAAAATGAAATACAAAAAAAATTACAAAAAAAATTAAGTGACGGTGCTGCAACTATAAAAAAAACTGAATATCGGGTTTGTAGACATGTGTAAGGATAAAGATAGATGCGCAACCAATTATTGTGCAAACAGTGTTGCAAATATATATAAATCTTCCAACAAGTGTAGTTAAAAGAAAACACTTGAGACTAAAATAAAAACATGATAATGAAGAAACATCAAATCAATAAATGAGCATAGAAAATGTCCATATCAGATGATATTTCTTTCCCTGTTGATGCCTAGTACGGAAAAACGCAGCGTCGGGTGGAGCTACAGGACCTGACGTCATCACGCCCCAGCTGGCTGGCTTGAGCGGCGGCTGTGAGATTTCGGACGTTTTCTATGCTCATTTATTGATTTGATGTTTCTTCATTATCACGTTTTTATTTTTGTTTTGTTTCAACTACACTTGTTGGGAGATTTATATATATTTGAAACACTGTTTGCACATAATCGGGAGTCTTCTCCTTTCTGCCAATCGGAAAAGGGGTCTCACACCCGCTTCTGATTGGCCGGATTGAGGATCAGTGTTTCAACAGCGAATTTTCATTCGCTATTGTAACACACCTGGGTGGGATCGAAACACATCCTCTACGACCTGAGCCCACCCAATTTTGAAGCCTGTTAGAGCCTCTGCCGCTGTAATTCATGCACCCGGTGCCCTGCAAGGCTATGCATGAATCTATTGATTGCATATAGGGGGGTGGAGTGGAGAGGGGGGGCAGAGTCCGGGCGCCATTAATGGACGGGCTGCTACTGATTGGGGTGCTGGTCCCTTTAAGGCACCGATATTTCCACTCAACAGTATGTTAGAATAAAGCAAAGAGTGCCTCCCATAGTGTGGAATTAAGTTACACCAATTTATCAATGACTCTTACATTTAGGCCCCTTTCACACTGGGGCCTAGCGCCTGCAAACCAAGCCTAAACAGCGGCTCCTGTCTCTCCAATGTGAAAGCCCGAGGGCTTTCACACTGGAGCGGTGCGCTAACAGGACGTGAAAAAAAGTCCTGCTAGCCACATCTTTGGAGCGGTGAGAGGAGTGTGTTTACCGCTCCTTCCCATTGAAAACAATGGGAAACCGTGGTAATACCGCTGGCAATGCGCCTCTGCAGAGGCGCATTGCCGGCGGTATTAACCCTTTTTCGGCCGCTAGCGGGGGCTAAAACCGCACCGCTAGCGGCCGAATACCTCAGCAATCCCGACGGTATAGCGCCGCTAAAAATAGCGGCGCTATACCGCCCCAGTGTGAAACCGGCCTTAGCAAGTGTTAAAAGTGCATTAAAACAATCAGTATACTCAGCATGTATCGATCCTTTACATTACTTCTAGTCCAGGATACCCTACGCATTAGGTCATGTCATGTGACTTATTCAGAGACCCCCCCCCCCCAAATACAAACCTGGGCCCGATCATGATCCAGTGATGTGCAAGAGAGCCAAGGCTCTCTTGGCTCTCTCCCTCCTCATTTGTTCATATACCATTGGTCAATCGCAGCCAGTGACGACGGAGCAGGGGGCAGGGCTGAGCCCTGTTCTGTGTGTCTTTTTTGTCTTCCTCCCCTTCCTCATTCTCATTTAGAACTTTTTTTGGGGGGGGTTACCCGGTTTTGGTAGTTACTCATTCCCACCTCCGGTCTAATCGCCTAGGCAATTCCACCGCAGCCTTCTGGAAGGCTGCAGACCATTCACACAGCGCAGCATGGCTAGTGTTTGCACAGTGGTAAACCGGCTGTGAAGCCACAGCCAGCTTCCTACACTAAACATGCGGGGACCCGAAAACCGATGAACAACTGGCAAGGATGGTGCTGGTGAATTACTGCTTTAAAACTTGGCTCCATGGTCACTTCCCCAGCCTTATCAAGCTTTACAGTACAGCTGTTATAAAAGGAAAAATTCCCTGCAGGGATGGGCAGTCCAAGTCCAGTCCAGCCCTATTGGCAATTAAAGTACAGAATGAAAACTAATTAGGTTCACGCTTTATAAGATGGAGTAAGATGGAGTATCCCACTAATCCCTTCTCCCAGGGCCGTCTTAATGAGCAGACACACCTGGGCACTGCCCAGGGGCCTGAGCTGCAAGGGGGCCCCCTGCACTTTCCCTGTCCCCTTACAGCTTAGTTTGTAACATGTACTGCTTTTTCAAGTTGATTAGGTCAGCAGAAGCATCGGCGGTGCGGGGGAGGCCTGCCTGTAACACTCCCCTGTCATTTAATCATGTTAGGCTGTTCCTTTGAGATCTTCAATATCTCCTGAGGCAGCTGGAGTTCGTGGGAGGAGCCAGGGGTGTGGCTGCCTCCTCTACTCCTCCTGCAGACCTGTCCACTCAAGCTGAGGAGGAGAGACCACAGCAGCCCCGGGAGCGTTTGCATCCAGCAATGCTGTAAGTGACTTAGCACATTGTCACTGCATACAGCCCAAATCTTCCAATATTTCACCCTATACTATTCAACCCTTCCTCTGTACTGCCGTATACTATCCAACCCTTCCTCTGTACTGTTGTATACTATCCAAACCTACCTCTGTACTGCGATATACTATCCAAACCTTCCTCTGTACTGCCTTCTACTATCCAAACCTACCTCTGTACTGCAGTATACTATCCAAAACCTTACATTGTACTGCCGTATACTATACAAACCTACCCCTGTACTGCCGTATACTATCCAAACCTACCTCTGTACTGCCGTATACTATCCAAACCTACCTCTGTATTGCCATATACTGTCCAAACCTTCCTGACACCATACATTACTACACCCTATTCTGTACCCTCCTGACCTCCGCTCTACTGGGTTCTCCAACCCCCCTGTACTGTTCCTTCCCCCCCACCCCTGTACTGTGTACAGTCATGCATAAATACAGGCCGCTAAATGGCTGGGAGAGGCATTTATGACAGGGGGGCAATGTGTACAGAGAGGGGGATAGTTTCAAAAAGGAGTGGGAGCAATGTGTACAGGGAAAAATAGTCAATGTATACAGGGGGTCAGTGTATACAGGGGGTCAGTGTATTTCTGTATTTGTTGTTTCTAATCAGACTAAAAAGCCACAACCAAAATGTAGCATTATTTAGCCACACCCACTCCTTGCCACCACGCGCACAGCGCACCGCAGGTGACTTTCTCCCTGGTAGGGGCCCTAGTGCATTACTTTGTCCAGGGGCCCATGATGTTATTAAGATGGCCCTCCCTTCTCCCATTCAAGTTCCAAAATAAAATACAAAAACACAAATACCCCGGACTGGTCTTTAAGTAACGAGCAAGTGGGAGTAAGGGGGGATAAGTGCAAACTCCCAGCAACCAAAGCGGAAACCCTTAGCAACCAGCTGTAGGTAACTAGAGAGAGGCCTATGGAGTCAACACTCAGCAAGTCCTACGGGGACAGTGCTTCATAGGAAATAATAAAAAAAAAGAATTCCAAGGCAGTATTAAATGATGAATCATCGCTTCCTTTCTCTATGCACATTCCAAACACTACTTTTTTGATACCAAGTTCATGAGAAAGCGAACATAGTAAAGTTTGCAACATCATTGCTATTCCAGAGGAAACACATCTATGCCTGGGCACTGGGAGGAGATAGCATTGAAACGCAAACATCATTTTAATTCAAATAAACCACAATTTGATGGGAACTGTAGCTGTCAATAAGCGTCAATGAGGTTGAGCTTGTGGCCGATCCTAAGTGGGCAATACAGACCAGAAGTCTGAGATGTCTCGTTCCTCCCACTGCCAGGCAGCATTGGCAGGATTGTTGCTAAGCTAGCCTTTATTAATTTAGGATCCCAAAAGAAGATCATATTTGTTGAAGGTAAGAAATTATATTTCTAAAACTACTTTAACATTTCTGCTCGGAGTTCAGCTTTAGAGCCAGTTCACACCACATGCAGTTTTCTGCATGTCTGAATGCATGCATTCAGTCTTCTGCATCAAAAACGCATGGAAAGTAGGTTATATAGTTTTCAATGGCATAGTTCACACCAGTGCTTGCAGTTCCAGTGCGTTCCAGTTCCGGAAAAAAAAGTAGAACATGCTGCATTTTGCCTGCACTGGAGTGTACTGGAACGCTGTAAAACGCATCAAAAACGCACCGGAACGCACCTAAATCCACCAAAAACGCACTGAAACACACTTGTCCTTATCTAAGGTTAATAAAAAAGAGGGGTGAAAAAAAGCACTGGACTGCATTAAAAACGTACCAAAAACGCACTGGAACGCATCAAAAACACGTCAAAAAGGCGCATGCAAAAAAGCACCTGGAACGCATCCGGATTGCGTTTCTATGGTGTGAACTGGTCCTTAAGGTGGAACTAAACACTCCTATACAGACAGGGAAGCTGCCATCTGGGTCTCTGATGTGCAGTTGCCATTGCGTTGCATGGGTGATCAGTTATGACAACAGCCATTTGATTTGACAGTTCAGTTGAGAGCACAAGCAAATGTGACCGTTATCTTTCATGGCATGCCTTGAATGTAGCTGTTTTAGAAAACAGAAAAATTAATGGGTTACATTTTGCTCTTAAAAGGATATCATTTAATCTTCAAATGTTCTATAGAATTTAGTTCTGTCTATGGCCAGCTTTAGAGAATAGTATAAGAAATACATTAGTTGCCTTAAAGTGGTTCTAAAGCCTAAACAATGTTTACTTTCGTAACATATAAAAAAAAAAACCAATCAGCGCAATCAAAATAACCCCTTCTAAAGCTGCTGAACACTTGGGGTCAACCATTCAAATCCCAAACAGTAATTATAAAAGAGGATAGTGCAGCGCTAAAAATAAGTCCATATGTCACAGATAGGGATGGGCTATCTGTTTGAGTCGAACATGAGTTTGACTCGAACATCGGCTGTTCGATGAAGATCGAACATTATGGGCCGTTCGTACCAAATTCAAGCGGCGTGTCACGGCCCATAATGCACTGCGTTATCGCAGTGCATTGCTGGCTGATGATTGGTCAAGCATGCACTATGACCCGCATGCTTTGGCCAATCACAGCGCCGTCAGCGAAGAGAGCCATAATTGGCCAAAGGCAGGGTGCCTTTGGCCGATTATGGCTCAGGGGGTTAACACAGGAAGAGGAGGCGGAGGAGTTTTGTGTCAGCATGGAGGTGGAGCCTAGCACTCAGCATCAGCAGCAGTCTTCAAGGGATCGTTTACAGTCCCCAGAAACCCATGGACTTGTACGTGGCTGGGAGGAGGTGGCTGCGGATCATGTTGTCCTTAGTGACCCAGAGGAAAACGGACCGAATGCCTCAGCAAACCTACGCTGCATGGCCTCCCTGATCCTGCAAAGCCTGCGAAAGGACCCTCAGATTTGTGTGATCAAGGAGAGGAATCATTACTGGCTGGCAACCCTTCTTGATCCACGTTACAAGGGTAAGGTTGCGGAACTTATCCAGCCGTCGCAGAGGGAGCAGAGGATGAAACATCTTTGGGAGGCCTTGCAGAAAGGTTTGTGCAACGCGTTTCCAAAACCTGGGATGTTACAAATACCTGGTCCTGGACAACGTGTTGCTGAGGCTTCGGTCAGTCACAGAAGGAGCGGTGGATGAAGGTGGTCGTCTGACCGATGCGTTCAGACAATTTTTTAGTCCGCAGCCCCAAGGTCTGATCAGTTCCATCAACCATCGCCAGCGTCTGATTTACATGGTACAGGAATACCTAGGGGCAAGATCAGACTTGGAGACCTTTCCAACCGAAAATCCACTGGGTTACTGGGTCTTAAGGATTGATCACTGGCCAGAGCTTGCACAGTATGCAATTGAGCTACTGGTCTGTCCTGCATCCAGCGTTCTTTCAGGATGCACATTCAGTGCTGCTGGAGGCTTTGTAACCGATCACAGAGTGCGGTTACAAAGTCGGTTGATCGGCTCACCTTCATAAAAATTAATCAGTCTTGGATCACCAGCTACCAAGCACCTGATGCTGATGTAACCGGTTAATTTTTTTATGAATGTGAGATCCCTTCAAGACTGCCTATGCTGCCTTCAAGACTTCAAGACTGCCTATGCTGATGCTGAGTGACTATCCTGTTATGCTGAGTGACTATCCTATTCCTCCTCAATGTTCATGTTGATAGCGTCTAAGAACATTTTTGTTTCTGGGCACCACCACCAGTGGCTAAGGCCCAATTTTTCTGCCCCTGTTTAACAGGGGCGTGTAATTACAATTTTTGCTGTAATAATTTGCAGCAGGGCTCGTTCCTGCGCTCAACTAGAGTATCTGTGAGGGGTTGCAGTGTTGTGGCACCAGCACCAGTGCCTAAGGCCCAATTTTTCTGCCCCTGTTTAACAGGGGCGTGTAATTAAAATTTTTGATCTAATATTTCACGGCAGGGCTCGTTCCTGCGCCCACCAAGAGTAACTGTAAGGGCTTACAGTGTTCTGGTACCACCAACACCTAAGGCCCAATTTTTCTACCCCTGTTCAACAGGGGCATGTAATTACAATTCTTGATATAATATTTCACAGCAGGGCCTGTTCAGCACCCACCAAGAGTAACGGTGAGGGCTTACAGTGTTCTGATACCACCAACACCTAAGGCCCAAATTTCTGCAGAGTATATAGGGCAGGCCGTATAGTATATACAGGCAGTCCCCTACTTTCAAACATCCGACTTACAAACGACTCCTACTTACAAACGGAGGGAAACAACAGTAAGTGAGAGGAAATCTACCCCTAGGAAGGGAAATTCTCTCATGTAAAAGTTAATATGGGAAAAAGGTGTCTCCACTGATGCTTTATCACCAATCCTTGTTTCCCTAATAACCCCAAATTTTCAAAATCCAATTGTCATTGGGACAGAAAGTGAGGTGAAATCTTCTGAACAGGGGCACAGACAGCAAAACAAGTGTTACAGGGGTGATAACACTTCCCTATGTTATACAAAAAGCTTTAAAATAGATTTTTTGGCTGGAGCTACACTTACAAAATGTACCTGTTCCAAATTACAAACAGATTCAACTTAAGAACAAACCTACAGTCCCTGTCTTGTTTGGACCGCCTGTATACTGCTGTTCAGAGTGTATAGGGCCTTGGGGCCCCCACACCTTTTCTTTTTTTAATTTGGGTGCGGGGTTCCCTTTAATATCCATACAAGACCCAAAGGGCCTGGTAATAGGCTGTGGGGGGGGGGGTACCCATGCCATTTTTCTCAATGATTTTCATCCATATTGCTGGGCCCGATATAACATTAAATCCGCAAGCAGTTTTAAATTACTTTTATTCCTTTAGAAATGTAATTTTGTGCAGGGACTGTTCTAAGCACGGGAAACACATGCCACTTTACAGGTATACTATAGACACCCCCCAGGTACAATATTTAAAGGAATATTTCACTTTTCTTTTTTCACTTTAAGCATCATTAAAATCACTGCTCCCGAAAAACGGCAGTTTTTAAAACTTTTTTTTTGCATTGATACATGTCCCCTGGGGCAGGATCCGGGTCCCCAAACCCTTTTTAGGGACAATAACTTGCATATTAGGCTTTAAAATTCGCACTTTTGATTTCTCACGTTCGAGTCCCATAGACTTTAATGGTGTTCGAATGTTCGTGTGAAATTTCGGTCCGTTCGCATGTTCTGGATGCAAACCGAACCGGGGGGTGTTCACCCCATCCTTAGTCACAGATCCACCAATATGTGATGACTTCAATGGTGTTACAATATGGTAAGCATGCAGGTGGCTTTGTGGGAAAAAACTCCACCAATGGAAGAAATGGCCGCTCACCTCACAGAATGGACCCTTTAATTACAGAGGGTCATATACGCTTTCCCTCACAGGGTATAATGACGTGTCAACGGTAAACCGAATCTGAGAAATATAAAATCCTGAAGCGTCCTTTCTTGGATATGCAAAACCAATTTCAATATAACAGGTGCAGGGAACCACAGGTCCAAAGCCACATAAATCATGTTAATATTAAAGAATAAAACTTACAAAACAGGCACTGTGATCCAGTGCCTGGTATTCCAGCGTGTGTATACAAAAAGTCAGCGATGGCCGCGGGTGACGTCCCAGTGTGCGGGACTTCGTCAGCGTTACTTTGGTAACAGTATTACCGCTTCACTGACTTTTATACTTACCTGGGCCCTCACTCAATCCAGGGCTGTGACCATCAGTAGCGGCTCTCCCCGCTCTCACACACTTTGCTGAAGCAGCGAAAGCCAATGTAGGTAGGTGCAGCTCACTTTCTCCACTGCAGGTGGCACTCATCCACAGCGGCAATGCAGGTGGAGGAGGAAGTCTAGAGGAATCGGGTACCTCTATGGTTTCCTTGGTAACAGGGAGACAGCTATCCGATTGGATACTGGCACCCATGTGTCTTTTACGGCTATCGTGGGTCAGGCAGAGTCTATTTAAGACCCTGACTCCCAGATATAGCACACATTTTAAAATTGACTAGAGTAGGGGCAGGTCACTCATCTGTCAGGGACAGTGCATAGCATCAGGGAAAGATTCCAGAGTAGGACACGCCATTCTTCCAGGATGCCTCCCCAACTGTGGCCCACCACTCTATTGCCGCCCTGCTGTTACAACTTGTAAGTGCTCCCAATTGGGTTGCTGTACCACCAGGTCTGTTTGTTTTGCTGAGGCCTGTAGAAGGAGCTAGTCTCCGAGCGCGTAGCCTGTTGTTTCCTGTCTCACCTTCCTTCAAGTGCTCTCCTTGGTTCTGGTTTCCTGTGACGTCATCATCTGTGCTCCACGCTGTATTCTGGCTGTTTCCTGGTGGCCACAGGATGGACTATCCTTTTTGCCTGCAGACCCGTGGATCCAGGTGGACCTGAAACCGGACCGCACCGCGTTTTATGAGACCGTGATGTGCCCTGTTTGTACTTGTGTCCTGTAAGTGCATTTCCTTTGAGATTAAACATTTTTATCTGACATATTGCACTTAGGTGGCGCTTCCTTTTTTTGTCCCTTTTCCTGTTTGTTTTGCTGAACTTTGTTATAATATATTCTTGAAATGGCACCTGGACTGTGTTCTCTGCTCACCGAATCACGATGCACCTACCTACACTATTGGCTCCTGCTGCTGTCAGTCAAATCCTGTGATGAGAGAGCGGGGGACGAGGCCGAGCCGCGCTGTTGGTGAAAACACCATCCCCACCGTGAAACATGGTGGTGGCAGCATCATGTTGTGGTGATGCTTTTCTTCAGCAGGGAAAAATAAGCTGGTCAGAGTAGATGGGAAGATGGATGGAGCTACAGGGCAATCTTAGAAGAAAACCTGTTAGATTCTGCAAAAGACTGTGGCAGAGGTTCACCTTCCAGCAGGACAATGACCCTAAACATACAGCCAGAGCTACAATAAAATGGTTTAGATCAAAGCATATTCATGTGTTAGAATTGCCAGTCAAAGTCCAGACCTAAATCCAATTGAGAATCTGTGTGCAAGACTTGAAAATTTCTGTTCACAAACGCTCTCCATCCAATCTGACAGAGCTTGAGCTATTTCGTAAAAAAGAATAAGCAAAAATGTCCCTCTCAAAATGTACAAAGCTGGTAGAGACATACCCAAAAAGACTTGCAGCTGTAATTGCAGCAAAAGGTGGTTCCACAAAGTATTGCACTTTTCACATATTTGTAAAAAATGTTGAAACCCATTTATCATTTTCCTTCCATTTCACAATTATGTGCCACTTTGTGTTGGTCTATCACAGAAAATTTCAATAAAATACATTTATGTTTTTGGTTGTAACATGACAAAATGTGGAAAACTTCAAGGGGTATGAATTATTTTTCAAGGCACTGTGTATCGTGTTTTTTTTTAAAATGACTTTACAATCAATTTAAATAGGGCACATTTTGTCTTGTTTTATTTTAATGTGAACTGTGTATACATGTAGGACAAAGTGAAATAATCTTTAAAAAAATTGTTCAATTGCAATAGACAAACAATTTAGATCATTGTGTGAAAGGGTATTGTTGTGGGTATAAGAAGCTATCTTTAGAACCCCCAAATAGCTGAGTCACGGCCCTGTCATGTTAAAATACTTATCTTTGCCTAGAAGAGGTGAGGAATCTACAGAGCAGTACAGGTAACCAGATTCACCTTTACCTTACTGATGTCACTTCATTGAATAACCGCTTACACAACCCACATCAGTCAAATATACAGCAAGCTTATCTAACTGGGAGCATTATGATGGCAAACATCCTTCAGGTGTCATAAACAGAAGAGCTAGGTGGCTAACAATCACGCAAAGCATGAGAAACTTGGTTAAAAAATCATACTGTGCATTATCAGCACCTTTTTGACCTCAACTTTATTTTTGGTAATATTTAACATGTTGTTCTTTAATTTGTATTGCAGGCTTATGAAATTCAGCTTCAATACTAGCGTTTTTTTTTCTTCAAAAAGTTATTAGCCATAGTATTCCCGAAAAGCAGGAAGAATATTTCCTGCTTTTAAGTGAGGGTACATTGGTACAGTATATGTATTTACTTCATCATAGACAAGCAGAATAAAAAAGTTCCCTTTTTGTCTTCTTTAAATCCAGTGGTCTCTGTGTTAAAATAGAAGAAGTGGGGAAGGATTCAAACTTTTGTTGGGCTTTTACCACTATTCAGAGCTCCATTAGTGGTGCAGATATCCTTTACTTTGTGTCATAGTGACTGTTTTCAACAGATAGGGACTCAGACAGCAGTTAAAAGCTGAGAGGAGTTTTAAGCCTCGTACACACGCCAGAGTTTCTCGTCAAAAAATGACAAGAAACTTGCTGGCAGAGCTTTCTTGCCGAGTAAATCGGTCGTGTGTACGCGGCTATCAGGTTTCTCGTCAAGAAAACCGACAAGAATCTCGACGAGAAAAATAGAGAACCTGCTCTCTATTTTCTCGTCAGGATTCTCCATTTTCTCGTCGAGATTCTCGTCAGCATGTTTCTCGACGAGAAAAGTGTGTGTGTGTACACTTGCCTGTCGCGGTGGAAACCCGCGCATGCTCGAAATGACTTTGACGCATGCGCGGTAGCTTCCTAGGCATAGGTAGGGTGTAGCAAGATGGCGGCGACGGCATAGAATGTGACGAGCGCACGCTCGTCGTCGATTACGTCACCGCGTTCGCTCCATTCAAAGAACCGCGGGTTCTTTGAATCGAGCGTGTGTACACTCGGCCGGGACAAGTTTCTTGTCCAAGAATCTCGTCAAGAAAAACAACAAGTTTTTTCCTGACGAGATTCTCGGCCGTGTGTACGAGGCTTTAGCCTTTGCTCTAAAAAATGGTTTGTTGGCTTAATTGAAAAAAAAAATATTGCATTTTGCATTTAGCTTTTTAATTATATATATATTTTAAAACATATATTAACAAAAAACATTTCTGTTTTAAGTAAAAACTAGTACTTGAAAATATTAACACCCATAATTTATTGTAAGCCATCCTAATGCATTCTGTATTTTCTCAATTAAAGATATTTACTTTAGAAAACTTACGGTAAATTAAGTGAGTCATACAAATTCAGAATCTTGTGTTAGCAAAACATTGCCTTATTTCTTTTTACAGGTAAAATTAGTAGTTAAACCTACAAGAGCTTTTTGTTTATCACTACTATTACTTTATCTTGGTTTTTGACATTTACAAATGCAGCAATTTAGAAATTGGTCGAAAGATTTAGCACTGGTAAACACTTTTTGAAAAATAAAAAGTGCATTTTACCTAGAACTATATGGATAAGATCAAAATTAGGAACTCGTGAGAAGGAAAGAGGGACAGAGGGATTTTGTCCTAAATCAGGGACAGTTTGGAGCTATGTTTATATAGCACTGAAAACTGTATGCAGAACCTTACATACTTTCACATTAGGTCCTGCCTTAAAGCAGTATTAAACCCAAAGACAGAAAATTTTGCAGCTAACCAATCCTTAGATGTTGTGACTTCTTTAAATTTATGTTTTATTTTTTGATTGAACTCCACTGATTGGCAGCACTGATGTCCACTGATTGGCAGCCCGATGGGCACTGTTAGGCAGCAATGATTGGCAGCACTGATGGGCACTGATAGGCAGCACTGATTGTCACCGATAGGCAACAATGATGGGCATTGATTGGCGGCACTGATATGCCGCAACTGTGCACTGATAGGCCCTGATTGGCACTGATAGGCTGCACTGATTGGCAGCACGATTTGGCAGCACTGATGGGCACTGATAGATAGCACTGATTGGCACTAATAGACAGCACTGGCTGGCATCACTGATAGGCATCACTGATAGGCCCCACTGATGGGCTTTGATTGGCACTGATAGGCAGCACTGATGGGCACTGATCCGCACTGATATGCAGCACTGATTGGCACTGATGAGGAGCACTGATGGGCACTGACAGGCAGCACTTATGGGCACTGATTGGCACTGATAGTTAGCATTGATAGGCAGCACTGATGGGCACCGATTGACACTGATACACAACACTGATTGTCACTGATAGGCAGCAATGATGGGCACTGATAGGCAGCACTGATAGGCAATGATTGGCACTAATAGGTAGAATTGATTGGCACTGATAGGCAGAACTGATAGGTGGCACTGATTGGCTCTGATTGGCACCGATGGGCAGCACTGGACACTGATTGGCCCTGATAGGCAGCATTGATTGGCAGAACTGATGGGCTCTGATTGGCAGCACTCATTAACACTGACAGGGTAGAGGAGGAGTTTCACATGCAGCAAATAGGGAGGCTTGCAAGAGCCACTCAGTGAGTGAAACTGTCAGATAATGTAACTGCTTACTGGGAGAGAGACCAGCTGTCACAACTCAGCGGTGATGTCGGTGCTGGGCAGGACCGAGCAGCTATCAAACACCAGCCAATGATTGGGCTGCTTAAGAAAGGGGACAGAAATTGAAAAGTTGTTGGGGTTTCTGGCCAGTAGGGAGTTCAACTTGCTGCTGACCTGCTGTTGACAGGGTGGTAAGCTAAATTGAGTACACCTGTGGTCAGCAGTGAAATTGTCGTTTTTTTTTTCCGGTTTATTGTAGTATTTTTTGTTTTTTGCTATGAACGCTCAATACCTGCTGGATATATGGCTAGTTGAAGGTGATATATTGCACATTACCTCTTCCAGAGATGTTGTACTCTACACCCTCTTTAGGTTATTAAATTGGGGGAAGCCCTCCTCATGTGTGTTACTTAACCACCTGGAATGGATCTGAGACTTGTATCTTGGACATTCGGGGCTTAAATGACAAGATCAAGAGGGCTATAGTGTTTAAATATTTGAGCTACCGTAAGCCTCTTATATTATTTCTACAGGAGACACATCTCCTGGCCAATAAGATCATTGCACTAGGCAGACCCTGGATACAGCAGGCATTTCATGCAATCTATTCCAGTTACGAAAGAGGGGTGGCTATATATCTGAGTAAATTCCTCCCATACAAGGTTCTATACCTAGTGACTGATCCGGAGGGTCGATCCATTATACTTTTACTAGAAGTCAGAATGACTGTATATGCCATGGTTAATGTGTATATTCCCCCTCCTTTCAACCAGCGGGTCTTGTACACTGTGTATGAAAAGTTAGCCACACTACAATTCTCCAGATATTATATAGCTGGGAATTTTAATTCCATCCTGGGTCCCTCTCTGGACTCGTCTAACCCCAACAGAGTATACACACCTGATTTACTTCAATGGGCACAAGCCTTTGAGTATACTGAAATTTGGAGATGGAAGCACCGGACCACTAGGTAGGGCCTACTCCTTCCACTCATAAATCAGGATCCAGGATGGACCTGGTCTTTGGTAACACCTGTGCTCTGGTGGCGGTGCAGGAGGTCTCGTGTTTACCTGCAGGCCTCTCAGATCATGCTTCTCTGGAAGTCAAGCTGATGTTGGTGGAGGACAGGAGACAGAAGTGCTGGCGTTTGGCACCCAAGTGGTTGCAGGACCCTAAGGTGGAAAAGCTGGTTTCTTCCAAGTCGACTTCTGTAGTCTGGGAGGCCTTCAAGGCCCCCACCAGAGGAGAGTACATCTCAGCCAATAGAGCCTTTCGCTCTGAAATGTCCTCTCAAGTGCAACAGTTTGAAGATGGTAAGGCTAGGGCGGCAAAGAGTTTTTCTGACTCCCCGACTCCGGATCATTTCAGTCAACTGCGCATTTGGAACTCGGTTCTTTGGCTGGAAGGATCTTCGAGTTTGGAGACAAAAATAGCAAACTCCTGGCAAACTTAGTAGCTGACTCTAAGATACAAACGGTAGTGTCCGAAATCTGCTGCTCAGGTGGAAGAGTTGTCTCTGACCCCGAACACATACTAAATGAGTTTTGATCCTTTTATGCAAACCTTTACATAGAAGTCCCTGTCTGGCCCGATGCACAGCTTAAAGATTTTCTACGAGCCCTACACTTACCTACTCTTACCTACTCTCTCACAAGAAGATCTTGCGTTTCTAGACAAAGATTTTACTATTGAGGAAATTGAAGCGGCAATTTGCTCTTTTCCCATTAGTAAAACACCAGGCCTGGATGGCCTTTCGATGAATGGTATTGACTGTATGCAGCTCTAGTAGCGCTCAAACTACTGCAGGTTTTTGCTGACTGCAAAGAGTGAATGTCCTTACCCCCCTCTATGTATCAAGCCCATATTGTCCTCATTCCTAAACCTGGCAAGGATAAATCTCAGTGTGCCTCTAATAGGCCGATTTCTTTGCTAAATTATGATCTCAAATTTCTGACCAAACTCTTGGCAACCAGGTTGCAGGCGATCCTCCCTTCTCTAGTAAATATCGACCAGACTGGTTTCATACCCGGAAAGTGGATGAATATTAACCTGCGCTCGGTCTTTACCCATTTATAGTTACCCCCTTCTGAAACTTCCACTAGGGTCTTGGTGCAGTTAGACATCGAAATGCATTTGATTCAGTAAGCTGGTCTTACATGTCCGCATTCTTAGAAGTTCTGGGTTTTGGAGTCGAATTTCGCAGGTGGATTGAAATTTTGTATAAATGTCCGACAGCACAGATTAAACTGGACAGTGCTCTCTCGCCCTCCTATTCAGTCAGGAGAGGTATGAGGCAGGGCTGCCCGCTATCGCTGGCTCTTTTTGCCTGGGTGATGAAGCCGCTTGCCTAGGTCCTCAGACATGCTGACTGGGTTAGGGTCATCCAAGTTGGTACCATCCATTCCCTGAAAAACTTGCAATGTATGCAGATGATCTTGTCCTGTTCTTAAATGATCCTGGCTCCTTTCTCCGGGAGGCCCTGCGGGCTCTCTCCGGTTTCGCTGACTGCTCCGATCTTAAAGTTAACTGGAACAAATCCCAGATACTGCCAATTGAGGCTGCAGCTACGGCCTTGGCTGACCCCAACCTCCCATTATTATGGACTGATAGAATTAAATATCTTGGCATTTATATTTCATCATCCTCTCTTGATTACTGTGCATTGAATCTAGCCCCACTGATACAAGCCATGGGGGCTAGATTGAAAGCTTGGGCTCCTCTCCCTTTATCTCTGATTGGGCAAATTTATTTGTTTAAGATGGAACTTTTACCTGTATTCCTCTATGTTCTTAGACATTCCCATGTGTGGATACCTAAAAAAAATGTTTTGCCTAATAAATGCTATATTGCCCAGGTCAGCCAAGATTTAAATTGCTTGCCCTGATCTTCATAAATACTTCCTAGCTGCCTTGTTGTCACATGCACACAACTGGCTAATCTCAGATGAATCCAACATAGCGGTGGTCCTGGAGGTGGCCTGCTTGGGCTCATATGAAGCGTTAAGAAACCTAATTTACCGCGGGCCTGACGCACCTTTTCCTTTGACAGCGGCCATGAAAGCCATTCTAAAAGCTTGCTTCCTGGAGCTGAGAGAGGGTCTTTTTTTTTATACCACTTCATGAGTCAAGCATTGTAGAATGTCCAGAAAGAGGATCAATTGGTAGGATTCCTATTATTTCGGCCTTCACTGGCGGTAAGAGTGTACCAACTGTTTTAATAGAATTAGGATACCTTGGTTTAGTTATTTTCATTGTTTTGTTATGTATTTGTGGGTATGCCCAATAGGCTCTGTTCTGTACAATTATCTCAAAACTTATAATAAAAATAATTTACAAAAAAAGGGGCGGAGTCACATAAATTTAGCAGCCTGCCCAGACCCCATCCCATTGGCTGGTGTTTGAGGGCTGTTCGGTCCCGCCCACCCCGACATCACCGCTCAGTTGTAACAGCTGGTCTTTCTCGCTGCATGCAGTATACATTACCTGACAGTTTCACACACTGTCTCACTATCTGCTGCATTTGATACTGTCTCACAGGCAGCGCGGCTACACACTGCTTGAATGACACATTTCACAGCAGATCTCGGGAGACAGCACAGTGATTAGGGTGTGCCCAAGGACACCCTGTGGGCACACCTATGAATACAACTAGTTAGGAGGCATGACACTGTGGAAAACTCGGAATCATGTATTAGAGCAAAGCTGGAAATCTTTTGCATGTAGGTAGTGGAGGATTCTACACTGACCACCACTGTAATGGGGAATTTACAATGACCACCAATGTGAGGGGGGATTTACACTGATGTAAAGCAATGCAGGAAAAAGCACGATTCCAGCGCCAGTTTCCGCATCGCATCTCTCCCGCAGGAAGTTCACACTGCCCTCTGCGAACCACTGCAGGTGTCAATACATTGTTAAAGTGGTTGTAAACTAAAAAAAAAACCTGCAAGACAAAGGCATAATGAGCTAGTATGCATTGCATACTAGCTCATTATGAAATACTTACCTTAGATCGAAGCTGTTGCAGCGGTCCCCACACACCGATGTGACCGGCGACATGTCTCCCGGATTAATTTCCGGGTTCGTGGACTCCGGCGCTGTGATTGGCAGGAGCCGCCACTGCTCGGCACCTGAAGAAACGTCACGAGCGGGCCGTTTCTTCAGTGCACATGTAGATACAGTGAATATCTCCTAAACCGTGCAAGTACCTACAGGTAAGCCTTATTATAGGGTTACCTGTAGGTAAAAGTGGTGTAACAGGGTTTACAGCCACTTTAATGACACCCGCTGATCGTTTCACAGATCGCAGTGCGAACTGTGAACTTGCACAGGAATCAGATCGGATGGTTGAGAACACCCATGCGATCCAATTCTAGTCCCTGCACTATTTTCCTACAAATCCAATGCGAGTTCAGCCATACAACTGTATGGCTGAACTCGGATTGCACAGACATCGCATGCGATTGGCACCGCAGTGCGGGTGCCAATCAAATGCGATGTCTGTGTTCGCAAAAGTGTGAACCTGGGCTAAAGAGGGATTTCTACACTGGCTACCAATGTATGGGGAGATTTACACTGACAGGTGTACTTACAGTAAACTACCCCATCTCTTTTCATTCTTTTCTCCCTTTCAGTACAACTCTGCCTCTCAAACCCTCCACCTCTAGCCTCTGCACCCCAAATCCCACCCCTGCTCCCCAATCTCTCCTCTACTAACCTCTGGCCCCAAAATACAACCTCTGCCCCCCAACCTCTCCTCTTCTTACCTCTGCCCCCCAAATCCCACCTCTGCCCCCAACCTCTGCTCTACTAACTTCTGCCCGCAACCTCTCCTCTACTAACCTCTGCCCCCCAAATTCCACCTCTGCCCCCAACCTCTCCTCTACTAACCTCTGCCCCCCAAATCCCATCTCTGCCCCCCAAATCCCATCTCTGCCCCCCAAATCCCACCTCTACTAACCTCTGCCCCCCAACCTCTACTCTACTAACCTCTGCCAGCCAAACCCCTACTCTGCTAACCTCTGCACTTCAACCCCCCCTTCCCATTCAACTCTGCAGCTCAAACACCTCCTCTGCTCGCCTCAAACCCCCCTCTTTGTTTACCTCTTTATGCCCCCTATGCTCACCTTTGCACACAAACCCCTCTCTCTGCTTATCTTTGTACCTATGGCGACCCCTTCCCTGTGTACCTCTTCGTCCTATCTCTTCTCCTTTGCTTCCCAAGCAATAACCCACTTCACTCTACTCACCTCAGCTGCATGTATGAACCCACTCTGTAAGTGCAGCCTGGTGGCAGGCTTAGTGAGCGTAGAAGTGGCTGTGTACATGCTCTAGGAGGGCGGCATGTAGAAGAGGGGGCGTGATTTGCATATGAATCACGGAGGGTTGCATACCTAATTTACATATAAATAGGGGTTAATTAACGTGTGAACGCCATTTTTACTCCCACAAATACAGAACAATGCCTTGCATTTCTCTCCCTCTAGCAGCTGAAAGCTGGTGGGAGGGGGAGAAACAACCTTTCAGCTGCAGAGAGCTGCACAGGGCATGGTTATACCACTGCACTGATCCCTCCCTGTCCAGGCCCCACTGTGTGTCGGGCCCCCTACAGGAGAACTGGTGGTCCCCCCCACCAGCGGCCCTGTGTGCCACATCCTACCTGTGATTGGTCTCTCAAGGCATGTTCAGCCCTTGAGGAGCACAGTATCCTCAGTTGCTAGGACAGTGTTGGCTGCATAGCAACACTGGTTGCTAGGATGCTGTCAATCGCATAGCATTACTGGTTGCTAGGATGCTGTTAGTTGAAAAGCATTACTGTTTGGTAGGCTACTCGGCCCTTAGCATCCTAGCCACCAGTGATGCTATGTAACTGACAGAATCCTAGCAACCAGTGATTCTATGCAGCTGACAGTGCCCTAGCAACAAGTTTGCATTTGTAGCGCTATATAAGTTTTTACTCACTCACTCACTCAAGTGATAATTTGTAGCTGACAGCATCCTAATAAGTAGGGATGAGCTTCGTGTTGAACCCATGTCCCCCCCCCCCCTCCGGTGTCACAATTGACACCTTTCAGGGGGGAGGGGGGTAAAGATACCTGTCTAAGACAGGTATTTGCACCCACTTCCGGGAGTCCTCTCTGCGGGAAGCACGTCACTTTCCGCAGAATACCCGTTGTGTTCTGGGAGACACTCGGCTCCCAGAACATACGGGGACCAGTCAGAGCGGCGCAGCGCGACTCGTGCATGCACCGTAGAGAAATGGGCAGTGAAGCCGCAAGGCTTCACTGCCTGGTTCCCTCACCGAGGATGGCGGTGGGGGCAGCAGAGTGACGAGCGATTGCTCGTCCTCTGCTGCGGACGTCGCTGGACTCCAGGACAGGTAAGTGTCCTAATATTAAAAGTCAGCAGCTGCTGTAGCTGCTGGCTTTTAATATTATTGTTTTTCGGCGGAGCTCCACTTTAAGCTGCAGTGTGCATGAGCCCTTAGGGAGATTCACCCTCTCTATTCACTGTTACCACTAAAAGTGAAATAAAGTCCCACATTTTGAGTTGTCACCAGAACAGGAATAGACGGAAAATCCTGCAATGGGGACACTCGTTTTGGTGACAACCAGGGAATCCCTCAATTTGGAGGGGTTTCCTTTTATTTTCTGTTTTGGCTATGGGACAGGAAATGAAAAATGAAAAAAAAAAAAAAAAGTTTTCATTTAATTCTATTTTTGCCAAAAGAAAAAAAAAGCAAATAATAAAATGTATAAGGAATCCTAGGACACAGGCAAATCAAGTCTATGTTCTCTAGAAAATTACAATAGGCTGAGCAAAGAAAGCAGCAGCAGAAGAGTCAGCTAGCAGTTTTCTGTCTTCTTTTGATTGGTTGCTAAAGGCTCATGGTGAATGACTTTATGTAAGAGAGTGCAATAGTATCATGTCCCCTAGCCCAGAGTGTGTGGGCGTGGCTGGTGACGTCTCTGGTGGCTGTGTCCGCCCTGCACATGTCTATGTCACGGTATTATCAGCAGATCGCTCTCCCCATTGCAGTGCAATTGATGTGTGACAGTAGAGCTGTGTATAGGACGTCCAGCGGTATGGAGATCTGAGATCTGTGACAGCCATCACTTCTCATCTCACACAGCCTGCACACATCACACCATCACCAATCCACTATCTTTTATGTTAGGTAAGTCATTTCCTCTAGACGTGGGAGGACTTATACAACCTGCTACACATCACCCATCCCTTGCATGTCTCTAACTCTGCTATTCATTTCTTGCTATAGGATTATTGATCAATCCATGATTCGAGTACCTAATGATTTTTCCTTTTTTGTTTTTGTGTTTGTGTTTAAAAAAAAAAAAAATTCCACGTCGAGAATTTTTAGATTTTATAACTTGCACTGCTAGCGTTCGTTTATTTACATTCTTGGGAAAGATTAACAAAGATTGGCGCATGGTGAAAAATGTGGCAATTGCTATACGCACACTTATTTAGGCTACGTTTCCACTATTGCGTCCCCAAAGTCGTGCGATTTAGAGTGCGACTTTAGCCTCGTATACACGATCGGATTATCAAACGGGAATTGTGATGACAGGCTGTTGTCAATAAATCCAACCGTTTGTATGCTCCATCGGACAATTGTTGTCGGATTTTCCGCCAACAAATGTGGGATAGCATGCTTTAAAATTGTCCGCCACCAATTGTGTGTGATCAGATTATCCGATCGTGTGTACACAAGTCCGTCGGACAAAACTCCAAAGTACAAACACGCATGCTCAGAAGTAGGGATGAGCTCCGGCGTGTTCGCATTGAACACGCGCAGAGCCCGCCAGGATGTCGGCACCGCGCTGCGCTAATGACAGGCAGGGAGACATTTTCCGATGCTCGGCTGCAGAGATCGGGAAATGTCTCCCTGGCTGTGATTAGCGCAGCGCGGTGCCGACATCCTGGCGGGCTCTGCACGTGTTCAATGCGAACACGCCGGAGTTCATCCCTACTCAGAAGCAATGCTAACCATAAGACAACATTAGCAGAAGTTGCCCAAAGGGTGGCGCTAAAGAGCTGAAAACCATGTAGTTTTGTGTTTGTTGGTCGACAATTCTTTGCCGTTTTGTATGCAATACAAGTTCCTGGCCAACGCCCTTCGGACAAAAGTCCTACACTTTGTCCGATGAAAATCTGATTGTGTGTATGAGGATTTAGATGCAACTTTGAGTGCAGCTTTGGTCCAACTTTACAGTCTCCGGATCAAAGTTGCATCAAAAGTCGCATCAAAGTAGTGCAGGAACTTTTTCAAAGTCACTGCAACTTTAAGTCGCCTAGATTGGAACGGGTGCCATTGAAATCAATGGACTGTGGCTTGTCATGCGACTTTGTGTCCGAAGTCACTTGACCAGTCGAACAAGTGGAAATGGAGCCGTCCTCTTTAATCATTTTTATTAGAAAATCAGAACAGAATTGAAAAACAGTTACTTTTTTTTTTTACGTCCAAAGTCGCACAAGACTGCAACTGCACATTTAGATAACACAACATACAAATAATGTCTGACTTTTTTTGCTTTACGGGATCGTAGCTTTAACAAGAAAAGAACACCAAAGCCTTAGGTGGTAGGAAACGCTATTGGTCTATTCTTAGGCAGGACAGCAACGTGCGGTGCCTATACGGATGAAGGGGGGGCTCACCGCAAGATCGCAGGGTACTGAGAATATTGAGGAACTCAAGTGTTTGCCATAGTTTAGTGTTAATGCGTCAAATAAAACCTTGCATGGCGATTGGGTATTTGTTGCATGCTAGTAGTGTGCTGTCCATCCAAACTCATCCCCTTCTACTCACTCTGCCCCTCCTTACTACAGTATTTACACCACTCAGGTCATGGTATACGTTTTACATAAATTTTCAATTTATTTTGGCACATGCTGTGAGACATCAGTAGAAACTGTTGCATATCGCTTTTTACACCACATCCAGAGACCTGTGTTTTTTTTTTTTTTTTCATGGCCAATGTAGGTCTTTACAGGGACACATAAAAAAACAATCTGTGTGCCCTGGTCACCCCACAACTCAGCGGTGCGTTTTTTTGTGAACGCATGAAAAAAGCACCTAAATGCAATGAAAGTAATGCGATCACATACCGTGTTTTCCCGAAAATAAGACCTACCCCGAAAATAAGACCTAGCGTTATTTTCCAGAAGGGCTGCAATATAAGCCCTACCCCGAAAATAAGCCCTAGTTTAAAAATCTTGTAAAATCCTATAATCCACTCTATTACAGTAGTATATAATGTACAATATGTGTGTTTCTGTAATATAATTGAAGGGAAGAGAGCTCCGGCAGGTCACAGAAACGCAGAGCGGCGCTATAACGAAGGTATTTGGCACAATTATATTACAGAAACAAACACATTGTACATTATATACTACTGTAATAGAGTGGATTGTAGGATTTTACAAGCATTTTAACTCCGTTCACACTGGGGATTCCTGTCAGGCAGGGAGAGAGCGGGGGGGGGGGGGGTGGAGAAGACATATTACATGGTAAGACCTACCCCAAGAATAAGCCGTACTGTGTCTTTTGTTGCCAAAATGAATATAAGACCCAGGCTTATTTTTGGGGAAACACAGTAGGAAATAAGGGGAGACAACGCATGTTCCTGAATATCAGCATGAATAATAATGCACTGAAATACTATGTAAAAACAAATGCAAATGGGCATCAGTGCAATTCGTTTTTCTGTACGTTCTACACGTAAAATTTGTAACAGCATTGTTGAATACAGAACATGCACCAATACAAAAATTACATATTTGTCTTTGTCAGCCCCCTCCATTGTGTGTATTATTAGGTAATACTGTGTAGACAATACACGGCTATGGGACATCCCCCCAATAATCACAAACTACAGTATATATTGGCCCTGGTTCACAGCAGTGCAGCTTTGAAGTTGCGCTACTTCAGCGCAATTTTTTTTTTTTTTAAAGCTGCCTGATCAGCGCAAGTTTGGATTTCCGATTTCCTTGCGACTTCATTTAGTCAATAAGTCACAATGAAATCTCAAAAAAGTAGTGCAGGAACCTTTCCCGGAAAAAGAAAAAAAGAGGAAAAAGGACGAAGATCCGGAAATAGGAAAGAAAAATGGTCTCAAATTTATAATAAAAATATTTCAATTTATTATAATCACATTAAAAACACATGATATAAGAAAAAACATGAACATACAGTATCTAGAAAATACACTGTCCCATGTATGAGGACAGATCTAATGCTGATGCATGAAAATTGCATGGATGGCCTAGAGAAATTTACATTTTAAAATGTTTTTATTATAATTTGAGACCATTTTTCTTTCCTATTTTGGGATCTTAGTGGCAACCTTTTTAAAGTCCCTTTTCCGCTTTTTTTTGCTCAAATATTATTGGATGCGGTGCCACACTCTGCAATATGTCTTAGATTTATTTTTCAAAGCTTTCTCAAAGTCACTGCGACTTGAGTCACAATGATTTTGAATGGTTCCATTGCTGGCAATGGGGTGCGACTTGTCATGCGATTTTTTTTTTTGTCAAATTGCACTGGTGTGAACCAGGGATTACTGTATATAAAGCTGGCCATGCATTTAGTAGAATTGTATTTGAAAGTTTGTTTTATAAACATTTATTAGATTTCTTTTAATCATTAGTGGGGTCAAAACAACATTCGTTTTTCGATCGCAGTGACAAGAATATGCAAAGGAGCAGGATGCAAAATTTTTCTTGATTGATCCAATATGGGGCTTTCGTTCTGGAAAGTCCATTCACCACAAAATTGAATGTTGAAAGCAGAATTTAATTTTTTTTTAAATTCTTTTGAACGACGTTCGATGTGTCATCCAATGTGCTGATGGTATTTTTGTACTATCGTTCTTCGTTCGCAAAGCTGTTAGTGCCTGCCCAGCTCAAGGTTCAATCCTCTCTCTTCTTTTTTTTTTTTTTGCGTGGTTGTAGCAGGTTGAGCTGATTGATAATGACAAGTCACTCACCTTTGGTCACCATTGATGCCAATGAGGGGTGATAGAAAAAAAAAAAAAGAGAGCGCCCGCAGAACTACAAATTCCACTATATCTGATAGAACAGCCCTAGAGATTGAAGTTGTACAAATAGTGCGTTTGTAATAAGAAATAAAAAAAGCTAAAGATATTGTCCTATATTCTAGCAAACAGACATTCAGCTTTAGGGCTCATGCACATGGGTATGTAATGTAAAATATGACTATTTTGGTGCCCAGGAGCCCTGAGTGTTTTGTGTACAGTTGCCTGTACAAATAAATTCCAGGATTCAGCTGTAAACGCAGCGCCAAGCTTAATCATATTGTCTGTATCGCGGGTGTATGTTTGTATGCGTTTGCATGTTAATGCTTGGAGCTGCGTACACACGTATACAGCCGTATCCTGTAAGTCATGTGTACAGGCGTCTGTACACAACACCGGTGGCTCACAGGTACTAAACTATGACCTTATTTTACCTCATGTTAAATATGCTGTGTGCAGGAGTCCTTATAGCTAGCTTGATAGAAGCCGGTAATGAGTTGCTATGGGTTACAACACATTGCTGGCCTTTACATTGTTGCTTAGACCACCTAGTGTGCCAAGAAGAGACTAAAAACATTCTTATAGTTTGTCACTTTGTCAATCAGTTAAATTGTTTGTGTGACAATGTAGACATTTGAAATGATAAAACAATACAATATAATTCTTTTAATAAATATATATATATATATATATATATATATATATATACACAATTATATTGTATTATTTTATCATACATATATATATATACACACACACACACACACACACACACACACACACACACACATACATACACCTGTGAAAAAATGCTATAAATTAAGAAAGGTTTCAGAATGAGGAGTGGTAATGGCTTCTCTTTTATCAATTAACAAAATCGAAAGTATGACCAGGAGAGAAATTCAAATCAATATTTGGTGTGACTACCCTTGGCCTTCAAAACGGCATAAATTCTTCTTCTAGGTACACTTGCACACAGTTTTTTTTTTTTTTTTAAATCCAGAAAAAAAGAGCATAGAAAAGACATACACCAAGGCTACATAAACAATCCGGTGCATAGTCTACATACTTATCCTATACAATTCTTGGCCAGTTGAGCATGGCTCCCTCCCAGAGCCGTGTTGAGCTGCCAGTATCTTCGAAGAAGGCCCGGCCATCTAGAATAAACCCTGTCAGGTACCCATGCCCAGCAATCTTCCCGTGACCAGGTCCACCGGGGCCAGACCCGGTACATCCAGCCACGGTCCCCATAACTTCTCAAATTTCTGCGTGCTGCCTCTATGCTGGTATATTATTTTTTCCTTCCGGAGCATATCACCCATTACAGCAATCCAATCCTTAAGAGTAGGGGGGTCCTCCAATTATCCAATGGGTCATTACAAGCTTGCGTGCCATAAACCGAGATCTAATTAACAGCCACCCTAGTACATTCCTCCCATTCCAGCTCCTCCAGTATATGGAGTAGGCAGTGTTTTGGGTCTGTAGGCTTGCACACAGTTTTTGAAGGAACTCAGCAGGTAGGTTGTTCCTAACATCTAGGAGAACTAACCACAGAACTTCTGTGGATGTGTAGGCTGCCTCAAACCCTTCTGTCTCTTCATGTAATCCCAGACAGACTCGACGATGTTGAGATCAGGGTCAGATGGGGGCCAAACCATCACTTCCAGCACTCCTTGTTCTATACACTGAAGATAGTTCTTAATGACATTGGCTGTGTGTTTGGGGTCATTGTCCTGTTGTAGAATAAATGTGGGGCCAATTAAACACCTCCCTGATGGTATAGCATGATGGATAAGTATCTGCCTGTATTTCTCAGCATTTAGGAGTCCCACATTTATATTGCTGCACTATATGAGCATGAATGCTTTAATGAATTAGAAATCTAAAAAATAAATACATTTAGTATGTCATTTTACACAAATACCGTATATACTCGAGTATAAGCCGACCCGAATATAAGCCGAGGCACCTAATTTTACCACAAAAAAACTGGGAAAACATATTGACTCAAGTATAAGCCTAGGGTGTCCATGCCCATGCCTCACTGTGCTCATGCCTCACTGTGCCCAATCTCCCTACCTGATCTCTGGCGCTGTGTGACTAGACTGATGTTTAACATGGGAGTCTATGGAAGGGGTGCCCGGCCGTAGGTCCCCTGGACAACAAACTTTGCACACTTGTCGATGAAGAGTGGAGCTACATGTGTGCCAAGTATGGGGTCCAGGGAACCTAGGGCCGGCCAGTACCGGGTCACCAAAATCACAGGAGAAATGATCGTTTAACATGGGAGTCTATGGAAGGGGTGCCCGGGTTGGAAAATCGGTGCTCTCCAGCCGTAGGTCCCATGGACAACAAACTTTGCACACTTGCAGAAGAAGAGTGTGGCTACATGTGTGCCAAGTATGGGGTCCAGGGAACCTAGGGCCGGCCAGTACCGGGTCACCAAAATCACCGGAGAAATGATCGTTTAACATGGGAGTCTATGGAAGGGGTGCCCGGGTTGGAAAATCGGTGCTCTCCAGCCGTAGGTCCCCTGGACAACAAACTTTGCACACTTGTAGAAGAAGAGTGTGGCTATATGTGTGCCAAGTATGGGGTCCAGGGGACCTACGGCTGGCCGAAATCAGGCACACAAAGTTGAAGATGGACACAGACTCGAATATAAGCCGAGGGGGGCATTTTCAGCACAAAAAATGTGCTGAAAAACTTGGCTTATACTCGAGTATATACGGTAATAATAATTAAAAAAAAGACTAAGTGCCAGTTCACACCATAGAAACGCAGTCCGGATGCATTCTAGATGCTTTTCTGCATGCACCTTTTTTAATGCGTTACAGTGCATTTTTTTATGTGTCCCAGTGCACCCCCCTCCCCCTTCTTTATTCACTTTTAAATAAGGACATATGTGTTCCAGTGCATTTTTTTATGAGTTTTACGGCATTCCAGTACAGTTAAGTGCAGAAAAAACGCAGCATGTTCTTTTTTTTTTTTTATGCACTAAAGCTGACTGCACTGGTGTAAACTATGCCATTGAAAACCATATCATTTACTATGCATGCTTTTTTTGATGCAGAAAAAACCCCACACTGGACTGCATGTGGTGTGAACTGGCTCTAAATCTGTAGTACTCTGTTTTCCATACTGTTGAAAGCCACTGACGCGTTTAGTCAGTGTATTATTTTCTTTAGAAGGTTGGTTATTTTAAAAGGCAGCTGTTCATGTTCCACTTCTTGAGCTATCTGCTGATCTTTACAGTGACACAAAACGCACCCTGAAGATGGCTAATGGTTAACATGGTAGTGTTCTCAAATGTTCTAATTACTAAAGCTGTTCCCTTGTTTCAAACATTGTTGCATGTATCACATGTACTGTATGGTTACATGGAGGAGAATAATTGTACCAATTTTCTAAATTATTCTACCATTTTAAGATACAAGGTTATCCCATAGTTTGTGCTTTTCTACTTCAATTAACAAAACAATTTATAATTGAATGACAGCTGTAGCAGCGAACTCTAAATATGGTTTTATAGCATAGAGCCCAAATCTGGACAACTTTTTTTTTTTTTTTTTTTATTCAAAGCCCTCTAACCAGCAGAAATGAACCCATAGATGTAATGGTTTCCCAAACCAGTTACATTTGGGGCAATCCGTGGATAACTGTCACACACTCAACTGAACTGCCAAGCCATCACATGTCTGGTGTCATAACTTATGATCACATGTGCAGCACCATAGCAGCCACAAATCAGACACAGGCTAAGATGGCAGCTTCCTTGGCTGTAAAGAATAGGAAGGTTTAGTTTTGCTTTAAAGCAGCACTAAACCCTCCTATCCTAGTTTACAGCCAAGTGCGAATGAAGCCGACAAGGGTGTAGTGTTACAGGGTAGCTTTATTAGAAATGATTTGTAGTTATAATTAATACACACAAAGCAGTCGGTACAACTGTACTGTGTTTCTTAAGGATCATGGGAAAAAAGACTACCCACTTACAATGAAAAGGACGCAGTGTTGTGGTGAGAGTGAGTAGTTGGGTAATAAACATGTAAACTCAAGAACTACACAACTGTGTGCAGGAAAAAGTTGCTGAACTTTCAAGTAGGTTACCCTGTTTGCCCCCCTTTCCTCGTTGAAACCCATACTGTCTTGATAGTGCCAATCAAAGTATTGGGAGTAAGGGCTTATTTAAGCTACGGTAGATCGCTTTTCAGGGCCATTTAACAAGCCGTCTGCCTCCTCATCTCCTGTTTTAACCCTGAGGCTGGGGTTCACACTATTGCTAATTGGATGCGGGTTTTTTCCGCATCCAATTTGCAATAGCAGGAGATTTTGACCTCCTGTCTCCGCTGCGGCTCTGGTGCAAATTTGCACAGAAGCCCTGTGTGCGTCTTTTGGTCCATTTCAGGTCCGAATTCAGCCAGAAATTCAGGCTGAAATCGGACCTGAGACGGTGAACTAGGACGCACCAGACCCCTGCAGGGAGCCTCATGTGGCGATAGTGTGAACCCAGCCTTAACCACTTAATGACCAGCCACTGTATATATACGTTGACAGAATGGCTCGCAACCCTGCCACCATCCCCGTGAGTTGGACCGCGGGTCCCGCGGACTCGATCGCTGGGGGGGATCTCCGCGATCGTCTCATGGAGGTATAGAGCGGGGAGATGCTTGTGTAAACAAGCATCTCCCGGCTCTGCCTAGTGACAATGACACTGATCTCGGCTCCGTGTACTTGGAGCGGAGATCAGTGTCATGTGACACAGAGCCCACCCCCCCCCCTACAGTAAGAAACACTATGCAGGGAACACTTAACCCCTTCACTGCCAGTGTCATTTTCACAGTAACCAGTGCATTTTTATAGCACTGATCGCTGTGAAAATGACAATGGTCCCAAAAATGTGTCAAATGTGTCCGCCATAATGTCGCAGTCATGAAAAAAATCACTGATCGCCGCCATTACTAGTAAAAAAAATAAATAAATTAAATAAAAATGCCAAACTATCGCCTATTTTGTAAACGCTATAACTTTTGCGCAAACCAATCGAACGCTTATTGCGATTTTTTTTTTTTACCAAAAATATGTAGAATACGTATCGGCCTAAACTGAGGGAAAACAATGTTTTTTATATATTTTTTTGGGGATATTTATTATAGCAAAAAGTAAAAAATATAGAACTTTTTTCAAAATTGTCGCTCTATTTTTGTTTATAGCGCAAAAAATAAAAACCGCAGAGGTGATCAAATGCCACCAAAAGAAAGCTCTAAAAGGACGTCAATTTTGTTTGGGAGCCACGTCTCACGACTGTGCAATTGTCAGTTAAAGCGACGCAGTGCGGAATCGCAAAAAGTGGCCTGGTCCTTTAGCTGCAAAATGGTCCGGGGCTTAAGTGGTTAAAGAGTTTCACCACCATGCTGCAACTGCCTACTTTGCACACGGTTGTAGAGCAGTTGCGGCCCGGCACCATTGATTTGAAAGGTTGAGTTTGGTGGACAGTACTTTCTGCTAAACGCAATGGGGGGGGGACCATGTTTGCTGCATGTGTATACCCCCAAACTTCTGCTTTCAAAAGTGGCATTTTTTTCTGTCCTTTTGCATAAGGCCTTAAAGTGTATTTACACTCTTATTTATTTATTTATGAAAAATGAGAACCTCTGTCAGTGTCCCTGCTTGGGGAGAGTAACCTGTTCTATTTGTCCTGGTGGCTATTCTCACTTGGACTAAAAGTGATAGGGAATACAAAATTCTCGTTGCCACCAGAATAGGAAGTAAGAGGGAAGCCTCCAATAGACACTTGTTCTTGTGACATCTGTCTGAGAGGGCATTTTTCTTATTTTGGAAATTCTTCCTCTCGCTTCCTGTTGTGTTGACAAGACAGGAAGTAAAGTGGGATCTCCTCTAGTTGCCTACCCCTGCCCTAGCATGCACTCCTAACTCATTTGCAGGTTTGGATGACCCATTAAGGATCTTTCTGAGCACAGTCTACAGTTCGCAAGATATATATAGGCTCATTTTACCTAGCCACATTACAGGTTATAAACATTACAGCTTGCATTAGTTTAAAGTGGAGCGCCACCCAAAAGGGGAAGCTCCGCTTGTTCGCACCCTCCACTGCCACAGTTTGCACTTTTTGGGGGGGGAGAGGGTACCTGGTTTTGACAGGTACCCGCTCCCATTTCCTGGTAAGATCGCTGTACGGCGATCTGCGTTCTTGTCTGCCCCCACTGCCTTCTGGGATCTGTGTGTGTCCCAGAAGACGACGGGCCATTCAGAAAGAGCAGTGCGACTCGCACATGTGCAGTAGGAAACCGGCTGTGAAGCCTGAAGGTTTCACTGCCAGTTTCCCTTGCTTGCAAGCCAAATCCGATGGACGAATTGGCTTGGGGTGCCGACATTGCGGAATCTCTGGACAGGTAAGTATCCTTATATTAAAGGAGAAGCTGAGCTTTTTAGGCTGGGCTTCTTCTCTGGGTCACAGGAGTGCAATTTGTTTTGTACTCCTGTGACCTGTTTTCAGCGGAGAGTGGTCTGAAGTCCGCTCTCTGCTGACGTCACTGCCATCAGTCGGGGCAGCGCGTCATCACGACTTCCAAGTTGGGATCCACCAGCTGCCCTGATTGATGGCAGTCTCAGCGAGGCACTGAGACAGCCTCTCCCCGCCCCTCAACTGCTTAGGGCTCCAATGAGCGTGGAGAAGCAGAGAAGAAAGCCGCTGACTGGCAGTCAGCGGCTTTCCTCTCGGGGATCTGTGAGAACCGAGCCAGCGGCGATGTTCGGTGGCTCGGTTCTCAGTGCACAGACTGCAGAGGACAGATGTAGCATCAGTCTGATGCTTGCATAGGCAAATTGGTGCAATATGTAATACGTATGCAGAATTACCTGTGTTTTCATATTGCCTTCTTGTGTACAGAATTTTGGCATGTTCCCCAAACCTTTAGGGAGCAGTATTGGTTATCAGTTAGTGGGTGTTTAAATGGAGCATCATGTGTGTCAGCAATGGCAGCTCCCATAAAGTCTCATAGGCTGACTTTTAAAGGTCTGTTTATTTAAATTCCAGATTTGTGTTGATTGTTGGCTGGTGGAATTTTACACTGGATTCTTAAAGGACCCATGGGACTAATTTACTAATAGGCTGTTAATTTTGCACAGGAAGTTTTCACTTTGCAAGGGAATTTGCCCCAGAGCTTAGTGAATGTGGGTAAGTCTCACTTGGCAAAGAATACTAAATCACATGCAAAGAATAAAAATGTTTCTTGTACACGATTGGATGATGGAAGTTAGCAGAGCCTCTTATTCACTAAATTATGGGGCAAGTTCTGTTGCAAAGTGCAACTTCCATTGGGAACTGAAAGTATTTTTGTCTTTATTCATTCAACCTCATAATGTAAAAATGAAAGCCTTGTTTCCACATTGGTTAACAGTATGGCTTAAACGGTAATGAGAGATTACATGAACTTACCCTTGTCCTGTAATAATGCTAGTTTTACATTCATTCAGCTGACCAATCGTAAGGCAATGGTACCAAGGTCTCTGTCAGATGATCTGGCAGGAATGATATCTAGGCACAGCTAGCAGCAGTCAAATGGGGTTGATTTACTAACGGCAAATAGACTGTTTACATTGCATGTGAAGCTACAGTTTGCATTGGAATTTTCCCCTAGAGCTTTGTGAATGAGGTGACATTTCCAGTTTTCAAAGAATACTCAATCGTGCACGGAAAATAAAAAAAACTGCATTTTTGTTTTCACGGGCTTGGGTGGTGGAGCTTCACTAAGCCCTGTGTAAAATAACCTTGCAAAGTACAACCTGCCCTGCAATGTAAGCATTCTATTTGCCTTTAGTAAATCATAACTAGTGAATCCATTGGTAGGATCGTTGCCTATGAAATCCAAGGTCTGTCTACTGACTAGAGCTAGCATAAGTGAAATTTACATTCCTATTAGGAAACTTAGAAAAATACAGAGGGTGCCAGTTTTGTCCTTTTCAAAAAAATCTTGTTGCCCGTTTGTAGTTCTAATACTTTCTAAAGCTGATCATACAGTTTTTTGAACAAAAAGGGGGAAAAAAATAAAAAACTGTACTGGTTTCTCATCCAGACTTTTAGAGCCCTTTCACACTGACAACGTGGGAGCGTTAATGGTAAAGAGGCGCTAGTTTTGGCGGCGCTTTACCGTAGTTTTAGAGGCGCTTTTCAGCCGCTAGTGGCTAAAAAAAGGGTTAAAATCGCCCCCAAAGCGCCGCTGCCGTGGCGATTTGCAGGTGATTTGGCGTCGCTGCCCATTGATTTCAATGGGCAGGGGTACTTTAGGAGCGGTGTATACACCGCTCCTAAAGTGCCCCAAAGATGCTGCTTGTAGGACTTTTTCTGATGTCCTGCCAGGGCAGTGCCACAGTGTGAAAGCACTTGGGCTTTCACACTGGGACTGCAGATGAGGCATTTTTCAAGCGCTATTTTTAGCGCTAAAGCACCATGAAAAAATGGCTCCAGTGTGAAAGGGGTCAAAATGTGTATGCTAAAATCCTTCCCAGTGTGTTGTAATCTCACAGTGGGACTCCCCTGCGGTCAGAATACACTGATCAGTATTGCAGCCAATTGGCTACATGTGCTGATCCAGCTGAAATTGACCAACAAGCCGGTTCATGAGAAGTCGATCGATAGATTAACTTCTCATAAACAGGAACAGCCATACATGGATGGAAATTCGGTTCCTGGCTGAATTTTGATCCATGCATGTCCAGCTGTATTTACGGAAATAGAACAAACAGATTAGAATGGCAGAGCAAAGCTAGTCTACTTAATTGTTTCAGAAAATGATAAAGTTATCAGATATGCACAATAGCCAGGCAGCTAGCATTTTTAGGAAAGGTTAGCAATGGAAGCTTGCCTATTTTCTCAGTACATGTTCTTTTCATGGATTTCTTATTTATGTTACAGTACAATACAGCAGGAAGAGTCATGCCGCGTACACACGACCGTTTTTAATGTCATTGAAAAAAACTTTGTTTTTCTCTACGTGATTCTTCTCAAGCCTGCCTTGCCTACACACTATCATGAAAAAAAAATGCTCGAGCAAAGCGCGAAATGTACGACGCCACTATAAAGGGGAAGTTCCATTCGGATGGCGCCACCCTTTGGGCTGCTTTTGCTGATCCTCATGTTAGTAAAGTTTGGTGAGAGACGATTCGTGCTTTTCAGCCTCGTGCTCTTCAGTCCGTTACAGTGTGACGAATGTGCTATCTCCATTACGAACGCTAGTTTTACCAGAAAGAGCGCTCCTGTCTCATCACTTGCTTCTGAGCATGCGTGTTTTTTTCACGTCGTTAAAGCCTACACACGGGCATTTTTCATGGCGAGAAAAACGACGACGTGAAAAACGACGAGAAAAATTAGAGCATGTTCCAATTTTTTAATGCCATTTTTCACGTTGTGAAAAAATGCTCTGGAGCCCACACACGATCGTTTTTAATGACCAAATTAAAAAATGACATTTTTCTCATCATGAAAAACGGTCGTGTGTACGCGGCATAAGACCCAGTAATGGCTGGTGACATAGCTGGGAATTTGGCTGATGTTTCCTGGCAGTGAATCTAACCGGGGAATATTGGTAATTAAATCCACCAGTATTTATCCATACAGCAACTGAATAATTAGGTGTTTTGGTTTACTCTTTAAATATGTCATATACACCCTGGTAGTCTGTAAATAAATGTGCATACATGGTGTTCTTGTATCTTTACAGGAAGGTGGTCACATCATCATGGCAGTGAAGTCTCAGACCGTTGTGCAGATGATGGAACCAGTAGTAAATGGCATTCAAGGATCAGACAATAAAAAAAGAAAACTACAAGGAGCTACACTAAGTTTCCACAATATCAACTACAGAGTGAAAGTGAAGACTGGCTTAATTTGTTGCCGAAAAGTTACAGAGAGACAGATCCTAATCGATGTCAAGTAAGTGACTTTGTGCAGAGGGACAGATTCTAATTGATTGTACTGTATTTGTCCACCTTCTTCACATTGAAAAATGCCAAATGTCATAAAATGCCTGTTTGTGTATAAGCCAAAGCCGTGCACTCCTCACTCTTGTTTACACTTTGTTATTAAGTGCTCATCTTAGTTTAAGGCTGGACATACATGGTCGAATTTCAAAAGAATTTTCTTTTGAAAATCAGAAATTTTGTGCGTTTTGTGTTCCGATGATGCCACCATTGATTTCGAAATTTGACCAACCAAGCCTTCAATTTCACCTCCTGTTGCTACAGAATTTTTTTTTTTTCGTGGCTGGAAATCTTCATTTCTTTCCGGGAATTTTCTTTTCTTGCACATGCGCATTTCTTTTTCGATTTACATTTCTCGCGGATTCTCCCATCATTGATAAAAAATTTCCAACAATGCCCTATTACTCAAATCCGCATGAAAATCGGCTGTTGCTGCAGCCCACTTAATGGTGCAAAATTTGAACGAAAATTCTTACATAAGATTTTCTAAAGGAAATTCGGCCCATGAAATTCGGCCTGCCTAAGTGGTACGTTTGGATCTGCAAACAGTCGAATAACCATAACTTTCTTTCTGATCATTTTTAACTGGATTTAGATCCGATTCCATCAAACTGAGTTGGTTGGCCAGGATTGAAAATGTTTACATCAGTCAGCAGCACTGAGATAGTTTGTTGATTATGAGAATTTTTTGATCAGATTATGAGATTACGTGATGGAAACAGAGCTGCGATCGATAATTTACAATCTTAAATTACAATTGTATCTTCACTATCAATCAATGTGTTCCTCAAGGTTGAAGTCAAATCTGCACCGATCTCTTTAATGGTGACTTGCAGATCTCCCATGTATGTGAAAAAAAGGAAAAACTCCAATAGTGCAATAACGTTTAACCACTTAAGGACCGAGCCTCTTTTTGAGATTTGGTGCCTTGCATTTTTTTTTTTTGGTTAAAAATTACTTAAAACCCAAATGTATACATATATATATATATATATATATATAATGTGTAATGTAGCACCCTGCTCCTGTTGGGTAGGTGCTATATGTAAATTTCAGTTATCTGAGCTGTAGTTTGGCTCAGAATGATTTTGCTAAATTGCTGGTTTCTGTTCTAGTCCAGCTGTGTATCGCATTTTCCACTTGACTGTAGGTGTCGCTGTCACCACAGGTCAAGGTTGGAAATGCAGTAGGC
This sequence comes from Rana muscosa, assembly GCA_029206835.1. Taxonomy (NCBI): domain Eukaryota; kingdom Metazoa; phylum Chordata; class Amphibia; order Anura; family Ranidae; genus Rana; species Rana muscosa. The sequence goes on from CM055116.1 coordinate 447,651,141, forward strand.
TGGGTGTTTTGGGTACCTCTTTACCCAGAAACAGCCCAGTGGGAGTGGTTCACCCGCTGTGCATTCTGGGAGAGGGTACTTAAGGGACAGACACCGTTTTCCGTGTCTCTCTGACCTGATGGCCCTCCTGGCTTAAGGTATGTCGAAGCAGCTTTTCTGCCTCGGGGGCCTGCTGGCCCGAGGCTTCGTTACTGATAGTAGGCCCAGGAGCTTCTGGGGCCTACTGGTCCAGGGGTGGTCCCGTGCCGTCTTGCCTGCGGGAAGAAGCCGAGCAATTGGAGAAACCAGGGGAGGACTTTTTTTCAGAGAGGACCGAGCGAAAGGGCTGGTATCTCAGGAAGAGCCTGGAGACTCAATTGGGGAATGCATCCTGACCAAATCTACCTCGCAGTGCTGCCGGCTGGCTGAAAGAAACTGGTACTGTGTAGCCGTGTCCTTTTGAACTGTGCAAAGTGTGTGGTTATGCCGTCCTGTGGTCGTCCGTCCAGAGGACTGTACAACGACTCCATTACCTTCATCAAGTCTGTGGCAGAGACTTTTGACCGAGCACCGCACCGGCTGCTAGGTGAGAGAGGCCTATCCGGTGGTTGCTAGATCCAGTGTGGAAACAGTTTGTCCCCTGGATCAAAGAAGTACCCGTGATCCGCAAAGCAATGTACCTGAATCTCCCCCTAACCCTCCCCCTAACCCTCCATCCCTCTAACTAACATTCTTTAATAAAACCATTGTAAAAGAGACTAAGGCCTCGTACACACGACCGGTTTTCTCGGCAAGAACCAGCAAGAAAATTGCTGGCAGAGCTTTTTCTTTGCCGAGTAAACCGTGCGTGTGTACGAGGCTTTCAGGTTTCTCGTCAAGAAAACTGGCCAGAATCTCGACGAGAAAAATGGAGAACCTGCTCTCTATTTTCTCGTCGGGATTCTCGTCAGCCTGTTTCCCGACAAGAAACCCGAGAGTGTGTACACTTACCTGTCGCCGTGGAAACCTGCGCATGCTCGAAATGACTGACGCATGCGCGGTAGCTTCCTAGGCATAGGTAGGGTGTAGCAAGAATTTGAATCGTACGTGTGTACACTCGGCCGGGACAAGATTCTTGTCAAGAATCTCATCAGGAAAAATCTATATATCTATCTATATAAAATATATTTTTTCCAGACACCCTAGAGCAGCCTTTCTCAACCTTTTCAACACAGAGGAACCCTTGAAATAGTTCTCCGGTCTCGGGGAACCCCTGCTAAAATTGAGAAATCTACAACTCATGATACATTAGTGTGACAGTCAGTTGGAAGAATGGTCCTTACACTTGTGGTAATTGGTAAGAATTACCTCCTTACAGATAGCTAAAAAGATTAATGGGGTCAGTGTGAACTTATCTGAGAGGCAGAAATTGCCCAATGCTGAAGGAACCCCTAGCAACCTCTGGAGGAACCCTAGGGTTCCACGGAACCCTGGTTGAGAATCACTGCCCTAGAGAATAAAATGGCGGTCGTTGCAATACTTTGTCACACTATATTTGCGCAGCGGTCTCGCAAGCGCAATTTTTGGGGAAAAAAAACACTTTTTTTAACTAAGACAACAGTAAAGTTAGCCCAAATTTTTTTTTTATATATTGTGAAAGATAATGTTACGCCCAGTAAATTGATGCCCAACATGTCACGCTTCAAAATTGCGCCTGCTCGTGTAATGGCGACAAACTTTGACCCTTAAAAATCTCCATAGGCGACGTTTAAAAATTTCTACAGGTTATCAGTTTTGAGTTACAGAGGAGGTCTAGTGCTAGAATTTATTGCTCTAACGATCGCGGCCATACCTCACGTGTTGTTTGAACACCGTTTAAATATGTGGGTGTGACTTGGGTACGCGTTCGCTTCTGCGTGCAAGCTCGGTGGGACAGGGCACTTTAAATGTATTTGATTTTTCTTATTTATTTTACTTTTTTCTTTTTTCTTTTTTTTACACTGTCTTTTAAAAAAAACATTTGGGTCACTTTTATTCCTAATTACAAGGAATGTAAACATCCCTTGTAATAGAGTAAAAGCATGACAGGGCCTCTTTTTACCCACTTCAGCCCCGGAAGATTTGGCTGCTCAATGACAGGTAATTTTTTGCGATGCGGCACTGCACGATTTAACTGACAATTGCGCAGTCGTGCGACGCTGTACCCAAACAAAATTTGCGTCTTTTTTTTCCCCACAAATAGAACTTTCTTTTGGTGGTATTTGATCACCTCTGCAGTTATTTTTTGCGCTATAAACAAAAGAAGAGCGACAATTTTGAAAAAAAAAACACTATCTTTTACTTTTTGCTATAATAAACATCCCAATTTAAAAAAAACAAAATAATTTTTTTCCTCAGTTTAGGCCGATATGTTATCTTCTACATATTTTTGGTAAAAAAAACTCAATAAGCGTATATTGATTTGTTTGCACAAAAGTTATAGCGTCTACAAAATAGTGGATAGATTTATGGCATTTTTATTATTATTTATTTTTTTACTAGTAATGGCGGCGATCTGCGATTTTTATCGGGACTGCGATATTGCGGCGGACATATTGGACACTTTTGGGACCATTGACAATTATACAGCGATTGCGATTACTGTATAAATGTCACTGGCAGGGAAGGGGTTAACACTAGGGGCGATCAAGGAGTTAAGTGTGCTCACAGTTCCCGGTTCTCGCTCTGTCACCCGCGCCTCCTACAGCGTCTTAAAGAGCCGACGCACAGCTACGGCGGCTCGCCCAGGGGAGCCATTCTGTGGCAGTATAGCTGCAGCGGCTGGTCGGGAAGCAGTAATGTGAGATTTGGGGTTAAAAAGACCTCACATTTACACTAAAATGCAATAAAAAATGAATAAAAAAAATTCCCCTTTAAGACCATTGGGCAGAAGTGACATTTGCTGTCGCTTCGGCCATCCTATGGTGTGGTGCCGAGCGGGGGCCATCTTTCCTCATTCTGCATCCAGCCTGTGAGGGAAGAGGACCCAATCGTCTCTGCTGCTACTGACTGCTCCGGTAAGCGGCGGAGACTGCATCAATGATAAATGAACACTATCAAAATAAAGAGTGTGACAGAGCATCCCAGAGAGAGCCTGGGAAAGTCCTGTTCGGGGTTTATACATCTCCCAGGCTCCTCTCATATACATTCAGGGATCTCTGAGCCAGGATCCACTTCAGGTGTTGGTTCTCTCCACCACCTTAATTAAAAGCTCACCTGAGCAGACAGCCTTTGCTCAGCCTGGGAAACACAGACAACATTGGTCTGTGAGAGCAAGAAGGTTGGTAAAACATTGTTACTCTGTGAATGTGGAAGCTGACAAGCGTTAGGCTTGTCCAGCCTGGTAGTGAGGGCCTGTACATACTGTGTAGTTAGAGCCGAGACACGGCTAGGCTTTTGTTTAGATATTTTTTCTTCTGTTTGTTTTCACCACACTGTACAGCACCTGTCATTGACATTGTATATAGCACCAATAAACCACACTGTGTTTTCACTGATCCAATGGACTTGGTATCTGTGCCTGCTCATCCCAGGGAGCTTTTGTACCTACTACCTGTCCCCCAGGTTACATATGGTGGAGGCTGCGACCAGCTGTAGTAAGTTACTACTTAAAAGGCCAGTACCTAAAGTGATAACATGGAGGACCTCCTCAAACAAATGGTGTTGGCAAACGCTGCACAACAGCAAACTAACGCTGAATTGCGGCAAGCAAACGCTACACAACAGCAAACTAACGCTGAATTGCGGCAAGCAAACGCTGCATGGCAGCAAGCAAATGCTACACAACAACAAACTAACGCTGCACAACAGCAAGCCAACGCTATCGCACAGGAGCAAACCAAGGTGCTGTTCCAACAGATTGGTGCTGTACAGGAGCAATCGCAGAGGCTGTTTGAACAGCTTGCCACTGCTGCAAAAGCGGATAGGAAAACCCTCACTGAGGTTGTGGAGACGCTAGCACAGGGGTCACCTGCGATAATGAAGGGTATTGGAGACAAGCCCTCAGCCATCCATGTGGGTCGCTTTCTTTCAAAGATGACGGCAGATGATGATCCAGAGGCCTTCCTACTAACATTTGAACGGACTGCTGAGAGGGAAGGTTGGCCCCAAACCCAGTGGGCAGGACTGATCGCCCCCTTACTTTCTGGAGAAGCGCAGAAGGCCTACTATGATCTGGAGTCAGCAGAAGCGGGAGATTATGAGAAGGTCAAGCGGGAAATCCTGGCACGACTTGGCGTTACCTTGGCTGTTCGAGCTCAGCGGGTCCACAGCTGGTTCTTCCAAGAAAAGAGGCCCCCAAGATCGCAGATGTTTGATCTGATCCACCTGGTGCGGAAATGGCTACAGCCGGAGTCCCTGTCTGCGCCACAAATAGTGGAGCGTGTGGTCATGGACCAATTCCTGAGGTCACTGCCAATTCCCCTGCAGAAGTGGGTGAGTCAAGGAGACCTGGTGGAGCTCGTTGAGAGGTACTTTGCTGCAGAGAACCTGGTCACCACCCCTACAGCCGCACGGACTTTCCACCCAAAGCCACGGTCTCCCCAGGCAACCGGTAAGACTGTTCCAGGGGAAGTGGGTGGTAAGCATGGCAAGGAAATAGGGGGGAGGATTTTTGGTGCCAGGACTGAAGTCTGGCGGCCCAAACAAGGGAAGCCACTGCCTGTCAGCAAACCAAACTGGGGAAACATCAGATGTTTTCGTTGCCAAGAACTGGGACATGTTGCAGCAAACTGTCCATTGACAGATGAACCAATGCAGTGTGATCTATCTTTTAGAAGGCAGTCTGTTTGCTGCTGTTTCATGCGCTGCAATGCCAAATGTGGGAAAACACATGTGTCATGTGACTATTAATAATAAGCCTAATATGGCCTTGCTGGACTCTGGAAGTCTGGTTACTTTGGTTACAGCTGAGATGGTTGAAACTGTGAAGTTTCATGAAAAAAAGGTTGCTGTGATCTGTGTACATGGGGATACCCGCGAGTATCCAATAGCCACTGTTCAGTTTAAAACTGGCTTAGGTACGGTGACCCATTCGGTCGGACTGGTGCCCCACTTGGTGCATGAGGCTATCATTGGTAGGGACTTCCCTAAGTTTTGGGAACTGTGGGATTGTCCCGACCCAGTCGCAGTACCTAACTCAGTCGCAGAGCCAGAACTCGTGGCCATTACTGACCTTGTGAGTTCAGGGGACTCCTCCTCAGGGCTCTCCGGGTGATCCTTTCTCAGTTATGGCAGGAGAGCTGGGGGAGCCGGAAGAAGTCCCCACAACCAGTAGAGCTGGACAGCCGTCTGCTGAATCTGAGCCTACGTTAGAGTTTGCCAATCTTAATGTGCACAAGGAAAATTTTGGTACGGAGCAGAGAAAAGACCCTACCCTTGCCAGGGCCTGGGAAAATGTAATAGTGATTAATGAGGTACCTGTCGAACCAGGGGACAGGCTCTGTTTTCCATATTTCTGCAGCAATGAGGATTTACTGTATCGTGTATGTAAATCTAATGATGAAGTGGTTGAACAGTTGGTAGTCCCTAAGTTATACAGACGGGTGGTGTTGGAACTTGCCCATGGACACTTGCTAGGAGGCCATTTAGGGGTTGAGAAAACCACTGAAAGGGTGTTGCGCAGGTTTTACTGGCCTGGGATACGGAAAAACATAGAAAATTATTGTCAATCCTGTCCTGTGTGTCAGATGTCAGCCCCCCAACCCCACTTCCGAAGTCCGTTAGTGCCCTTGCCCATTATTGAAGTGCCTTTTGAGAGGATTGCCATGGACCTTGTGGGCCCACTCCCCAAATCTGCCCGCGGTCATCAACATATCCTCGTGATCATGGATTACGCTACCCGTTACCCCGAGGCCGTTCCCTTACGCACTGCATCTGCTAAAAACATTGCCAAAGAGCTGTTTATGGTGTTCAGTCAGGTTGGCGTCCCGAAAGAAGTCCTTACAGACCAAGGTACCCCATTCATGTCACGAATAACTGGGGAGCTCTGCAAGTTATTTAAGGTGACGCAGTTGCGTACCTCAGTGTACCATCCTCAAACGGATGGCTTGGTGGAACGCTTCAATAAGACATTAAAGAGTATGTTAAAAAAGGTTGTTAAGGATGGGAAAAACTGGGACTTCCTGATACCTTACTTGATGTTCGCCATCAGGGAAGTTCCCCAGTCCTCTACGGGGTACTCTCCATTTGAGTTGCTTTATGGGAGACACCCTCGGAGACTCTTAGACATAGCCAAGGAAACTTGGGAGGGGGAGCAGACACCTCACAAAAGTGTTATTGAGCATATCGCTCAAATGCAGGATAGGATTGCAGCAATCATGCCGGTAGTAAAAGAACATTTACTGCAGGCCCAAGCAGCCCAACAGAGGATATACAACAGGGGGGCCCAACTTCGTGTTTTCTCACCTGGTGACCGGGTCCTCGTGTTAGTTCCCACTGTTGAGAGCAAATTCCTGGCTAAGTGGCAGGGACCCTTTGAAGTAATTGAAAGAGTTGGGGAGGTCAATTACAAGGTGTATCAGCCAGGTAAAAGGAAGCCCGAACAGATTTACCACATAAACCTGTTAAAGCCCTGGAAGGATAGACTGGCATTAACTGCGAGGTCCCTCCCGGTAACCCTTAAAGGTACTGAATCCCCTCTGATCCCTGAGGTCACGATTCCAGACACCCTGTCATGTTCCCAGAAACAGGAAGCTAGAGAGTTCCTGATGAGGAATAAAGAGAAATTTTCAGAGTTGCCGGGCACGACTTCAGCAGTTCAGCATGATATTGTTACTGAACCTGGAGTCCGTGTCAAGCTCAAACCATACCGAATTCCCGAAGCTAGAAGAAAGGACATCGGTGAGGAAGTTAAAAGGATGTTGGAGCTAGATGTTGTTGAGGAATCCAATAGTGACTGGTCTAGCCCCATTGTATTGGTCCCAAAACCGGATGGCACTTGGAGGTTTTGTAATGACTTCAGAAAGCTTAATGCGGTAACAAAGTTTGACACATACCCAATGCCCAGGGTAGACGAGCTTATAGACCGACTTGGCAAGGCCCGTTATCTGACCAGTTTGGACTTGACCAAAGGATATTGGCAAATACCCCTGACTGGTAGTGCCAAAGAAAAGACTGCATTTGTGACCCCGGAGGGGTCGTTTCAATATAAGAAAATGCCTTTTGGGTTGCAAAATGCCCCTGCAACATTTCAGAGGGCTATGGACAGGACCCTAAGACCTCACCGACAGTATGCTGCAGCCTATCTGGACGACATAGTGGTGCATAGCACTGACTGGGAGTCTCACTTGCCCCGTGTCCAGGCTGTCCTGGATTCCCTCTTCAAGGAGGGGTTTACGGCAAATCCCAAAAAATGTGCCATTGGGCTAGAGGAAGCCAGGTATTTGGGCTACACTATTGGCCGGGGTGTCATAAAGCCCCAGGTGAATAAAATAGAAGCCATCCAGGAGTGGCCACGCCCTGCAAACAAGAAGCAGGTCAGGGCCTTTCTTGGCATTGCGGGGTACTATAGAAGATTTATCCCAAATTTCGCAACTATAGCTGCCCCACTGACAGACCTTACGAAAGGGAAAGCCTCCGTAATGGTGAAATGGTCTCCAGTAGCAGAAGAGTCTTTTCAAGTCCTGAAGAAGGCTCTTTGTGCACAGCCAATCCTATACTCCCCCAATTTCTCCAAAAACTTTTTGGTCCAGACAGATGCGTCTGATGTTGGTATCGGGGCAGTACTTTCACAGGTACACAATGGGGAAGAACACCCTGTGGTGTACTTAAGCAGAAAGCTCAATGACCATGAAAAGAAGTACGCAGTCATTGAAAAGGAGTGTCTGGCCATAAAGTGGGCCGTGGACGCGCTCAGGTACTACTTGTTGGGGCGCCAGTTTGAGTTAATAACTGACCATGCTCCCCTGAAATGGATGGCCCAAAAGAAGGAGACTAATAGGCGAGTGAACCGGTGGTTTTTGGCCCTACAGGATTATGCCTTTACGGTAAAACACAGGCCAGGTGTTGAGATGGGGAATGTAGATGCCCTCTCCCGTGTTCACTCCTGTTGGGCTACAGGTGTTCCAACCCTGGGGTTGAAACAAGGGGGGAGGATGTGTGACAGAGCATCCCAGAGAGAGCCTGGGAAAGTCCTGTTCGGGGTTTATACATCTCCCAGGCTCCTCTCATATACATTCAGGGATCTCTGAGCCAGGATCCACTTCAGGTGTTGGTTCTCTCCACCACCTTAATTAAAAGCTCACCTGAGCAGACAGCCTTTGCTCAGCCTGGGAAACACAGACAACATTGGTCTGTGAGAGCCAGAAGGTTGGTAAAACATTGTTACTCTGTGAATGTGGAAGCTGACAAGCGTTAGGCTTGTTCAGCCTAGTAGTGAGGGCCTGTAAATACTGTGTAGTTAGAGCCGAGACACGGCTAGGCTTTTGTTTAGATATTTTTTCTTCTGTTTGTTTTCACCACACTGTACAGCACCTGTCATTGACATTGTATATAGCACCAATAAACCACACTGTGTTTTCACTGATCCAATGGACTTGGTATCTGTGCCTGCTCATCCCAGGGAGCTTTTGTACCTACTACCTGTCCCCCAGGTTACAAGAGGTAAAAAATATATATATTTATGTAGGGAGAGGATAGTACAGCTGAAACCATTCCCTATACTTACACCATGAATGTGACATATAGACGTGAGCACCGAAGATGAACTGCAGTTTATCTTCGGTGCTCACGATTATATGTCCCATCCATGGGACAGAGCACTGCCAGAAGACAATCTCAACTGGACAACGCTGGATCTGCGGGGTGGGTGAGTATCTGAATTGTGCATCACTAGGTATGCAAGGGTTTAAATAAAAAAAGAAAAAAATGGGGGGGGGGGGGGGGGAATGGCGGGGATAGGGTTTGGTTGAAAATCCACCTTAACCTGTTTCACTGCTCCTGTTTAGCATTGCCTTGTTGGACAGAATCAACGCATGTTTCCCAGTGTGTCTGTAGCAGGGGAGGGCTGGCAGCTTTAGGCCAGGGGGGCAAGTCCAGTCAAGTGGCCCATTAACACCTTGGTGATCAGCCATCGTCGTTATACGGCAGCAGGTTGGCTCCCCGGCGCACACGGCGTGCCGCTGGAGCCGATGCGTGTGGCCAGCGGCCGCGATATCTGCCGGTGACCCGCGATTGCTCCTGAGAGAGACAGAAGGGGGATCTGTCAATGTAAACAGACATCCCTGTTCTGACAGGGGAGTTAGAGAGAGATCTGCTGTTCCAAGTGATCAGGAACATCAATCTTTCTACTCCCAGTCACTACACCCCCCCCCCAGTTAGAAACACCTCCCTATGGAACACTTAACCGCTTGATCGCCCCCTAGTGTTAGTGTTAAAGTGGTTGTAAACTCACTTACACAACATGCACCTACAGGTAAGCCTAGATTAAGGCTTACCTGTAGGTGCATGAAATATCTCCTTAACCTACACGGTTAAGGAGATATTTGCATTTAAAACCAGTACCGCTGACGTCACGCGCATGCGCACTAGCGGGCCGGCTTAGTAGCCGGATTTCTGAATGGAGTTAGCCGGCCCGAGCGCACATGCGTGTGACGTCATCGCCGCTCCTGGGCCAATAACAGCGCCGGAGCGGCGATACACGGAAGGCAGAGGGGAGCAAGATGGCATCGCGACGGAGGTGTCCGAGCACCGCTGCAGGGGCTTCGATCTCAGGTGAGTGATTCATAATGAGCTAGTATGCTATGCATACTAGCTCATTATGTCTTTGTTTTGCAGGTTGTTTAAAAAAAAAAACGGGGTTTACAACCACTTTAACCTCTTCACTGCCAGTGACATTTATACAAAAATCAGTGGGTATTTTTAGCTCTGATCGCTGTATAAATGTCAATGGTCCCAAAAAAGTGTCAAGTTTCCAATCTGTCCGCCGCAATGTCGCAGTCCTGCTAAAAATTGCTGATCACTGCCATTACTAGAAAAAAATAAAAATGTCATAAATCTATTCCCGATTTTGTAGACACTAACTTTTGCGCAGACCAATCCATGCGCAATTATTGCGATTTTTTTTTTTTTTGTTTTTTTTACAAAAAATAAGTAAAAAAATACATATTGGTCTAGACTGATGAAGAAATATATTTTTTGGGGGGGTATTTATTATAGCAAAAATTAAAAAATATTTTTTTTTTTTTCAAAATTTCACTCTTTTTTTGTTTATAGCGCAAAAAATAAAAACCGTGACCAAATACCAATAAAAGAGAGCTCCATGTGTGGGAAAAAATGGACGTCAATTATGTTTGGGTACAACATCTCACATCAATTGTCAATTAAAGAAATGCAGTGCAGTATCGCAAAAAATGGCCTGGTCAGGAAGCGGGTAAATCCTTACGTGGCTGAAGTGGTTAAACTTACCATCATTGGTGCCCATCAATGTAGCCTCATCAGTGCAGCCTGATCAGTGCTCATCAGTGCAGCCTGATCAGTGCCGCCTCACCAGTGCAGCCTGATCAGTGCCCATCAGTGCAGCCTCATCAGTGCCCACCCATGCAGCCTCACCAGTGCAGAGAGTGCCCATCAGTGCAGCCTCACCAGTGCAGAGAGTGCCCATCAGTGCAGCCTCACCAGTGCAGAGAGTGCCCATAATCTGTGCAGCCTGATCAGTGCCACCTCACCCATGCAGACAGTGCCATCATCAGTACAGCTTGATCAGTGTCCATGGGATGCGAGGGGTCAGCTGGGGGCGTGTCAGGGTCTGGGTATGTGTTACAGCTAGGTACTTTGCTTGCACAGCCTCTTCGGAGGGGGGGGGGGGGGTGATGAATCTCAGTCATGTCTTCTCTGCCTCTCCGGAGACTCTGTTGGAGAATCTGACGAGTTGGAGAATATGACAGAACACCTGGTCCCAGCCCACAACTGCTCAGGTCATGTGTGACGTGCTGGTTGCCTCTGAGACTCCTGGGAGGTGGGAGTTGTAGTTTGCTCCCACTGCCAGGAACTTCAGTGCGGCAATATTACAACTCCTAGAGTGCAGCGCAGGCCAGCCAGTCAGCGACCGCCTTTTAGTACTGTTTAACCCAGACCTGCTAGGGTTTCCATCTTTTCTTCAAGCAAAACCCGACACTTTAGCAGCGGCATTTGTTTTTGGGCGGGGGGGGTATACCCTATAAGATTGTAAAAGACCTGGGACACTTTTGGTGGCCTGAAAGAGAGTAGTAATGTGGCGCATAGCTCGCCGCAGCAAACAGTTCACGTGGCTGAATTGCGAGTGTTCTGCATGGAATGCAGGGGTCAGATATGTCCTGGGGAGAGGGCTAGTGCTAGCAGGGGGGTGGGGAGAGATAGATATGTGCTGGGGGGCAGTGGCGGTCGGTGATCAAATTTGTTTGGGGGGGCGCAAACAAACTGATTTTGAAAAAAAAGAAACATCAAATGCAGCCACTGTGCCCCATCAAATGCAGCCACTGTGCCCCATCAAATGCAGCCACTGTGCCCCATCAAATGCAGCCACTGTGCCCCATCAAATGCAGCCACTGTCCCCCATCAAATGCAGCCACTGTGCCCCATCAAATGCAGCCACTGTGCCTCATCAAATGCAGCCACTGTGCCTCATCAAATGCAGCCACTGTGCCCCATCAAATGCAGCCACTGTGCCCCATCAAATGCAGCCACTGTGCCCCATCAAATGCAGCCACTGTGCCCCTCAAATGCAGCCACTGTGCCCCTCAAATGCAGCCACTGTCCCCCATCAAATGCAGCCACTGTCCCCCATCAAATGCAGCCACTGTCCCCCATCAAATGCAGCCACTGTCCCCCATCAAATGCAGCCACTGTCCCCCATCAAACGCAGCCACTGTCCCCATCAAACGCAGCCACTGTCCCCATCAAACGCAGCCACTGTCCCCATCAAACGCAGCCACTGTCCCCATCAAACGCAGCCACTGTCCCCATCAAACGCAGCCACTGTCCCCATCAAACGCAGCCACTGTCCCCATCAAACGCAGCCACTGTCCCCATCAAACGCAGCCACTGTCCCCATCAAACGCAGCCACTGTCCCCATCAAACGCAGCCACTGTCCCCATCAAACGCAGCCACTGTCCCCATCAAACGCAGCCACTGTCGCCATCAAACGCAGCCACTGTCGCCATCAAACGCAGCCACTGTCGCCATCAAACGCAGCCACTGTCGCCATCAAACGCAGCCACTGTCGCCATCAAACGCAGCCACTGTCGCCATCAAACGCAGCCACTGTCGCCATCAAACGCAGCCACTGTCGCCATCAAACGCAGCCACTGTCGCCATCAAACGCAGCCACTGTGCCCCATCAAACGCAGCCACTGTGCCCCATCAAACGCAGCCACGGTGCCCCATCAAACGCAGCCACGGTGCCCCATCAAACGCAGCCACGGTGCCCCATCAAACGCAGCCACGGTGCCCCATCAAACGCAGCCACGGTGCCCCATCAAACGCAGCCACGGTGCCCCATCAAACGCAGCCACGGTGCCCCATCAAACGCAGCCACGGTGCCCCATCAAACGCAGCCACGGTGCCCCATCAAACGCAGCCACGGTGCCCCATCAAACGCAGCCACGGTGCCCCATCAAACGCAGCCACGGTGCCCCATCAAACGCAGCCACGGTGGCCCATCAAACGCAGCCACGGTGGCCCATCAAACGCAGCCACGGTGGCCCATCAAACGCAGCCACGGTGGCCCATCAAACGCAGCCACGGTGGCCCATCAAACGCAGCCACGGTGGCCCATCAAACGCAGCCACGGTGGCCCATCAAACGCAGCCACGGTGGCCCATCAAACGCAGCCACGGTGGCCCATCAAACGCAGCCACGGTGGCCCATCAAACGCAGCCACTGTGCCCCATCAAACGCAGCCACTGTGCCCCATCAAACGCAGCCACTGTGCCCCATCAAACGCAGCCACTGTGCCCCATCAAACGCAGCCACTGTCCACATCAAACGCAGCCACTGTGCCCATATGTGCTTGGGGGGTCAGATATGTTCTGGGGGGAGGGCGCTTTGTGAGAGAAAAGAGCCAGTGCAAGGGGGATGGGTAGGGGGTAGGATATGTGCTGGAGGGGTGTTTTGGGAAGGAAGAGAGGGGTTGCCAGATTTCAAATGTAATCCACACTGAAGTTCTAGCATTGCCTTCCCCCTCCCAGCACATCCTCCTAACCCCTCAATCACTCATATGACATCTACCTTGTCCTCCTTTCCAGACACTCTCCCCCTCCCTCCTCCATCTACAGTACAGAGCATAATAAAAACTTTAGTGCAGAGTGCAGACCTGAGATTCAGAGCGTCCCTTTTCCTCCCCCCTCCTCCTCCTCGTGTGTGTACAGAACGGACTGAGAAGGAGGGGAGGAGCTTTGATACACTGCTCTGCTCTGCTCATCCAGCTGCTGTCAGGCAGAGAGGAGACTCGTCACTGGCGAAAAAAAAAAAAGTTAAAGTAACAGACAGCACTGCGGCCGTTCTAATGATAAGGTAGGCGGCCTGGGGGGAAATCTCCCCCCTTCCCCCCCTTGCCAGCCCGCGCCTGGTCTGTAGTCACATGCTTTGTGTGTGTTTTCTTCCTGGCATATTTGCAAACGTTACCTGTACTGATTCATAGGGCCTCATGCCCACGGACGTTTTTACAGCCGCGTTTTTGAGCGTTTTTTACAGCTTAAAAACACCTGTCCATGTTAGTCTATAGCTTCATGCCCACCTAGGCGTTTTTGAGCTGCAAATAGCATAGGCGTTTTTAAGCTGTAAAAAAAACCCAGGACCAGTGCGTTCCTTAGCTTCGGCGTTCGGCATAAAAAAACGCGAAGCGTTAAACGCGCAAAACGCAGCAATTGCGTTTTTGAGCTCCGGCGTTTTTGTTGTTTTTTTTTTCGAAAAAAATCCGTTCAGGAAAATTTATACAATAACATGGACAGGCGTTTTTAAGCTGTAAAAAACGCGGCTGTAAAAACATCCGTGGGCATGAGGCCTTAAAAGTAAAAAAAAAAATAGAGGAGCTTGGGCAGTTCTTGGCACATAGCCAGACCTAGGATGACCTATCTCACTACAATGTACAGTGCACATCACCTAATAAATTATTACTTCTGTTTTTGTTCTCTTAGCTTTAACACTTGTCTTTTCTAGTTGTCTCACACATCTGTGCAGGTCAGAGGTAGGTTTACTTAAGAGTATAGGGGCTAGTATTGCAGTCCGGCTGAGTCTGATTTCAGTATGCTTGTCTAAGTCCCACAAGTCCAGAATGATAGCCAGGAAGCAATCATTTTCAAAGGAGAGTTTAGCAATGGCAGCCTCCATTAAAAAAGACGTATGTGTTTTGTTTTTTTTATTGGCCATTTATACTTACCTAGGTGGATGCAGCATCGGTCGGATGCTGCATCTGTCCCCCGACATCTCTGCACTGAGAACCAAACGAACGAACACCGCCAATGACTCGGTTCCCTGAACAGAGAGCTGCTGCATGTCAATCAGCAGCTCTCCTGTTTTGCTCCTCCACGCTCACTGGAGCGCTGAGCTGTGGAGGGGTGGGGAGTTGCCATCTCAGCGGCTCGCAGAGAGGATGATATGGCCATCAGTCCAGGCATCTGGCGGATCCAGACTCCTAGAGTGGTGATGATGCGGTGCCTGGATTGATTCCAGTGACATCGGCAGAGAGCGGACTTCAGGTAGTCAATAATCCAGAACAAATTATTTCTGAGTTGGCGTCCTTCTATACAGACCTTTTATGGGTCGCGGGATGCTTACTCAGATGCTGATCTCGACAATTACCTTTCCAGTGTTGACTTGCCATCTCTATCATGTACGGCTAAGCAACAACTGGATGCACCCCTAATGTTGGATGAATTGCGGGCGGCGGCCTGCTCTTCTCCCACAATGCAAGGCTCCCAGGGAAGACTGCCTCCCCATGGAGATTTATACCTAATATGGTGAGCAGCTGTTGCCAAGGCTGCTGGAGATGTTCAATGCCTCAATTGAGGAGGGTCGCGTTCTGGCATCAATGTGTTATTTTTGCTCAAACCTGGGAAGGATTGGTTGACCCAGGTTCCTATAGACCCATTTCTCTCCTTCAAAGCGATGTTAAGATCCTGGCTAAGGCACTTTTGGTCGAAGGGATCCTATCTTTCATCATACACCCAGACCAGGCTGGCTTTATGCCACAAAAATCCACGGCTACTAACCTTAGGTGGCTCTTTCCTAATATGCAATTACAGGCTGATAATGGGGGACACAGGGCTCTTCTGTCTCTTGACGCCAACAAGGCGTTTGATAGTATTAGCTGGCGATACCTGTGGGCGGGCGGTGTTATCCAGGTTTGGCTTTGAAGATCGATTTATTGCATGGGTCAAATTGTTATATGCATCCCCACAAGCGACTATTAGAATGTCTGATTGAATGTCACATGCATTTGCTCTGGGCAGGGGAACGAGGCAGGGGTGTCCGCTGTCCCCCCTGCTCTTTGCTATCGCCATAGAGCCATTTTCGGCCCTGGTAAGGGCCAATCTACTAATTACTGGGTTCAGGTTTGGGGGACACCACTACCTCTTTACCTGAAGTGACACACATCATTTCTAGCTTTGGGCATTGTAACGGCACCCCAAGTATGAAAGGGGTTAACGCCGTTTAGGATATTCCCTCTCTGGACACACATCCACTGCCGATCCTCCACAGTCAGGCGACCGCTTCCCATAGGATTAATCCTTCTAAACATACGAGACAAACGCTCTGTGTTGAAGTTCCAAAACAGGGAATGAATTTATTACAAGCACATGGTAACACTTTTCTCTTCAAAACCCTTCCCTCCCATCCTTGGGGGACAGGGTGGGTAAAACTGTCCAGTGACAATGGTCATACAGGTCAGGTGTGTTCAAACTTCTCTTTCAGTAAACGGTCTTAGCAGGAGGGGTGATTCTCCCCCCCCCCCCTTTTCCTCACAGAAAGACACTTAAACATCCCATAATAGGCAGCCAGACAGTCTACCAGCTCCAATCCACATCACAGTAGCAGACTTAATTACCACAAGCCACAATAGAATGCAATCACACCCCATCACAGCAAATATTACACAACAGCCAACACCCAATATACACACAATATATACGATGTATATACAGCATTGAATCGGATTAGCACAGATCATAGTGGGGTTCTCATTCACCCTTTGCCCAAAGTGACCCCTGTCAAAGGCATTATTTTGGCCTGACCATAAACTTGTCTAAATCGGCCTTAATGGTGCTTGACGAGGATCGGGAGGTAGAACTGCCTGATTGTTGTCCCATCCCAGTAGTAACCTCATTTAAGTATTTAGGAGTACAGCTATCGCCTAGGCTTGCAGATTACTGCCCACTAAATGTGTATCCCCTACTGTCCCGTTTTCGGGATAAGATAAACACCTGGAATAATCTTAAACTGTTGCTGGCAGGTAAAGCCAACCTAATAACAATGATATGCCACAGTTACTATATTTTCTACACAATTCACCTGTAGTGATTCATTTGAAAATACTCAGTGTAGTTAATGCCCTTTTTAGACACCTACTGTGGAATGCTGCCCCCCCCCTCCATTATTAAACTGGAACAGTTGCAGTACCCTAAAGACGGTGGAGGTTTGGCGGTGCCCAATCTTTGGCTGTACTCTTGCAGCCCAAATGCAGCATCTGATTGGTTCCATGGCCCATGATCCGGTAGGCTCGTCAGCACGGTTAATGCTGATTGGCACTGGAGCGGAAACTGTTCCGATGGGACTGGAGGTACAGGTATTTTATAGGTCTAATAAACAGACGCCTCCTCTTACATTAACTAAAAAATATGGAACAAGGGCAAACAGATGTAGGGGGTGCTAGGGTTCACTGAATACAGCCCGATTTGGGCTAACCTCTCCTATGTAGACCTGGCTAGGCTACAGCAAAGGCCCAGGTAGCGCACCTTTGGTGTGACTCTTATGTCCCATATATTTCGCAATGGCAAGTTGATGTCCTTCCCCGAACTACAAAATACGTTTAATTTACCCCCCCACTGTTTTACTCCTACCTTCAACTAAGGCATGCCGTGGGCATGCAGGGGGGTGCAGATAACTGGGTTGTGCCTTTTTACTCCCTATTTTTTACTTATTACAGTCTAGCACGCTAACTAAGGGGATTATATTACTAACGCACGACCTACGGGCGCACCCCATTAAGGCAGTGTCCCTCTGGGAAAGAGACCTGGGGCCACTTATGGGAGACCAGTGGGAGGAGGCCCTGCAATCCATTTCTACTTGCTCTTTGAATGTTGCACAACAAGTATCACAATTATATATTGTACTTGGGGTACATTACACCCCAAAAAAGCCTAATAAAATGGGCAGGCTGGCAGACCCCTTGTGTGGTAGGTATAGGCAGCATACTGGGGATCGTATTCATCTCTTCTGGTGATGCCCAAAGCACCATCATTACTGGAGTACGGTACTTGGAGTGCTCAATCGGGTGTTTCAAGCGAATGTGCCTTTTAGACCCAATTTACTGTATACTGGGAGTTCTGGAGGGGGTGGTCCATGGTCAAGATTGCATTTTTTCTGGCATTGTTTCAGGCTCAAACTCATTTTGATGGGGTGGAAATCGAATTCCCTGCCCACAGTCGCCTCGTGGATAACACACATGGGGAATACTCCTGATAGATCTACCTTTTCATAACAACACAGGGGGAGCCCGTGTAGGTTCGAAAGAATTTGGTCATCATGGTTGGGTACACCTGGACTGAGCCCCAGGGAGTTTGTAATGTCCAGGCTTCTACAATGCCCTACGGGGTAATTCTAACATGTTTATGTTATTCAGTACCGGCTGTAATCTATGTATGTTTCGACGAAATGTGACTTGTATGTGAGTATTATGCCTATTAATCTTAATTGTACAGCGATAACTATTCTCTGTAAATGTAGCTATTTGCAATGGATGTACATTGGAAGTTGTTTAATAAACCTTTTTATGCAAAAAAAAAAAACGTGGGTACAACCAGCCTGCCAGGTTTTACATGTGATAATTGTGTAATTGCTGTTATAGCCACTAGTAATCACTATTTTGCAAGTGGGGACGGCTTCCCCTGTTCCCCCCCCCCCTACAGGGAGAACACAATGGCTTGGCAGGAGGGATTCCCCCATCAACGCTGTCTGTGTTGATGGGGGAGATCGGGTTGCAGGAAAAAAAAACATTAATTTCCTCATCAAAAAGAAACTTGCTCTGTCTATGGCCGACCTAAGGTTTCTGCAACCCATGGTTGCAGAAATTTGCTTGATTCCCCCATCAACGCTGACAGTGTTGACAGGGGAATCCCTCTTCCCGAGCCATTATGTTCTCCTGGAGGGGGAGGGGTGTGTGTGTGTGTGTGTGTGTGTGTAAGTCTTAAAAAGACAGTGATTATTTCTAGCAGCTATACCAGCCACTTGCAATAATCGCATGTAAAATCTGGCAGATGGATCAACTTTGGTACATTTAGCCTGCCCCATACATGGTTTGAATCTCCTGCTGAACTGTCTATGGCCCGCTTAAATGAAAGTGGGCTGCTGCTTATAGAAGTTAGTGATTGTAAAGTCATATATATATATATATATATATATATATATATATATATATAATTATTATTATTTTATATATAACAAACATTATACTCGCCTTCTCTGTGCGGTGGATTTGCACAGAGCAGCCCGGATCCTCCTCTTCTCTGGTCCCTGGCTGGAGCTCCTGGCCCCTCCCTCCTGTTGGCAGCTTGCTATGGGGGCGCCTGACCTGAGACACAGCTCCCTGTGTCTATTCAAACACGAAGCTGCGGCCCGGGCCCACCCCCTTTCTATTATTGGCTGACTGACTTTCACAGCAGCGGGAGCCAATGGCGCTGCGCTGCTGTCTCAGCCAATTAGGAGGGGAGTCTTGGGCAGCCCAGACATTCCTACAACTTTGCTGGAGCTAGCGGGACTTCGGGTAAGTATTAGGGGGGCTGAGGAGGGCTGCTGCACACAGAAGGCTTTTTATCTTAATGCATTAAGATACAAAAAAAAAATACCTTCTAACTTTACAACCACTTTAATGAATGCTATCTATACCTAAAGCGGAATTAAAGGCAAAAGTTTTTAATTTTGGATAAATTACGGTGGGGTTATAACCCGTGGCTGTTTTTTTTTTTGTTTTATTTTGTCTGATTTGAGGAGATTTCCCTTCACTTCCTGCCCCATAGCCAAAACAGGAAGTGAGAGGAAATCCTTCCAAAGTGATGGAATCACTGGTAGTCACTTCTATTTCTGTGCTGGAGATGACCAAAAATTGGGGATTTTCTTTCACTTTCGGTGATAATGGCCATCAGGATAAATAGAGAAAGTGATGCCCCATACACATGAGCGGTTTTCCCGTTGGAAAAAGTCCGATGAGAGCTTTTGGTCGGGAATCCCGACCGTGTGTATGCTCCATCAGACTTTTTCCAACGGAAAAACTGCTGGAAAAAGATATAGAGCAGGTTCTCTCTTTTAATAAAAGGATAATATGATTGCGCTAAAATCAACCTATTAAGTAACAAAACACACCTGTGTAAAAAGTGCTATGTGCAAAATATAAATAAAGAGAAAAAAAGTCCATATAACAGGTAAAGAGAGATGGATCTGAATCCTGGGATAATCACTGCAGGTAGCACCTGGCTGCAAAGAGATCCTGGTTTGTGCTAAACTCTGCTCCACATGACCGTAGTAATGACCAGAAAGGTACTAAGGTTCCAAGTCGCTGCTTTAAAATCTCAACAAAGAACAGAGATAATGTAACATAGTGCAGTAAGTTTGTACTGAAGAAAGAAGGAAAATGACAAATTATTCCACTCACATGTACCCAACAGGTAAAAGCACATAGAACGGTCAGACACGGTGCTGTGCTCCTCAGCTTCCTTCTCGTCACTAGGCTCCTCCTACGCGTTACATCACTAGACACGTGACTTTTTCAAGATGTCTCTATTTTCCCGTCAGGAAAAAATCAGATCGGAATTTCCTATCGTGTGTACAAATCCCTGCACGCAAAATTCCGACGCATGCTCGGAAGCATAGAACTGAATTTTCTCGGCTCATTGTAGTCTTTTACGTCACCGCATTCTTGGCAGTCAAAAGTTCACCGAACTTTTTTGTGACCGTGTGTATGCAAGGCAGGCTTGAGCGGAATTCAGTTGGAAAAACCATCCAACTTTTTTCTGACGAGAATTCCGCTCGTGTGTACAGGGCATGACTCTCCCTAACAGGGGCAATCACAGAAATAAAAACTGACAGGTGGTCTAATCCCTCTCCTTTCTATCCAAAACTGAAAAAAAAAGTTTTCCCTTTTTAGTTATACTTTAAAGAAGCCCAGTGAAAGTTCTTGGTTATTACACTTTGCTTTACAGAATAATCCTGCATTTGCAGTAAGGATGCAATAGAAAGTCATTCTTCTCCAAAATAAGTTCCTTGCTGTGACAATGTCTTTCAACCTGCAAACTGTGATAATACAATGCAGCATGTTATGCAAAAAGATGAACTTTGTCACTTGCCTGTCACATTGTTTTAAAACGGAATCTTTTGAAGGCCTTGTGAGGCGTGTCTTGCATCCTGCTAATTCAATAAGTGTTCTTTAACCGGAAAATCTAGCAGCGTCCCTATGGACATCATTTTGTCTACAACAAACGCAAAGTAATTTTTTTATACTTGGCTGCTGAATAAAATAAAAAAAGGGTATATTTTGACTCCATTTTTAGTTTTTTTTGTTGTTTTTTTTTTGAGTGCAGGGAGTGCTCCCCTAAAACACAGGTGTATATTCCTCTTCTGCTTGAGTTATGTTTTGTTGGTTCTAATACCTAATAATAAAATATAAAGATGATTATATTTATATATTTATATATGTAGCACACACCACCCTGTTTCTGCTTTACTGCCACTTTTGCAGTCAGGGCACACCTGCTACTTGGCCGGTATCCCCCCTTTAGTATAGAGAGGGGGGAGCG
The DNA here is from genome assembly GCA_029206835.1 of Rana muscosa. NCBI lineage: Eukaryota > Metazoa > Chordata > Amphibia > Anura > Ranidae > Rana > Rana muscosa. The sequence goes on from CM055116.1 coordinate 447,672,120, forward strand.
GTGTTAATGTTTTTGGGTCTTGCGGCGAGTTACCTCTCCAGAGTGGATCCCTGGCCTCCGTTTTCTAGGGAAGAAAATCTCTTTGAATAAGGCCAATGTCCACACATGAGTAAAACCCGAGCAACAAAGTTTTTTATTCTTTTCTTGAGGTAAAACTTGGAAGAGAGAGAGAGAGTAGAAATGACAGAGTAGGGGAAGGTTCAGGCACGCAACACTTTCGTCGCCACTCAAGCCTGAGTGGGTATTGCTCGCCCGGATAGTCCCTTTGAGAGCGGTCCTAGCAACCGGAGTGGAGCACGGATGTCAGAGATGACGGATCCCCCTTCAGGTAGGCCGCCAGGCCTCTCCCCGAGACAGCAGTATTGTCGCTATCTCTGCCGGGACTGATTTTCCCCTGAAACTCCTTCCCTAAAGATTGGCCCCCTTCAACCAGGCAGCCTGGGATCCTTCTCCGAAGCGTAGGCCCTTGTTAGGAGAGCTGGGCTTACTATGCAGCAGCAGAGCCTCGGGCTAAAGGTGCCCGAGACCAAACACACACATCCCGTGCCATGATGGCCACGAGACACGCTCACTGGTCCAGGGGTCCCCCTGGCATCGCCTCACGCAAAATGGTGTCTGCCCCTTTTGTACCCTCTCCCAGCATGCACAGCGGGTAGACCACGCCCACTGCATGGCCGCCGAGAGAAGACACCCAAGGTGCTGTGATACCCCCGTGATCCAGCCTGTGCTGGCGGTGACAGTGCCACCTGCAGGCAAAGGAGAATGCACTGGGTGTGATACTGCCCGGCAGTGATAGAGCAAACAATTTGACAGGTGTCTGATGATTTACAGGTCGCTGACTGTGCAGGTTGTATAACTCGCATGGCCCAGATTACACAAGCATATTGTAATGCTGGCAAACAAGGTAGTTGGATGTCCTCTGCACACCTTTTGTGCTATTAACATGGAACTGGAGGCATTATTTTTCTTTAACATGGTGGTTTTTATTGCTTTCCCTGTTCGTGTTATGGGGGAGATTTGTCTTTATTACTGCTCCATAGAGCGTTTATCTGTTTGCAACAAGGACGTGTGTGTGTATACACCATTGGTGGGGGGATATGTCACTGATCCATTTATAGAACTGATATGTGCAGATTCTTAGGACCTGTACTAAGGAGTTCAAGTTAAGCAGACTATAACAAGAAATGTTGGCTAGATTTTACAGTCTTAAGTTGTCCTTGGTGCTTTGTAACATAAACCACGCGGTGGGAAACGCTTAGGCCAATTTTAATGGCCTTTGCATGTGTCTATCCTCTCCTGAATTATTTGTCAGTTGTTTTGTAACAGACCAAATTAAATTTGTCTTAGGTGTAGAATCCATATACATAGTTCCAGTTTTTCCAACATACTGGAACATTTCCTAAAGTGGTTGTATACCCCCAATGCGGCAGTTGTACCTATAGGCAAGCCTCATTATAGGCTTATCTATAGGTACTGTAAATATCTCCTAAACGTGCGCCGTTTAGGAGATATTTACCTTGTAGTGCGCCAATGTTGTCATCTGGCCCTCCGTGCCGTTTATTCACTAGTGGCGTGACTGAGGGCTCCCACGGGAGTGACGTCACACGACTCTGGCCAGTCACAGAGCCAGAGTTTGCAGCCCCGGAAGGAAGAGGGGCGAAGATGGATGCGGCCACAAGCAGGGACAGCGCAGGCTTTATTTGCAGGTAAGTGGCACATAATGGGCTTGTATGCAATGCATACGAGTAGGGCTGGGAAAAAAATCGATTTTAATCTTGAATCGAGTTTTGAGTTCAAATCAATTTAGATTTGAAGAAAATCGTTTTTCTTTTTTTTTTTTTAGATTTTTCTTTTTTTTTATTATTTTTTTATTTTTTCCTTCAGAGTTTCCGTAGCAGGGCTGCAGGGGGCGTATCCGGAATGGCACTGGGCGGCGTTACCCCAACTACATCTACTCGCCGCAGCTGCCGCAAGTAGATGTAATGTAACACTAACTAACCGCAAGCCGCCGTCTGCCTACCTGATCAGCGTGTCATGCAGACAGACGGCGGCCATTGCAGTGTTCAAAAGCTGCGCCTCCCGAGTCCTCGTCGTCTGTGATAGGCGGAACACTCAATTTCACAGCAGGCAGTGTTCAGCCTATCACGGACATCCTCTCATCCTCGTCTGTGTTATGAGGATGAGCGGATGTCCGTGATAGGCGGAACACTGAATGCTGGGAAATTGAGTGTTTCACCTATCACAGACGACGAGGACTCGGGAGGCGCGGCTTTTGAATACTAGAATGGCCGCCGGTGTAGCAGTAAAATCCGTATCCCATGAAAATCTGCATCAGGTATGGGCACAGTGAGGCATGGGCACAGTGAGGCATGGGCACAGGCATGGGCACAGTGAGGCATGGGCACAGTGAAGCATGGGCACAGTTCAATTCAACTAAGAGTAACCTCAGTATTTTTTGTTGTTTTATTAGCGAAATCCAAATACAGTATTAATAATTTGGATGTTTAACAATCTTTGTTGCACACTGACTTTGCAGTTAGAGAAAGGGTTTGCCTTTGCAATTTTGTTTGTTGATGCACTTTAATTAATATAATTTAAAAAAAAACGAATCGTAAATTGAGATTTTTATAAAAAAATCGCAGATTTTTTTTTGGGGGAAAATCGCCCAGCCCTAAATACAAGCCCATTATGCTTTTACTTTGCAGAGAAAAAAAAGAGGAAGTAACACCCATCAGGGTTTACTTCCTCTTTAAGTACTGCTGTAGATTTCCGTTCAGTGAAGTGACATGCGTGTTGTCTGTAGACTTCTGATGATGGCAAGAGATGCTAAACAACTTTTTTTTTTCTTTAAAACGGGGGTCTCAAACTGGCGCCCCTCCAGCTGTTGCGGAACTACAAGTCCCATCAAGCCTCTGCCTGTGGGAGGTCATGCTTGTAACTGTCAGCCTTGCAATGCCTCATGGGACTTGTAGTTTTGCAACAGCTGGAGAGCCGCCAGTTTGAGACCCCTGCTTTAAAATAACAAAGATGTTTTACTTGTTGCACAGAGTGGTCCCTTACCTCATCTTTGGCGGTCTCCGCCTTCTTCCGGGTGTTCAGCTAGCAAGCAAGGGGGCACCAGTGCTCACTCTCGAGCCAGGCTGTGTGGATCCATAGACGCACACAGCTCCAGTATGCCATGCACCCCGCTCCCTCCTCACAAGAGTTTGACTGACAGCAGCAGGAGCCTATGGCTTCTGCTGCTTTCAGTCTCTCCTGTGAGACCAGGAAGTGAAAGGACCGGTGCTGCAGCCAGGACATCGCTGGAGCGGTGAGAGAAGTTTCACTGCGCGGTTCCCTACTGCGCATGCGCGAGTAGCGCGGCGTGCCCTCACTGCTCCCTGCTCTCTCCCGGGAACAGTGTGTTTCCCAGAAGACAGCGGGGGGGGGTGACGCAAAGGGGCGTGACTCTCGCAGGATTCAATACCCGGAAGTGGTGCAAATACCTGTTTTTATACAGGTATCTGCACCTCCCTCCCCCCTGAAAGGTGCCAAATGTGACACCGGATGGGGGGAGGATTCAGAAAAGCAGAAGTTAAATTTTTGGGTGGAACTCCGCTTTAATGTAAGGAATGCATTAAGGTTAAAAAAAATAAAATAAATTGACTTTATAACCACTTTAAATGTTGGAAGAAAGTAGGAGTTGTAAGAATTAAATTCCGTTTTATCAGAAGAATTTGAGGAGTGGAAATTGGAATAGATTATGAATAATACATATTCAAGCAGGGGAGGTCTGTCCATTAAGGGCGCATGAGCGCCGCCCCCCTATCCATGCGTCTGGCCACTTGCAGCCCCTTGGAGTGGCTGTGGGTGCACGGTTTGCCGCCGCCCCAAATAAAAATTACCACCAGCTCCAACTGTATTCAAGTTCAGATGGCATGCTGGTTGGTACATCCACCATGATTTTCATACAGCTTTCCATGTGGCCAATGTAGCATAATGAACAGGGAGCATATCTATGTTTGCCTGCCAAGAAGTAGATGTTGGCTTCACAAATGGGTTCACAACCTAGGACTTAATATGTGTGATATTTGTGAGCACACATCTTCAGATTAGCAGGTTTGGTTGCTGATCTGATATAACCAGTCTAAAGTTTGTGACCTCTTCTATATATTGAAGTTGTGCGCACACATAGGTAATTGTATGCTATTTAAAGCTGTAACGTTTCATACATTTTTGAGAAATTTAATATACTTGCACTTCACAAGGGTTTTTTTTTATTTTTTAATAATGTGTAGCGACCTCACCTCTCACTCCCTCCTTCTCTGTCAATGTCAATGGCTCTCGTCTAGGGGACCAGGGAGGAGAGTGTGACGCACCACCAACTCACATCCTCCAGTGTGCAGAGGTGTGAGCTATAACTAATTACCTTCGGGTCTGTGCCCCTGTCCAGAGCCAAAGCTCCCTTTTTGAGGATGATCCTTAAACTCCCAGAAAGCCAAGTTCCACACCATAGAAAGTCCAACACTTATTTATTCTTAGAGGAATAAATAGTCCTTTGAGAGCAGACTGGTTAGACAACGAACAGACAAGGTGGTGAGGAAGGTCCAGGCACAAACATGAACTTGTTACTCTCCTGTTCCGGTATGCGCAAACAGGCTTGGTGCACGGTCGCTGCCACCGACCGTGAGGGTGGTCGCTGCCACCGAAGGGGTGAAATAGAATCTGAGGTCTCTGCCACAACCTGGGTTTCAGTTGGGTCGCTGCCACCGACCATGAGAATGTGGACTACCTTCTTGAGATGCGGCCCCTGTCAGGGGAGTCATCCATCTGGACGGTCACCAGAGGCCTCCGCCGTCACCAGCCAATGCTGCGCTGGATCTCCAGGAAGGTCACTTCACTGGTCCCCCTCGCCCGAGATTCGGGTGTCCAATACCGGAGGACACCCTAGGAATCCTCCATCCCTCGCGGGACCCAGTCGAAGGTACTGGGCCCCAGGCCTCCAGAGAGTACCTCACCCCAGACTAAAGGTGTCTGGGGTGGAATCGCAGCTCCATCCCCGGGCCGAGGGTGCCCGGAGACCACCAGCACTCACACCCAGGCTGAAGGTGCCTGGGCGTGGACCTTGAGCGGAAGATGTCTGCCCCTTTTATCCCCTCTCCCAGCATGCACAGCAGGTTTCCCGCCCCGCTGTACTACTGCTGCGAGAGGACAAAAAGGGTACAGACTTGCAATGGTGGTTCAACCCTGGCCTATGGCGACAGCGCCACCTACAGGCCGCAGGGAACTGGACACCCTTGCATCCTTCACTGGCATAAATTGGTCCATGAACCCTAACAATTGCTGCATCTGAGCCATTTATCACTCAGATGCCTCCCCTAAATGTAACCACCCGCTACAAATGCTTATGTGGAGTAGGTGTAATAAATAATTATGAGATCTAAGAAATGTATGTAATTATTCAATCATTTATAGATCTCGCAGGTGTAATCTATGCAAATATTGGCCATATATGACATGTTTAATTATTTCATACGAAATGGGTGTATTTATAGTGTGTGTGTTTATGTGTGTGTATGTATATATATATATATATATATATATATATGTGTGTGTGTCTGTGTGTGTGTGTATGTGTATATATATATATATATATATATATATATATATATATATATATAATGCAGGGCATACAGGATGATGATGATGATAAACAATCATAGATTTGATGTTTTTAAACAATCTTTGTTTTAATTTGATCTTTTTGTCTTATCAATTTTAAATGCATTTGATTTTGCAATGCTTTCATCGAAGTTTAGTTGGCTTAATACTGAAGAAGTCACGTGGTGTTCATGATGGTATCTGAAAGCGTTGTTATTATGAAGAATTTTGGAAAGGGGAAATTGTGTTTTTTTTTATTATTTTGTGCATGCTCATTAATGATGAGCGATGCAGAATTTTTGTACAGTCATTGTGATGGTGACATTTGTCTTGTTTTATTTCCCATTGTGCTGATCCCTTACAAATGCAATATTACATTGCATATTTCTAAGGCTTACTGGAACATTTATACTTTCTGTGCCACATCAGCTAAAGTGTGTTTGTTGAATCAGTATATTACCTAATCATTGTGTGTGAGTTTTTTTTTCACAGATTTTCTGCAGAATTTGGTGACTGTAAATTTTGAATGTAATAACCTGATGCACTGGCCTCTAAGTGGCTGTGTTTGTCTCCCAGAGTCTGCCTTCCATTTGTTTGGTGTTTTTTTTTTTTTATTTAACTACATGTGTTACACTTTTAGAAGCAGTCTCATATTCGTGTAACCATCTGACAGAAAGTCCCATGAGAAATGCATTGTTTACCTAAGTGGATGAAAGATTAACAACTGTGTAAAAGGTGTCTTATCGCTGTCATCTGCTTTGGCATCTTGTGACCTTAGTGCTGTGTGTGTATATCAGTTATATAACAGGGAGGAGAAACAGTATGACACGCAAGGCATACCGATACCTACTGTCACTTATGAAAACTCTAAAGCCTCGTACACACGATCGGATTTTTCGACAACAAATGTGTGGTGGCAGGGTTTTGTTGGGAAATCCGACCGTTTGTGCGCTCCATCGGACAATTGTCGGATTTTCCGACAACAAATGTTTTTTTTAGCATGCTTTAAAACTGTCCGACAACAAATGTGTCTTGTCGGATTATCCGATCGTGTGTACACAAGTCCGTCGGAATAAAATCCAAAGTACAAACACGCATGCTCCAAACCAATGCTAACTATAGCACAACATTAGCAGAAGTTGCCCAAAGGGTGGTGGTAAAGAGCTGAAAAAACACGTAGTTTCCTGTATGTTGGCTAAAAAAGTTCTGCCGTCTGTATGTAGAACAAGTTCACGGCCAACGCCCTTCACACAAAATTCCACGGATTTGTCCGATGGAAATCCGATCGTTTGTATGAGGCTTTAGAGCCATGATCTACATAATACCTATAGTTTTCAATAAATTAAAGGAAGGCAAACTGCTTTTATTTAATTTTTTTAGACTACATTACCCCAATTTCATATACCCATCTTGTTCTGGTAGGCTAAATTTGTGTCTTTCTAAAAGCTTTGCCCAAATAGATGTACGTTGTCCTATAAAACATTTATTTTATTTGGTGAGCAGTAGGGCTGCAACTAACGATTATTTTCATAATCGATTAGTTGGCCGATTATTGTTTCGATTAATCGGTTAATAAACGTAAAAAAATTTAATAAAGTAATTTTGCTGCGATTTGCATTTTTTTTTGCCCAATTTGTTGTTGGGCAGATTACAAAACACAAATTGCCGCAAAAACACATTACATGCTTTTCTGCAGCTTCTCCATTGAAGTATATTAAACCAACGTTTTGCGTTAAAAAAAGTCCTTGCCCTTTCCAAATACACAGCAGCTGAAAAAATCATGGATGTGAACGTGTCCCATAGGAAACCATGTAAATGAATTGTAGTGCGTTTCTGAAAAAAGCACCAAAAAACAGATGTGACCCGGGCCTGAGAGGTTTAGTAACATAATGGGGTTAAAAAACTAAAATTAGTACAAAAAGAGCAAATAATCGCTATTGAAAGGGGTTAATTTTTTACTGTGGGACAGTGAAAGTAATATTTACAGTAGGGATTTGCTCTTTTTTGTACTGTAAAGGGCTAATTTTAGTTTCTTTTTAACCCCATTATGTTACTGGCCGATTAATCGATTATGAAATTAATCGATTACAATTTTCATAATCAATTAATTTCATAATCGATTAGTTGTCGATTAATCGATTAGTTGTTTCGGCCCTAGTGAGCAGCAATCTCATATTTGGGGAAATACTGGGGTTGATTTACTAAAATTGGAGAGTGTAAAATCTGGTGCAGCTGTGCATAGAAACCAATCGGCTTCCAGTTTTTTTTTTTCCTTCTTTTTTTTTGTCAAGACTTTACTTAACAAGCTGAAGTTTAGAAGCTGATTGGCAACCATACACAGCTGCACCAGATTTTCCACACTCCAGTTTTAGTAAATCAACCCCACTGTATCTAGTATTTAAAGCTACCTGTATTAAAAATGTTATGTGTGGGAATTCATAAGGATGCATTCACACTTGCGAATCCCCCTGCACAGGATTACCTCTGAGAACCCCAGCGGGGTTTCCTGCGATTAGCTGCGAGCAGACAGCCCCTACCTGTCCTACCTCTGTAATTGCTCATGCTGTGATCACATGGGAGTGATCAGCTCTTGATGCAGACTGCCCGTGTCCAGGGCCGATCACTCGCATATAATTGCTGCTTGAGAGATTACATGGGAGTGGGCACGATTAGCTGTGGGGGCCTCTCTTTTCTTTCAGTGGGACTGTCTACTCGTAGCTAATCGCAGGAACTCTTGCTGGAGTTCTTGCAGGCGATCACATGTAGGAGCATTTGCAAGTGTGAATGTACCCTAATGCCCCGTACACACGATCCGAATATCGTACGATAGATCGTACGACTTTTTCCACTTAATAGTCGTAAGTAAAATTAAATAGGTTATTAAAGTCATGAAAATTCTTGTACGACAGAAAAAAAAATCAGAAGTGATGTCATGTGTTGTAATGTATTTGTATTGGATTTTCGGATGACAACTGAACTGACTAAACGAAAATCGTAAGATCTGGTATCGTACGAGGAAAATTTTCGTGCATGTCCGATAAAATATCGGATGAACTGTCATGATCGGCTCTCGAAGCTCTGTACTAACGATCCGACGACATTTTTCGTACGATATTCGGATCGTGTGTACGTGGCTTAACACTCAGTGAAAACAGTAAAGTTATATGGTTTTTCATAGAGCTGGAATAGTTAAAACTCTTGCTGTGTGTGTGTTTTTTTTTTTTTTTTTATGATTTGTTTTGGTGCCCTGCTGTGAAAAATGACCTTCACTTCCTGTTCATTAGACACAACGGGATGTAGGAAATTTCTTTAAAATAAGGGAAATTTTAGGAGGACTGCTCAAAATGTTGGATTTCCCACCACTTTCTGTCCCAGTGACAGTGGTCACTAGGACAAATACTGAGAGTAAGGCCTCGTACACACGACCGATTTTCTCGGCAAGAACCAGCAAGAAACTTGCTGGCAGAGAGGTCTTGCCGAGTAAATCGGTCGTGTGTACGCTGCTATCGGGTTTCTCGTCGAGAAAACCGACAAGAAACCTCGACGAGAAAATAGAGAACCTGCTCTCTATTTTCTCGTCGGCATGTTTCTCGACGAGAAAAGTGAGTGTGTGTACACTTACCTGTCCTCCCCGAAGCCCGCGCATGTTCGAAATGAATTCGACGCATGCGCGGTAGCTTCCTAGGCATACGTAGGGTATACCAAGATGGCGGCGACGGCATCGAATGTGACGAGCGCATGCTCAACGTAGTCGATGACGTCACCGCGTACACTCCTTTCAAAGAACCGCGGGTTCTTTGAAAGGAGCGTGTGTACACTCGGCCGGGACAAGTTTCTTGTCCAAGAATCTCACCGAAAAAAACGACATGTTTTTTTCAACGAGAATCTCGGCCGTGTGTACGAGGCCTGAATCTCAAAGACCACAATACAAATGTGACAGGTGCAAGTAATATTGGCAGGGTCTAGTAGGCAGGTTAATATAACTACTGTTTCCATATGGTGTGTGTTTTGTTATAAAAAATATATACTCAATATGCCATCTGTTCAATAATCTAAGTATCCATTAGTTAAAAGAATATTTTTTTTACCTTCTAGTGGAATTATGAGACCTGGACTAAATGCAATTCTGGGACCTACAGGCAGTGGCAAGTCATCGTAAGTTTAAAAAAAAATAAGAATAAAAATGGTTTAGTACAGATTTAATAATTAATTATTATGGTCATATGAAAATTTTAGCTAAGATTTTGTATTTATATTTTGTTGTATTTTATATAGGCAGCAAGTTAATAATTTCACACATTGCTTTTTTTTTCTCGCTGTCATGTGTTGGGGTTAAGAGTGAAAAATCCTTAGTGCAAAGAGATAATTACTGCTCTGTTGTCTCTTTAGCTAAACCATAGTGCTCTGAGAATCCTTTGCCGTGACGGTAGTTTTATTTTTATTATTTTTTAATTTAACACAACTATTTATTGTGTGTAGATATAAAACGCCACTTTCAAAAATTTGTAAAAAAATATGTAAATGGCCTCCAAAACATTTTTTTTAAGCCTGGTGTAAGTAGATGTGCAATTATTCTTTCAGTGTAATACCGCGTACACACGACCATATTTCTCGCCGGGAAAATTTTAATTTTTTCTCTTTGACGAGAAAAACGACCGTGTGTGGTCTTTTCATCATTTTTCCCCACGAGAAAAACGGCATGAATCATGACGAGAAAAATTAGAACATGCTCTAATTTTTCTTGTCGTGATTCACGGCATTTTTTTACGCGGCAGTTTTCCCATAGGGAAACACTGCCAGGGAGCCTACACACGGTCGTTTTTCTCGACCAAGAGAAAAAATGTCAGGAAAACCGGCCGTGTGTAGGGGACCAAGCCATTCCTCGTTTTTTCCCGTCGATTTTCTCGACTGTGTTTTCACCGTCGAAAATCGATCGTGTGTACATGGCATAAGAGATTGATTACTATACATTTTAGTGTGTGTGTGTATTGGTTGGGTTGAATTACATTTTTCTGTGCGTACTTGCAGGCTATTGGATGTACTTGCTGCTCGAAAAGATCCACATGGTCTTTCTGGTGAAGTTCTAATAGACGGGAAGCCACAGCCGCCCAACTTCAAGTGCTTATCTGGATATGTTGTGCAGGTAAGTTAGTTTGTCTTTACATTAATACATCACAATAGTGCCACAAATAAGAGAGTACTTGATACCTTCTGATGGACCTTTTATGATGTGCCATTTATATATATATATATATATATATATATATATATCATCGTCATAGGTATACCTCAATTATGAGAGACAAAATGTGGAAACAAATCCAGACAATCACATTGTCTGATTTGGAAAGAAATTATTTGCAAATTATGGGGGAAAATAAGTATTTGGTCACCTACAAACAAGTAAGATTTCTGGCTCTCACAGACCTGTATCTTCTTCTTTAAGAGGCTCCTCTGTCCTCCACTCATTACCTGTATTAATGGCACCTGTTTGAACTTGTTATCAGTATAAAAGACACCTGTCCACAACCTCAAACAGTCACACTCCAAACTGCACTATGGTGAAGACCAAAGAGCTGTCGAAGGACACCAGAAACAAAATTGTAGACCTGCACCAGGCTGGGAAGACTGAATCTGCAATAGGCAAGCAGCTCGGTGTGAAGAAATCAACTGTGGGAGCAATAATTAGAAAATGGAAGACATACAAGACCACTGATAATCTCCCTTGATCTGGGGCTCTATACAAGATCTCACCCCATGGGGTCAAAATGATCACAAGAACGTTGAGCAAAAATCCCAGAACCACATGTGGGGGACCTAGTGAATGACCTGCTGGGACCAACGTAACAAAGGCTACCATCAGTAACACACTACGCCGCCAAGGACTCAGATCCTGCAGTGCCAGACGTGTCCCCCTGCTTAAGCCAATACATGTCCCGGCCCGTCTTAGGTTTGCTAGAGAGCATTTGGATGATCCAGAAGAGGATTGAGAGAATGTCATATGGTCGGATGAAACCAAATTAGAACTGTTTGGTAGAAACACAACTCGTCGTGTTTGGAGGAGAGAGAATGCTGAGTTGCAACCAAAGAACACCATACCTACTGTGAAGCATGGAGGTGGCAACATCATGCTTTGGGGCTGTTTCTCTGCAAATGGAACAGGACGACTGATACGTGTACATGAAAGAATGAATAGGGTCATGTATTGTGAGATTTTGAGTGCAAACCTCCCATCAGCAAGGGCATTGAAGATGAAACGTGGCTGGGTCTTTCAGCATGACAATGATCCCAAACACACCGCCCGGGCAACGAAGGAGTGGCTTCGTAAGTAGCATTTCAAGGTCCTGGAGTGGCCTAGCCAGTCTCCAGATCTCAACCCCATAAAAAACCTTTGGAGGGAGTTGAAAGTCCGTGTTGCCCAGCGACAGCCCCAAAACATCACTGCTCTAGAGGAGATCTGCATGGAGGAATGGGCCAACATACCAGCAACAGTGTGTGACAACCTTGTGAAGACTTATAGAAAACGTTTGACCTCTGTCATTGCCAACAAAGGATATATAACAAAGTATTGAGATGAACTTTTGATATTGACCAAATACTTATTTTCCACCATAATTTGCAAATAAATTATTTCCAAATCAGACAATGTGATTGTCTGGATTTGTTTCCACATTTTGTCTCTCTTAGTTGAGGTATACCTATGATGACAATTACAGGCCTCTCATCTTTTTAAGTGGGAGAACTTGCACAATTGGTGGCTGACTAAATACTTTTTTGCCCCACTGTATATATATTTATAGATTTAGGCCGGTTTCACACTGGGGCGGTGGGTGCGGTATAGCGCCGCTATTTTTAGCGGCGCTATACCGTCGAGATTGCTGAGGTATTCGGCCGCTAGCGGTGCGGTTTTAACCCCCGCTAGCGGCCGAAAAAGGGTTAATACCACCCGCAAACCGTGGCTACAGCCGCGGTTTGCGGGCGGTATTACCGCGGTGTCCCATTCATTTCAATGGGAAGGAGCGGTGGAGGAGCGGTAAACATACCGCTCCTCTCACCGCTCCAAAGATGCGGCTAGCGGGACTTTTTTTCACGTCCTGTTAGCGCACCGCTCCTGTGTGAAAGCCCTCGAGGCTTTCACATTGGAGAGACAGCAGCCGCTGTTTAGGCTCGGTTTTTCAGGCGCTATTTTTAGCACAATAGCGCCTGCAAACCGCCCCAGTGTGAAAGGGGCCTAAGGCTCATAGTTTTGTATGCTGTGTTTTTGTAACTGTAACATTGTAGTATAAAGACTCGATTGTGAAAATCGAATTGGGGAAAAAAAACAAGGTTTTCCTGGCACATGGGAATTACTTCAGAATAAAAAAGTCAATATCCCTTGTTTGTTAAGGCAAAGATTTGTCTGCATTGATTCATAAGCAGTCACACCACGTTACTTTAGTCAAACAACATTTAAATGATGAAAGAAAAATCTGGTTGCTAGGGATCATTTGCTTTTCACTTTTTTTTTTTTTTTTCAATCAGTTTTATAAAAACCCTCCCTGTGCCGAGTATACTGTATACTTGGTGCACTGATTTTTTTTTTTTTTTTGGAGGCAGAATATGAATGTTTTCTGTGCCTAACTTTTGCCCAGCTTTTGAGGTTGCTTTGAAACCTTTTTACACTCGCTGTGAGTGATCATTGTGATTTTCCAGCACACTGTATACAGGGGGTTCCGGGAAAGTCCACGGTCCTGTTTTGTGTTATTCATATTATCATACCCATAAAGCTGGACTTCAAGGAAAGGAAAAAGTCTCCTTTGCAGTGGGACCCCCCCTCCCACAGCAAGGGTTAACTTCTCATTTACTTTTAGGGGGGCTGCAAAAAGCACTTTTACTTACCCAAACCTCCTCTCCCACAAACTACCTCCATGCTGTAATACCAGTCCCTGCAGCCTCTTGTCCCCTATGCTCCGGCGGTCGCAGGTTCTCTGATGTCATCAAGTTCAATGCAGTGCCCAAAGCCTGCATTGGACATGAAGACGCCAATTGACAGTCCACGGCTAGAGTGTAACTGAGAAGAGGAAAGCGCCAACTGCCGGGGCAGTGGAGGATTGGATTGTTAAGCTTATTTCTTAGATTTTCTTAGATTTTAGTCATTCTAGTTAATGAGGTAGATCTAGTGGAATTTGGACAAACTGTAGCACTTTTTAATTGTGGTAGGTATAGACATAGAATAAAAAAATTTTGGAGATATTTTCTGTTTCGTCTCTGCATGTTGGTAAATTATGTCTCATGTTTTAGGATGATGTTGTGATGGGTACATTGACTGTTAGAGAGAACCTCCAATTTTCTGCAGCTTTGAGATTACCAAGATCACTGAGACAAAAGGAGAAAGATGAACGTATCAATCAGATCATCAAGGAACTCGGGTTAACAAAAGTGGCTGACGCAAAGGTACTGTGGATTGAAGCTACAGTATCTACGGGAATGCTGTTTTCTTCTCTTGCATGTAAAATGACAATCCTTATCTTGTACTTGGTTTTTAGGTTGGCACTCAGCTGATCCGTGGTGTGTCTGGAGGAGAGAGGAAGAGAACAAATATTGGTATGGAGCTCATTACTGACCCCGGGGTTTTATTCTTGGATGAGCCAACCACTGGTTTGGATGCCAGCACTGCCAATGCTGTTCTGATGCTGCTAAAAAGGTAAAGGAGCCACACGTTATAGCTACTTCTGTCTATATTATCTGTTCCAATGCTAACTGACTCTGTAGTTTCACCTATTCTACCACTGCAGTCCTGGCATTTTACATTGCACTTGTTCCTGTTCTTTAATTCTCATCAGATTATTATTTTTGCCTGGGCACAAGAATGGGTTTCATTTCTTTTTTTGTTTTTTGTGGTGGCTGTGTTCTTTTCATATATTTTTTGAACCGTTATTTTATATTGCTGACCATTTTATTTGGATGCAATGTTTTATGATAAATAACCTTTGCTGTAAACCTGCACAAATGGCAACAACCTAAAACAGACGGTGTCTGAGGTCATCACTTCATTGTGCCTAAGAAGAAAAATAAATAAAACTGTGTTGGAGATTCACAGTTGCATTGAAGCCTACCTGAAATGGCTGATCAGCTGCAGTGCACCTAATGGAATATGTTTACCACTTTTCCTTATGAAAATTTAAATAACAGGCTTTGAGCGGCTTTTATGCTCCTTAACAACCTGCATGTTGATGCGTAGCATTTTTTATTTTGCTAATATTAATTTATGTCTTTCTTGAATAACATTTTTAGTGTTTTGCCTTTTTTATTTGTTAGGATGTCAAAGCAAGGCAAGACTATCATATTTTCTATACACCAGCCTCGTTATTCCATCTTCAGACTGTTTGATAGCCTCACTCTACTGGCTGCAGGAAGAGCATTGTATCATGGGCCTGCTCAGCATGCACTGGAGTACTTTGGAGAGCTGGGTAAGAGGCTTAGATAGTACTTAATGGATTGATTTTAGATGTGTTCCATTCATATTTGGCCTTTTAATAAGGGTAGGGGCATGGAAGGTAGATCATTGGCTTTTATTGTTTAAAGAGCAAGTGATTTAGGGCTAACTCACAAATAGTGCTGTGACATAATGGCTTTGATTTACTAAAACTGGAGAGTGCAGCTCTGCACAGAAACCAATCAGCTTCCATGATTTTTATCAAAGCTTAATCGAACAAGCTGAAGTTAGAAGCTGATTGGTTACCATGCAGAGCTGTACCAGATTTTGCACTTTCCAGTCTTAGTAAATCAACCCAACTGCATCGTAAAACACCTATCACAGCATGGACACACAGAAAACACTTGTTTCCTGTGTGTCCCATTCACTGCTGCAATAAAATGCAGGCATGCTGCATTTTATCACAGCTTGCCGTACAGAATCGCATTGCACTGTGCAGCACAGCCTATTATGCTGCTGTACAGTGACATCAATGAAGTGTACTTTTGTACACTTCAAAAAAAGTTTACACAAAAAAAAAGGGAGCTGTGTGTGATGCTCTGGAAAGCGCACCACACTGCCCCCTACTGTTGTTTAAAACAGCTGCCGGAGAGGTAAAATGTTTTTAAGTAATATAATGCAGGACAGAAAAGTATGTACTTTGCAATCTGCTCAGGTGATTGACATGTTAATTTGAAACACAACTCAAGCCGGAACTTTTTGTTAAATTTTTAGGTTTGGTTTGAAGTGGAGGGAAAGGATTCAAGTTTCTGTTAACTTACTGTTGCTCTCTCTACTTCCAGTTTTTCCTCATATGCATACATGGCTACATTTATTTTGTTCAGCCTGCAGGCTGAACAAGAGACAGTAAATCGATTCCACCATCCATGCTAAACTGCATGGATGGAGAAATCTCTACTGCTCGCTATTGTATTCAAACAGCTGCAGCACCTATGGCTGCATGAATACCCAAACAATGACTGCATCTGATGGGGGGCAGTCACTGTTTGGTCGATTAATTTTTCCACCCAGCCCAGTGTGATTATTAAATTGAGCCAGCTGATGTTTGCTGGGCCACAGCTTGAATTGTGGTGCAATTTGCCAGGCATTGGCTGAAATTCAAACCATGTATGGTCAACTTTACTGTGTATTTGAAGGGTGTCAGACAGAACAATAAGGCCCCTTTCACACTGAGGCGTTTTTCAGGCGTTTTAGCGCTAAAAATAGCGCTGTAAAAACGCCTGAAATAATCCTGCCCCAGCATTCTCAATGTGAAAGCCTGAGGGCTTTCACACTGAGGCGTTGTGCTGGCTGTGCGTTGGAAAAAATCCTGCAAACAGCTTTTTTGGAGCATCTTTGGGGCGCATAAAATAGCGCTGTAAAAACGCCTATCACCATTGAAATGAATGAGTACCGCGGTAGAAACGCATAGGCGTTAGCGCTATTTTTTAAAATAATAATGGTAATAACGCTAATAGTTTTTAGCGCATTATTGCAACGCCTCAGTGTGAAAGGGGCCAAAGCGAAAGGAAATCTCACCACTATAGAAATGGACATCCAATAAAACTTTTTTTTTTTTTTCTTTTTTGAGTAGGGGAGATTAAGAACCTTCTTACATTTTTATTGCTGTCTGTGCCCCTAATTTGAGTAACTTTCATCTCCTGAAATCCATCAATTGGATAGGAAGTGAGGTGAAATCTCCCCAGAAGGGGAAGCAGACAGCGTTTTAACTTTCAACACAGGTACTAATCCTTCACAGGCCTGGAAACTGGGAAAAAAAACATTGACTTAAATCTGAGCTATAATGCAGCTCCCTACTAAACCTAAACCTGAGCATGGGTTCAGTTATATGCTACATTCAGCCTATGATGGTGTAGGCTGTAGAACTTTCACCAGTGGCAAGATATCTACTTTTTCTGCTATGAAATTGTGTTCAACTCATCGCCTTTCCTACGTCCAAGTAAATGTTGCATCACTCATTACTCTAGTCCCTTTTATGTGAAAATACAGACTACAAATGACTTTAGTATTTTACGACTGCTTTGAATAGTCTTAAAGCCGTGTTTACAAAATGAATTACAGTTATTGTATTGCACTTTTCTTTTTATTTAGGTTATGAATGTGAATCTCATAACAATCCTGCTGACTTCTTTTTGGACATCATCAATGGAGATTCAACAGCTGTTGCTCTTAGCAAATTGGAAGAAGTTGATCTAGGTAAGGAAGCTGTGGCTAAGTTTTAGGATCTGCATGGACTGGTTTTGGGCATGTGTTGATCGTATCAGTTTGAGATGCTTTTGAGATCACTCCGAATTCATTGACCGCTGCATTTTGACCTCCTTCTAAACTGTATATGACTTGTTTTGGCTTTGCAAAATAAAAGACTTGTATGAGAATGCAAAACCCCTTTGCAGCAAGCATAAGTTTGTTATTATACCCCCTGCCATGGTGCTTAGCTAAAGGTGATGTCCCCATGCTTTTGACGAGATCGCAAGAATTGCCAAGTAGCCCATATCTCGGTATCATATTGTGAACTTTGGGCACATTTTTATTCTTTGGAATGGTGACATGACCCCCTGTGGTACAGAGGCCGAGAGAAGGTAAGTAGGGTAATTTTTTTTTTGCATGGGTGTGTTTTGACATTTTTGTGCAGCCAATTAGGATGAGGGAGGGGGCCCTCAATGAATAAGTGGACCTTGCATATAGTCCACAACCTGCTTTTTACCTGTCTTTAATATGCCATCTTAGACTAATATATAGAATATAGAAATTATCTTTATTAACTAACTGGAATGTAAATGAACAGAAGAGAAATTCATATCAGTATTTTGGTGTGACTACCTTTTTTGCCTTTTAAAGCTGGCCATACACCATTAGATTATCTGCCGATTTTCTATGGTTAGATGGAAAAAGTGGGAGATTCCTCCATCCACACAGTTAATATGGGAGAAATCTGTTGCACTTTTTCCATCTAACCATAGAAAATCTGCAGATAATCTAATGGTGTATGGCCAGCTTAACCTCCCTGGCGGTATGATTGTGTCAGATTTTTGAATCTCAAAGCGGTACATTGTTTTGCATGGAAATTTGGCGTTTTAAATTGTAGGCCTGTAATTCTTAGGAATAACTCGCTTAAATCTCTCCAAACAAGAGTCTAATAGACATCCCGGGTATGATTAAAGTTTGAAACACGAAATTATAATATAATAAATAACTATAAATAATAATATAATAATAAAATGTATTCAATAATGTAATCAAATCAAAAACACTGAAATTTGCTCAGTCGCAGAATTGTCGCTGTCGTAATTTTCAGTGTCTGATGACGAATTTCCCCACAAATCACTGTCGCTCAATTCTGCAAGTGAATCTAATTTACTATCACTGTTTTCTAGCTGGGCTAAAACTGCTTTTGACGTAGAGGGACACTTTTTAGATGCCAAGGACTTTCTCAAGTTTTCACGCAGAAAGAACAATATATATAATATAAAACTGCAGGCAGGGCACTGGACAAAGCACTAGGGACAAAAGGGAGGTGAAATTATTTTATACAGTAATGTAATCTTACAGTTTACAGTGTGTTATGTGTGTCGTGTGTTTTGTACTTTTTTAATTTACCGCCCCCATGCGACGCTCACAGGGAACGGAGCCCGGAACAGTAATACATCCGGCGGATGATCCGGCAAAGGACATTGCAGGATCCTGGGGATAAGGTAAGTAACCTGTACCAGGATACTGTGATACAATCCCGAGTGTGGCTCGAGGTTACCGCTTTTGGTAGTAAAAATTCACCCCGAGCCACACTCAGGAATACTGCTAGGGAGGTGAAAACCGCATCAATTCTTCTATATACACTTGCACATAGTTTTTGAAGGATCACAGCAGGTAGGTTTTTCCAAACGTCTTGGAGAACTACTTGCAGATTTTCTGTGGATGTAGGCTGCTTCAAATCCTTCTGTCTCTTCATGTAATCCCAGACAGACTCAATGTTGAGATCAGGGCTCTGTGGGAGCCAAACCATCACTTCCAGGGCCCTTTGTACTTCTTTACACTGAAGATAGTTCTTAATGACATTGACTATATGTTTTGAAGTAACTGTCCTGCTGCAGAATAAATGTGGGGCCAATCACACGCCTCCCCGATGGTATGGCATGATGGATAAGTACCATCTTTTGTGGTGTAAAACACGCACCTTAATTTTATGAGGGAAGTTTCAGGGAAAAAAAATTACATTTTAAATAAAGAACGTTAAAGCAAAATAAGGGCCAGTGCCCATCAATGCAGCCTTATTAGTGCCCATCTGCAGCCTCACCATTGCCCATTATTGCAGCCTGATCTGTGCCCATATGGAGCCTCACCATTGCCCATCAATGCAGCCTGATCTGTGCCCATATGCAGCCACACCATTGCCCATCATTGAAGTCTGATCTGTGCCCATATTCAGCCTCACCATTTCCCATCAATGCAGCCTGATCTGTGCCCATCTGCAGCCTCGCCATTGCCCATGAATGCAGCCTGATCTGTGTCCATCAATGCAGCCTCACCATTGCCTATCAATGCAGCCTGATCTGTGCCCATATGAAGCCTCGCCATTGCCCATCAATGCAGCCTGATCTGTGCCCATTATTGCAGCCTGATATGTGCCCATATGCAGCCTCACATTGCCCATTATTGCAGCCTGATCTGTACCCATATGGAGCCTCACCATTGCCCATCAATGCAGCCTGATCTGTGCCCATATGCAGCCACACCATTGCCCATCATTGAAGTCTGATCTGTGCCCATATTCAGCCTCACCATTTCCCATCAATGCAGCCTGATCTGTGCCCATATGCAGCCTCGCCATTGCCCATGAATGCAGCCTGATTTGTGCCCATCAATGCAGCCTCACCATTGCCTATCAATGCAGCCTGATCTGTGCCCATATGCAGCCTCGCCATTGCCCATCAATGCAGCCTGATCTGTGCCCATTATTGCAGCCTGATATGTGCCCATATGCAGCCTCGCCATTGCCCATCATTGCAGCCTGATCTGTGCCGTATTACACAGAGGGATCTCCTGTTTACTCAGCGCTCAAAGTCACACACAGTCCTGCCTCCTTCGCCAGCTCTTATAATAGACAGAACACTGGTCCAATGCCTGGACATGTGACGTTTAACCTAAGAGCGGGTCCAAGAGGCGGGACTGCGTGTGACTGCGAGCGACGAGTACACAGGATATCCTGGCTTTGTGTAACGCAGTGGCGCTCACCCCTCCCCCCCCCTTTCCCCTCCGAGGCAGCCAGGTACAATATCAGTGTATAACGCATACACGATTTGCTCCCTATTTTCAGGGGGAAACTGTGCATGTTATACACCAATAAATACATTATCTGCCTGTATTTCACAGCATTGAGGACACCATTGATCCAGATCTCCAACTCCATTTGCAAGGAACCTCCACCATACTTCACTGTTGCGTGCAAACACTCATTATTGTACCGCTCTCCAATACTTTGCAAACAGACTGCCTTTTGCTACAGCCAAATATTTCAAATTATGACTCTTCAGTCCAGAGCACCTGCTGCCATTTTTCTGGACCCCAGTTCCTATGTTTCATGCATAGTTGCGTCGCTTAGCCTTCCATGGTTTATCCATATCCTATGCAAGAAAACATAGGAACTGGGGTGCAGAAAAATGGCAGCAGGTGCTCTGGAGCCAAAATGTTAAATATTTGGCTGTAGCAGGAGGCAGTTTGTCCATGAAGGGCTGCAGAGCGGTACAATACTGAGTGTCTGCAGGCAACAGTGAAGCATGGTTGGTGCTTCCTTGCAAGTTTGGGGCTTCATTTCTGCAAATGGAGTTGGAGATTTGGTCAGGATCAATAGTGTCTTTAATGCTGAGAAATACAGGCAGATTCTTATTCATCATGCCATACCATTAGGCTGACTGGCCCCAAATTTATTCTGCAGCAGGACATTGAGCCCAAACATGCAGCCAATGTCATTTAAAAACATCTCTTCATCATAAAGAAGAACAAGGAGTCCTGGAAGTAATGGTTTGGCTCCCACAGAGCCCTGATCTCAACATCAAGTCTGTCTGGAATGATATGAAGAGACCAAAGGATTGAGGCAACCTACATCCACAGAAGATCTGTGATTAGTTCTCCAAGATGTTTGGAAAAACCTACCTGCCAAGTTCCTTCACAAACTGTGTGCAAGTGTATCTAAAAGAATATATCCTTATTTGAAGGAAAAGGGTGGCCACACCAAATATTGATTTTTATTTGAATTTCTCTTCTGCTCATTTACCTTTAATTGTGTAAATTGATAAAAATGAGCAATTAACACTTCTATTTCTGAAAGCATTCTTAATTTAGAGAATTTTTTTCTACACCTGCCTAAAACTTTTGCACAGTAGCAGTGGCAGAACTGCCAGGGTCACAACGGTCGCACTTTTGACTGGGCCCTGGCGATCCGCCACCCTGGGGGGGATCCTGGTTGGTTCCCTCCCCCAGAAAAAACTGGCTTAGGCACTCTGTGCTAATTCCCAGAGCCCAGTGCCAGAACCAATAAAGGCACTGGGCTCCGGTTACTTGCCTAATGTGGCATGCCAGCACTTGCGGGGTACCCGGGGTCCCACACGTGGCAATCCTCTCCTCTGTGGTAGTCGACATGTCTCTCCGCCGACTGCCTGCACAGTGCACGCCTCAGACCTCGCTAAAGCCAGCTCCTCTTCCTCCTCAGCTCCGATGTTCTCCTGTACATAGACAGGAGGAGCCGGAGCTAAGGAACAATAAACTGGAAGAGCCGCGCTGATGATCTGAGGTCTGTATTTCTTGCTGTTTATAGTGGAGGGGGACACACTAACTGGGAAGGCGTGGGGGGGGGGGGGGGAATAAGCATTTACACCTGGAGAGACAGAAAGACATTGTGCAGGATTGTGGCCCGTAAAAAAATTTAATTGTCAATTCCCAGGAGAATTTAGGCTTTCTTGGAAGCCTGTCCATTTCCGCCAGTGCAGCCATGTGTAGCCTTGTGTCCCCAAATGCAGCCATGTGTAGGTTCCCAGTGGCCTACCTGTGTAGGGAAAGAGAGAGCCCCCCCCTGCCACCGCCGGCGTCTGGTTGATCAGCGCGCGGGGAACATAACAGCTTTCATTTCAATAGCTGTGTGTTCCCCATTGCTAGCCGTCATATATAGACCCTCCCCCTTGTCCGGGCACTTTGATAGACAGATCACCTGTCCAATCCTGGGGCGGGTGATCTGTCTATCAAAGTGCCCGGACAAGGGGGAGGGGCTATATTTGACGATGCACGACAGGGAACACACAGCTATTGAAACGGAAGCTGTTATGTTGCCCGCGTGCTGATTAGTGCAGCGGCGGCAGCAGCAGCTCTCCTCTCCTCTCCTCTCTCTTCCCCCACGATCGCCCCCCCCCTCTCACAGGCAGCCCACACTCGCCCAGCCCTCAAAATGCGAGCAGGCGAGTGGAATTTTTGAGGGCTGTTTTTATATATATATATATATATATATATATATATATATATATATATATATATATATATATATAATTAGTAAATGCACATGTGAAATTTAATATAAGGAAGCTATTTTACCTTTTAAAAAGTACAATTAATGCTGTAATAATAAACACATAGCTGTGTGAATTTTGTGTTTTTTTTATTACTGCCTTTATAGCATAGGGAAAAGGTGATAGAGGTTTTGTTCGCCCTAAAACCTGACAGCTCAGGCTGCAATACTAACAATCCAATGTTAGTACAGCGATCTCTTCTGCTGTGCTATTGTATTCTGATAGGGGGAAGGCCCCCCGCCAAAACACTACGGTCAGCCATTGGCTGAGAGCGCTTATCGAGAGCTGGTCGGCAGACCTTTTTCGGTCACGAGCCTTTGACAAAAGCCGGCCACCAGTTACACATGAATGTAATTACAATTATATATAACCAGGGCTTTTTTTTTTGCGGGAACGCAGGGGAACGCAGTTCCGGCACCTTCCAGCACTAAATATATTTTATGGCCAGGAATGCTGGGGTGTGCTGAAGGGTCTAGTGACGCTGCCTGCTGGGGGACCTATTGTCACTTGTAGGGATCTATTTTTGTGTGGGGGTTTTATGTTGCTGGGCGGTCATTTGTTGCTGGGAGGGATCTACCATTGAGGGAGAGGTCTATTACTGCTGGCTGCGGGAGAATCTATTGATGCTGGCTGTTGGGAGATCTGTTGTTGCTGCTCGGGGCCTATTGTTGTTGGGGTGGTAATTTGTTGCTGGGGGATCTATTGCTAGGGGGGCCATTGTTGCTGCTGGGATGGGGTCTATCAAATTCCATACAAATTACTTAGTAGCACACAATGATACTTGGTTCTGTATTCTCTAAAAGGGGCAGTACAGGGAGGTGGGTAGGGGGTGGAACCAAGGGATGGTGTTCAGAGGTGGGTAGGGGGCGGAACCAAGGGATGGTGCTCAGAGGTGGGTAGGGGGTGGAACCAAGGGATGGTGCTCAGAGGTGGGTAGGGGGCAGAGACAAAGGATGACTCAGAAGGGAAGAGTTCCTGCACCTATTCTCCTTGTTTTATAGGTCATGTGTTAAACAAAATTCATTGTTTTTATTTATAAAATACAGTTGCTGTAGGAGAAAAAGAAGCGTCTTATTGCCTGCTCCTGTTATAGCCGAGTTGTAGCTTGGTAAAAAAAAAAGATATTTCCACAAAGTAAAATCAAGCCTATCATATTTTGTTTGTTACTTGCAGAATTTATTTATTTTCATTCAGAGGGCAAATATCTTGCTGTAGCAAAGCTTTCCTATCTTACTTCTGATGCGGTAATAATACAAATTGCTGGAAAAACAGATTGTTTTACTGCATAAGCACTTAAATGTCAGTCTGAAACATTGATTTTATCTTTGCTTATGTGATTCTCTGCATCATAAAGTGTATGTAAACTCTAACAATAAAATTTCTCTTATTTGCTTCATTATAGTCTGTTAAATATACCATTAAAAGTGTTTTATTAAATCTGTTTGACAAGTACAAAAAAAAAAAGGCGCTCTTCATCCAGTGAAAGTTCTCAATTCCCTGCCTACATAGTTGCTAAAATAATAATTATGGTGTCTTGACCGCTGTTTAAGGCTGGGTTCACACTACAGAAAACAGCGTCTCACAGCAGCGGTCTGGTGCGTCTCCATTCACCGTCTCGGGTCCGATTTCAGTCCGCATTTTTGGCAGATTTTTGACCTGTAACAGACCAAAAGACACACAGGACTCCTGCGCAATGCGCACCGGAGCCGCTGCGGAGATGTGTGAACCGGCTCCATAGAGAGCTGGTCACAATCTCCTGTTATGCCAATTGGATGCGGGGGAACCCTCATCCAATTCGCAATAGTGTGAACCCAGCCTTAAGGAAAGGTGCCTTTTTAAAAAATAAAATGTGTTTTTATTTTTTATTTTTTTAAGGTACTGAAGTAAATGATGGTGGCTCTCAAACAGTTGTGGAAAAATTATCTGGGGAGTTCTGCAATACCAGCTATTACAAAGAGACCAAGGCAGAGTTGGAGAAAATGTCTATCGGTGAAAAAGTGAAGACCAATTTCTTTAACAGACAGATCACCTATAACACTTCATTCTTTCACCAGTTGAAGTGGGTTTCAAAAAGAACTTTTAAAAATCTCCTTGGAAATCCACAAGCATCCATAGCCCAGGTAAGCCTATTGTGTCTCCTCCCCAAAGACCCCCATCTTTTTGTTATAAAATAAACAAATAGTGCTACGATAATTTGTGGTACAATAATGTTTGTGTTTTAAGCCTGGTACACGTTATTTTTTTTATTTTTATTTTTTCGACCCTACGTGTTGAACGAAAAAAAACTGCAGCTCCGGTCAGTGCCGCTGTACTAACCATGCAAAGTTAGTTCAGCGATTTCCCTTACTAAACTTTTGTGTTCTGACAGGGCGATGGCCCCCCTGCCAGAACACTTCGATTAGCACTCTCTGCCATTGGCTGAGAGCGCTGATCGGGGGTCAGTTGGATGCTAGTTTTCCAGCATGCACGTCAGACAGAAGCAGGCTGGCTTCTGTCGGACAGACTGACATACGCACAGGCTGAATGTCGGACTTTTTTCTTTTTAATTGGCCGTTGTCTCCTGACATTCAGTCCATGTGTACCCAGCTTTACTGCTTACTTGCTACCATATTTTGTAATATTATGTAAAGAACTTCAAAGGTTCACCATTTATGCTGGGTTCACACTTGTGCGATGTTAGAAATTGCATGAGATTCGCACCAAAAAGGTGCAGAACCCTTTTTTTTTGGTCCGCACTGGAAATTGGATCACATGGGTGGCTTAGATGGTGTGGTGAGCGGCTGCCTTTGCTAGAGCTCTGCTGGGCTGTTGGCTTCTATCCGGATCCTGAGTGCCTTACTCACAGATTTACACCCCCTAAGATACCTGAATGCGGCTCAGATCTTCGGGCACATCGATCTGTAAGTGGAAAAAGCTCCACTTCCCACCGATTCTCTGCCGATCTCCTGCGCCCACATGGAGACCCGCGTGGCACAAGGCCTCACAAAGTGGCCCCATGGAGGTGGCTGATTCCTAGCCACCGTTGATAGCGGAGGTGATGGCGGCTATAGCCACCTGCCAGACCACCCTCACAGCCAAAATCGAGGCTGTGCAACTGGATGTCGACCTTCTGAGGCAAGACCTGGACAAGCTCAGATCCAGGGTTGCAGAGACCGAGCAGAGGGTCAGCTAGGGTCAGCCAAACGGAGGATGCAGTTACAGCGCATGGTGCTGCCTACGCACTCTCCAAACACAGGTGAAAGCTCTGGAATACAGAGCTGAAGATGCAGAGAATAGAAACGAGAGGAATAACCTCCGAATTGTGGGCCTAGCTGAGGGAGCAGAGCGGACCAATCCAACATGCTTTGTGGAGGACATCTGCTGCGCAATCTCCTGCCTGACGCCCACCTGTCCCCCCCACTATGCGGTGGAAAGGGCAAACCAAATCCCACCTAAGCCTGTTCCCCAGGGCCCTAGATGTAGGAGCGATTATTGGAACATTTTGGCATATGGTCTGGTCCTGTCCCAAACTTCAGCCGTACTGGGAAGAGGTGGCCAGGACCTTAAGTGAACTCAGTGACACACAGATACCGCTTGAGCCTATGGTACTCTTGCTGAGTCACCTGGAGGAGGTTGAGGGAGATAGATATGTTAAGCTATGTACAACCTTCTCTCTGTTTTATGCCAGAAGGCAGGGCTGGCCCAAGATATTGTGCTGCTTGGGCCCAAGAATGAAATGCTGCCCCCCCCAAAAAAAATCCTATGCCCATCCAGCAAAAGAGATGTTTCCATAAAGCAAAGAGACAGCCCAATATATTCAGCAAGAGACATCCCATATATTCAGCAAAGAGACATGCCCCTTCTAGGGTGACCACGTGTCCCGGATTGCCCGGGATAGTCCCGCATTTTGCAGACCAGTCCCGGGCACCTTCATTCCAGGACAATACAGTGTCCCAGGCCAATCTGATGCCCCCAAAAAAGGCCGCCACGTGACCGCTTTACTCACCAATAGAATGCCTGGAGGAGCACAATCCCCGCACCCTGCTTGTGACTGGAGAAATCATAAATCCCACCTCTTGTGTCCAATCACTGTGCTGTGATTCGTTACAGCACAAGCTGATTTTTGGGAAGGGGGGGTGTCCCTGAATGGTAGTTTAAAAATGTGGTCACCCTAGCCCCTTCCTGCAAAGAGTATTGTGTAGCACCACAAAAGCTCCCCCCTTTCTCTCCACTACCACCGACCAGCTACGCTCTGATCTCAGCTCAGTGATGCAACATGCTGCAACAACAGCGCTGCAGTGGCGGCTAGGGTGACCACATTTCCAAACTGCCATTCAGGGATACCCCCCTTCCTTCCCAAAAAAAGATGAGGGGGGGGTGTAGTCTCGCTGACAGGGAATTTGGCAGCGGGTGATTTGTCGGGCAAATGGCTGGTGTTAGCACTTAAATCATCCTAACATTATGATTGATATGGTGTCGGGATGATCAAATCACATTTATATTACTACATTGTAATATATAATTAAATAGTTTAACTCACCATAATGCAGAATCAGTGGAAGCCCTGAGCTTGTAATTTGCCACCATTGCTTGCCACCAGATGTAGCTTGTTGCTTGTCACCGTTGCCTGCCACAACATGCAGCGTGTCACTTGTCAACATTGCTTGTCACCAGTCACCATTGCCTGTCACCAGATGCAGCCTGTCACTTGTCACCATTGACTGTCATCAGATGCAGCCTGAAAGTTGTCACCATTCCCTGTCACCAGATGCAGCCTGTCACCAGATGCAGCCTGTCACTTGTCACCAATGCCTGTCACCAGATGCAGCCTGTATCTTGTCACCATTGCCTGTCACCAGATGCAGCCTGTCACTTGTCATCAATGCCTGTCACCAGATGCAGCCTGTCACTTGTCACCGATGCCTGTCACCAGATGCAGCCTGTCACTTGTCACCGATGCCTGTCACCAGATGCAGCCTGTCATTTGTCACCATTGACTGTCGCCAGATGCAGCCTGTCACTTGTCACCATTGTCTGTCACCAGATGCAGCCTGTCACTTGTCACCAATGCCTGTCACCAGATGCAGCCTGTCACTTGTCACCAATGCCTGTCACTTGTCACCGATGCCTGTCACCAGACGCAGCCTGTCACTTGTCACCGATGCCTGTCACCAGATGCAGCCTGTCACTTGTCATCAATGCCTGTGACCAGATGCAGCCTGTCACTTGTCGCCATTGCCTGTCACCAGATGCAACTTGTCACCAATGCCTGTCACCAGATGCAGCCTGTCACTTGTCGCCATTGCCTGTCACCAGATGCAGCCTGTCACTTGTCACCAATGCCTGTCACCAGATGCAGCCTGTCACTTGTCGCCATTGCCTGTCACCAGATGCAGCCTGTCACTTATGCCTGTCACCAGATGCAGCCTGTCACTCAGCCTGGCTCTCTCTCCCTCCCCTTCAGCTGGGCATGCTGGGGGCTGCAGTTTCCCCCCTAGAATTGCAATGGGCCAGCCATTTGCACTACATATCCCATAATCCTCTTTTCTCCTTTTTGTTTTTTTCCCTGGCCAATGGGAGAAAAAGGGGGAAGAAACATAGCGGTGGCTGTCCTGGGAACAGCAGCATGAGGAGGAGGAGAAGGAGGGGGGAGAAGAGCCCGCAGCTGCTCTCTCTCCACACACACAGCCGCTCCGATCTCATGCTGTTCTGCTGCCCGCTAACAGAAGGGGGAGTGGGCAGGAAACAGAGATAGCGGCGCCTCGAGGGGGGAAAAGGCAGGCAGCACTGATCCTCGGACCGCTCGCCGCTCCTAACTTGCTTAGAGGAACACATACAGGGAGGAGGTGGGTGGAGCTAGCGGAGGAGGAGGAAGTTAAATCCTCCTCCGCAATGAATAGTGGGCCTCTCTCTCCTGACGTCACTGGTTGCTAGACACAAAGCGGTCCGCGGCTAGCAACCAGTTTGGGCAGGGAAGCAGGGGCCGCTGGTGAGGCCCTTGAAGTGGGTCTTGCCACTGCGGCCAGTGACAGCGGCGCCGGCGATGCAGTACAAGTATGACACTGCACACTAGATGGAGGGAACCCCAGGTCCTCAGGCAGTGCGCCCCTGTTGCCGCCCCTCTTAAAGTGCCGCCTGGGACCATGGTGGCCCTGCCAGAAGGGAAATACTTCTAAAATGGAAGTCGGCTGAGCTGCCTACTCCCGATTTTTGGCAGAGGTCGTGAATGTGTCGCCCCTGTATAAACTCACATATGAAAGCAGGCAGCGTCTGGGAAAATTTGACAAAGTGTGGTCTGAATAGATTGATGCCTGTGGCTAGACTAGAGAATGTGTGGGGGAGATCTGTCTTCCCCTGAGGGCCACCTTTTCCTTCCCACCTTCTGTATAGCCTTACTCTCTGTAGTTGTACCACATCGTGGTTCCTTCCCATGTCTGCTTTCCTTCCCTCCCCCCCTCCCCTTGTTGGCGATTTACCATCCCTCAATGCTTACTTGTTTGCTATTTGGGTATGGGTTACTGAATAAGGACATTCCACAAGACTGATTGTTCTTAATGGGTTTGTACTTTCATTTTTGCATTTAGACTCTATGGTAATTCACAGGATAATGTACACTTTTGGGTGGCATAGATTTAATTGGTGATACCTTGTAATGTACAGCATGTATATCTTTTTGCTGAGTATGCTGTAATGCTGATTTTGTTTAATAAAAACATTCTGTTAAAAAAAAAAAAAAAAAACTAGCCCTCTGGATTGGTTTCAGGATAAGCCTGCACCCCATGCTCTGGTACACGGGGATATACTTTCATACTTTGAGAGGCGCCGAAAGCAATACAACAGCTCAGTACTACCTCCGTGATATGATTTTAAGTCGGCCAATTTTAACAAGAGGAGTCCACATTGAGGGGGATCCCCAGTACTTTTCTTGTCTTGGTCCTGGACTCAGGCTAGCTGTTGTATACACTGTTTAATGGAAAATTCAGTTTAGTTTAGTTTAGAATCTGTTTCAAACATTTACCATTGCCATTTACAGTTACACTTGTATTTTGCAGATCTAAAAATGCCTCAATGCCCCAAAGACAGCTTTTAGTTCTTTGTTCCTGAATACTAGGTTCATATGAAACAAAAAATCAGCTAGTTTTGGATTTTATGAACGAGTTGCTGTCATCCTGGTATCCCTTTTTTAAAGAGAACCTTTCTTTAGCCATATATAAAGCAAAAGAATCTTGACACATAATATAGTCACCACCTTATGTGCCTTTTACATGTATTCTGATTTGTGGCATAGATTCCAGGACTGCTGTATAATGTGACTCTGAAACACAATCGGCAAGTAGTCTAGCCAAAATGCCTTGACTTACTATTTGAACATCGTTTTGATAGGTAGCCTTCCTAAGCAGTATTGAGGCATGTGAGGGTCAAAGCCAGCAACCACTGTTAAACTATTGCTTATATAAACAATTAAGTAATTGAATTTAATGGGCATGCACAGAAAGCTTTCCAATGGAATTACCGGTATTTCTTCCAGCAAACAGTCATGTTTCACAGCAGTCACTGGGGTGAATGGAATATTGGAATTTTGATGTTGAATGGATGACTGTCTCTCATCCAAAAAATGAGCTGTGAACACCCTGGACCTTGTGACAAGAATTAGCTCTCCTAATATTGGAGTTAATTGTCCTGCCTGATTTTCCATTGTTTGCATCTCTCTCTTTAATGTACCCGACACCTCATTAGCACAGGATTTTCAAGGCTTTCTACGTGTGGTACACAGTTCATTAAAACCATTTCATCTTATCCGACTTAAATTGGTTCTGATATGATCCTTGTTTTCCACTACAGTTAGCTTAATGGCTCACTAATCGGTGCCCTTTGATCTTTTCGGCAGGTTCTTAGTAATACAGTCCCACTTATCCCAGTGATTAGGGAATTAGGAGCTAATTCATCCCTACAGCTTGTACTTAAACGATCAGCCTGACACCAATCATTTTTAAATATTTTACCAATCTTTTATACAATCCAGTTGGCATCTAAGGTCAAATCATTTTATGTAATCTCTTAATCTTCTTCTTTTGTTCCTCTGTATCATTGCCACTTGATCATCAATGGGCCATGCTTTGCTGTGAGCAAATGTTCAAGAAGTACTTATGCTTTTTTTTTTTTTAATTGTGAGCTTTGCTTAGTGTTTCCAAATACTGGATTTTTCTCAGTTTTTACAATCTGTTTAGCAGCAGATGCCAAAAATACAGCTAGGAAATACTGTATAGCTTTTGTGTTTTTATTCTGCTGGATACAAAGCAAGAAAACTCATTTCATCCTTAAAATTTTACAAGCAGTGTTAAATGTTAGTTTTAATAATTGCCAGTTGTCGGCAGTTTTTTTAATTGGAACACCAATATCTTTGACAAATGTTTTGCTGTTTTTTAGTTTTAGAAATTGAAAAGAGTTGCAATCTTGTTTTTAATAAATAATTTGATTGGGTCTGTCATGAATAGTCATCTAATTTATTCTACAGTAAATCCACTGGAGTGTTTAATATACATTTATTCCTCATGTAGGAGCGTAAAACTAGGCATCTTTATTCTGTGTATGTTTTAATCATTTTTAACCACTTACCTACTGGCATTTTACCCCCTTACTGCCCATGCCAATTTTCAGCTTTCAGCTGAAAAAGCTGGGTATAGTGCACCCAAATTAAATTTTTTTTTTTTTTTTAGACGGAGCTTTCCTTTGATGGTATTTAATCACCACTGGGTTTTTTGTTTTTTTTTGCTAAACAAACTTAAAAAAAAAAAAAGTTTTCTTAATTTCTTTTATAGCATTTTGTAACTAAGTAATTTTTGCTCCTTTGCTGATGTGCACTCATAGGTGGCACTGATCAGTGGAACTCATAGGTGACACTTAAAGCGGAGTTCCACCCTGAAAAAAAAAAAATCCCCGAAAATGCAGCAAAAAAATTGGAAATAAAAATAAATAAATAAATAAAAAATGGGCAGCCGCCCATTCACAAATCGGCGCGAGACTCGCGCATGCGCAGTAGGAAACGGGTAGTGAAGCCGTTTCCCTTAGTGAGGATGTGGGCGCGGGACCTGCAGTGATCGAGGGATCGGCATCGGGGGGGCCCATCATCACGGGCGAGTAGGACAGGTAAGTGTCCTTATTAAAAGTCAGCAGTGTTTGTAGCTGCTGACTTTAAAAAAATAAAAAAATAAATCGCGGGTGGAGCTCCGCTGCCCGTACACACGGTTGGGCTTTTTGCCAACAAACTTCAAAATGAGCAAGCTTTCCAAAAAATCTAACCGTGTGTACGCTCCATCGGACGAACTTTTTCGGTTTTCATTAGACAAATGTTCGCTCTGCAAACGGACAAACTTTTCGCCAACAAAAGTCCGATGGTGCAAAGTCCGACCGTGTGTACAGAAATCCATCGGACTTTTGTCTGAAGTACAAATACGCATGTATACCAATGTTAAAATCAACCAACAATAGCAGAAGTTGACCAAAGGGTGGCGGTAAAGAGCAGAAAAACCACGTGATGTTGGGAAAGTTTTGGGAAAGTTTGCAGAAAAGTCCTGCCGTGTGTATGCTATGGGTGTGCCCGTCCAACTCCCTTCGGACATAAATCTACGGAAAAGTTTGTTTGAAGTCCCACCGTGTGTACGAGACTTAACAGGCATTTATAAAGCGGCACTGGTTGGTAGCACTGATAATCGGGGCACTGATCAGCGTCCTGATTATCAGTGTAGATGTTTCCTGTGTGGATTTGCCAGTTATCGTCTCGCCTCTCCTCATGTGCTGTCAGCATGAGGCGAGGAATGACGATAACCGGCAAATCCTGTTTACACTGTGATCAGCTGTGATTGGACATCGCTGACCACATGATAAAGAGCAGCTGTGATTGGCTCTTTACCATGATCTGTGAAGTGTGATCACGGGAGGACTTCATGTGACGGCCTCCCGGCAATGTGCGACCATGCTGTAGCCATCATTCGGCTATAGCGCAGTCGTGAAGAGGTTAAAATCTGAATTTTTAATCCTAATAAAATACACTTTTGTTTCATTCTTAAATCTAATTGGAGAAATATTTGTTTTTTTTCTTTAACAGATAATGGTCACTGCTGTTCTTGCATTGATTGTTGGTGCTATTTTCTTTGGTGCAAAGAATGATCAAAATGGAATACAAAACAGGTGGGTAGATTAGAGCTGAGAATCTGCTCAACTGAATAGTGAACTTAGTGTTCCTAATCCCAGGACCCGACATTCACCATATCTGGTCTCCCACAGTACACAGAACATGGAGATGCAATAGTTTCAGTAAATATAAACTGCTAAATACCTTTTTTCATCAGCACAATATAGCAGTCTTGTGACTTCTATCAGTGTCTGGTTGAAGCTTGTAGGAGGAATTTTCATTCTACTCTGACTGTTCTATGAGGCTGCAGGACCCCTGACCGTCTGTCTGGACAGTGCTGATTGGCCCTGTGCTGATCACATGCACTCTTCCAAGAAAAAAAACTCTAGCAATACACACCAAACTGAGCATGTGCAGCCTGTCCCCAAGGCTCTGTTCCAATCAGATGGATTGGGGACTGTGAAAGAAGGGGGAGGGAACAGAGAAGACAGGATCAATCAGCATTTTTTTGCGCAATGCAGAGGATTAACCCCTTAGGTTCCACAGTGAGTATAACAAGCATGCTTTACTGTATATACAGACTGATATTACTGTTGTGGGTTTAGTAACACTTTAACCACTTAAGGACCGGAAGATTTTTTCCCCTTAATGACCAGGCCATTTTTTGCGATACGGCACTGCGTCGCTTTAAATGACAATTGTGCGACGCTGTACCCAAACAAAATTAACAACCCTTTTTAAAAAAAAAATTTTTATTTCTTACAAATAGAGCTTTCGTTTGGTAGGATTTGATCACCTCCTGCGGTTTTTATTTTTTGCACTATAAACAAAAAAGACCAGACAATTTAAAAAAAATATACTGTATTTATTGGCGTATAACACTCACTTTTTTACCCTGAAAATAGAGGGTAAACTGTGCCTGCGTGTTATACACAGGGGGCTGTGGAAAGTTTTTTTCCTGAAATTTCCCTCTTAAAGTTAGGGTGCGTGTTATACGCCTTGTGCGTGTTCTACGCTGATAAATACGGTATATATTATTTTTACTTTTTCTAAATTAAATATCCCCTGAAAAAAATGAAGAAAATAAAAAATCAGTTTAGGCCAATATGTAGTCTACATATTCTTGGTCAAAAAAAATTGCAATAAGTGTATTATGATTGGTTTGCGCAAAAGTTATAGCGTCTACAAAATAGGGGAAAGATTTATGGCATTTTTTATTTTTTTACTAGTAATGGTGGTGATCAGTTTTTTTTTTTTTTTTACACTTTTAGACCAGTGACATTTATACAGCGATCAGTGCTATAAAAATGCACCGATTTACTGTATAAATGACACTGGCAGGGAAGGGGTTAACACTAGTGGTGATCAAGGGGTTAAATGTGTTCCCTGGGAGGTGTTTCTAACTGTGCGGGGAGTGTACTGACCGTGAGTACAGAGAGCGCTGCTCCTGATCACTAAAAACAGATGATCACAATGTACTCCCCTGACAAAAGAGGGATTTGTTTGTTTACATTGACAGATCCCCATTCTGGGGATCTGTCAGTTGCGGGTGGCCGACGGACATCGCGGCCGCCAGCCACGCGCATCAGCTCCCCCACCGTGCATCGGGCGCGCGTGCCTGCTATAGCTGTTCAGTGAGCCAACCTACAGCTACGGCAATTCGCGGGAATGAGCCGACCTGCCCCAGTATAATGACGGCGGCTGGTCGGCAACTGGTTAAAGTAACCTAGGGACAAGTTTACATCATTCTAATTTAGTGCTTCCTAACCTTTTAGTCAAGGCACCCTTTAAAATTATGCACAATTTTGAGGCAACCCATTTAAAATGTAAAAAACTGAATTGATCGTTTTTTACATATCACAGCAGCATCCACACACTTGGGCCAACCAACATTAGAGATGATTTATTCCTCCCCCTTTGCATAGTGATACTGACTAGTATTCCAGCGTTTCTCTTCTTCCTCAGTTTCTCTTTTTGTCTCTGCTAACGTGACCCTGGTGCAAACAAGGATTCTGTGCAGGTGCTTAATGTCATCCTTCTAAAATAATGACCTCATTGGTTGTTAGGATGCCAGTGGCTGGCCTGCACTTCGCTCAAGGTTGTAATGCTGCACAATAAAAAACCTGTGGCATTGTGTAACAAAAAGGCAGGTTTGATCCACTTGCTGGCTTGTTGACAAATTTGGTCAATTTTTACACATTATACCAAGGCACCCAGAAGGAACCCTGATTAAAAAAGGCTGTTCTAATGCCAACATGGTTTACTTGCAAGCAGTCAGTTTCAAATTATCTCTTGCATATGTTTTCATGTGCAAACAGGTGGTTTCTCTTTCCATATCGGAGTGCAAGTTTCAGTGGTTCCAGGGCGATATGCAAGAGATTGTAACCAATGTGCAGGCATTTGATGGTGCTGGTTCAGTGTAAGGCCCCTTTCACACTGAGGCGCTTTGCAGGCGATATTGCGCTAAAAATAGCGCCTGCAATGCGCCCCGAAAAAGCCGCTCAAACTCCGGCAAACCGCATCTTTGAGGCGCAGTAGGAGCGGAAAAAATACCGCTCCTATAGCGCCCCTGCCCATTGAAATCAATGGGGTAGTGCCTCCAAAACGCCCCCAAACGCAGCAAATCGCAGCAAAAACAACGGTTTAGCGGCGCTAAAAATAGCGCCGCTATACCGCCAGCGCATCCAGCGCTTCAGTGTGAAAGTAGCCTAAGTGGCATTTAGTATAAAGCCCAACTGAAGCCTCACTATTTATTACTGTATTTTTTTTGTACATAGTGCAGCAGCAACGGTTCTAATACCCTCTGAGAAAAATTTGCTGCACACCAACATCCATCCAACAGGTTTATTGAAAGACTGCCACCAGGACTAAAACAACGGACCAAGGGGTGACGACGTTTCACACATACATTGTGCTTTTTCAAAACCCCTTTTTTTTTTTTCACGTTTTGAAGAAGCACAATGTATGTGTGAAACGTCGTCACCCCTTGGTCCGTTGTTTTAGTTCTGGTGGCAGCCTTTCAATAAACCTGTTGGATGGATGTTGGTGGGTAGCAAATTTTTCTCACTTGGTTTACATGTTCACGGTTGCAAGCCGGGGCTATCACCCAGCCCTTCCTTTTTGGTGGA
Source organism: Rana muscosa (assembly GCA_029206835.1). NCBI lineage: Eukaryota > Metazoa > Chordata > Amphibia > Anura > Ranidae > Rana > Rana muscosa. Next base: position 447,708,024 of record CM055116.1, read on the forward strand.
TTATTAAGCCTCGTACACACGATCGGATTTCCATCAGACAAAGCGTAGGACTTTTGTCCGAAGGGCGTTGGCCGTGAACTTGTATTGCATACAAACGGCACACAATTGTCAGGCCAACAAACAGGAAACTACGTGTTTTTTCAGCTCTTGACTTGTGTACACACGATTGGAAAATCCGACAACACACAATTGTTGGCGGAAAATTTGAAAGCATGCTATCCCACATTTGTCCGCGGAAAATCCGACAATTGTCCAATGGCGCATACAAACGGTCTGATTTTCCGCCAACAGCCTGTCATCACAAAATTCCCGTCAGAAAATCAGATCGTGTGTACAAGGCCTAAAAGTGGCAAATTTTAGAACTACCTGAATTTGGTGCATGAGTCCTTGTCGGAACCAAAAATATTGTAGATGCTTCTTGAATTTGGAGCAATACATTAACGAGGAATTAATGCCAGAAAAGTGTTGCAGCAGTTTTATTGCATTCCTCTCTCTAGTGTCTTTTTAACAGTATTAGTTTTATAGGTAGTTATTTTGCACACAAGTGATAATGTGGTATGTTAAACAACAATGTAGGTGGAAACGCCAGATTTCTTTGCTTATTAACAATGATATTGTGTTTATTTTCAGAGTTGGAGCCTTGTTCTTTATAACTACAAATCAGTGTTTCAGCAGTGTGTCAGCAATTGAACTCTTCATTGTGGAGAAGAAGATATTTATGTGAGTGACTTTCTCTACTGCTGCTAATTTGGTAGAATGATTATGTTACTTACCCTGCTGTGTGAGATAAGATGTACAGTACTTTTTTTTTTTTTTTTAACCTTTAAATAATTTTTATTGATCAGACATGCTTTTTATGGTAAATCAGTCTGGCAAGAGGTGCAAATAATCCGAGCAACACTTTGACTATGTGGGCAACAAATTCAGAGCCTCAACAGTGCCAGACGTGCTCATAAACATGAATGGATTTTCTTAGTTATTTTCATTTTATAGGGAGACCAATCACAGCAATCCTAAGATACAGAGCCACTTGGACGGTGTCTGTGAACTGAGCCGTCTAAGGATGGCTTCCTTCAGACAAAAGCAAGTGCAACAACTGCACTGTATACAAAACCCATCTATTACTTCACCGATTAAAGGCATATGGCAATAGTAAAGTGGTTAAACAGCTTTCCCAAACCATAGTGGAGTGATGGTGATTTTGATTATAAAGTGATCTTTATAGAGAAGGGAACTTTGGGTAAAGCCTGGTACACACTATCCGTTTTTTTTTTGTTTTTTTTTTAACCCAGCAGGCTGAATGAAAGGGGAAAAAAAAACTGACGTGCTCAGGAGGAGCTCGCTGTACTAACTATTTGATGTTAGTACAGCGATATCCCCGCTGAGCTATTGTGTTCTGAGTCGGGGTGCCCCCCCCTCCAGGACACACTGGTCAGCGCTCGCAGCCATTGGCTTGCAGCGCTGATCGGATGCTGGATTCCCAGCGAGTCTGTTCCGCCGACTTCTGTCAGACAGGCTGGTGTACACACGGGCCAAGTCTTGGATGGTTTCTCTGTGTACCAGGCTTTAAGGACTTTTTAGTATTCTTTGCTTACATCAGTGAATACAATACAATATTTGGTCTAGCACTGAATATGGTATATAAAATAGCACTTGTCAGCCTGTGTTTGCAGGGTTAAAGTGATTGTAAAGTCTGTTATTTTTATAGGGAAAAAAATAAAATAAACATGTTATACTTGCCTCCTCTGTGCAGTGGATTTGTACAGAGCAGCCCAGATCCTCCTTTTCTCTGGTCCCTCTTCGGTGCTCCTGGCCCCTCCTTCCTGTTCAGTGCCCCCACAGCAAGCTGCTTGCTATGGGGGCACCCGAGCCGAGTCACAGCCACCTGTGTCCATTCAGACACGGAGCCCCAACCCTGCCCCGCCCCCTCTCTCTCCTGATTGGCTAGCTGACTTTGGCGGCAGCTAATGGCTCTGCCTCAGCCAATCAGGAAGGAGAATCGCGGTTGGCTGAGACACTCGTAGACATCGCTGGACAGAGAGGGACCTCAGGTAAGTGTTAGGGGGGCTGAGTGGGGCTTTTTGTCTTAATGCATAGAATGCATTAAGATAAAAAAAAAAAAACCCTGCCTTTTACATCCCCTTTAAGGCTCCATGTACACAGAAGCTGATAAACTGCAGTTTATTGGCGTTTTGGCATTTTTTTAAAAAGCCCATTAACTGCACTCTATGTTAGCCTATGTGTTCATGTAAACATAAAGTTTTTTAGCTTTAATGAGCAGTGGAGTTAATGGACTTTTTTCTGAACGCAAGAAATTTGCGTTCAAAGTGCCGTTTTTCGGCAGAAAAAAACGCAAAAAAAACGCAAAACGCTCCTAAACGCTCAAAAACGTTTTTTTTTTTTAAAAGCTAAAAAAAGCTACATACACTGAAAAACGCTAATAAAAGCTAGTAAAAAAACGCTGATAAAAGCTAGCTTTTTCTGCTGCTTTAAAAACAACCGTTTTTGAGCTTCTGTGTACATGGAGCCTAAGGATGGGGGAGCCCAGTATGGGATAGTTGTTTAAGAATTATATAAAAAATATATATATATATAATAAAGCGGGGGGAAATTAAAGGAGAGAGACTAGCAGTGCTTCTGGCATAAATGCTGGACCATGTTCTAATTAGACTATACTTATAAATTCCATGCATTATTAATCTATTCCCCTTGGTGAATCAAGCTTTATCACATGGCAGCATAACATTATATGCCACTTCCAGCATGCACTATCACATAAAGCAGACCCTACCTTCTAATGCAGTCAAGTGTGGGTGAGAAGATTGTGATCACTATTCAGAACCTCTGATACGTTTACATTCTCTGATTTCCCGTGTAGTATGTTTACCTAAATAGAATATTCTTTCTTGTATATTTTAATAAGGTAATAAATACACTACCATAAGGACCCTTCCAAAGCTTTTTACATTACCACACCTGAGATTTCTCCCTCAAAAAAGACAGTCTGTCATTTTTTATCTTCATCATATGTAAACGCAGGGATTAGAACACTGGAAGACTTCTGCAAGGGGCCTGTTTAATGTTCTTTTAAAATGTGTACCGTATTCATAATACATGCTTGCATGATTTACTACGGTAAAAATTCTTGTAAAACCCATTAATATCCTGTTTGTAGCCTGTAGTAGTCTTATAAATGGTCTTTAGTATACAGGACATGCTCAGTAGCCATACACCAATCAGCCACAGGTTTATAACTACTTTCCAAATACTGAGTAGGTCCACCTTATCCACCAAAACAGCCCTGACCTGTCAAGGCATGGACTCCACTAAACCTCTGAAGGTATGCTGTGGTACCTGGCATCAGTAGCAGTAGCAGATCCTTTAAGTCCTGTAAGTTGTGAGGTGGGTCCTCCATGAATCAAACTTGTTTTTTCCAGAATATCCCACAGATGCTCAATGGGATTGAGATCTGGAGAATTGGGAAGCCAAGTCAACACCTTAAACTTGTGTTACTCAAACCATTTGTGAACCATTTTTGCAGTGTGGCAGGGCATATTATCCTGCTGAAAGAGGCCACTGCCATCACGGAATACAGTTTCCTTGAAGGGGTGTATTTGGTCAACATCAATGTTTAGGTAGGTGGTATGTGTCAAAGTAACATGCAGGGCAGCCATCAGAAATTTTGGGGCCCCTTACACAGCTTTAGGTCTGTCACAGAGAACTTCATTGCGGCGCCTCAGAGAATATGCAGGGAAATTGCCCAAAGAAACGGCCCCCGCTGGGGCCCCTAAGGACACTGGGGCCCCTTACAGGTGTATGGGCTGTACCCCCCTGATGGCGGCCCTGTCCACATGAATGGCAGGACCCAAGGTTTCACAGCAGAACATTTCCCAAAGCAACACACTGCCTTCACCAGCTTGCCTTCTTCCCATACTGCATTCTGGTGCCCTCTCTTCCTTAGGTAAACGACGCACCCAGCCACCCACATGATGTAAAAGAGCAGCCTACCTTCTTGTATTGCTCCGTGGTCCAGTTCTGATGCTCATGTGCCCATTGTAGGCACTTTTGGCTGTACACATGGCATCCTGACCAATCTGTAGCTACACAGCCCCATACACAACAAACTGCAATTGCCATTTTTTTTTTATTGCTTTCAACACATCAACTTCAAAGACAAAATGTTTACTTGTTGCCAAATATATCACTACGACTTTCTGGTGCCATAGTAATGAGATAATCCGTGTTATTCACTTAACCTGTCATTGGTCATACAGTTATGGCTGATCAGCGTTTATGGCCCATATTGTCTTTCAAGTTGCAGATTGTTATAATAAAGCATGTGTCAACCTTGATCTGAGATGATTTAGGTTTGTTTTCTAACAGTTTTTCCACAAATGCTTTATTTCATGATTCCAAGCACAAAATGTTAATGGTCATCTAGCATAGAATATTTTATATACTTATCCATGTGAATATAAATTTATGTTTTGTTTGTTTCAGACATGAATACATCAGCGGCTACTACAGATTATCAGCGTACTTTTTCTCCAAGTTGATGGCAGATCTGATTCCAATGAGAACGATGCCAAGCATTATTTTTACCTGTGTTATCTACTTTATGATTGGTAAGATAATTTTGGGGGTAAACTATGCTACTGAGGTTTTGTTGAATGCTTCCAAGTAAGAAATAAAATTTTTGACTTGAGCAGTTTATCTTGCTGCTTTTCCCATACAGATTTTTTATGCCGTTTTCTGTAATCCTAAAGTCTGTGATTTTTCGCCTTCATCGAATTTACATTTTCATTTTGCAGGATTTAAACGTACAGCAGAATGTTTCTTCATTATGATGTTCACCTTGACGATGATCTCTTACACTGCTACATCCATGGCTCTGGCAATTGCCGCTGGTCAAGATGTTGTTGCGGTAGCTAACCTGCTCATGACCATATCTTTTGTCTTCATGATTGTAAGTTTTACCAGATTATTGCTATCTTTATTTGTGCTGGATTTACTATACAATCCTCCTGGAAAGTCTCTTAAAAGCCAAATTAGCTGCTGGTCTTTTGGGTGGTGAGATCGTGTCAGCCTTTACCATCACAGTTTACCGAAAGGGAATTTGGTGCCATCATTTCAGCTTGTGTTATTGATGTAGAAAACGTGGAGAATATTGCAATTTGCTTTTCTTAATGTATCCAGGAGTTGTCATCAGTAACAGTGGTGTCACTGGCACCTCATAGCAGTAACTTTTTAACCACTTCAATACTGGGCACTTCCCCCCCTTCCTGCCAAGGACAATTTTCAGCTTTCAGCGCTATCACACTTTGAATGACAATTGCGCAGTCATACAACACTGTACCCAAACTACATTTTTATAATTTTCTTCCCACAAATAGAGCTTTCTTTTGATGGTATTTGATCACCTCTGCGTTTTTTATTTTTTGCTAAACAAACTAAAAAAGACAAATAAAAAAAAAAAAAAAAAAGGTTTTCGTTGTTTCCGTTATAAAATTTTGTTTTTTCCTTCACTGACGGGCACTGATGAGGCTTCACTAATGGGCACTGATGAGGTGGCACTGATGGGCACTGATAGGCAGCACTGATGGGCACTAATATGTAGAATTGATGGACACTGATAGGCGGCACTGATATGCAGCACTGATGGGCACTGATGGGCACTAATATATAGAATTGATGGGCACTGATATGCAGCTCTGATGGGCACCGATAGGCGGCACTGATATGCAGCACTGATGGGCAGCTCTGATAGGCAGCATTAATGAGGAGGTACTGACTAATGGGCATCCGAAGGCATTACTGATGGGAATCTGAAGGGCACTGACAGGCGTTACTGATGGGGCATTGACTGGCAGCTAATGGACACTTATTGGCATTGTGGTGGCACTTCTGATGGGGGCTGAGCTGATAATCAATGTGCTGATTATCAGCGCAGACCCCCCCCCCTCTGACAGGGAGCACCGCCGATTGTCTCTCCCTGTCAGTGCGAACCAAGGAAAGTTGTTTACTGGCACGCTGTGATCAACTGTGGTTGGTCACAGCTAATCAGGTGGTAAGGAGCCTCCGTCAGAGGCTCCTTACTACGATCGGAGATGCGGTGTGTCAGACTGACGGACAGCACCACCGATCGCCCCACGGGCATACACCGGCTTGTTAGCTTGTTAGCCTGAAACGCGTCATATGACGTCCAGTCGGGATAACGGAACCACTGCCCGACCGTCATTCTGCTATAGGCCGGGCAGGAAGTTAAGGTCCCTTTCACATGGGCGCCTCCGTGAAGCGTGATCCGCTTGCTCAGCGGGGGATCTCTCCGCTGATCCCCGCTGAGCAGGCGGATGACAGGTCCATGTCCGCTCCGCTATGCAGAGCGGACACAGCACACTCTCGTCTATAGGTCAATCAGATGGAAACAGACCGTCTGTCCGTTTCCATCCGATCCGCCAGTTGGATGGGGAATAGGTCCCCCATCCGTCTGTTTTTGGAGGACAGGATCGGATCAGATGGCGGCAGTAGTCCGCAGGCATGTGTCCGCTGACTTCCGCTGCTCCATAGATAAAGTGAGGGGAAATTTTTTTGATCCCTTGCTGATTTTGTAAGTTTGCCCACTGACAAATAAATGATCAGTCTATAAGGTTTATGGTAGGTTTATTTTAACAGTGAGAGACAAAAGTTTTATAAATTGATTTGCAATTTAACCACTTCCATACAGGGCTTTTTATACCACTTCCATACCGGGCCTATTCTGGCACTTCTCTCCTACATGTACAAATCATCATTCTTTTGCTAGAAAATTACTCAGAACCCCCAAACATTTTATATGGTTTTTTTTAGCAGACACCCTAGGGAATAAAATGACGGTCATTGCAACTTTTTATCTTGCACGGTATTTGCGCAATAATTTTTCAAACAACTTTTTTTGGGGAAGAAAATGGTTTCAGGAATTAAAAAATAACAAAACAGTAAAGTTAGCCCAATTTTTTTGTAAAATATGAAAGCTTATGTTACGCCGAGTAAAAAGATACCTAACATGTCACGCTTTAAAATTGCGCACACTCATGGAATGGCGCCAAACTTCGGTACTTAAAAATCTCCATAGGGGACGCTTTGAACATTTTTACAGGTTACCAGGTTAGAGTTACAGAGGAGGTCTAGTGCTTGAATTGTTGCACACGCTCTAACGCACGCGGCGATACCTCACATATGTGGTTTGAACGGCGTTTACATATGCGGGCGGGACTTACGAGTGTGTTCGCTTCTAAGCGCGAGCTATTGGGGACGGGCGTTTTAAAAATAAAATGTATTTTTTTTTTTTATGTTACTTATTTTTTATTTTTTTTAACTTTTTATTTTTTATTTTTTTTTGATAATTTTTATTCCTATTACAAGGAATGTAAACATCCCTTGTAATAGGAATGTGTGTGACAGGTCCTCTTTATGGGGAGATGCGGGGTCAATAAGACCCCACATCTCTCCTCCAGGCTGGAAAGCATGAGATCGTGAGCCGCAATGGCGGCTTTGTTTACATTTGAGGACCCGGGCGTGACGTCATCACATCGCGCCCGGGCCTCCGACGATCATAGAGATGACTGGTGACCATCTGGTCACCAGTCATCTCTATGCTCGTCACGTGACCCACCACCGGCGCCGGACGATTCTCTCCGGGTCCCCGATGGCACGGGAGAGCCCGGAGAAGCACCGGATGGCGGCGGGAGCAGGGGGATGTCCCCTCCCGCCGCCTATAAGAACGATCAAGCGGCGGAACCGCCACTATGATCGTCCTTATGGTGCGCAGGATCGCCGGCTGAAAAAAAGGATATCTGAATGATGCCTCTAGCTGCAGGCATCATTCAGATATCCCCCCTCAAACCCAGAACGTCATATGACGCCCACCCGGAGGGAGAGAGGGTTCCTGCCGGCGTCATTTTCCAATGGCCCGGTATGGAAGGGGTTAATGAGTGAAATAAGTATTTGACCCCTTCGCAAAACATGACTTAGTACTTGGTGGCAATCACAGAGGTCAGACGTTTCTTGTAGTTGGCCACCAGGTTTGCACACCTCTCCGGAGGGATTTTGTCCCACTCCTATTTGCAGATCCTCTCCAAGTCATTAAGGTTTTGAGGCTAACGTTTGGTAACTCGAAACTTCAGGTCCCTACACATATTTTTCATGGGATTAAGGTCAGAAGACTGACTAGGCCACTCCAGGACCTCAACGTGCTTCTTCTTGAGTCACTCCTTTGTTGCCTTGGCTGTGTGTTTTGGGTGATTGTCATGCTGGAAGGAGGATCTCGCCCATGATTTGACGGTACATGGCCCCGTCCATTACCATCGTCCCTTTGATGCAGTGAAGTTGTCCTGTCCCATTAGCAGAAAACACCCCCAAAGCATAATGTTTCCACCTCCATGTTTGACGGTGGGGATGGTGTTCTTGGGGTCATAGGCAGCATTCCTCCTCCTCCAAACATGGTGAGTTCAGTTGATGCCAAACAGCTTGATTTTGGTCTCATCTGACCACAACACTTTCACCCAGTTCTCCTCTAAATCATTCAGATGTTCATTAGCAGACTTCAGACAGGCCTGTACATGTGTTTTCTTGAGCAGGGGGACCTTGCGGGTGCTGCAGGATTTCAGTCCTTAATGGCGTAGTGTGTTACCAATTGTTTTCTTGGTGACTATGGTCCCAGCTGCCTTGAGGTCATTGACAAGATTCTCCCATGTAGTTCTGGGCTGATTCCTCACCATTTTCATGATCACCAGTTTAAAAAAGTGTAACGTTTATTTTCTACTTGCAGGACAGAATCATAGTGTGTTTTAAACATTTGCCAATGTGTGTTGTTTTTTTTGTTAGATATTTTCAGGCTTGCTGGTGAATTTGACTTCTATAATGGATTGGATATCCTGGCTGAAGTACTTCAGTATTCCTCGATATGGCCTGACTGTGAGTGAATTACACAATTGTCTGCATTGTCTTTTTTTCGCTGAGTTTCTGTAATAGTAAAAAAGTGATATTGGATTGGTTGCACTGCAGTGTTTAATTTTGGCATCGAATTTTAAATTTTAGTTTTAGTTCTATTCTTTTGATTAAAATGCCATTTTCGTTTTAGTCCTATTTTAGTGATCTGCAATTATTTTAGTTGTATTTTAGTTGACTAAAATCTTCAGTACATTTAAGTCAAATAAAATAATTTTAGTCAACTAAAATCTATTGTGTTTAGTGAATAGACAGCCAGCCATCAAAGTAAGAAGTGGCTTTGTAGGTAAAGAGGATGAGAGAGAAGCAGCGGCAATCTAAGTGCAGTATGTGAAGCAAAAAGGAACATTTTATTAGGTATTTTACTTACAGGATAAGACCAAGTACATGGCATGTAAAAGAGACCAAGCAGTGAAGTCCCTCCTGGATAGAGAGCTGACCTTTTAGACCCCATCTATTGTTTTTTATTTTTATTATTATTTTTTATCCTTGTATTTTGGACAGATTATTGTATGACATTATCTTTTACAGTGGAACCTCGGACTGCGAGTAACGCAGTTAACGAGCGTTTCGCAATACAAGCAATTTTTTTATTTATTTTTTTAAATCCTGACTCTGTTTGCGAGTGTCGTTTTTCGCAAAACGAGCAGGATTTAAGCCTCTGCGGTGTGCAGTACCGCATTTGGCCAGAGGTGCGGGGGTGCCGGTGCCACTCGGAAATACTCCGTTCCCGAGCCTTTCAGAGGGTTTTCCGAGTGCAGCCGAGCGGTCTCTGAGTATTTTCAAGTCTCTCTGGGGCCCCCCCACCTCTGGCCACATGCGGTATTGCATGCCATAGAAGTCAATGCGGAACAAATTATTTTCGTTTCCATTGACTTCTATGGGAAAACTCGCTTTGATATGCGAGTGCTTTGGATTACGAGCATTCTCCTGGACCGGATTATGCTTGTAATCCAAGGTTCCACTGTACAGTAATTCTATATATTTTTCACTTTTTGATCTTATGTTTTTATAATATAAATCCTTGCTGTTTGTGTCATGAATGAACCACCATTTATTTATTGTATTACACCACTGGCATGTTCCGGTGGCTGCCACTTGCTGTGCTGTTTCTGTGGGGTTATAGCTGGAGTCGGTGTGCTAAGCCTTGCTGTCCACCGGCACCGCTGCGCAATTTAACCTCTGCTGAGATGGCCGCTCAGGAGGCCTGAGGAAGAAGCACACATGGTCCGACCGCGTGCCACGCCCACCACAGTCTCTTTCTCCCTGGTGATACTCGCTCACTCTCCGCCCACTGCCTTGGAGCACTGAAAACCACCTGCGTGGCCGGCAACGTGGGATCCCGCAGAACCCAGCTCTCCATCCAGAGGGACTTCACTGCTTGGTCTCTTTTACATGCCATGTACTTGATCTTCTCCTGTAAGTGCAATACCTAATAAATGTTCCTTTTTGCTTCACATACTGCACTTAGAATAGCTCTGCTTCTCTCCCATCCAAAGTACATAAATATCCCTGCCTCACAATTTCTTTTCGTTTTACGAAAACGGTATTGAATTTCGTCATAGTTTTTGTCAGTGGCTGAAGATGTGGTGTACTTTTAATTTAGTTTTTGTCACCGTAAAAAGGCCGCTGATGAAAATTTTGACAAAAATGTTTTTGTTGACGAATTTAACACTGTTGCACTGAAAGGGTATCTTCCCACCCGAGAGGTGGTAGGCAGGATAGTTCCTCCTGTTACTACACATCTTGTAGTGGTTGGGAATAGGGGTGCTTATTTGCAACACAGTTTAGCACTTCTGACCAATATTATCTGACATTTAAAATGTGCAGAGAAGAATATCCCATTGACTGAAATTTTGAGGGGCAGAGCTTGATTAAAGCAGAATGTGGGCCCTAGGCATGTTTACTCCCCTCCATTCCTTATATTGACAGGCACAGACAAGCTACTTTCTTTACATTGTCTGTAATGGCATGGCCCGATCAGACGTTAATTGCTTACAAGTGCATCCTCCTGTGTGAAGCTTTGACCAATTATGCTACCCACTGGTCTACTGCAGGGATACAAAGTTTGTAGCTTGGCCTCTTGGACATCCACTAGACCTAAAGGACCGTACACACTGGGCAAATATTATGAGCGGCATCGGCCGGTTCAATAGAAACCGGCCGTCATTCGTCCCGTGTGTACAGAAGCCGGCCGTTCGAAAGGGCATGACTGAAAAAGGTCTGCCAATCTGCGATCTCAGCCAATGGAACTGACTGGTGTGTTCTGTCTTAACACAATAGCTCAGCAGGGGAGATCGCTGTACTAACAACGCATTTTTTTTCTTCATTCAGCCCGCTGTGAATGATAAAAGACTAATAGTGTGTACTAGGCTTTAGTCTCCTGCCCAGCTTATCTAGTGATCTGGCTGTGGTGGATAGTGCAGGGAAACCAATGTTGAAAGCATTGTACAATACACCATAGAAGTCTGTGCATCAAAGTTGGCTGAATGTGTATGTTTTAAATCCTTGCATAAATTTGTAGGCTTGTATAAGGTATGTTGTTTGCATATAAATGTTGCACAATCCCCTGATGAGTATACAGCTGAATATTTGTACCTTTTATTCCTCTTTCAAAACAATTGCCTGTTATGCTGACCAAATGTAACTTCATTCCGAAGTTCACATGACAGTTCATGTTTGTTATCCTAAATATCTTTTCGTCCGATAAATGCCTTATATTGCCCTCCTCGCACTCCGCTTTAGGAGTGGACATGTGATATTCAATGTATTTCTATGAGAGCCATTCCTACTGACACTACAGAAGTCACTGCCACTTCAGAAAAGGTTCCTGGTTGGTGCGGCTTTTGATGCTACTTTGGTCCAGAGAATGTAAAGTCAGATCAAAGTTGCACCAAAAGTCACACTCCAAAGTCGTACTGGAAAGTGCGCTAATGTAAAAGAAACCTTATGCCACACACTTGCCAATATTTGTGGATCTCGTAATTCAATAATCAGGTCTACAAGTGGTATCCAAGGCCCCTTCTTACTCCAGTTCTTTTCTTGACTACCATTCTCCAGGGTTAGCAAAGCCAGTTATTTATTTACAAAGGGTACTCCAAATGGCAAAAATCTCCTTCTCTAGTCCCGATTAACCATATGTTAATGCATTTCGTCATTGTCGGACAGCATCAGGGACAGCCAATAGGAATGGTGTGTGAATGAACAACGAGTTGTGTTTGGAGAGACTAACTTATGTAATTTCCAGTTGGTGGGAACTCATATTTGCGCTCCACAGACTGGATGTATGTGGCATCTATCATAAGTCCTGTTCATCCTTCTTCTGTGTAAGTGCATATGCTTTGTAAAGAAATACCTGATTTTGCTAACCCTAGAGAATGGTGGCAAAGAGGAGAAATGGAGTAAAGCCTCGTACACACGGCCGGTTTTCTCGGCAAGAAAACTGCTGGGAGAGCTTTTTGCAGAGAAAACCGGTTGTGTGTATGGTTTCTCGTCGGGAAAACTGCCGGGAATCTCGACGAGAAAAATAGAGAACCTGATCTCTATTTTCTCGTAGGGATTCTCCTTGGCCTGTTTCCCGACGAGAAAACTGTGCGTGTGTACAAGGCTACATGGTAAGCCAGCGCATGCTCGATGAGACTTTGACGCATGTACGGTAGCTTACAAGGGTAGTGTAGGGCAGGGCTGGACTGGGACAAAAATTTGGCCCTGGACTTCATCCAGACCGGCCCACTTTAATTTTGCAAACACGCACAAAAACATTAATTCATCAGTGACCATGACCAGCAGTGGCAGTACATTAATTCATTCATGCCTGTAGCCCTCCTTTATTGCAGAAATACTACAGGAGAGGGTCAGAGACTGCAAAGCGTACTACAGGCGAGGGTCAGAGACTGCAGACATAGTACAGGAGAGGGTGAGAGACTGCAAAATGTACTACAGGCGAGGGTCAGAGACTGCAAAACTTACTACTATCGAGCGTCAGAGACTGCAGACATAGTACAGGAGAGGTTCAGAGACTGCAAAGCGTACTACAGGCGAGGGTCAGAGACTGCAGACCTAGTACAGGAGAGGGTCAGAGACTGCAGACATAGTACAGGAGAGGGTCAGAGACTGCAAAATGTACTACAGGCGAGGGTCAGAGACTGCAGACATAGTACAGGAGAGGGTCAGAGACTGCAAAACGTACTACAGGCGAGGGTCCGAGACTGCTGACATGGTACAGGAGAAGGTCAGAGACTGCTGACATGGTACAGGAGAAGGTCAGAGACTGCTGACATGATACAGGAGATGGTCAGAGACTGCTGACATGATACAGGAGATGGTCAGAGACTGCTGACATGATACAGGAGATGGTCAGAGACTGCTGACATGATACAAGAGATGGTCAGAGACTGCTGACATGATACAGGAGATGGTCAGAGACTGCTGACATGATACAGGAGATGGTCAGAGACTGCTGACATGATACAGGAGATGGTCAGAGACTGCTGACATGATACAGGAGATGGTCAGAGACTGCTGACATGATACAGGAGATGGTCAGAGACTGCTGACATGATACAGGAGATGGTCAGAGACTGCTGACATGATACAGGAGATGGTCAGAGACTGCTGACATGATACAGGAGATGGTCAGAGACTGCTGACATGATACAGGAGATGGTCAGAGACTGCAGACATGATACAGGAGATGGTCAGAGACTGCAGACATTGTACAAGCAGTGAACAGTGTGGAAAAACATTGATCGCTGCACTGTGTAAAAAGGAGTTTACAAGATATAACAAAGTGCCAAAAAAAAAAAAAAACTTTGCCAACAGTTATTTCTCAAGCACAGGAGGACAGTAAATGGCTAACAGGTCTGTAAAGCTCCCAGCCTGACCAGCTAATGCCTTCAAAACATAACAAGGAAAATGTCAGACAAATCAGGGATGGCTGGCACAGGACTCTGGCACAAATAGCTACCGTATATACTCGAGTATAAGCCGACCCGAATATAAGCCGAGGCACCTAATTTTACCACAAAAACTGGTAAAGCTTATTGACTCGAGTATAAGCCTAGGGTGTGCCTCACTTTGCCTCACTGTGTCCATGCCTCACTGTGTCCATGCCTCACTGTGTCCATGACTAGACTGACGTTTAACATGGGAGTCTATGGAAGGGGTGCCCGGCTTTGAAAAATCGGTGCTCCCCGACTGTAAGTCCCCCGGACAAGAAACTTTGCAAACTTGTAGAGGAAGAGTGGAGCTATATGTGTGCTATGTTTGGGGTCCAGAGGACCTACGATCGGCCGGTACTGGGTCCCCAAAATCACCAGAGAAATGACCGTTTAACATGGGAGTCTATGGAAGGGGTGCCCGGTTTTGAAAAATCGGTGCTCCCCGGCCGTAGGTCCCCCAGACAAGAAACTTTGCACACTTGTAGAGGAAGAGTGGGGCTATATGTGTGCCAAGTTTGGGGTCCAGGGGACCTACGGCCGGCCAGTAACGGCTCTCCAAATTCCGGGAGATCAGGCGAAAAAAGGTGACTCGAGTATAAGCCGAGGGGGGCATTTTCAGCACAAAAATTTGTGCTTAAAAACTCGGCTTATACTCGAGTATATACGGTATTTAGAAACATCTGAAGTTCCAGCTTCTTGCAGAAAGCTAATCAGCATTCTCTTGTCCTGTGTGCAGTGTAAATAAAAACAGATAGGAAGCAGTGTGAGAAGATAGAGGGGAAGTCATCCCTTGATCAGTGTGTTCTCACTGATCCCCTCCATCTTCTCACACTGCTTCTTATCTGTTTTTATTTACATTGAACACAGGACGGATAATGCGGATTAGATTTCTGTAGCCAGCATTGTAACATGTTTGATCTCATACCTTCTTCATGTTCAGGTATGTCGGATCCTCTGCAATGCATCCCTCCCTGCTCTGGCCACTAGCCTCTTCTGGTCAAATGTGGCGGGCTGGACAATCTGATTGGCTAAAGAGGTGGTGGCAGGCGGAGCAACTTAGCAGTCACGCCCTCCCACTCAGAAGAGCAGCGCTATTGGCTGCCTGCCCTGTTACACACAGATATCCCTCTCCCTCCAGCATGTCAAAGCCGATGGGAGGGAGAGGGGTGGGAAGCTGGCTGCACACCACTCCGCAAGGCTACCACCCGCCGCTGGTAGCCTTGCGGGTCCTGTCCGGGTCCCTTATCAGCGGCTCTGCCAGAAGTTTGAGGGGGGCGACAAGGAGGAGGAAGAGATAAGGCAAGGGTCAGCTGCGTTCTAGGCGGCTGCCTAGTGGGAGCACCGGCCCTGTCCACACAGACAGACTCAGAGAAAGGTAGAGAGATGAGTGACACTGACAACCGGCCCACTGAGCCATTGGCCCACCGGGAAACTCCCGGTAGTCCTGATGGCCAGTCCATCCCTGGTGTAGGGTGAAGCAAGATGGCGGCGACGGCATGGAATGTGACAAACGCATGCTTTTGAATGGCCGTCTGTATGCACGGCTTTGCAAGAAAAGCTTGCCAGGAATCTCGTCAGGAAAACCGACGTTTTTTTTCCTGACAGGATTCCCTGCCGTGAGTACGAAGTTTTTGAGGAGACCTTGAATGGTTGTTAAAGCGCTTGTAGACTTTCTTATTGAATTGCCGTGTCGGAAATTAAACTGTTTTTTGAAGCTTGTAAATGGATGGGTTTACTCCCGCTTTAAGTATTTTCACTGGGGTTGGAAATATCAATTGAGGTATGGAGTATTTTGATTTATAAAGTTTTTTTATTGTGTGTTTTAAGATTTGAGGTATATTTAAGCACATTTTTGCGGATTTACATTTAAAGTGTTTTTAAATAACAAACTTGCCTGCTCTGTGTAATGGTTTTGCACAGAACAGCCCTAATCCTCCTCTTCTGGTGTCCCCTGCCAGCGCTACTGGCTTCTCCTGCCTTTTTGAGTACCTCCTAGCAAGCCGCCTTGGAAGGGGGGGTGTAGGGTGCTTGTGCGGGCTTGCTCCCGAGCCCCACTGGCTATGTTTACAGACAGAGGCCCCCCCCCCCACCACTAACTCGTCATAGGATTTCATTGACCGTCTTTCCTATATCAGCCAGTCTGACAGCCCATCTGTTGTCTGCCTATGAGAAAAAAGTGAGAGGAGAGAGCCTCTGCTCTCATGCACAGCTATGAATCTAAATCGGGCTCAGGTAAGTATAATGGGGGGAGGGCTGGGGGGGATCCTAGACACACAAGGTTTTTTACCTTAAATCACTTTAATTTGGTATATGATTTAGGGGGGTTTTTACTTGAGTGCCGCACTTCTTTCTTCTTTTTGTTGATACTGACCTACAGTTGGGAACAAAATGCTACCATCTTGTGGACCATCTAGTCCAAATTTCGGTGCTTTTTAAGTACCGTTTATACTCGAGTATAAGCCGACCCGAATATAAGCCGAAGCACCTAATTTTACCACAAAAAACTGGGAAAACATATTGACTCGAGTATAAGCCTAGGGTGTCCATCTGCATGCCTCACTTTGCCTCATTGTGTCCACTTGCATGCCTCACTGTGCCCAATCTCCCTCCCTGATCTCCGGCACTGTGTGACTAGACTGACGTTTAACAAGGGAGTCTATGGAAGGGGTGCCCGGCTTTGAAAAATCGGTGCTCCCCGGTCGTAGGTCCCCCGGACAACAAACTTTGCACACTTGTAGAGGAAGAGTGGTGCTACATGTGTGCCAAGTGTGGGGTCCAGGGGACTTACGGCTGGCCAGAATCAGGCGCACAAAGTTGGAGATGGACACAAACTCGAGTATACTGTTGCAATAAAAAGTATGTGAACCCTTTTGGAATGCTATGGATTTCTGCACAAATTGGTCATAAAATGTGATCTGATCTTCAAGTCACAACAATAGACAATCACAGTCTGCTTAAACTAATAACACACAAAGAATTAAATGTTACCATGTTTTTATTGAACACACCATGTAAACATTCACAGTGCAGGTTGAAAAAGTATGTGAACCCTTGGATTTAATAACTGGTTGAACCTCCTTTGGCAGCAATAACTTCAACCAAACTTTTCTTGTAGTTGCAGATCAGACGTGCACAATGGTCAGGAGTAATTCTTGACCATTCCTCTTTACAGAACTGTTTCAGTTCAGCAATATTCTTGGGATGTCTGATGTGAATCGCTTTCTTGAGGTCATGCCACAGCATCTCAATCGCGTTGAGGTCAGGACTCTGACTGGGCCACTCCAGAAGGCGTATTTTCTTCTGTTTAAGCCATTCTGTTGTTGATTTACTTTTATGCTTTGGGTCGTTGTCCTGTTGAAACACCCATCTTCTGTTGAGCTTCAGCTGCTGGACAGATGGCCTTAAGTTCTCCTGCAAAATGTCTTGATAAACTTGGGAATTCATTTTTCCTTTAATGATAGCAATCCGTCCAGGCCCTGACGCAGCAAAGCAGCCCCAAACCATGATGCCCCCACCACCATACTTCACAGTTGAGATGAGGTTTTGATGTTGGTGTGCTGTGCCTCCTTTTTCTCCACACATAGTGTTGTGTGTTTCTTCCAAACAACTTAACTTTGGTTTCATCTGTCCACAGAATATTTTGCCAGTACTGCTGTGGAACATCCAGGTGCTCTTGTGCAAACTGTAAACGTGCAGCAATGTTTTTTTTTTTGGACAGCAGTGGCTTCCTCTGTGGTATCCTCCCATGAAATCCATTCTTGTTTAGCGTTTTACGTATCATAGATTCTCTAACAGGAATGTTAGCATATGCCAGAGACTTTTGTAAGTCTTTAGCTGACACTCTAGGATTCTTCTTCACCTCATTGAGCAGTCTGCGCTGTGCTCTTGCAGTCATCTTTACAGGACACCCACTCCTAGGGAGAGTAGCAGCAGTGCTGAACTTTCTCCATTTATAGACAATTTGTCTTACCGTGGACTGATGAACAGCAAGGTTTTTGGAGATACTTTTATAACCCTTTCCGGCTTTATGCAAGTCAACAATTCTTAATCGTAGCTCTTTTGAGAGCTCATTCACATCAGGCAATGCTTCTTGTGAAAAGCAAATCCTGAACTGGTGTGTGTTTTTTAGAGGGAAGGGCAGCTGTAACCAACACCTCCAATCTCATTGATTGGACTCCAGTTGGCTGACACCTCACTCCAATTAGCTCTTGGAGATCCCATTAGTCTGGGGGTTCACATACTTTTTCCACCTGCACTGTGAATGTTTACATGGTGTGTTCAATAAAAACCTGGTAACATTTAATTATTTGTGTGTTATTAGTTTAAGCAGACTGTGATTGTCTATTGTTGTGACTTAGATGAAGATCAGATCATATTTTATGACCAATTTGTGCAGAAATCCATATCATCCCAAAAGGGTTTACATACTTTTTATTGCAACTGTAAGCCGAGGGGGGCATTTTCAGCACAAAAAAATGTGCTGAAAAACTTGGCTTATACTCGAGTATATATGGTATTTTGTTTTAAATTGTAGTAAAGCATAGCAGTACTCCTCTGTCTTGCTACATTATATAGACTTCTTAGGTCCGAGTAAACAAACCAGAAGGTTCATCTTATCTCTCGATCTCTCTTCCAAAATTAGGCTCTGCAAGCCAACGAATTCCCAGGACAATTGTTTTGCTCTAACACCACCGCCTATCCTTGCAATGCAACCAGCCCCTTCCTCGTGTAAGTATACTGTTTACACAACATTCAAGCTGGTTCACATGATTGTATATCTTTTTGATGAAGTAAAACACTATCAATCACTAAAGATAATGTTCAGTAGACAATGGTAAGCTTACATTTTCAGAAGCATTGCTCAGTATTCAAGCCTATTGAAGATACACACACTGATTTATTTTTATTTTTTAAAGTGTAACTTCAGCCAAAGCTTTCTTTTAAATTTTTGGATAGATTTGGGAAGTTTTCGACCCTTTGTCAGGTTTGAATTGCAATTAGGAGCCAAAAAACAACTGACTGGGGTTTTAGTTTTTTCCCTTGGGCAACAGAAAAGTGTTTTAGGTGTCCCTGGAGAATTCTGTCCTGGCGACATCATAGTAATTTGGTCAGGAAGTAAGTTGAAATCCCCTACAACGGATAGCAATAAAGACCTGACAGAGGTTCTCTAAAACTTTTTGGCTAGTGATGTAAGTTATGGAATTATATATTTTTTTCTTTTATGTTTTTTATGATGTTTAAGGGTTAAGACCCTCACAAATGTGGTGTTGCTCAAACATATAGGTAAACTTTACAACCACACTTCCAGAAAAGCA
The DNA here is from genome assembly GCA_029206835.1 of Rana muscosa. Lineage (NCBI taxonomy): Eukaryota > Metazoa > Chordata > Amphibia > Anura > Ranidae > Rana > Rana muscosa. The sequence goes on from CM055116.1 coordinate 447,727,264, forward strand.
TATAACTGTGAAAAAGGAAAGCATCCACCTCCTCTTCATCCCTGTGTAATATAGTGGTGAACTTTTCATGTCAGTTCATCTTGTATTTACCTACTTTAAAAATGTTCTTTTTTTTTTTTCCAGAATGACTGGCGATGACCATCTTAAAAATCAAGGCATTGCATACGACTCCTGGGGCTTATGGCAGAACCATCTGGCATTGGCTATAATGACACTTCTATTTCTCACAATCGCCTACCTGAAGTTGAGTTTTATGAAGAAGCTAACCTAAACATGAGCAGATCTGCACTTTACATTGTCATTGCTTGTAAATATGTTCTATAGGTTGAATCACCAAGTGACCTCTTAATCTGAATGTGTGAAACACAGTAAAGATAACAAAAAGCCATTATATATTATAATTTCCATGATACTGAAGATGCACTACTGAATTTGTAATGGGAGTTTGGTTTGAATGTTATTACTCTTTTGAGGTAACTAGAAGTCGTTATGCCAAATGACTGTACAAGCATCTGCGTTCTTTTAATAGGATTAATTGATTATAAGGTATTGCTCAATGCCATTTTGGTATACCAGATACTTGGCTGTTTTGTGTATATAAAAGAAATGCTCATCTTTACTGTGTTTCATGTAATAAGTGTTCTTTAACATGGTGTAAATGTTAAGATTTATTTATGGCAAAATTGTTTAACATGCTGTATTAATGTTCTAATTTTTAATTATTTTTATGTTTGTTCAGGCCACTAAAATGTTCTCTTTTGGTAACCACTATAACTATGGTAGAGTATATTTTGTGACAGCCATTATTTTGTCAACTGGTATTTTGCCTAAAAAAAATTGCCATTTTCGAGAAAATGCAAAAAATGGAAATAAAACTTTTTTTTTCCATACAGAGACCTATGTGTGTTTTATTTAAACAGTCTTTTTCAGTTTGTTTTATCATTGTATTGTATTTAAAGAGGTTTTCCAGTTTCAGTGAAAAATGCATGCCCTTTTTCACAGTCCTGTACAGTGTGGAAACTACCAATGGGTTTTTACACACAGTCCTAGAATATATGCATATGCATATTTGTATGCATGTCCGACCTGTAGAAAGAAACACCAATGGTACCAAGGCCCCTTTCACATAAGAGGTCCAATTGGGTCTGGCTGGCTGCTTTTCAGCTGGACCCGTTTTGGACCCTCCATTCTCCTCTATGGAGCGCCGGATGTAAACAAACTTGTGTCTGTTTACACCTGGCTACCTTCAGGTTTGATCCAATCTGGCAAAAGAAAATAGAAGGGGATCGTTCCCCTCTGTCTGGCCAGATCGGAAGGCAGTTGGGTGTAAACGGACAGCTGATCCGTCTGCCCTTAGAACAGATAGGGCTGTGTTTGTGTGTCCGCGTCGCTCTGCATATGCAGAATGGGCACAAACCTGTCATCTGTCTTTTCTGCTTAGCTCAGAAGGGGATCAGCGGACCGATCCCCTGCTGAGCAAAACTGGATCTGGCCCATGTGAAAGGGGCATTAAGTCCCGTACACATGGACAGAATGTCGGGAGACATTTGCCGGTACAAAAAATACTGGCAGACGTTTGCTGGTACAAAAATGCTGCCCGAAATTCTGCCCTGTGAATGTTTGACGTGCATGCTGGAAAACCAGCAGCCGACCGACTCCTGATCAGTGCTCTTAGCCAATGGGAGAATGTCGGGAGACATTTGCCTGTACCAAAAGTACTGGCAGTGGCAGACATTTACTGTTACAAAAAATACTGGCCAGCATTCTGCCCTGTGTATGTCAGTCTGTCCGCCAGAAGCTGGCAATTTTTCCATGCTGGGAAACTAGCAGCCGACTGACTACCGATTAGCGCTCTCAGCCAATGGAAGAGAGCACTGATCAGAGTTTTCTGTCAGGGGGAGCTGTCCTCCTGCCAGAACACAACAGCTCAGTGGAGCAGATCGCTGGACTAACCTTGCATGGTTAGTACAGTCGCTCCCAACCGGAGCTGTGAGCATGAAAAAAAAACTGTAGTGTGGACCTGGCTTAAGTATAGAAAACTTGCGAAGTATACTTGTGTAGAATGTAATGAATTAACCATAGACACATGCTAACTGTTCCTGATCTGGTTGTTTGCAGAGAGAATCTCATGTCTGTAGGTCTTTTCTTTAATATTAAAAAAAAATGAAAAATACCGCGCTACCCAAAAAATACAGAAATAATGCAGCAGCTAAATAGTGGAATATACATTAACAATGGAAATAGAAAAGATGTAGCTGCGCTAACCCACAAAATTAATTCTAAAACCCCAGTGTTCACATTCATAAGTCATAAATATGAACAGAACATATGTAAGTAAAATACATAGACCGTAAATGAACAGCAAAAATGAATTGAAAATCTAGTCTATAAAAAATTATATGTTCAGTGAAACAATACAAAGATATATTATATACCGTATATACTCGAGTATAAGCCGAGTTTTTCAGCACATTTTTTGTGTTGAAAATGCCCCCCTCGGCTTATACTCGAGTCACCTTTTTGTGCATGATCTCCCAAAATTTGCGGACGCGGTACCGGCCGGCTGTAGGTCCCCTGGACCCCAAACTTGGCACACATGTAGCCCTACTCTTCCTCTATAAGTGTGCAAAGTTTGTTGTCCGGGGGACCTACAGTCGGGGAGCACCGATTTTTCAAAGCCGGGCACCCCTTCCATAGACTCCCATGTTAAACGGTCATTTCTCCTGTGATTTTGGGGACCCGGTACCGGCCGGTCGTAGGTCCCCTTGACCCAAAACTTGGCACACATGTAGCCCCATTTCTCCTCTACAAGTGTGCAAAGTATGCTGTCTGGGGGACCTACGGCCGGGAACACTGATTTTTCAAATCCGGGAACACCTTCCATAGACTCCCATGTTAAACGTCAGTCTAGTCATGGGCACAATGAGGCATGGGCACAGTGAGGCATGCAGATGGACACAGTAAGGCAAAGTGAGTCATGCAGATGGACACTCTAGGCTTATACTCAAGTCAATAAGTTTTCCCATTTTTTTTTTGTGGTAAAATTAGGTGCCTCGGCTTATATTCGGGTCGGCTTATACTTGAGTATATACGGTATATGTGTGTGTGTGTATATATATATATATATATATGTGTGTGTGTGTGTGTGTGTAATAAAAATATATATATATATATATATATATATATATATATATATATATAGGTTCCTTGAAGGGAAGATGAATGAACAAATCCAATAAGGTCTCCACCACCACCATACGTGAATCACCAAATAAATAGTGCGCTTACCAGAAAGCAAGCAAAGAAAAGCTTGCAGCTGTAAACCCCAGCCAGGGCCTTTGCCAGGAATCCCCTACTCTGCAGGCTCTTCGGTATGGGAAGACCAGAGGACTGAGGACAGGAACCCCCTACTCTGCAAAACTCTTCAGTGTGGGATGACCAGTGGACTGAGGACTCGGTATCATATCAACAAGGTAGTGCCGAGAAAGAAGAAGGCTCACCATAGTATAATACCGTAAAACAAAGGAAGGTTTAATATAAAAATTGCACTTACATCCATGTAGATTAAAAACAGCAAGTCACATGTAAAGCCGGCCGGCAATGGCGAACACCCCTTCGCCCAGGATCAGATGTAATGGCGTCAGCACGTTCACTCCACCCGACGCGCATTTCGTCACACAAATGACGTTGTCTGGGGTATGGGTGACGCGCTGACGCATCACGTATAAATAGACACAACCAAGCCCCGATCTGAGTCAAAACCGTAAGTCCAATGACGGACGCCCAAAGGACTTGATTGGTTACAGCATACTATCATCCCGGGATAATGGTTGTGAAGCCAATAATTGCAATTAAAACCAAGGTAAAAAACGGACATATAACTAAAGGAAGACTTAAAAACTAACAAGACCGGGAACAGTAGATGAAAGAGATAATCAATTTATATGACTGAATTCTTAACCTCACAAAAGAATGTTGCCATCTTGTGGTAGAAAAGAATATTGAACCATAGAGTATATTCAATAAACCCTGGGCCAACAACTAAATTAAAACTAAATATACCTAATGAGGGTAACAACATGACAGTATCTAATATTACTATCAACTACTACAAAGAGCCAATCTGGCCCAGGGAAGTGATGCATCAAAACAAAAAATATGAATTTAAATTAAGTAGTAATAATAACAGCTAGTATAATTAATATCAGGTGAAAGAATTAAACAAATAGTGACTCCTACACAAAGGACACACATCAATTAAGCTAAACCCCTAAAAGGCAATAAAGATTGCACACTGCCCAGACAAAATCAGCAGAGCAGTTGAGCAACCAACACTGGCAGGGGTCACTACAATTAGGTGAAGGCCCCAAAGAAAATAATGTTATAATAAATTAAATTAATTTGAATTAAATCAATAATATGGACTATAGGAGTGCATCCAAGCTGGTACCAACTGATACCAGAATGAATGTAGGACACCCGTACCCCCTAGGGGCCAACTAGGATTTGACTCAGATCAAGTGTTCAAAGCATAAACAGTCAACAAAGACAATTACGAATTGTCTATAAAGGCGTTGGTATCAACCTCTATATTGAGGCCGTAAGGAGTATAGCATTTGATTTTATGTATCCATAGCATTTCCTGTCTGGCTATACTCCTAACTAGAGAACTCCCTCGCCATTGTGGACGGTATCTATCAATCCCCAAAAAAATGGTTTTGGAGGGGTCTTTGTTATGGGCCAAAAGGTAATGCTTAGAAACTGAATGCTTGGGAAAGCCTGCCTTAATGTTTGTAATATGTTCATTAAGTCGCACAGAAAGGGGTCTCTTGGTTCTGCCCACATACTGCAGCCCACATGGGGCATTTCAGTAAGTAGACAACCCCCTCTGTGGAACAAGAAATGAAAGGCTCTATTTCAAAATCCTCAGAGGTAATCGTGGAAGAAAACTTATGTGTACGCCTGTGTGTGCAACCACTAATTGAGCACACACGGCATCTACGACATTGGTAGAAACCTGTGACGGCATCCAAAAAACTAGTTCTAATTGGAGGAGGGTCCAAAACATTAGGGGCCAGCCTATCCTTAAGTGATCCCGCTCCCTTTAAAGATCACCCTCGGTCTGTCAGGTAGAACAGATTTCAGGACCGGGTCATTCCCCAATATATGCCAATGTTTGTTGATCAAATTTTTAATGCTGTTATGTTGCACTGAATATGTAGTCAAAAAAGGTACCAAAGGGGCCCTATCATTACAGGGTGGTTTGATCTTCAGAAGGTCAGTTCTATCCCTTCTGGTGACCTCATCTAGCATGGTCATAAGAGAATCTGGAGCGTACCCCTTCTCCTCAAACCTCTTCATAAGGACGGCAACTTGTTCTAAAAACGTATCCCTGTCAGTACAATTGCGCTTGACACGCAAATACTGGCTTTTGGGGACAGACTTCAACCAGGACTGGTGATGACAACTGTCCATCGGTATGTATGAATTGCAGTCTGTACTCTTAAAATACGTAGAGGTAATGAATTTATTAGAGGAGATCGAATTATTAAGGTCTAAAAAATTCATATTAGACTGGCTGGCCGTAAAACTAAGATGTATCCCCCTATTATTATCGTTTAATGTCGACATGAATTAATCAAGATTTTCACAGGAACCATCCCATAGGGGGAGGATGTCCACGATGTACATGGCCCACAACTTGAGCTGGGGCCTATGGCAAACATAGACGACATCCTCCTCCCACATAGCCATAAATAAGTTGGCCAGGCTGGGGGCATATTTAGCCCCCATTGCGACCCCTCTATCCTGGCGATAGAATTGGTTCTGGAACCAAAAATAGTTCAGAGATAAAACAAGTAATTCCATGATAAAACAAGTTTGCTCGTCTAACAAACCTGAGTCTCTTCTCAGGAAATATTCAACTGCGAATAGACCCAAATCGTGGGGGATCACCGTGTACAAGGACGTCACGTCTGCAGTGACCAGCCACATGTCAGTTGTGGGTTTGAGATCTGACAGGAGGTTGATCACATGACGTGAGTCCTTAAGGTGGGAAGGCATCTTGACTACCAAGGGCTGAAGAAAAAAATTAATATACCTGCCCACCAGGGATGTGAGGGAATCAATCCCACCGACTATGGGACGTCCCGGGGGGCAGGTAAGATGCTTATGTATCTTCGGAAGATAGTAGATGCTTTAATAATAAGCATTTGAGGCAGGCCTATGAACAACTGTTCTGGTGGAGTCTGTTTTCACTGCTTACGCCCATCCCCTGCCCCCTCTTCATTGACAAACTTTGTAAGAGCCAACCTCTCAAGTTTTATGGAGCACTGTAAAGATTATTTGCCAACGAATGTGGTAGGACTCTTACCTTTTTAAAGGAATGTTGAGTGGATTTACAAAAGGAATGTCTTTAAGCAAACTAAGGCTGTCCATAGACTGTTCGAATCTCGGCCAGTTCAGCAGGAACCGGCCGAGATTCAAACCATTTATGGGGCAGGCTGATCGTACCAAGTTGATAGATTGATGATCAACTTGGGTACAACCAGCCTGCCGGATTTTACATGCAATTTATTTACATTTTACATGCAATAATCTCAATCTTCTCCCAGTGGCAGCATACAATAGCTCAGTGGGAAAGATTCCTGTCAACACTGTTGATGGCAGAATTGAGCGAATTTCATTTCTGCAACCCGTGGTTACGGGGAAAGAAATTTGCTCCGTGTAGGGCTTGCATAAAGCTGTGCTCACTCTGAATACCCAGTCATGTGCAAGCTTCTGATTTCACCTATGTGTTTGGGTGTTCAAACTGAACATAGCTACACCTTGGTAAAGATAAAATTTTCTACTCCCTTAGTAATCAACACCACTGTTTTGGAGAGTTGTACTACAGCATCTACCCTCAGCTGTGCTTTGTAGCCATTAAGGTAAATTTTTTCTTCTAACCAAAGCTCATCTAAAATACACTCTCTCCAGGTCGTAGATTAATTACTGGATTTTATTTACTCAGATCAACATCCACCATAGGAAGGAGAGCTATCCACAAGAAATATATTAAATAATAATAAAATATGGATTGATTGCTCTACCTACTACCTGTGAGGATGTTATGTTTTCAAATGCTGCATATCCAATAAGCCAAACTTGTCTTGGCAGGTATGGTTCCAATACCTTTTATTGCATACAAAAGAGGAACAAAACTCAAAATCACACATTTTAAAACCATGCCAACTGCCCTTATTTGCTCTAAAGCGCTTTAATCTATATTTATTCCCAGAATATAATTGGAGCTTAGAGAAAATATCAAGGGGCGATATTATAGAACGAGAAATAATTCCTATTGTAAACAAAGTCCTGGGATCAGTTGTGCATCACCATCAGATTCCTCAAATGACTCACTAATATAAATAGGCATTAAAGGATCCACCATGCATTCAGGGTGTCGTGATTGATAAATAGTTAATAGGACAATGCATACAGAGTATCCCTGTGGTCAAGAGGAGGAGGAGAAATCGCTGCTATCAAAGCTTATCCTCAAAGTCAAGTCCATTCACATGAGATGATGGTATAAATCAGTGGTTCTCAACCTCAGTCCTCAAGTACCCCCAACAGGCCATGTTTGCAGGTTTTCTTTTATCTTGCACAGGTGCTTTAAATCCGAGTCAATGGCTTGGTATTTTGGACAGCTGTTTTATCCAAGATAAATTCCCAAAACATGGCCTGTTGGGAGTACTTGAGGACTGAGGTTGAGAACCACTGGTATAGATGGCAGCTTTGATCAACCTCCCTCGCACTAGACACGGTATTACAGCCACCATGAAAAGATGTATTATGCGACAAAGTGAAGCAAATCATGAAGCAACCGATAAATTCACAAATCATCCAGAGAATATTGTAATAATATGGCTGTTTAGGCATCCAGGAAGATGTCCTAAATATAAACTGTCACTGTGGTCCAGAGGAGGGGATCCAGCTGTTATTGTGAGTATTTGTGATGTCCTTCACTTGTGATAATGATATAATTAACAGCCAAATTCAACCTCTCTCGCACTTCAGTCATGGCATCAGCCATAGAGAAAAAAGAAATGCATGGTCTCTCTAATGAACATGTTATGTGTCCATAATACTGCATCACTTAACATGGATCCCTTAAAAAGTGTTACTAAACCCAGGACCCTACATTCCCTATATCTGGTCTCCCACAGTACACAGAACATGTATTTTAGTAAATATATACGGCTAAATACCTTTTCTCATCAGCAGTATATAATAGTTTTGTGACTTCTATCAGGGTCTGGCCAATCACTGGTTAAAGCTTGTAGGAGGAGTTTTCATTCCTCTCTGACTGTCTTATGAGGCTGCATGACCCCTGACCCTCTGTCTGATTGGCCCTGTGCCAATCACATGCACCCTCCAAAAAAAGAAGACAAAAACTCTCCAGCAATGCACACCAAACTGAGCATGTGCAGAGTTCCCCCAAGTCTCTGTACTATCAAGAGATGGATTGGGGACTGTGAAAGAAGGGGGGGATCAGAGAAGACAGGCTCAAACAACCATTTTACACAATGCACAGGATTAACCCCTTAGGTTTCACAGCGAGTATAACAAGCATGCTTTTCTGCATATACAGACTGATTATGCTGTTGTGTGTTTAGTAACATTTTAAGGATATATCCAGTTTCCAAGAAATTTGTATGAAATATAAAGTATGCTTATCAGTCCCCCATTTTCTGGTACTATATCCACATCATAGCTCCACATTCCGGATAGTAATGTGAGCAAAATGGATAAAATCCTGCTAAACCACTTTCTCTGGCTCCAGCCGGCTGCATCAGAGACAAATAGCGGTTCATTGTGGGCCATGTGCTTGAAATGGATGTAAAGATGGCCGCCATGTATGACGTCCACGTGCGCCATGCAAAATGACGTCACGACACATGCATGAAGCCGTGCACGCCATGCGTGTGACATCTTAAGGGGAGAACCAATAATGAATTTATACTGTGTTATACAATATACAGTTAGGTCCATATACAGCAGTGGTCATCAACCCTGTCCTCAGGGCCCACTAACAAGCCAGGTTTGCAAGATAACTGAAATACATCACAAGTGATATCATTTGCTGCCAGTGATTGCAGTATTCTAGTCTGCATCTCCCCAAGGTAACACATAAAACCTGGCCTGTTAGTGGGCCCTGAGGACAGGGTTGATGACCACTGATATACAGTGGGTACGGAAAGTATTCAGACCCCCTTAAATTTTTCACTCTTTGTTATATTGCAGCCATTTGCTAAAATCATTTAAGTTCATTTTTTTCCTCAATGTACACACAGCACCCCATATTGACAGAAAAACACAGAATTGTTGAAATTTTTGCAGATTTATTAAAAAAGAAAAACTGAAATATCACATGGTCCTAAGTATTCAGACCCTTTGCTGTGACACTCATATATTTAACTCAGGTGCTGTCCATTTCTTCTGATCATCCTTGAGATGGTTCTACACCTTCATTTGAGTCCAGCTGTGTTTGATTATACTGATTGAACTTGATTAGGAAAGCCACACATCTGTCTATATAAGACCTTACAGCTCACAATGCATGTCAGAGCAAATGAGAATCATGAGGTCAAAGGAACTGCCTGAAGAGCTCAGAGACAGAATTGTGGCAAGACACAGATCTGGCCAAAGTTACAAAAAAAATTCTGCTGCACTTAAGGTTTCTAAGAGCACAGTGGCCTCCATAATCCTTAAATGGAAGACGTTTGGGTTGACCAGATGACCAGAACCCTTCCTAGAGCTGGCCGTCCGGCCAAACTGAGCTATCGGGGGAGAAGAGCCTTGGTGAGAGAGGTAAAGAAGAACCCAAAGATCACTGTGGCTGAGCTCCAGAGATGCAGTCGGGAGATGGGAGAAAGTTCTAGAAAGTCAACCATCACTGCAGCCCTCCACCAGTCGGGGCTTTATGGCAGAGTGGCCCGACGGAAGCCTCTCCTCAGTGCAAGACACATGAAAATATACAATAATGGCGCATACTGGGACATAAAATCAAAAGCCTTTTCCACAAAGTCCTTTGAGCTGTAATAGCTCTATGTGAGATAGAAGTCTTTTTGCCTGGGCAGCCTTGCAGAGGGAGCCAAAGCCGCACTCCAGTACATGTAAAAAGAGAGAGACAAAGAGCAGGCGCCACTTAGAAAAAAACTGTTCACTTTAATAGTAAAAGAGTATCAAAGCACTCACTTAATAATTACTGTATGCAGGCATATGTTGAAGTCCAATCGACAGTCAGTCCCTGCTACGTGTAGATGGTCCCTGGAGCCGTGGATGCTTGCTGCGCTGTGCCGCATGGGGAGATGCCGGTTTACTTTCCCAATGGATGGTTCCGGGTTCACTGCGGCTGCCAGAAGGAGGGCTGGAACACAAGCGGTGTGTCTGTGCTGGGACGCGGCGTGAGGCGGGATGACGTCAAGACCAGAATGCAACGCCTTTCAGTGCGAGCGCCGTGAGGTGCTGAGAGTCACTGCGTGCACCTTTCTCAAGCTGATTGTTAATGGCTCTGTACAGTCTTTTTATATGCCTTGGTGGTGTCGCCACCTAATGGGGCTAGATGCAAGTACACTCCATATCATATAGGAGCATTACACTAGTGATGGCAAATATATTTGGGAAGAGAGTACTAGATTCTAAAATATGTAATAAAGCTAAAAAGGAGATCCTAAATAATACACTCTAGATTCATGAACATATATTATATGGTGGGAAAAACAGTAGATTAAATTTAACCTAAAAGAAATAAAACAATTGTAGGTATCCAAAATACACTTTAAAAATGTCAATCATAGTATGAGATAACACGGTAAGAGATGAACAATAGGTAATGAGTGGGCATGTAGATTAAACCTTTGAAGTTATAAAAATTACTGGTGGGTGTGTGGTTGGATGAGGGCAAGGGGGACATTATAAAAACATGATAATAATGGCAATAATAATGAGAACGTGGGATAATTTAATTTGAAGATGGGTCAATTATTAAAAATTTGTGTGAGTTAATATGCACATAATTAGGGGACATATTAGGATATATCAGATGGTGTGAAATGAGAGATAATCATAATGGATCTAGAATGGAAGGGGGGGGGAAGAAGATGGGGGGGGGAAGGAAGGGGGGAAGAAAGGGGGGGTTGGAGAGAGAGAGAAGAAAGGGAAAGGGGAAAGCAAAAAGGAAGGGGGAAATGAAAAGAGGGGGGAGGGGGGGAAAGCTTTAGTTACTGAAAAGAGGATGACCAAACTTGAACCGATATTATAAGTGTTGGAGGGGAAAAAATATGTAAAATTAATAGTTGGTCAGAAAGAGAGGGAAGGATTATTAATTAATCATTATTACAATATGGTAGATATTTCTAATTCTTCATTGATACCTCCAGGGTTGAGAGTGTCCAAAGAATAAATCCAATAAAGCCCGGTACACACGATTGGTTTAACTGATGAAAACCGTCCGATGGATGGTTTTCATCAGACAAACCGATCGTGTATGGTACCCATCGGTCTTTTTTCCATCGGATGGAAAAAATAGAACTTGTTTTAAAATTTTCCGATGGATCAAAAACCGATGGTAATTTCCGATCGTCTATGGGCAAGTCCATCGGTTAAAAAACCCACGCATGCTCAGAATCAAGTCGACGCATGCTCAGAAGCATTAAACTTCATTTTTCTCGGCTCATCGGAGTGTTTTACGTCACCACGTTTGGAACGGTCGGTTTTTTGACTGATGGTGTGTGGCCAAGACTGATGAAAAACAGTTTCATGGTCAAATCCATCAGACGAAAATCCATAGGTTATCCGATCGTGTGTACAGGGCTTAAGTCTCTCTTTCTGCTTCTGGGAGCTTACCGTATATACTCGAGTATAAGCCGACCCGAATATAAGCCGAGGCACCTAATTTTACCACAAAAACTGGGAAAACGTATTGACTCGAGTATAAGCCTAGGGTGTGCCTCACTTTGCCTCACTGTGTCCATGCCTCACTGTGTCAATGACTAGACTGACGTTTAACATGGGAGTCTATGGAAGGGGTGCCCGGCTTTGAAAAATCGGTCCTCTCTGGCCGTAAGTCCCCTGGACAAGAAACTTTGCAAACTTGTAGAGGAAGAGTGGATCTACATGTGTGCCAAGTTTGGGGTCCAGAGGACCTACGACCGGCTGGTACCGGGTCCCCAAAGTCACCAGAGAAATGACCATTTAACATGGGAGTCTATAGAAGGGGTGCCCGGTTTTGAAAAATCGGTGCTCCCCGGCCGTAGGTCCACCGGACAAAAAACTTTACACACTTGTAGAGTGGGGCTATATGTGTGCCAAGTTTGGGGTCCAGGGGACCTACGGCCGGCCGGTACCAGCTCCCCAAAGTCCGGGAGATCAGGCGCAAAAAGGTGACTCGAGTATAAGCCGAGGGGGGCATTTTCAGCACAAAAAATTGTGCTTAAAGACTCGGCTTATACTCGAGTATATACAGTATTTGAAATCTGTTCAACAACCCAAACTCTTAAACCATCAGTGGATTTTTGATGGCACTAAGTGAAATGACGGGGCACGCTATGCTTGCCTTTGCCAACCTCTATTTTTCTCCTATGTTCCCTAAATCTCTGGTGGAGAGGTCGTATGGTGCGACCCACATATAGAAGTTGGCAGGGACAAGTCAGTGCATAGACAACAAAATCAGAACTACAATTGAAAAATTCACCAAAGATATATGTTTTTCCTTTTGTAGTAAATTGTTTTTGGCCATGGTTGATAAAACGGAAAATTTATTACCAAATACTTACCGTAATTTTCCTTTCCTGATAGACTCCATGGCAGACTACGTGTGGGTTAACCCCGCCTCCTCTCCACAGCTATAGGACCCCTTACCCATAAATTTGAGCTCACCTCCACAGACAGGTGTTCCGTAACTAGCCGACTCACATTTCAACTCTCATATTTTAATTCATGGGTGGGAACTCCGTCTGCCATGGAGTCTATCAGGAAAGGAAAATTACGGTAAGTATTTGGTAATAAATTTTCCGTTTTCCTGACAGACTCCATGGCAGACTACGTGTGGGACATAACTAGCCAAACCACACGGGAGGGTATGCTGAACAAAAATATATTTTAATCTTTCCCGTCAACTAACAGGATTTTTCGACCAAAATTAACAGAGGAAAGGGAAGCAGGCTCAATACAATAATGAGACATAAATGTATGAATAGAAGATCACGAGGCTGCCTTGCATATCACTTCAGGAGCCACGTGTCGAGCTGCTGCCCATGAGGCTGTCATGCCTCTGGTGGAATGAGCCGTCACCGCCTCTGGAGGAGCCAAGCCCTTTGCCCTGTAAGCCTGTTGAATAGATTGGACGATCCAGGCTGCTATTGTTCTGGAGGAAGCCCTCTTTCCTTTGTTGCTACGAGTGTGTAACAAGAACAGGTAGTTCGAGCTTCTAAAAGATGAAGTAGCTCGCAAGTATTCTTTAAGAGTCTCACCTACATCCAAGGGATGAACATCTGCTGATTCTGGAGAATCGAAGGTACGAAGGACTATTTCTTGATTTTCGAGAACAAATGATGTGACTTTTGGTTTTGACCCAAGCATGGGAATAAGGACCACTCGGTCCGGGAAGAAAGTCAAAAAAGGTTCTTGACAACCCAGGAAGCTTATTTCTGAAACCCTTTTGGCTGAAGTAATGGCCACTAGAAAGGCCAGTTTGATTGATAAGTCCTTAACAGAAAGATCCTTGTTGTTGAGTGCTGAAAGAGCATCAAGGACGAGCGGAAGATCCCATTTGGGGAATCTAGGTTTCCTCTGACGCCTGATTCTCGATGCCCCCCGAAAGAACTGTTGAACCAGGGGATGAGTTGCCCATGACGTTCCCGAAAAAGCTGATAAGGCTGATACTTGTACCCTGAGAGAACTAATCGATAAAGGCAGATCCAAGCCTGATTGGAGAAAACTCAAGATGTCTTGAACACTAGGATTTCTAGATGACTTCCCTGGCCCAGATTCTATTGTAGGTTTTATTTGTGTTAGACTTTCTGGAGCTCATAAGGGCAGAGATTACCCCTGAAGCACACCCAAGAGACTCTAGCCTCTCCCTCTTAAAAACTAGACCATCAGTCTCAGCATTGCTGGACAGGGGTGCAGGGTCGTCCCCTGAGAAAGAAGGTCCAGCCCGAGAGGAAGAGGCAGCGGGTCCCTGAAGCTCATTAGATTCAGGAGAGGAAACCAAGGTCTGCTCGGCCAGTATGGTGCTATTGTTACCACCTCGACTTTCTCCAACTGAAGCCGCTGTAGGAATTTTAGCATGATCGGAAGAGGAGGGAAGGCATATGCCCTGTTGAAGTCCCATTGACTCGTTAATGCATCTACTCCGAAGGCTTGATTGTACCGAGCTCGGGTGTAGTATCTGTCGATCTTGTAATTGCAGGGGGATGCAAACAGATCCACTTCTGGATCGAAATCCAACGATAGGATCCACTTGAAGGTTTGTGGATGCAGTGACCATTCGTTGTTGTCTAGCATGCTGTGTGACAGGAAGTCTGCTTGAATGTTCTGCTCCCCTGGAATGAAGACTGTTGTTAAGTTGAGCAGATTCCTCTGAGCCCAGGTCATAATGGGCTCAACCTCTTGGAGAAGGGCAGAGCTCCGAGTGCCCCCTTGTCTCTTCACATATGCCACAGCGGTGGTATTGTCCATTTTCAGTAGGACCGACTTCCCTTTCAGAAGGTGGGAGAAGGCTTGAAGGGCGCACCATGCCGCGCGCAGTTCCAGAATGTTCGAACCTGGAGAGTGGAGACGGGCATCCCATTTGCCCTGAGCCAGTTCTGCCCCACAATGTGCCCCCCAGCCCGCATTGCTGGCATCGGATGTAACAGTCACCCAATGGATGGGAGCAAGGGAGTGGCAAGTTGACAAGTTCTTGTGTTTGAAGCCACCAGAGGAGACTGTTGCTCATTGACCGTGTTATCCAGATCTGCTGATTGAGATCGTCTGTCTTCCATTGCTGGAGGAATCTTGATTGAAAAGGACGAAGACTCCACATCGCCCATTTGACCATGGGGAATGTGGCCACCATCGTGCCGATTATCTTCAGGCCCTGTGATGCTCTTAGGTGAGAGTAGTCTAGGGCTAAGGAGATTCTTCCCCGAATGATCGGTATTTTTTCTTCTGGAAGAGAGATGGTATTCTCTATGGTGTCGAACTGGGCTCCTAGATAGACCAAGCGCTGGGTCGGTTCCAGCTGACTCTTCCCCCGGTTTAGGAGCCATCCGAACTCCAACAGTGTAGAGATCACCTGATCTTTGTGGACTAGCAGCTGCTGCTTGTCTTGGGACAGTACTAGTAGATCGTCCAGATAATGATACAGACGCACACCCTCTACTCTGATAAGGGACACAACTGCTAACAGCACCTTGGAAAAGATTATTGGAGAAGTCGTTAGCCCGAATGGAAGACAAATAAATTGTAAGTGCTCTTGTTCGACCTGGAACCGCAGATATTTGTGAAAATTTTCTGCCACCGGGACATGAAAGTACGCGTCTTTTAGATCTATTGAGATCAACCAGTCGCCTGGTTGAACTATTTTTTTGGATGGTTGAGAGTGACTCCATCTTGAACTTCTCGTGCTTTATGTACTTGTTCAGGAAAGTGAGATCTATGACTGGACACCAAGAGCCGTTCTTCTTTTGTACTAGGAAGAGGGGGAAGTATACCCCCTGGAATTCCTCATCCTTTGGGACGGGCACCACTGCTCCTTGATCTTTCAAGACATTTACATATGAGAGAAGAACTTGTTGTTTTTCTTCTGACCGAGGTAGTGAGGTTTGCATTGGTCTGCATGGAGGGGTCTTGGTGAAGGACCATGTGTGACCTGTTGAGACCGTCTTGATGGTCCAATAGTCTGAGATCGAGGCCAATCTCAAAAAGACTTGGTTGGTTCACGCCCACCGGGCGTCTGTTTCTTGCCAGACTTTTGAAAAGACGATTGGCCTCTATTCCAATTCCAGTTTCTCCTAAAATCCCGTCTGGGCTTATAGGAGCGTGCCTCTCTCGAGTGCTCAGTACTGCGTCTCTGTTGAGGTTTTCTCTGGTTAAACTGGCGCCTGTCCTGGGGAAGAAAACCTGACTTTCCGCCTGTAGCCTTTGAAATGGCATTATCAAGTTTGTTCCCAAACAATGAAGTCCCTTCAAAGGGAATTTTGCACCACGCCTGCTTGGAGGCTGGATCAGCAAGCCAGGGGCGTAACCACAGTGCTCGTTTGGCCGTGACCAAGGACAACATTGATCTGGCCAGTAAACGGATGAGGTCAATTGAAGCTTCCCCCAAGAAGGCGATTGCCATTTTGAGTTCTTGCACTGCTGAACTTTGAGCCAGTTCTTCCGAGACACCTTTCAGAACGGAGTCTACATTTTCCACCCAGGCCTCCATTGCTTTGGAGGTCACTGCAAGGGCTAAAGCTGGTTTGCATGCCGTTCCGGCCAGGCTATATATTCTTTTGAGGTCCTGGTCGATCTTCCGATCTAGACCATCTTTAAATGAAACGGTGTCATCTAGCGGGAGGGTGACATGCTTCGCTAGGCACATTACTGCTGCATCTACGAGGGGAGCATTCTCCAGATGCTTGACATCCTCCGATTTAAAGGGATACAGTCTAGAGGTTTTGCTTAGCATGGAAACCTTCTTATCTCCCTTGCTCCATTCTTCCTCAAACACTCCTTTCAGCTCAGAGGGAAGTGGGAAATTGGAGCGTTCTTTCCCCAGTTGTTTAAACAATTTCCTTTGTTTTTCTGGGGGGGCAGTGGTATCCTCCAACTTCAAAGTTTCCTTCACTGCCTTGATTAGTGGAGAGACTAAGGTGTAGTCGAATCCCACCGTAGAATCATCTCCCTCCATCTCGTCTTGCGAGGAATAATGGGAGGAATCATGGGGCTGGAATTGGCCGGGATCCTCCTGGGCCTCGTCAGCCAAGGAGCCAGACAAGGTGGTGGACTGGCTCCTTGTGTGGGGGGCAACTATTTCTTTCATAGATTGCTGTACCACATGTTTCACAAGAGACTCAAGGTTTTGTTTTTCAGTCTCTTTCTCACCAACCGCTCGGGTATAACATGGATCGCATAGCGATTTGCCCTCCGGGATTCTGGTCTTGCATCCCCAACAGGCTCTGTGGTCAGAGCGATCATCGCGGTGGTGGTGGCGGTGACTAGAGGAGGAATGGGAACATCTCCTATGTCTAGAGGGGGTATGTGAACGTCCCCTATGATGATGGGTCCTAGACGTAGTGTCGCGTCTGGACCTGGATGATGAGTGATGATGCGGCCTGGCAAGGTCCCTTTCTTGTGACTGATGAACTGAAGTCGCCGGGCTGTAAGAGATAATACAGACAGAGGGAGGGGGAGGGAAGGTGGGCAGGATGTAACCGTTAGCAACCACCAGATAGGCATAAAAGACACCAACCCCCTACCCACTCCGCACATACCTTGTGCGGGAGGGCTGGCCACACGGCGGTGAAGAAGAGTCCATGACGAGGGAGACACAGGAGTACTACACTACCTAGACTAAGGATAAGCAAATCAATGCAAGAAAGCATAAGAAAAGAAAAAAGTTTTTTTTTTTTTTTAAACTGTCCCTTTAAGAGACACTAAGCATAACAAGCATACATTGTAAAATGAAGTGCTTACCCCATCCTAGCAGTAATGAGGCTCCGGGAGGCTGCCGCTCTATGCCCACAGGTTATCCCACCTGTATAGGGCTCTTCAGCGGTTTAAATGAACCGCCGGAATGACGTCATGGCCGGTTCCGCTGCGCGCATGCGCCGATGAGACCAGACCCACTGCGCCTGCGCGGCCCCTGACCCCTCCGCCGAAATGCGCATGCGCGAAAACCAAGCCTCAGTTTCACCGCGGCTTGGCGCATGCGCAGATGCGCGGCGGACCGGGAAACAGGAAGAGACATGGCGTCCTGGAACGCAGAAGCGTTCCACATGGCGCAACACAGGAATGGAAAAACAGGGGAAAACAAAGACAACATACATAAACTTGTCTGCCATGAAAGAAGAGATGAATCAAAATCTTCAGACCTTGCCAGCCGAGGAATCCTGCGACATCCGATCCGGTACTCTGGGGCCACATCCCTTCCACCATAGGGGTATTTTCCGGCCCTGAAACCACTCGCCCGCTCATAGCTGGGCCCTGGGTGCACCGCAGTAACAGTACCAGTTGATCCAAGTAATCCACATCCTGGACATCGCACAGAATTGCATGATGAAGGTCCATGTGAGGAGGATAAAAAAGGAACACCTGTCTGTGGAGGTGAGCTCAAATTTATGGGTAAGGGGTCCTATAGCTGTGGAGAGGAGGCAGGGTTAACCCACACGTAGTCTGCCATGGAGTCTGTCAGGAAAAGAACATGTTTTGCATAAATTCTTGTGACAATAAAGGAGCTTGCAGTGATTTTAATTTGCTGGGTGCTATTTTGTTTTTTAGGTTTGCAGCTCTTCTATAAGTGGTTCTGGGGATGTCAGGGAGGATGGGTTTGAGGTGGGGGTCCTCCAGTAATAAGGGCCAATGTTTTTTCAAAATCAAAAAATTAGAAGTCTTATGCACTCCACCAATTCACAGTGGTGGGACAAATATTTCTTAGCCAAATATTTAGAGAATAGAATATCACCAAGAGGCTTGAGAATCCTCAAAAACTGCTCATTCTTGGAATCGGATGATGCCAAAGAATGGAACAGTCTGGCAGAATTCTGCACCACAAAATGGATCAATATCTTGGTAAAGCACAGAGCCTCAAAGTTTGACAAGCTTGAAAAAGCGGTACAGTCCCTGTGCACAGAAATCCTAGAAGTTGGACATAAGGTTCCTTCATCTTGGTTAGATATCCTCAAAAAGAACACCAAAAAATTTGAAGGTGATCTAATATATAGCAAACTAAATAAATTTAGACGCGACATAAAGGATTATACCAGCAATAAAGTTTTCACTTGGATGGACAAGACTCAAGTCCATCCCACACCCACATATTCCTCTAACCCCTCTGATGCACCACAACATCACAGTGGCCATTCGCTTAATACCCCTCAACCCCCTTACCCCCTACCTTTAATGTCCATAGTTCCAAAAACCAAGCACAACTCCAATAACATTCCCACTCAGCGCCTTACAAAACATCATGTACAAATCAACAAAATCACAACAAAAAAACCCTCCCAAACTAAACTTATACAAGATCTGAGTGTGTTCTACAACCACACTTGTTCCCAAACCATACCACAAGCCCATGGCAACTCCCACCCGCCTGAATAGGCTCATAGTAGCACACAACTACTCCACACGGGCAGTTCTACGACAGTAGTGGAGAACCATGGTTCCCTTGACCTACACATCCTGTCTGACCGAGATTCCAGCTCCTCTGCACCTCCCTTGATTAATTTAACTCCAATATCATGCAATTCTGAGTATGCTAATGATCCAATACCTACCACTCCAAGAGTGCTGGGAGATAGGAATAATACACCTATTGTTTTTGGTTCCAACACCCTTCCAGACAATTTTGTTCTCCACTCCTCTCTCCCTTTTTTAGTAGAGAACCCCTCTCCAGCCGCACCAAGCAAAATAAAATTAGCAGGAGAGGCTGCAGAGGGGCCAGAGGCAGAACTAGAAGCAAACCCATCCAAAAATCGGAAACTGTAGAGATTTTCAACTTGTCCAAACATAACCTCACATCAGCAGAAACGTGGGTTAAATTTAGCTCCCTCTAACAAACCAGACCCTTTTGTATTATTTAAGGATCTTAATAGGTATGTTAGAAATCTGACCCTCAAGAGATTTTTTCAAATCAAAAACTCCAAAAATACATTGGTCACTGACACTGCGGAATGTTCAGGCTCATTGGAACCAGAGACGGATCCGTGTGAATTTGACTTTGACGCTGGTGTGATTGAGATGCTTGAGCAACTATACCATGATGAGTCCTACACAAGACTTGATCTCTTCACTCAACATCTCCATACCTCTCCTCCTATAATACACACTCCAATAAAACCCAAATCCATATTTTACCCATATCAGTCTAAAGGACCTCACCTTACCACTTTTTACAACATGGTTTTTGCAGATTTAAAGAGGATGGTCGTGGGTGGCCTTGCCCTCCCTAACCCTTGGGTCTATTATCTAGCAGCCCAGGCGCAGCATATCGCCCGGGCTATGCTGGAAGATCAGGATGTTGAGGGGGGTAGCGTACATTCTGACCCCATTAGGGCCCTAATGTGTTACGCCACTGGCATCGACAGCGTACCCACGGGTATGGAGGCCATGGCGTATGCAATGTCCAACAAACGATTTCCCACATATGTATTGATGCAAAAAATATGGAATAAACTTAGGCAGCTGCAGGAGGTAGAGGATTTCACCGGTTACAGCCCGATATGGGATAATGGGTACTATGGGGAGCTACTCTCATTGGATTGCGGAGCGCGGTGGAGGAGACACGGAGTCACACATATGAGACATATCTTCGCAGCGGGCAAACTGATCCCCTTCCCAGAACTAAAGGAGCGGTTTCACCTCCCACAGTCCATGCTCTTCTATTACATGCAGTTGCAACATGCAGTGAGGGCACGGGCGGGGGGGACCCCATGGATTCTCTCCCAGACACCAATATTCAAGTATATGGCTGAAGTGTCCCAGTTTAAGGGCTTAATTTCTAGAACCTACTCCATGATTCTCAATGTCTACCTGGAGGGATTTCCCCTTACAGTATCCAGCAAATGGGAAAGGGATGTGGGAACGTTTGAGGATGAACAGTGGGAGGAGGCACTGCAGGCAGTGCAAATTTGCTCTTTAAATGTGGCACAGCAGCTTTCCCAACTATACATTGTCTTTAGAGTACATTATACGCCCGACAGGTTGTATAGGATGGGAGTGAGTCCAGACTGCAACTGCCCCAGATGTGCGAGAGATCATGGGGAACTAATCCATCTGCTATGGCGGTGCCCCAAACTTCATTTATTCTGGACAGGGGTTTTGGCCACCGTTAACAGAGTATATCAGACTGTCATACCCACTGACCCGAAACCGTGCTTACTTGGCATCTTAGATGACATTCCCTTGGAAGATAATCCCAAACAAGCCATATTGAGGGCTCTGTTTCAAGCCCGTAAGCTGATCCTTCGACGTTGGAAGGTGGTTGAGCGCCCAACGTTGAAGGAATGGATTGCCCATTTGGGTGACACCATAAGACTGGAGAAATATATCTACCAGCATAGGTGTCACTCTGGAAAGTTTGATAGGCTGTGGGCACCTTGGTTGGATACCCCCGGCCTGTCCCCAGTAGATCTGGTGATGGATAGGCTGTTGAGATAGGTGGTCGGTGTGTGGTTGAGACTCAACGAGGGCAGGGAATATGTATATAAATCGCTTAATATATGCATTTTAGATGGTAAGGGGGACTCCTGAAAGAGCAGTCCCTTTTAGAAGCATTGCCTGATTTGTATAATTTGTGATGGCGGAGGATGTTATGCATACTGTCAGAATGTACCTCTTGCGGTACTAATAGTACTGTACGACTAACTTTGTGTCCTACATGTGAGCTGTGAAGTTTTTCAATTTGTTTTGCTGTAATTTTTCTGTCTATTTTTGTTACAATAAACATCTCTGATTTAAAAAAAAAAAAGAGGATGTGCTCCCATTCCATCTCCCACACTTCTGACCTTGGTCGATTGACTCAACAGGAAAACATTGCCCGGTCTTCTCTCATCAAAAAATATGAAATCATAATCAAAACTGCAGACAAGGGTGGCAGGATTGTCATACAAGACGTCTTTTAGGCGACCACCTCACATATTCAAAATTAAGTTCTGACCCGTTACCTAATTATAAAATACAAATCGATGCACTCATTAATCTGGCTCTATCGCAAAACACTTCTAGTAAGAGAGAAGCATTCTTTCTGCGCAGAGATTACTACCATACACCATATTTCTACCATATACCTAAGATCCACAAGAGCATCACCCATCCTCCAGGTAGACCTATTATAGCTGCCATGGATAGTGTCACCTCAGATCTATCAAAATACATCTATCATCACTTACAACCTTTAGCCCAAGGACAACGGTCTTACATCCGAGATGGAACCCATCTTCTTGATCTGCTGAGGCCATACAAGTGGGAAGATAGTTACGTCTGGATGACCCTAGACGTGACTTCGCTTTACAATTCTATACCTCATGATTTTGGTCTGGCGGCCATAGATCACTTTCTTTCTGAAAACCCTTACATGAGCAATGTACAGGCAGAGTTCATACTTGATTGTACTAGGTTTTGCCTAACACATAATTATTTCTGTTTTGACCAGCAATACTTTTTGCAAATCCAGGGCACCGCCATGGGTGCACATTTTGCACCCTCATATGCCAACCTGGCCATGGGTCTGGGGGAGCACAAACACATATGGTCAAATAACCCATTCCAGAAACATCTTGTGTATTATGGCAGGTACATCGATGACATCATCATCATCTGGGACGGTGGTGGTGATGTCATCAATGATTTCGTTAGCCATTGCAACGGAAACACATATGGTCTGTCTTTTACCCATGTTTGGGATCTCAAGAGACTTACCTTTCTTGATTTAGTTTTATACCATTTAGATGGGAACATTGAAGCCAAAAATCATTTTAAACCCACTGCAGGCAATTGTTTGCTCCATTACAAAAGCTGCCACTATCAAAAGTGGATCAATAATATTACTAGAGGCCAATTTTGCCGTCTGAGGCGCAATTGCACCAAAAAAATTGACTACATAGAACAGAGTGCCATACTCAAAAAGAAACTGCATGATAAGGATTATCCCGCCTCTTTGGTCAAACAAGCATATGACCATTATCTGGAGCCAAAAGTATCTTCTAACACACAAAAAAATACATTTGATCAATCCACTCGTTTTGTAACGAGATTTCACAGTGATTCCAAGAAAATGGAATTAACTTTGAAAAAACATTGGTCCTTATTACTGGAGGACCCCCACCTCAAACCCATCCTCCCTGACATCCCCAGAACCACTTATAGAAGAGCTGCAAACCTAAAAAACAAAATAGCACCCAGCAAATTAAAATCACTGCAAGCTCCTTTATTGTCACATGTCCATATGATCCCCCTAAAGGGCATGTTTCAATGTAAAAAGAATTTATGCAAAACATGTTCTTTTATCAACCATGGCCAAAAACAATTTACTACAAAAGGAAAAACATATATCTTGGGTGAATTTTTCAATTGTAGTTCTGATTTTGTTATCTATGCACTGACTTGCCCCTGCCAACTTCTATATGTGGGTCGCACCATACGACCCCTCTGCCAGAGATTTAGGGAACGTAGGAGAAAAATAGAGGTTGGCAAAGACAAGCATAGCGTGCCCCGTCATTTCGCTGAGTGCCATCAAAAATCCACTGATGGTTTAAGAGTTTGGGTTGTTGAACAGATTTCAAATAAGCTCCCAGAAGCAGAAAGATTTCATAAACTCTGCGAAAGAGAGACTTATTGGATTTATTCTTTGGACACTCTCAACCCTGGAGGTATCAATGAAGAATTAGAAATGTCTACCATATTGTTATAATGATTAATTAATAATCCTTCCCTCTCTTTCTGACCAACTATTAATTTTACATATTTTTGCCCCTCCAACTCATATGATATTTTCATGTGTCCCTGGACACTTATAATATCGGTTCAAGTTTGGTCATCCTCTTTTCAGTAAGTAAAGCTTCCCCCCCCCTTTTTCCTTCCCCCCTTCCTTTTTGCTTTCCCCTTCCCCTTTCTTCTCTCTCTCTCTCCAACCCCCCCTTTCTTCCCCCCTTTCCCCCCTTCCTTTTTCCGTTATCCTTCCCCCCCCTCTTCTCCCCCCCCCCCTTCCATTCTAGATCCATTATGATTATCTCTCATTTCACACCATCTGATATATCCTAATATGTCCCCTAATGTTGTGCCTATTAACTCACACTAATTTTTAATAATTGATCACGATTGATCATTGATCATGATCATAATTGATCATAATTGATCATGTTTTTATAATGTCCCCCTTGCCCTCATCCAACCACACACCCACCAGTAATTTTTATAACTTCAAAGGTTTAATCTACATGCCCACTCATTACCTATTGTTAATCTCTTACCATGTTATCCCATACTATGATTGAAATTTCTAAAGTGTATTTTGGATACCTACAATTGTTTTATTTCTTTTAGGTTAAATTTCATCTACTGTTTTTCCACCATATAATATATGTACAGGAATCTAGAGTGTATTATTTAGGATCTCCTTTTTAGCTTTATTACATATTTTAGAATCTAGTACTCTCTTCTCAAATATATTTGCCATCACTAGTGTAAGGCTCTTATATGATATGGAGTGTACTTGCATCTAGCCCCATTAGGTGGCGACACCACCAAGGCATATAAAAAGGCTGTACACAGCCATTAACAATCAGCTTGAGAAAGGTGCGTGCAGTGACTCTTATCACCTCACGGCGCTCGCACTGAAATGCGTTGCATTCTGGTTCTGACGTCATCCCGCCTCACGCCGCATCCCAGCACAGACACACCGCTTGCGTTCCAGCCCTCCTTCTGGCAGCTGCAGTGAACCCGGAACCATCCATTGGGACAGTAAACCGGCATCTCCCCATGCGGCACAGAGCAGCAAACGTCCACGGCTCCAGGGACCATCTACACGTAGCAGGGACTGACTGTCGATTGGACTTCAACATATGCCTGCATAAAGTAACTATTATGTGAGTGCTGTGATACTCTTTTACTAGTTTGCTAAAAAACACCTGAAGGACTCCAAGATGGTGAGAAATAAGATTCTCTGGTCTGATGAGACCAAGATAGCACTTTTTGGCCTTAATTCTAAGCGGTATGGTGGTGGCAGCATCATGCTGTGGGGTGTTTTTCAGCTGCAGGGACAGGACGACATCAATCGAGGGAAAGATGAATGCGGCCAAGTACAGGGATATCCTGGACGAAAACTTTCTCCAGAGTGCTCAGGACCTCAGACTGGGCCGAAGGTTTACCTTCCAACAAGACAATGACCCTAAGCACACAGCTAAAATAACAAAGGAGTGGCTTCACAACAACTCCGTGACTGTTCTTGAATGGCTCAGCCAGAGCCCTGACTTTAACACAATTGAGCATCTCTGAAGAGATCTAAAAATGGCTGTCCACCAACGTTTACCATCCAACCTGACAGAACTAGAGAGGATCTGCAAGGAGGAATGGCAGAGGATCCCCAAATCCAGGTGTGAAAAACTTGTTGCATCTTTCCCAAAAAGACTCATGGCTGTATTAGATCAAAAGGGTGCTTCTACTAAATACTGAGCAAAGGGTTTGAATACTTAGGACCATGTGATAGTTCAGTTTTTCTTTTTTAATAAATCTGCAAAAATGTCAACAATTCTGTGTTTTTCTGTCAATATGGGGTACTGTGTGTACATTGATGAGAATTTTTTTTAACTTAAATGATTTTAGCAAATGGCTGCAATATAACAAAGAGTGAAAAATTTCAGGTATTTACCAAAACGTATTCAAGTTATATAATGGAGCACACTCTCAGGTTTAATTTGAGGGTATGTACATCCAAATTGGAGGAAGGGTTTAGGAATTACAGCTCTTAAAGTGGGAGTAAACCCTCTCTAAAAACAAAAACAAAAAAAAACTCCCTGCAAGACAAAGGCATAATGAGCTATTTTCTTGTGCCGGCGATTCTGCGCACCATCGTTCTTATAGGCGGCGGGAGGGGACATCGCCCCCCTCCCGCCGCCATCCGGTGCTTCTACGGGCTCTCCCGTGCAATCGGGGACCCGGAGAGAATTGTCCGGCGCCGGTGGTGGGTCACATGACGAGCATAGAGATGACTGGTGACCAGATGGTCAACAGTCATCTCTATGATCATCAGAGGCCCGGGCGCGATGTGATGACGTCACGCCCGAGTCCTCAGATGTAAACAAAGCTGCCATTGCGGCTAGTAATATGAGATCAGTGAAAACATTTTCACGATCTCATACTTTCCAGCCTGGAGGAGAGATGTGGGGTCTTATTGACCCCGCATCTCTCAATAAAGAGGACCCGTCACACACATTCCTATTACAAGGGATGTTTACATTCCTTCTAATAGGAATAAAAGTGCTCAAAAAAAAAAAAAGTCAAATAAGTGTCAAAAATAAAATAAAATAAGTAAAATTAAAAAATAAATAATAATAAAAAAAAATTAAAACACCCCTGTCCCCTGTCAAAAGCGAACGCACACGCAAGTCCCGCCCACATATGTAAACGCTGTTCAAACCACATATGGGAGGTATCGCCGCGTGCGTTAGAGCGCGTGCAACAATTCTAGCACTAAACCTCCTCTGTAACTCTAACCTGGTAACCTGTAAAAAAAATGTAAGCGTCGTCTATGAAGATTTTTAAGTACCGAAGTTTGGCGCCATTCCATGAGTGTGCGCAATTTTAAAGCGTGACATGTTAGGTATCTATTTACTCGGCGTAACATCATCTTTAATATTTTGTTATTTTTTTAATTCATGAAACCATTTTTTTCCCCAAAAAAGGCGTTTGAAAAATTATTGCGCAAATACCGCGCAAGAAAAAAAGTTGCAATGACCGACATTTTATTCCCTAGGGTGTCTGCTAAAAAAACATATATATATAATGTTTGGGGGTTCTGAGTAATTTTCTAGCAAAAGAATGATGATTTGTACATGTAGGAGAGAAGTGCCAGAATAGGCCCGGTATTGATGTGGTAAAAAAAGCCCGCTGTTGAAGTGGTTAAAGTGGGGTTCCAATCACATTTTTTATTTTTTAAAAGCATGTTATTTCAGCATTCAATACAGTGGTACATATAAGATGACTTACTATTTTAAAAACCGCCACCGATCTGCTGAGTCACTGCATAAAGAGACTTTAAAAAAATCTTTGCTTAAGTTTTAAATTTGCTTGTAGGCATGTGAAGCCCACAAGCATTTACTTCCTGGATTGTATTGACGAGTGATTCTAGCCATAGGGGAAGCGCACTGCATCCTGGGAAATGATGACACACATTTCCCAGGAGCAGTAGGGAGCTGAGGGAGATGATGTCAGAATCCGAGGTGATTCAGAAGGCAGATTTCGTGGGACCGCATAGCAACAGGTACTTCCAGGTGAGTAAAAAAAAAAAAAAAAATTTCAAATGTTTTTTTTTTAGGCTATTATATGCACAATAATGCTATTTTGTATTTTTGGTGGAAACTCCACTTTAAGTGGTTAAAGAATGTTGATCAAAGAATCACAATATCAAATATAATAATAATAATTGGTAGGCTTGTGCACAACGGAAAAATTTGGTTAGTTTCGGTTCGTTTCTTTTCGGTCCTGTTGATTCGTAATCATTCGTAATTTTGCTAGACCGGATTTTTCGTGTTCGGACTAATTCGTATTTTCGCAAGCGACATTTTTCGTTGAATTTTTAGTTGATTTATAATTCGTACTTTCGGTAGAGTACATTGTTTTTCGTTGATTCTGGACACAACTCCTACTTTCATAACTTTTTTTGGGTTCGTTGATTCGTAATTTTCTGTGTCTCTCTCACGACGACGCTGCCTATTATGCCTAATGTGCTTCGAATGGATTTGTACTTTTCTAAATACATAGCGGTTATTTGTAACGATTCGAAATCTCGTATTTTACTTTCGTTTTTTACATGCGGCTATAGCCTCCGCCCCTGTACACCATTTTGAGAGGGTTCAGCACGGTGAGGGAGAAGCAGAGAGCAGAGCAGAGTGTTATTGTGCTTCGAATGGATTCGAAATCTCGTATTTTACTTTCGTTTTTTACATGCAGCTATAGCCTCCGCCCCTGTACACCATTTTGAGAGGGAGTTCAGCACGGTGTGGGAGAAGCAGAGAGCAGAGCAGAGTGAGTGTTATTGTGCTTCGTATGGATTCGTACATTCGTAACTTTTTCATAACGAATTATGCCGAAGACATTCGGGCATTCGCTATTTGCGGTATAATTTATTTCGGATTCGGTCTTATTCGTAATTGCTTTGTTCGGAAATTCGAATGCTTCCGAATGTCCGAAAGTTGCTAAATTCGGACGAATTTCAATTCGTTACGAAACGAATTGCACAAGCCTAATAATTGGTAGTGTGAATAAATTTCATAGGACATGGTCCCTAATCTCATATTAAACCCAAGGGCTTCTGTATTTTAGTTCACTTCATATTCCCTTTTTTTCACCACAAAGGTCCATATTAAAATATATGTAATATTACACAACATTATTGTACAATATATATGTAGCACACAGATCCCTGGCCTTACCTTCTCAAGGCTGGACACACCGTACCACAATGCCCAGGTTCCTTCTTGAATAAGAGGGTGAGCGGTGTTCAGAAATTGTTGGGTCCCGCAGCGAGTTACCTTCCCTCGGTTGGATCTCACCCCTAGAGTGTAGGGAAGAGTCTGTTGTAGGTGCACCAATAAGGCCAATGTCCAGACAAGGTTAAACCTTAATGAAGGAAGGTTTATTTTCTTTATGCTGACAACTGGATAGGAAAGTTGGAGTTGAAGAATAAAAAGGAACAGGGAGGCAGGTTCAGGCACTTGGTATCACCACTCAATCCCGAGTGGACTCTGCTCACCCGGATAGTCCCCTCTCACGGGCCTAGCAGACGGAGTGATGCACAAACTTTACTTCTCTTAATTTTCCCTTGGAGATACGATCGGGAGATTCTCTGCCACACAATCTCTGAGCCCCAAACCTCTCAGCGCTTGTAATTAAAGAACAGGTGCAAGTTGCTGCACATTACAAGGCCTCAGATGATTAGTGAAATCCCTCCAGAAGTTTACCGGGCCTCTCTTTCACCGTGAAACTCTCACCGGTCCCTCAGAAAAGGTCCTCCCCCAGTCTCTTCTTCTTAGAGTGGGTCCCCTCTCCCGGGCACCCTGGGATTCCTCCTCTTAGAGCTGAGCCCCAGCTAAAGGTACTGGGCCCAGTGGCGAAGCTGCAGCCCCAGACTAAGACCACTTTCACACTGAGGCACTTTTCAGGCGCTTTTCAGGCGCTTTCACGCTAAAAACAGCACCTAAAAAGCTCACGAAAACGTATTTCCATGAAATCAATGAATGCTTTCACACTGGGGCAGTGTTCTGGCAAGGCTGTGAAAAACTCCCCTCTCCATTGAAATGAATGGAAAACTCTACAAAAGCGCACAAAAAGCGCTTCAAAAGTGCTCAGTGCTTTAACTTGCAGTTTAGAAGCGCCTCAGTGTGAAAGTGGCCTTAAGGTGCCTGGGACCGATGCATACACGCACCCCTGGCCTGGAGTACCAGGTCACGTGACCCGAAATCTGGAGCCCCAGAACTCTGGAACAACCACCCCTCCAGGCGGCGTCTACCTATTATGCCTCTCCTGGCATGCACAGCAGGCCGACCACGCCCACTGTACTACTGACTACCAGCTCAGACCAACCCCTAAATTTAGGCACACGGCACCCCTCATAGTAGAGGGGCGCTACACACATATATATATATATATATATATATATACTGTGAGGGGGTTAGCTCGGCAGCGGGTGTGTGTGACCCCCGGGATGGGCTCCCCACACAAAACAGGCCCAGCAAACGGAGGTTGTGGTTTTCAAAATCAAAAAGGTGCGGTTTATTTTCTATTTACAGTGACAAAACACAGCAAAGCAAAAGAAACATAACCAAAATAAATCCTGGTCAAGTTGACCTCTGACTAAACATACAGGTTTCCTAACTAACAACTGGGATCAGCCTAGTGCTGTCCTAGTCCCTAAGTCCCTGGTTTAGTAAAAGTCCAAACAAATAGCCACACAGGCTTTGCCTCACCGCACAGGGGTTCACTCTCCCTAGACAGTCCACACAGGTCTGGTTCCAGGCATGAGCTAACATCTAATGAAGCTGGGAGTTCTTATAGAGGCCTAAATGAGCTGACAAGGTTCAGCTGGTCTCCTCATCTCTGTCTGCACGACGCCCCACACTCTCCCTAGAGGTATGAGTCATCCATGAGCCCACTAGCCTTATACAACTCTCCACCTAGTTGTATAAGTCGGCGTAAAGCCTGAATCTGGGCGAAATATATCTACCCCCCTGGATGCAACCAGGTGACTTTACCTTCCTGCTGTCACATACCCCCCCCTCTTGTTTTAACCTCGGGGTTGGAACACCAGCAATCAGGCATTCATGTACTCGAGACAAAGCATCCACATTCCCCATTTGAACGCCAGGGCGATGCTTTACTGTGAAGTTGAATTCCTGGAGGGCCAGGAACCACCTATTCACTCTTCTATTTGTTTCCTTGTTTTGAGCCATCCACTTTAACGGAGCGTGATCCGTAACCATGTCAAAGTGCCTACCTAGCAGGTAGTACCGAAGGGAATCTAGAGCCCACTTCACCGCTAAACACTCCTTTTCAACGGTGGCGTAATTTACCTCATGGGACTTCAACTTCCTGCTGAGGTAAATGACTGGGTGCTCTTCCCCGTTCCAGACCTGGGACAATACTGCTCCTAACCCCACATCTGACGCATCACTTTGTACGACAAAGTCTTTAGAGAAGTCGGGTGAGTACAACACTGGCTGGCTACATAAGGCTTGTTTCAAGAATTGGAATGCTGCCTCAGCCTCGGGGGTCCATTTAATCATGACCGACCCTTTCCCCTTCGTCAGGTTGGTTAGGGGCACAGCCTTAGAAGCAAAGTGGGGAATGAATCGCCGATAATACCCAGCGATTCCCAGAAAGGCTCGTACCTGCTTCTTGCTGTTGGGACGTGGCCAACTCTGGATGGCCTCGACTTTGTTGAGTTGGGGTTTTATTACTCCCCTCCCAATGGTGTACCCAAGATATTTGGCCTCCTCCTGCCCAATGGTACACTTCTTGGGGTTAGCCGTAAACCCCGCTTCCCGAACAGAGTCCAGGACTGCTTGCACTTTTGGCAGATGTGAGGCCCAATCTGTGCTATGGACAATTACGTCATCCAGGTAAGCCGCAGCATACTTCCGATGGGGCCTCAGCATCTGGTCCATTTTCCGCTGGAATGTGGCCGGCGCATTCTGTAACCCGAACGGCATTCTTTTATATTGGAACGCCCCGTCTGGGGTTACAAATGCGGTTTTCTCTTTGGCCGACTTGGCCAGGGGGATTTGCCAATACCCTTTTGTGAGGTCAAGAGTCGTCATGTATCGGGCTGTTCCCAGCCGGTCGATCAACTCATCTATACGTGGCATGGGGTAGGTGTCAAATTTTGTAACTTTGTTCAACTGACGAAAATCGTTACAAAATCGCCAGCTCCCATCCGGTTTAGGCACCAACACGATGGGACTAGACCAATCACTTTGGGACTCCTCTATCACCCCTAAGTTCAGCATTTTCTGTACTTCCTCCCGTATTGCCTCCCGTCGAGCCTCTGGGATCCGATAGGGTTTTAACTTCACCCTTTCACCGGGCGGGGTAATGATGTCATGCTCTACCCCAGATGTTTGTCCCGGCAGCTCAGAGAATACCTCCTTGTTGCGAAGCACAAACTCCTTAACCTCCTGTTGTTGGGGTTGTGACAAGGTGGCTGCTATTCCAACCTCAGGAATCACGCAACCAGTTTGAGCTGGTGACCAAGTGTCTGCGACTAGGGACTCTCTATCCCTCCAGGCTTTCAACAGATTAACGTGATAGATCTGTTCGGGCTTTCGCCTTCCTGGTTGTCTGACCTTGTAATTCACTTCGCTCACTTTTTCCATTATCTCGTAGGGGCCTTGCCATTTGGCAAGGAATTTACTTTCAACCGTAGGGACAAGTACCAATATCCTATCCCCCGGGGAAAAGGTACGGGTCTTGGCTCCACGGTTGTACACTCTCTGCTGTGCCAACTGCGCTTGGGCCAAATGTTCCTTCACGATGGGCATTACCTGTGCAATTCGATCTTGCATCAGGGCGACATGCTCAATCACACTCCTGTGGGGAGAACTCTCACTTTCCCAAGTTTCCTTGGCAATATCCAACAGCCCTCTTGGGTGTCTCCCATACAGTAACTCAAAGGGGGAGAATCCCGTAGAGGATTGGGGCACCTCCCTAATAGCAAACATCAAATAAGGAAGTAAACAGTCCCAATCCTTTCCATCTCTATCCACCACTTTCTTCAACATTTGTTTTAGGGTTTTGTTGAATCTTTCAACCAGCCCATCGGTTTGGGGGTGATACACAGACGTACGCAATTGCGTCACTTTGAACAATTTACACAGCTCTTTCATAACCCGGGACATAAAGGGTGTACCTTGGTCCGTAAGCAGTTCTTTACAAATACCCACCCGGTTAAAAACAAGAGATAGCTCTTTGGCTATGGTTTTGGCCGAGGTATTTCGGAGAGGGATCGCTTCTGGATAACGGGTGGCATAGTCCATTATAACTAATATGTACTGGTGCCCCCTAGCGGACTTGATTATAGGACCTACCAAATCCATGGCGATCCTCTCAAACGGGACCTCAATGATGGGTAGAGGGACCAGCGGGCTACGGAAATGTGGCATCGGGGCCAACCTCTGACACACAGGGCAGGAGGAACAATAATTTTCTACGTCCTTCATCACCCCCGGCCAATAGAATCTCTGTAATACCCTCTCTCGGGTTTTCTCTGTCCCCAGATGACCTCCAAGAATGTGCCCATGGGCCAACTCCAACACCAACTTCCTGTAAGGTTTGGGCACCACAAGCTGCTCAACGGTTTCTTCTGCCCTTTTTGCCACCCGATACAGTAGGTCCTTCTCTACGCTGAAGTATGGGTAAGTGCAGGTATTATCTGGGTTCACTAACTCACCATCTATTTTCACTACGTTTTCCCGTGCCTTTATTAGGGCGGGGTCTTTCAACTGTTCTGTGGCAAAGTTTTCCCTGTGAACCTCAAGATCAGAAAACTCCACAGACGGTAGGTTTTCGTCTGAGGAGGTGGGCTCCTCTCCAGTTTCTTGAGTCTCCCCTGCCAATACTGATAAGGGAAATTCCGGAGAGTCCTCACCACTCTCAGGGGAGTTCTGGCTATCACATTCCTGGTACATAGGGGCACCAGTGAGGGGCTCAGGATCATCCCACAGTTCCCAGAACTTCGGAAAATCCCTTCCCACAATGGCGTCATGCGGTAACTGAGATACTAAGCCCACTGGATGAGAGAGGGTACTTTTGGGGGTCTCGAAACACACTGTAGTCACTGGATACTCTCGGGTGTCCCCATGCACACAAATAACAGCTACCTTGCTATTCCCAGAGACATCTGTTTTAACTAACTCAGCCTTTATCAGGGTCACAAGGCTACCTGAATCCAGCAATACCACAACATTTCTACCATTAACACACATTTTGCATAAATGTTTCTCAGTTCCTCGAATGGCAGTGCATGCGACTGTCGCACACAGCGACTGACGTCTGCCCGTCAGAAAGTCACACTGCATGGGTTCCTCCACAACCGGGCAATTGGCTGCAATATGTCCCGCTTGCCGGCAGCGGTAGCAAATGATCCTTCTTGCGGCCTCTTGAGCCGCTGATTTCCCAGGCTGTTCTCGCCAAACTTGGGGTAGAGCTCCCACCCTCTCACTCTCTCCACCCTCACCCCTTGGAATCCTCTTATCCGCCCCTGGGGATGGTCTGGTCTTAGGGTGGAAAGTCCGAGTGTCTCTGGAAGAGGCCGTCAGGTTCTCTGTAGCCAAGTATTTCTCCACACGATCCACAAGACCATCGGCCGTCTCTGGGTCTCCATGGCTTACCCACTTTTGGATGGCAGTAGGAAGAGCTCTCAAAAACCGATCCATTACAACACGTTCCACAATCTTTGGTGCGGACAAAGTCTCTGGCTGTAGCCACTTTCTGCTCAGGTGAATGAGATCATACATTTGAGACCTGGGGGGTTTTCCAAGCTGGAAAGTCCAGTTATGCACACGCTGAGCCCGGACAGCCTGGGTGACACCCAGCCTTGCCAATATTTCAGCTTTTAGCATCACATAGTCTTTTGCTTGGTTAGGCTCTAGGTCATAGTAAGCTTTCTGCGATTCACCAGTTAACAGAGGAGCCACCAGTCCAGCCCACTGCTCCTCAGGCCACTTTTCTCTTTCAGCGGTCCTTTCAAATGTGGTCAAAAATACCTCTGGATCATCCTCTCCAGTCATTTTTGTCAATAAACGACTCACCCCAAAGGACGCGGTATTAGTGGGACGGCTTTCCTCACTGGTCTGCGGACGTTGCTGCATTACTGCTTCCATCTGTTGTTGTAGTCTCTGCTCTTGCTTCTGCAACAGGTCTATGAAGCGGGCCTCAGATTGCTGCTGGGCTCGTTGCTGAGCCTCCAGACTCTGTTGCAAAGTTGCGTTTGTCTGCTGCTGGGCTGCAAGGCTCCTTTGCAAACCTGCATTTGTCTGCTGTTGATTGGCATTTGCTAGAGCCAGCTGCTTCAGTATCTCCTCCATGCTGGCTTAAAAAAAAACTGCCACTGGTTCTCCACCAACTGTGAGGGGGTTAGCTCGGCAGCGGGTGTGTGTGACCCCCGGGATGGGCTCCCCACACAAAACAGGCCCAGCAAACGGAGGTTGTGGTTTTCAAAATCAAAAAGGTGCGGTTTATTTTCTATTTACAGTGACAAAACACAGCAAAGCAAAAGAAACATAACCAAAATAAATCCTGGTCAAGTTGACCTCTGACTAAACATACAGGTTTCCTAACTAACAACTGGGATCAGCCTAGTGCTGTCCTAGTCCCTAAGTCCCTGGTTTAGTAAAAGTCCAAACAAATAGCCACACAGGCTTTGCCTCACCGCACAGGGGTTCACTCTCCCTAGACAGTCCACACAGGTCTGGTTCCAGGCATGAGCTAACATCTAATGAAGCTGGGAGTTCTTATAGAGGCCTAAATGAGCTGACAAGGTTCAGCTGGTCTCCTCATCTCTGTCTGCACGACGCCCCACACTCTCCCTAGAGGTATGAGTCATCCATGAGCCCACTAGCCTCAGCTGGGCTTATACAACTCTCCACCTAGTTGTATAAGTCGGCGTAAAGCCTGAATCTGGGCGAAATATATCTACCCCCCTGGATGCAACCAGGTGACTTTACCTTCCTGCTGTCACAATATATATATATATATATATATATACATGTAAAGTTTTCAGATCCCCTTAAATTTTTCACTCTTTGTTATATTGCAGCCATTTACTAAAGTTCATATAGACGCGAGCATATGTTCAAAAAGTTGCAACACCCAGGGACGTGACTCCAACACCAGGAAGAGGGGAAAGAAATGGATACTCTTACCCCCAAACGTGGACACACACACTTGCAGTGGTGGGTCAAACAGGCAACCGGTGTAGATGGGAACTCCTCTGAATACGTCCTCACGGAACAGCAGCGGATGGGGTATGCACAGATGATCAGATCTCTCCAAAGTGATGATTTAGAACTCAGAATGTCAGCACATCCAGGACCTCAGTATCCACCATAGGAAGAAATAAAAAAGAAGGAGGCTCCACATAGTGCAGGATCAGACGGTAGGTATTAAAAAATATCCCGTTTTATTCATAAAAATTGTCACAAACACACATGGTTAAAAAGTAAAAAATCGTATAAGCATCCTGCCAGAGGCTTATATATTGGTGATCACAAAAAAAATTGCAAATATGGCATAGCTAGAAAGCAGGTACATGAACCTGCTTTCTAGCTGCGCCATATTTGCAATTTCCTGACAGACTCCATGGCAGACTACGTGTGGGTTAACCCCGCCTCCTCTCCACAGCTATAGGACCCCTTACCCATAAATTTGAGCTCACCTCTACAGACAGGTGTTCCTTTTTTGTCCTCCTCACATGGACCCTTCATTATGCAATTCAGGTGCAGTCCAGGATGTCTGTCGGATCAGGTACGAGTTGTGCGGTGCACCCAGGGCCCAGCTATGAGGGGGTGAGTGATTTTGGGCTGATGGATACCCCTATGGTGGAAGGGATGTGGCCCCAGCGTACCATGATGGACGGTGGATCTCAGCTGGCAAGGTCTGAAGACTTTTTCTATTTCCATGGCAGATAGTTTTTGTTTGTTTGTTTGTATGTATGTCTTTCTCTGCTGTTTTTTCTCTGTCATACAGCGCCGCTAAGCTTGGTATATGTGTGGAACGCTTTTGCGTTCCAGGATGCCATTCCCTTCCTGATCCCGGCCTGTTGAACGTCTGCGCATGCGCAGAGCCACGGTGAAACCGAGGCTTGGTTTTCGCGCATGCGCAGTATGGCGGAGGGGTCAGGGGCCGGGCAGGCGCAGTAGGTTCGGTCCCTCCGATGCATGCACACAGTGGGACCGGCCATGACGTCATTCCGGCGGGTGATTTAAACCGCTGAGGAGCCCTATACAGGTGGGATAACCTGTGGGCATATAGCAGCAGCCTCCCGGAGTCTCAATACTACCAGGACGGGGTAAGCACTTCTTGGCAATGTAATGCATGTAATGCTTAGTGTCTCTTAAAGGGACAGTTTTAAAAAAAAAAAAAAAAAACGATTTATTTTTTTCTGCGCTGTTCTTGCATTGATTTGCTTATCCTTAGTCTAGGATGTGGAGTTACGCATCATTGTGTGTCTTCCTCGTCATGGACTCATCTGCACCGCCGTGTGGCCAGCCCTCCCGCACAAGGTCTGTGCGGAGTGGGTAGGGGGTTGGTGTCTTTGGTGTCATTTTTTTCTGGTGGTTGCTAACGGTTACAACCTGCCCACCTTCCTCCCCCTCCCTTTGTCTGTATTATCTCTTACAGCCCGGCTACATCAGTTCATCGGTCACAGGATAGGGACCTTGCCAGGCTGCACCATCATCATCACCATCATCATCACCATCACCAATCATCCTCCAGGTCCAGACGTGACACTCCTTCTGGGACCCACTATCATAGGGGACGCTCACATTCCCCCTCTAAATATAGGAGATGTTCCCATTCCTCCTCAAGTCACCGCTACCACCACCGCGATGATCGCTCTGATCACAGAGCCTGTTGGGGATGTAAAACTAGAATCCCAGAGGGCAAATCGCTATGTGACCCATGCTATGCCCGAGCGGTCGGTGAGAAAGAAATCGAAAAATCAAAATCTTGAGTCTCTTATTAAACGTGTGGTACAGCAGTCTATGATGGAAATAGATGGCCCCCCACACGAGGAGCCAGTCCACCACCTTGTCTGGCTCCTTGGCTGATGAGGCCCAGGAGGATCCCGGCCAATTCCAGCCCCATGATTCCTCCCATAATTCCTCGCAAGACGAGATGGAGGGAGATGATTCTGTGATTCCTCCCATGATTCCTCGCAAGACGAGATGGAGGGAGATGATTCTGTAGTGGGATTCAACTACGCTTTAGTCTCTCCACTGATCAAGGGAGTGATGGAAACCTTAAAGTTGGAAGATACCACTGCCCCCCCCCCCAGAGAAACAAAGGAACTGTTTAAGAAACTGGGGAAAGAATGCTCCAATTTCCCACCGAGCTGAAAGGAGTGTTTAAGGAAGAATGGAGCAAGGGGGATAAGAAGGTTTGGAAAATGCTCCCCTCGTGGATGCAGCAGTAATGCGCCTAGCGAAGCATGTCACCCTCCCGCTAAATGACACTGTATCTTTTAAAGATGGTCTGGATTGAAAGATTGACCAAGACATTAAGAGAATATATAACTTGAACGGTATGGCTTGCAAACCAGCCCTAGCCCTTGCAGTCACCGCCAAAGCAATGGAGGCCTGGGTGGAAAATGTTGACTCCGTTCTGAAAGGTGTCTCGGAGGAATTGGCACAAAGTTCAGCAGTGCAAGAACTTGAACTGTCTATCGCCTTTTTGGGAGAAGCTTCAATTGATCTCATCCGCTTGATGGCTAGATCCATGCTATCTTCGGTCACAGCCAAACGAGCACTATGGTTGCGCCCCTGGCTTGTTGATCCTGCCTCAAAGCAGGCATGGTGCAAAACAAACTGTATAATGCCATTTCAAAGGCTACAGGCGGAAAGTCGGGATTCCTCCCTCAGGACAAATGTCCGTTTAACCAAAGAAAACCTCAGCAGAGACGCAGTACAGAGCGTTCAAGAGAGGCATGCTCCTATAGGCCCGGACGGGATTTTAGGAGAAGCTGGAACTGGAATAGGCAGATATCTTTCCAAAAAATCTGGCAAGAAACAGACGCCCGGTGGGCGCGAGCCAACCAAGTCCTTTTGAGATTGGGCCCGCCCAAGCGGTCGGGTAGGGGCTCGCCTACGTCTCTGCCGGCACGTCTGGGTGACCTCGATCTCAGATTATTGGACCATCAAAACGGTCTTAACAGGTCACGCATGGTCCTTCACCAAGGTCCCTCCATGCAGACCAATGCAATCTTCACTGCCTCAATCAGAAGAAAAACAACAAGTTCTTCTTTCATATGTGAATGCCCTGAAAGATCAAGGAGCAGTGGTGCCCGTCCCAAAGGACGAGGAATTCCAGCGGGTATACTTCCCCCCTCTTCCTAGTACAAAAGAACGGCTCTTGGCGTCCAGTTATAGACCTCACTTTCCTGAACCGGTACATAAAGCACGAGAAATTCAAGATGGAATCACTCTCAACCATCCAAAAAGTCGTTCAACCAGGCGACTGGTTGATCTCAATAGATGTTAAGGACGCGTATTTTCATGTTCCCGTGGCAGAAGAATTCCACAAATACCTTTTGATTTCAGGTCGAATGAGAGCACTTACAGTTTATTAGTCTTCCATTCGGACTAACGACCTCTCCAAGGGTCTTTTCCAAGGTACTGTTGGTAATTGTGTCTCTTATCAGAATACAGGGTGTGCGTCTGTATCATTACCTGGACGATCTGCTACTACTGTCCCAAGACAAGCAGCAGCTGCTGATCCACAAAGATCAGGTAATCTCTACATTGATAGAGTTCGGATGGCTCTTAAACCGAGAGAAAAGTCAGCCAGAACCGACCCAACGCCTAACCTACCTAGGAGCTCAATTCCACACAGTAGAGAATACCATCTCTCTTCCGGAAGAAAAAATCCCGGTCATTCGGGTAAGAATGTCTTTAGCCCTAGACTACTCTCACCTAAGGGCGTCGCAGTGCCTGAAGATAATCGGCACGATGGTGGCCACATTCCCCATGGTCAAATGGGCAATGTGGAGGCTTCGGCCTTTTCAATCAGGATTCCTTCAACAATGGAAGACAGACGATCGCAATCAGCTGATCAGGACTACTCAGTCAATGAGGAACAGTCTTCTCTGGTGGCTTCAACACAAAAACTTGTTAACATGCCACTCCCTTGCTCCCATCTAGGGATGAGCTTCGTGTTCGAGTCGAACATACGTTCGACTCGAACATCGGCTGTTCGATCGTTCGACGAAGATCGAACGATTTGGGCCGTTCGCGCCAAATTCGAGTGACGCGATCGGCCCACAATGCACTACGCCATCGCAGTGTCATCCAGGCGCTGTGATTGGCCAAGCATGCACTGTGACCCCGCATGCTTGGCCAATCACAGCGCCGGCAGCGAGGAGAGCAATGATTGGCCACAGGCAGGATGCCTGTGGCCAATTATTGCTGAGGGGGTTTAGTACACGCCCCACACTATAAAAGGCCGCCAGCGCGGCGGCCTTGTGTAGTGTGTTCCGGAGTAGGGAAAGAGAAGCATAGGCAGGGACAGTGTCATTATTTTTCCTTTACATAATCCTGGATTCCTTGTGTTTAGGGACAGATAAGGATAGGTAGGGAGAGTGTCAGTGACAGTGTGCTATTCTGTGCTAATCCTTGTTTGTAGGGACAGAGAGGTACAGTGAGGGAAAGTGTCAGTGTGCTATTCTGTTCTAAACCAATCTTGCTGAACCATATTTTCAATCCTTGAGTTTAGGGACAGAGAGGTACAGTGAGGGAAAGTGTCAGTGTGCTATTTTGTGCTAAATCTTGTTTGTAGGGACAGAGAGGTACAGTGAGGGAAAGTGTCAGTGTGCTATTCTGTTCTAAACCAATTTTGCTGTTCCATATTTTCAATCCTTGAGTTTAGGGACAGAGAGGTACAGTGAGTGAAACTGACAGTGTGCTATTCTGTTCTAAACCAATTTTGCTGTTCCATATTTCAAATCCTTGAGTTTAGGGACAGAGAAGGACACTCGTGCAAATTATCAGTGTGCTATTCTGTGCTAAAACTTGTTTGTAGGGAGGGACAGAGTAGGACAGTGAGGGAAAGTGTCAGTGTGCTATTCTGTTCTAAACCAATTTTGCTGTTCCATATTTTCAATCCTTGAGTTTAGGGACAGAGAGGTACAGTGAGGGAAAGTGTCAGTGTGCTATTTTGTGCTAAATCTTGTTTGTAGGGACAGAGTAGGACAGTGAGTGAAACTGACAGTGTGCTATTCTGTTCTAAACCAATTTTGCTGTTCCATATTTCAAATCCTTGAGTTTAGGGACAGAGAGGTACAGTGAGTGAAACTGACAGTGTGCTATTCTGTTCTAAACCAATTTTGCTGTTCCATATTTCAAATCCTTGAGTTTAGGGACAGAGAGGTACAGTGAGTGAAACTGACAGTGTGCTATTCTGTTCTAAACCAATTTTGCTGTTCCATATTTCAAATCCTTGAGTTTAGGGACAGAGCAGGACACTCGTGCAAATTATCAGTGTGCTATTCTGTGCTAAAACTTGTTTGTAGGGAGGGACAGAGTAGGACAGTGAGGGAAAGTGTCAGTGTGTTATTCTGTTCTAAAACTATTTTGCTGTTCCATATTTTCAATCCTTGTGTTTAGGGACAGAGAAGGATAGGCAGGGGACAGTGTCAGTGTCATTGTTGCTAAGCCTACTGCACAGTATACACCTGAAGGTAGCCCTTATTGCTCTTTTTCCCATCTCCCTGCAGGCCATCCATTAAAATGTCTGGAAGGCAAACAAGGAGAGGCAGACAGTCAGGAGGCAAAAAAAGAGGGCAAGCAGGCTCTGTGTCTGGGGGCAACAGTGCTGGTCGTGGACGCGGTGCATTGTCATCAGCACATGGCCATGGGACACGCTTGTCCTTCTTTTCGGCAGCTGGACATGTTGAGCCACATCATGCCGAAGACTTGGTAGAGTGGATGACCAAGCCCACCTCATCCTCCTCATCCTCTCTCACCCAGGCTCAGGGTACTGGCAAAGCAGCTGCCAAAGCGTCCTCTTCTCTGGTATCATTATCTTCATTAGTCAATCCTTCCCTAGACCCACCATGTCCTCCTCCTGAGGAGTCCCCCGAACTGTTTGAGCACAGTGTTGGGTACATGCTCCAGGAGGATGCCCAGCGTTTGGAAGGATCTGATGATGATACCCAGCTAGAGGAAGGCAGCAGCGTGAGAGCAGAGAGAGGGGATGCTCAAGAAGGACACCAATCTGGCAGTCATGCTCCAGCATCTGCAGCATACTGCCAGATTGGCTCCAGTGATGAGGAGGGAGGGGATGATGAGGTCACTGACTCCACGTGGGTGCCTAATAGGAGAGAGGAGGAGGAGGAGGAGGATGAGGAGGAGGCACATCTCCAACGAGGCAGGATGCCCTTGAGTGGCCAGCGTATGGGCAGCACACCGACGGAATCACACCGCAGAGCTCCGCCTGTGCAGGGCGCTGCCTCTGCCCGTCATTCAAAAAGTTCTTTGGTGTGGGCCTTTTTTGAGGCGAGTGCATCAGATCGCACAGCTGCTGTTTGCAACATATGTCTCAAGCGTATATCGCGTGGCCAAAACATCAGCCGCTTGGGCACCACATGCTTGATCAGACATACAGTATGTTGACCTGCCATGCAGCTCGTTGGCAAGCCTACCTTAAAGACCCACACCAAAGAACAAAGCTGACCTCTTCTTGCACCGCATCAGCTGGGATCTCCAACCCCACTATACCTTCACTCCTCTCTGAAACCTGCTCTGAGAGGAATGAAGGTGTAGAATTAGGTGTGTCACAGGCAAGTACTTGCGGGCACTCTGCTAGCAGTACACCAACGTCCGATTCTAGCAGGCAAATTTCCCTGCCCTAGCTGCTGGACCGTCGAAAGAAGTTCACTCCCAGCCATCCACATGCCCAGCGGTTGAATGCTAGCTTGGCTAAATTGCTAGCGCTTCAACTGCTGCCTTTTCAGTTGGTAGACTCGGCCCCCTTCCGTGAGTTTGTGCAATGTGCGGTTCCTCAGTGGCAGGTTCCCAAACGCCACTTTTTCGCACGGAAGGCGATTCCGGCTCTCTACAGGCATGTGGAAGGCAATGTCTTGGCCTCGCTGGACAGGGCGGTCAGCGGTAAGGTGCATATTACCGCTGACTCATGGTCCAGCAGGCATGGACAGGGACGTTACCTTTCTTTCACGGCCCATTGGGTCACTCTTTTGGCAGCTGGGAAGGATGCAGGACAAGGTGCAGTAGTGTTGGAGGTTGTTCCACCGCCACGCCTCCAAAATGCTACTACTGGTTGTGACACACCTCTCTCCTCCACCCCCTCCTCTTCTTCTTCCTCCATGGCCTCTTCCTGTGGTTTGTCCTCGGAACCAGCGGTGCTCCGTAGGCGTTCAAGGGGCTACGCAAGTA
Organism: Rana muscosa; assembly: GCA_029206835.1. Lineage (NCBI taxonomy): Eukaryota > Metazoa > Chordata > Amphibia > Anura > Ranidae > Rana > Rana muscosa. The sequence goes on from CM055116.1 coordinate 447,769,872, forward strand.
CGCAGGCAAAAAGATGCCATGCCGTGCTTGCGCTGGTGTGTTTGGGGGACAGAAGCCACACTGGGGCAGAGGTCCTGTCTGCTCTGCAGGGGCAGGCCGAGAGGTGGTTGACGCCACGCCAGCTTAAGCCAGGAATGGTGGTTTGCGACAATGGCACCAACCTCCTCTCCGCCCTCCGACAGGGACAACTGACCCATGTGCCCTGTATGGCTCACGTCCTTAACCTGGTGGTGCAGCGGTTCTTGGGCAGGTACCCGGGCTTACAGGATGTCCTGAGGCAGGCCAGGAAAGTCTGTGTGCATTTCCGCAGATCTTATAATGCCAGTGCTCGCCTGGCTGAGCTGCAAAAGGAGTTGAACCTGCCCAAGGACCGCCTTATATGTGACATGCCCACCAGGTGGAACTCAACGTTGGCCATGCTGCAGCGGCTGCACACGCAGCAGAGGGCCATCAATGAGTACCTGTGCGACTACGGCACCAGGACAGGGTCAGGGGAGCTCGGGTTTTTTTCACCACGCCAGTGGGGCATGATCAGGGATGCATGCACTGTCCTGGCACCATTTGAGGAGGCCACGAGGATGGTGAGCAGTGACAGTGCATGCATCAGTGACACTGTACCTCTTGTCCACCTGTTGGAGCACACGCTGCGTGGAATAATGGACAGGGCACTTGAGGCAGAACAGAGGCAGGAAGAGGAGGACTTCCTTGCCTCTCAAGGCCCCCTTTACCCAGACAGTGTTCCTTCTGTCCCACCCATCGCACAGGAAGAGGAGGAGGAGGAGGAGGAGGAGGAGGAGGATTGTGTCAGCATGGAGGTGGAGGCTGGCACTCAGCATCATCAGCAGCAGTCTTTTAGGGATGATTTACAGTCCCAAGAAACCAGTGGACTTGTACGTGGCTGGGAGGAGGTGGCTGCGGATCATGTCGTCCTTAGTGACCCAGAGGACTCCGGACTGAATGCCTCAGCTAACCTACGCTGCATGGCCTCCCTGATCCTGCAAAGTCTGCGGAAGGATCCTCGTATTCTTCGGATCAAGGAGAGGGACCATTACTGGCTGGCCACTCTCCTTGAACCACGGTACAAGGGTAAGGTTGCGGACCTTATCTTACCGTCGCAGAGGGAGCAGAGGATGAGACAACTCCGGGAGGCCTTGCAGAAAGGTCTGTGCAACGCGTTCCCAGAGACTGGGAGGTTACAAACTCCTGGTCCTGGACAACGAGTTGTTGAGGCTTCGGGCAGTCAAAGAAGGAGCGGTGGGGAAGGTGGCCGTCTGACCGATGCGTTCAGACAATTCTTTAGTCCGCAGCCCCAAAGTATGATCGGTTCCACCAACCATCGCCAGCGTCTGATATACATGGTCCAGGAATACCTAGGGGCAAGGTCAGACTTGGACACCTTCCCCACCGAAAATCCTCTGGCTTACTGGGTCTTGAGGATGGATCACTGGCCAGAGCTTGCACAGTATGCAATTGAGCTACTGGCCTGTCCTGCATCCAGCGTTCTTTCAGAACGCACATTCAGTGCTGCTGGAGGATTTGTCACGGATCACAGGGTGCGCCTGTCCACCGACTCGGTTGATCGACTGACTTTCATCAAGATGAACCAGTCTTGGATCACCACCAGCTACCACACACCTGATGCTGATATAACAGACTAATTGATTTTAAAATGTCACATCCCTTTAAGACTGATGCTGATGCTGAGTGCCTGTGCTGTTATGTTGACTGGCTATCCTCCTCCTCCTCCTCAATGATACGATTAATGATGATAGCTTGGAAGATCATTTTGGTTTATGGGTGACGCCACCAGTGGCTAAGGCCCAATTTTTCAGCCCCTGTTTAAAAGGGGCGTGTAATTAAAATTTTTGATGCAATACTTTGCAACAGGCCTCATTGCTGTGCTCCAAGTACAGTATCTGTGAGGGGTTGCAGTGTTGTGCCACCAGTGCCTAAGGCCCAATTTTTAAGCCCCTGTTCAACAGGGGCATGCAATTATAATTATTGATCTAATAATTCACAGCAGGGCCCTTCGCTGCGCCCACCAAGAGTAACTGTCAGGCCTTACAGTGTTGTGGCACCAGCACCACCATCATCACCACCACCACCACCAAAGGCCCAATTTTTCAGCCCCTGTTCAACAGGGGCATGCAATTATAATTATTGATCGAATAATTCACAGCAGGGCCCATTGCTGCGCCCACCAAGAGTAGCTGTCAGGCCTTACAGTGTTGTGGCACCAGCACCACCACCACCACCACCAAAGGCCCAATTTTTCAGCCCCTGTTCAACAGGGGCATGCAATTATAATTATTGATCGAATAATTCACAGCAGGGCCCATTGCTGCGCCCACCAAGAGTAACTGTCAGGCCTTACAGTGTTGTGGCACCAGCACCACCATCACCACCACCACCACCACCACCAAAGGCCCAATTTTTCAGCCCCTATTCAACAGGGGCATGCAATTATAATTATTGATCGAATAATTCACAGCAGGGCCCATTGCTGCGCCCACCAAGAGTAACTGTCAGGCCTTACAGTGTTGTGGCACCAGCACCACCATCACCACCACCACCACCACCAAAGGCCCAATTTTTCAGCCCCTGTTCAACAGGGGCATGCAATTATAATTATTGATCGAATAATTCACAGCAGGGCCCATTGCTGCGCCCACCAAGAGTAACTGTCAGGCCTTACAGTGTTGTGGCACCAGCACCACCATCACCACCACCACCACCACCAAAGGCCCAATTTTTCAGCCCCTATTCAACAGGGGCATGCAATTATAATTATTGATCGAATAATTCACAGCAGGGCCCATTGCTGCGCCCACCAAGAGTAACTGTCAAGCCTTACAGTGTTCTGGCACCAGCACCACCATCAAAGGCCCAATTTTTACTACCACTGATCAACAATTATATGTTATTACAATTCCTGATATAATAGTTGACAGCAGGGCGTTCCAGCACCCACCAAGAGTAACTGTGAGGGCTTACAGTGTTGTGCCAACACCAACACCTAAGGGGCCAATTTCTGCAGAGTATATACGGCAGGTCCCTACTTTCAAACATCCAACTTACAAACTACTACTACTTGCAAACGGAAGAAGACAACAGGAAGTGAGAGGAAATCTACCCCTTGGAAGGAAAATTCTCTCCTGTAAGAATTAATATGGGAGAAAGGTGTCTCCTCTCTACTGATGCTTTATCACCAATCCTTGTTTCAATAAAAACACCACATTTCAAAAACAGTTGTCATTGGGACGCAAAGTGAGGTGAAATGTTCTGAACAGGGGCACAGACAGCAAAAAAAATGTGACAGGGGTGATAACCGTTCCCTATGTTTTACAAAAAGCTAAAAAAAAGGAATTTGGCATGGAGCTACACTTAAACAATGCAGCTGTTCAAAATTACAAACAGATTCTACATGAGAACAAACCTACAGTCCCTGTCTTGTATGCACCGCCTGTATACGGCTGTTCAGAGTATATAGGTCCTTTTTTATTTTGTGTGCGGGGTTCCCCTTAATATCCATACAAGACCCAAAGGGGCTGGTAATGGGCTGGGGTAGGGAGGGGGGGGGGGGTTGATGGGGTAGCTATGCCATTTTTCCTAAAGATTTTCATCCATATTACCGGGACCAGACATTGCATTAAAGCCGCAAGCACTTTTAAATGGCTTTTTTTCCTTTAGAAATGTTATTTTGTGCAGGGACAGTTCTAAACACGGGAAACACGTGGCACTTCACAGGCATACTTTAGACACCCCCCAGGTACAATATTTAAAGGAATATTTGACTTTTTTTTTTTCTCTTTATGCATCATTAAAATGACTGCTCCCGGAAAACGTCAGTTTTTAAAACTTCTTTTTGCATTGATACATGTCCCCTGGTGCAGAACCCGGGTTCCCAAACTCTGTTTCGGACAATAACATGGATAATAGTCGTTATAATTAGCAATTTAGAATCCGAACGTTCGCATCCATTGTATTTAATAGGGTTCTAATGTTCGTGCGAACTTTCGGTCCGTTCGCGGGTTCTGGTGCGAACCGAACCCGGGGGTGTTCGGCTCATCACTACTCCCATCCAATGGATGACTGTTTCATCCGATGCCAGCAATGCGGGCTGGGAAGCACATTGTGGGGCAGAACTGGCTCAGGGCAAATGGGATGCCCATCTCCACATTCCAGGGTCAAACGTTCTGGAATTGCGTGCGGCATGGTGCGCCCTTCAAGCCTTCTCCCACCTTCTGAAAGGGAAGTCGGTCCTACTCAAAATGGACAATACCACCGCTGGAGCATATGTGAAGAGACAAGGGGACACTCGGAGCCCCACCCTTCTCCAAGAGGTCAAACCTATCATGACCTGGGCTCAGAGGAATCTACTCAACTTAACAGCAGTCTTCAGTCTAGGGGAGCAGAACATTCAAGCGGACTTTCTGTCACGCAGCAACCTAGACAACAACGAATGGTCACTGCATACACAGACATTCAAGTGGATCCTATCGTTGGGAATCGATCCAGAAGTGGATCTGTTTGCATCCCCCTGCAATCACAAAGTAGACAGATACTACACTCGAGGTCGGTGCAGTCAAGCCTTCGGAGTAGATGCATTAACAAGCCAATGGAAATTCAACAAGGCATATGCCTTCCCTCCACCTCCGATCATGCAAAAATTCCTGCAGCGGCTCCAGTTGGAGAAAGGCGAAGTGATAACAATAGCACCATACTGGCTGAACAGGCCATGGTTTCCTCTCCTGAATCTGATGAGCTTCAGGCTAGAGTCTCTTGGGTGTGCTTTAGGGGTATTCTCTACCCTTATGAGCTCCAGAAAGCCTAACACGAACAAAACCTACAACAGAATCTGGACCAGGTTTGTCAGCTTCATGACTTCTGCTGGAAAATCTTTCAGAAATCCTGGAGTTCAAGACGTTTTGAGTTTTCTCCAATCAGGCTTGGATCTTCCTTTGTACTCTGAGGGAACTGATTGACAAGTTTCAGCCTTATCGGCATTTTCAGGAACATCATGGGCAACTCATCCCCTGGTTCAACAATTTTTTCAGGGGGCTTCGAGAATCAGGCCTCAGAGGAAACCTAGATTCCCCAAATGGGATCTTCCGCTCGTCCTTGATGCTCTTTCAGCACTCAACAACAAGGATCTTTCTATTAAGGACTTATCAATCAAACTGGCCTTTCTAGTGGCCATTACTTCAGCCAAAAGGGTTTCAGAAATAAGCTTCCTGGGTTGTCAAGAACCCTTTTTGACTTCTTCCCGGACAGAGTGGTCCTTATTCCCATGCTTGGGTCTAAGCCAAAAGTCACGTCAGTTTTTCACAAGAATCAAGAAATAGTCCTTCCTACTTTCAATTCTCCGGAATCAGCAGACAATCATCCCTTGGATGTGGGCGAGACTCTGAAAGAATACTTGCGAGTTACTTCATCTTTTAGAAGCTCGAACTACCTGTTCTTGTTACACACTGGTAGCAACAAAGGAAAGAGGGCTTCCTCCAGAACGATAGCAGCCTGGATTGTTCAATCTATCCAACAGGCCTACAGGGCAAAGGGCTTGGCTCCTCCAGAGGCGGTGATGGCTCATTCCACCAGAGGCATGGCAGCCTCATGGGCAGCAGCTCGACACGTGGCTCCTGAAGTGATATGCAAGGCAGCTTCGTGGTCTTCCATTATTACTTTTATGACTCATTATTGTATTGAGCCTGCTTCCCTTTCCTCTGTTACTTTTGGTCGAAAAATCCTGTCAGTTGACGGGAAAGATTAAAATATTTTTTTTGAGCAAGCATACCCTCCCGTGTGGATTGGCTAGTTATTTCCCACACGTAGTCTGCCATGGAGTCTGTCAGGAAAACGGAAAATGTATTACCAAATACTTACCGTAATTTTCCTTTCCTGATAGACTCCATGGCAGACGGAGTTCCCACCCATGAATTAAAAATATGAGAGTTGAAATTTGAGTCGGCTAGTTACAGAACACCTGTCTGTAGAGGTGAGCTCAAATTTATGGGTAAGGGGTCCTATAGCTGTGGAGAGGAGGCGGGGTTAACCCACACGTAGTCTGCCATGGAGTCTATCAGGAAAAGAAAATTACGGTAAGTATTTGGTAATAAATTTTCCGTTTTTTTTTGGAGTCACGTCCCTGGGTGTTGCAGGTTTTTGAACATATGCTCGCGTCTATATGAACCTGAGGCTTCTTTGAATTTGGAAAATGGGGACATTGCACTGAATTGATTTTACATATTATCTCTCCTTGCTTCCATTTCATAGATTGGGCACCTTTGTTGGACTTTCTCATTAATTTATTTATGCACATCATTTTTGCACGGGTCATTATGTATATATGATGTTATTTGGATTACGTTTGGACTAATAGGTTCACACCTATGTCCATCTTCATTTATTAAGCTTTCCAAGGCTGCACAATCTCACATACTATTATATGCCCAAACTCATACATGTTTTTGGGCTTACTCATTCTATTTTTTGTTGGTTTAGGCGCCGCATTTTTGTATGTCTTATTTTCTATTTTGCAATACGTCTAATTGCTGATACTGGCAGCCATTTCTTTACCTTTCACTCAGTAGCACAACTTTTTCCATCGTATATTATTTTCTATTAAAAAAGAAAAACTGAAATATCACATGGTCCTAAGTATTCAGACCCTTTGCTCAGTATTTATTAGAAGCACCCTTTTGATCTAATACAGCCATGAGTCTTTTTGGGAAAGATGCAAGTTTTTCACACCTGGATTTGGGGATCCTCTGCCATTCCTCCTTGCAGATCCTCTCCAGTTCTGTCAGGTTGAATGGTAAACGTTGGTGGACAACCATTTTTAGGTCTCTCCAGAGAGATGTTCAATTGGGTTTAAGTCAGGGCTCTGGCTGGGCCATTCAAGAACAGTCACGGAGTTGTTGTGAAGCCACTCCTTCGTTATTTTAGCTGTGTGCTTAGGGTCATTGTCTTGTTGGAAGGTAAACCTTCGGCCCAGTCTGAGGTCCTGAGCACTCTGGAGAAGGTTTTCGTCCAGAATATCCCTGTACTTGGCCGCATTCATCTTTCCCTCGATTGCAACCAGTCGTCCTGTCCCTGCAGCTGAACCCCCCCCCCACAGCATGATGCTGCCACCATCATGCTTCACTGTTGGGACTGTATTGGACAGGTGATGAGCAGTGCCTGGTTTTCTCCACACATACCACTTAGAATTAATGCCAAAAAGTTCTATCTTGGTCTCATCAGACCAGAGAATCTTATTTCTCACCATCTTGGAGTCCTTCAGGTGTTTTTTTAGCAAACTCCATGCAGGCTTTCATGTGTCTTGCACTGAGGAGAGGCTTTTGTCGGGCCACTCTGCCATAAATCCCCGACTGGTGGAGGCCTGCAGTGATGGTTGACTTTCTACAACTTTCTCCCATCTCCCGACTGCATCTCTGGAGCTCAGCCACAGTGATCTTTGGGTTCTTCTTTACCTCTCTCACCAAGGCTCTTCTCCCCCGATATGCTCAGTTTGGCTGGACGGCCAGCTCTAGGAAGGGTTCTGGTCGTCCCAAACGTCTTCCATTTAAGGATTATGGAGGCCACTGTGCTCTTAGGAACCTTAAGTGCAGCAGAATTTTTTTGTAACCTTGGCCAGATCTGTGCCTTGCCACAATTCTGTCTCTGAGCTCTTCAGGCAGTTCCTTTGACCTCATGATTCTCATTTGCTCTGACATGCACTCATAATGGCACTGTGAGCTGTAAGGTCTTTTATAGACAGGTGTGTGGCTTTCCTAATCAAGTCCAATCAGTATAATCAAACACAGCTGGACTCACATGAAGGTGTAGAACCATCTCAAGGATGATCAGAAGAAATGGACAGCACCTGTGTTAAATATATGAGTGTCACATCAAAGGGTCTGAATACTTAGGACCATGTGATATTTCAGTTTTCCTTTTTTAACCACTTCCTTACTGGGCACTTAAACCCCCCTCCTGCCCAGACCAATTTTCAGCTTTCAGCGCTGGCGCATTTTGAATGACAATTGCGCGGTCATACAACACTGTACCCAAATTAAATTTTTATCATTTTTTTCCCACAAATAGAGCTTTCCTTTGGTGGTATTTGATCACGTCTGCGGTTTTTATTTTTCGCGCTATAAACAAAAAAAGACTGACAATTTTGAAAAAAGCACAATATTTTTTACTTTTTGCTATAATAAATATCCCAATTTTTTAAAAAATAAATAAAAAATTTCTAAGTTTAGGCCGATACGTATTCTTCTACATATTTTTGGTAAAACAAATCCCAATAAGCTTTTTTTGATTAGTTTACGCAAAAGTTAAAGCGCCTACAAAATAGGGGATAGATTTATGAATTTTTTTTTTTTTTTACTAGTAATGGCGGTTATCTGCGATTTTTGTCAGGACTGCGATATTGCGACGGACAGATCGGACACTTTTGACACTATTTTGGGAACATTCACACACTGTATATATATATATATATATATATATATATATATATAAATAAATAATATTAGCTTAAATAAATCAGTCAGGAACTTCTTGTTTGATAACATAATATATCTCATATTACTTTCATTTGAGTATAATTTTAGATTCAAACACATCAATCGCCAAATATTGTATGTTGGATAAGCACCATATATTATACTTTCACTGATCTTATTTGGTATAAATAGGCTTATCTCAGAATGCAAACATGAAGGGTGAGACAAAAACACATCTCAACATCAAGAAAATGGAAAATGTAATACTTACCTTTCCGTAATTTTTCCTTTCCTGGTGACTATCCATGGCAGCATACGCATTGTTGGTTAATCCACCCCTGGCCAACCCACAGGATCATTATAATTCTATAAAAGAGAGCGACGCCCCAATCAGAACAAGGGAGGGGAATATGCTGCCATGGATAGGCACCAGGAAAGGAAAATTACGAAAAGGTAAGTATTCAATTTTCAATTTTCCTGGTGCCTTCATGGCAGCATACGCATGGTAAATAACTCGCTACCAGGCAGGGAATGCTGACTATTGACTATTACGAAACAGAAAATTGTAAGGTCTTTCTCCCAAAATCCCGGGAGGTGAGACTAGCTGGCTCTAGGTTGTAGTGAGCCATAAATGTGGAGAACGAGGACAAGCTTGCTGCTTTGCATATTATCTCAGGGGAGACCTTTGCCAAGGCTGCCCATGAAGATGAAATCCCTCTTGTCGAGTGCGCATTCACTTCCTGAGGAACAGGAAGCCCACTAGCCCGGTAAGCCCGGTGTATAATGTGCACAATCCATCCCGCTATTGTGCGCTTCGATGCTGCTTGCCCTTTCCTTGCACCACTAGGTACTACAAATAATCTTTCATCTTTACAGAGGTGTAGAGTAGCAGAGATGTAGGACATTAAGGCTCTTGCTACATCCAATTCGTGCAGTTTTGATGAATGCTTTTCTTCCGGGAATGCTGGCAGGACCCATTCCTGATTAGAGTGATATGTGGAAGGGATCTTAGGTACGAATTGATGGATAAGCTGAAGGACTAACCTGTCTGGATAGAAATCGATATAGGGATCTAGAGAGTAAGGATGAGCTTCGAATTTGAGTCGAACATTGGCCGTTTGATGAAGATCGAACAATATGGGGCGTTCGCGCCAAATTCAAGCTGCGCGTCACGGCCCATAATGCACTGCTTTATCGCAGTGCATTGCTGGCTGATGATTGGCCAAGCATGCACTATGACCCGCATGCTTTGGCCAATCATTGCGCCGTCAGCATAGAGAGCCATAATTGGGCAAAGGCAGGGTGCCTTTGGCCAATTAGGCTCAGGGGATTAAGTACACGCCCCACACTATATAAGCCAGCCTGCACGTCGGCTTTGTGTAGTGTGTTGTGGCATTGAGAGAGAGAGTGTCATTTAATTAAATTTTGAGCAGGCAGGCGATTCAGTTAGCTAGGTTGAGCAGGCAGTTGATTCAGTTAGCTCCAATATATTTAGTATATATATGCATTCCAGGCTTTGTATGTATATATATATATATATATATATATATATATAGTCATGGCCGAAATTGTTGGCACCCCAGACATTTTTCCAGAAAATCAAGTATTTCTCACAGAAAAGTATTGCAGTAACACATGTTTTGCTATACACATGTTTATTCCCTTTGTGTGTATTGGAACAAAACAGGGAGGAAAAAAAGCAAATTGGACATAATGTCACACAAAACTCCAAAAATGGGCTGGTCAAACTTCTTGGCACCCATAACTTAATATTTGGTTGCACACCCTTTGGAAAAAATAACTGAAATCAGTCGCTTCCTATAACCATCAATAAGCTTCTTACACCTCTCACCCAGAATTTTGGACCACTCTTCCTTTGCAAACTGCTCCAGGTCTCTCTTATTGGAAGGACGCCTTTTCCCAACAGCAATTTTAAGATCTCTCCACAGGTGTTCAATGGGATTTAGATCTGGACTCATTGCTGGCCACTTAGAACTCTCCGGCGCTTTGCTGCCATCCATTTCTGGGTGCTTTTTGACGTATGTTTGGGGTCATTGTCCTGCTGGAAGACCCAAGATCTCGGACGCAAACCCAGCTTTCTGACACTGGGCTCTACAGTGCGACCCAAAATCCTTTGGTAATCCTCAGATTTAATGATGCCTTACACACATTCAAGGCACCCAGTGCCAGAGTCAGCAAAACAACCCCAAAACTTCAATGAACCTCCACCATATTTCACTGTAGGTACTGTGTTCTTTTCTTTGTAGGCCTCATTCCGTTTTCGGTAAACAGTAGAATGATGTGCTTTACCAAAAAGCTCTATCTTGGTCTCATCTGTCCACAAGACGTTTTCCCAGAAGGATTTTGGCTTACTCAAGTACATTTTGGCAAAGGAAAGGAAAAACGTACCGCTCAAAAGCTTGAGAATTCACCAAATAGCTGCTTCCGCCCGGTCACTCACACAGGTGCTGGCTCTGCACTGATGCATGGGAGAAAAAGAAACCCTGGACTGCCGCACTCTGTATAGACAGTTATTTATTCCAAAATTTCGGGTAAAAAATCCAAATTCAAAATAAATCCATAGCTATGAGTAAGCGTCAATTCGTGACGTGAAACGCGTTAGCCACCCTTCCCTGCATGCACACTATCTGCATTTGTTGTTTTGGATTTATGGATTTATTTTGAATTTGGATTTTTTACCTGAAATTTTGGAATAAATAACTGTCTATACAGAGTGCGGCAGTCCAGGGTTTCTTTTTCTCCCATACATTTTGGCAAACTGTAGTCTTGCTTTTTTATGTCTCTGTGTCAGCAGTGGGGTCGGTCCTCCTGGGTCTCCTGCCATAGCGTTTAATTTAATTTAAATGTCGACGGATAGTTTCCGCTGACACTGATGCTCCCTGAGCTTTGAGGACAGCTTGAATTTCTTTGGAACTTGTTTGGGGCTGCTTATCCACCATCCGGACTATCCTGCGTTGCAACCTTTCATTAATTTTTCTCTTCCGTCCACGCCCAGAGAGATTAGCTACAGTGCCATGGGTTGCAAACTTCTTGATAAATGTTGCGCACTGTGGACAAAGGCAAATCTAGATGGAGATGGATTTGTAACCTTGAGATTGTTGATATTTTTCCACAATTTTGGTTCTCAAGTCCTCAGACAGTTCTCTTCTCCTGTTTCTGTTGTCCATGCTTAGTGTGGCACACACAGACACACAATGCAAAGACTAAAGCCTTGTACACACGACCGGTTTTCTCGGCAAGAACCAGTAAGAAAACTGCTGGCAGAGCTTCTTGCTGAGAAAACCGTTTGTGTGTATGTTTTCTCATTGAGAAAACTGCCAGGAATCTCAACGAGAAAAATAGAGAACCTGCTCTCTATTTTCTCATCAGGATTCTCGTTTTTCTCGTCGGGATTCTGGTCGACCTGTTTCCCGATGAGACTTCGACGCATGCGCGGTAGCTTACAAGGGTAGTGTAGGGTGAAGCAAGGTGGCGGCGACGGCATCGAATGTGACGAGCGCATGTTCGTCGTAGTCGATGACGTCACCACGTTCTTGTCATTCAAAAGAACGGCGGTTCTTTTGAATGGCCATCTGTATGCACGGCTTTGCAAGAAAAGCTTGCCAAGAATCTCGTCAGGAAAAACAACGTGAAACAAAGTGAACTTCTCTCCTTTTTTATCTGCTTTCAGGTGTGATTTTAAAATTACCCACACCTGTTACTTGCCCCAGGTGAGTTTAAAGGAGCATCACATGCTTGAAACAATCTTATTTATCCACAATTTTGAAAGGGTGCCAAGAATTTTGACCAGCCCATTTTTGGAGTTTTGTGTGACATTATGTCCAATTTGCTTTTTTTCCTCCCTTTTTTTTTGTTTTGTTCCAATACACACAAAGGGAATAAACATGTGTATAGCACAACATGTGTTACTGCAATACTTTTCTGTGAGAAATACTTGATTTTCTGTTAAAATTTCTTGGGTGCCAACAATTTCGGCCATTATTGTATATACTGTATACAGTTTAGCTAGATCTCACTGCAGAGCGTTCCTGGTGTACTGTTCCTAATATACTACAGGCAGGCAGTTGATTCAGTTAGCTGCAGTATATTCAGTACTGTACCCTGTGCACAGTGTTCAGCTAGATCTCACTGCAGACCATTCCTGTTGTTCTCTTCGTAATATACTACAGGCAGGCAGTTGATTCAGTTAGCTGCAGTATATAAAGTACTGTATCCTGTGCACAGTGTTCAGCTAGATCTCACTGCAGACTATTTCTGTTCTCGTCCTAATATACTACAGGCAGGCAGATGATTCAGTTAGCTGCAGTATATAAAGTACTGTATCCTGTGCACAGTGTTCAGCTAGATCTCACTGCAGACCATTCCTGTTGTTCTCTTCCTAATATACTACAGGCAGGCAGTTGATTCAGTTAGCTGCAGTATATAAAGTACTGTATCCTGTGCACAGTGTTCAGTTAGATCTCACTGCAGACCATTCATGTTGTTCTCTTCCTAATATATTACAGGCAGGCAGTTGATTCAGTTAGCTGCAGTATATAAAGTACTGTATCCTGTGCACAGTGTTCAGCTAGATCTCACTGCAGACTATTCCTGTTGTTCTCTTCCTAATACACTACAGGCAGGCAGTTGATTCAGTTAGCTGCAGTATATAAAGTACTATATCCTGTGCACAGTGTTCAGCTAGATCTCACTACAGAACATTCCTGTTGTTCTCTTCGTAATATACTACAGGCAGGCAGTTGATTCAGTTAGCTGCAGTATATATATACATCCCAGCTTTGTGCAGCTACATCTCACTGCAGGCCATTCCTGGTGTACCTATTCAAATACATCAAATACAGTATGTCTGGAAGGCCAACAAGGAGAGGCAGACACTCACAGGCCACTAAAAGAGGGCAAGCAGGCTCTGTGTCTAGAGCCAACAGTGCTGGTTGTGGACATGGTGCATCTAAAGCACATGGCCGTGGGGCACGCTTGTCCTTTTTTCCGTCAGGTGGCCGTGTTGAGCCAACATACAGACGAGTTGGTAGAGTGGATGACCAAGCCGTCCTCATCCTTCTCATTCTCTGTCACCCAGGCTCAGAGTACCTTGGCTGCCAATGCAGGTGCCAAAGCGGCCTATTCCATTGGCTCAAGGTCATCAGTTACTCCTTTCATCAGTTACTCCTTCCCTAGCCCCACCATCATGCACGGAGTAGTCCCCCGAATTGTTCGACCAGAAAGTTGGGTCATGCTGCAGGAGCATGCGCAGAGTTTTGAAGGCTCCGATGATGGTACCCAGCTTGAGGAAGGCAGTAACGTGAGCCCAGAGAGAGGGGGTGCCCAAGAAGGACAACAAACTGGAAGTCATGTTCCCCCAGCTGCAGCATACTGCCAGGTTTGCTCCAGTGACGAGGAGGGAGGGGATGATGAGGTCACTGACTACGTGGGTGCCTGATAGGAGAGAGGAGGAGGAGGAGAAGGAGGCACATCTCCAACGAGGCAGGATGCCCTCCAGGGGCCAGCTTAAGGGCAGCCAACCGACTGCATCACACCGCAGAGCTCCGCATGTGCAGGGTGCTGCTGACTCTGCGCGGTTTTCCAAAAGTTCTTTGGTGTGGGTCTTTTTTGACACGTGTGCAGCAGATCGCTCCTTTGCTGTTTGCAACATATGTCTGAAGCATATCAAGCATGGCCAAAACAGCAGCCGCTTGGGCACCACCAGTGATGGTAGTAACTGTGTTAAAGTAAACGGCGTTACTTAACGCAGTTACTTTAGAGGGTAACGAGTAATCTAACTGATTACTCTTCCCCTCATGGTAACGCCGTTCCCATTGCTTGGGCGGCGTTACCGCAATTACATCTACTGCCACTAGATGGCAGTAGTGTAATTCCTCCTCTCCTCTATGGGCCACCGTGCGGCGAGATGCGGTGGATAGCGTCGAGATGTACTGAACAAAAGTGCTGCATGTCGTACTGTATTTCAGCGCGCACCACCTCACTAGCCTGATAGGAAATATTGCTTTTTGCTTTGTAATGTGTTGGGACTGCGCCGGGCAAGGCTGTCCAATGAAGTCCCAAAGCACCTGGTGTGAATGGGGCCCCCCAATGCCTTTCATTTAGGGGCTTACATCTACTTTAAACATCTTTCCAGATGTTGGGAATGTAGTCCAGGCCAGGAAGCCACTGATGTTCTAACATGTGAATGAATGTAACATGCATGTGTATAATACAGAGATTTGTTTCTTTTTACACAATTAACCACTTAAGCCCCGGACCATTTGGTAGCTAGAGGACCAGAGGTGAATTCAGAATTTTGCACTGCGCTGCTTTAACTGTAAATTGTGCGGACATGCAATGTTGTACCCAAACGAAATTTGCGTCCTTTTCTTCCCACAAATAGAGCTTTCTTTTAATGGTATTTGATTGCCTCTGCGATTTTTATTTTTTGCGATATAAACGGAAAAAGACCGAAAATTTTGAAAAAAAATGATATTTTCTACTTTTTGTTATAAGAAAAATCGAATAAACTCAATTGTAGTCATACATTTAGGCCAAAATGTATTCAGCCACATGTTTTTAGTAAAAAAAATGTCAATAAGCGTATATTTATTGGTTTGCGCAAAAGTTATAGAGTTTACAAACTAGGGTACATTTTCTGAAATTTACACAGCTTTAAATTTATGACTGCCTATCTCATTTCTTGAGGTGCTAAAATGACAGGGCAGTACAAAACCCCCCCAAATGACCCCATTTTGGAAAGTAGACACCCCAAGGAAATTGCTGAGAGGCATGTTGAGCCCATTGAATTTTTTTTTTTTTTGTCCCAAGTGATTGAATAATGACTAAAAAAAAAAAAAAAAAAAAAATTACAAAAAGTTGTCACTAAATGATATATTGCTCACACATGCCATGGTTATATGTGGAATTTCACCCCAAAATACATTTTGCTGCTTCTCCTGAGTACGGGGATACCACATGTGTGGGACTTTTTGGGAGCCTAGCCGCGTACGGGACCCCGGAAACCAAGCACCGCCTTCAGGATTTCTAAGGGCGCAAATTTTTGATTTCACTCCTCACTACCTATCACAGTTTCGAAGGCCATAAAATGCCAAAATAGCACAAAACCCCCCCAAATGACCCCATTTTAGAAAGTAGACACCCCAAGGAAATTGCTGAGAGGCCTGTTGAGCCCATTGAATATAATTTTTTTTGTCCCAAGTGATTGAATAATGACAAAAAAAAAAAAAAAAAAATTACAAAAAGTTGTCACTAAATGATATATTGCTCACACATGCCATGGTTATATGTGGAATTACACCCCAAAATACATTTTTCTGCTTCTCCTGAGTACGGGGATACCACATGTGTGGGACTTTTTAGGAGCCTAGCCGCGTACGGGACCCCGGAAACCAATCACCGCCTTCAGGATTTCTAGGCACAAATTTTTGATTTCACTCCTCACTACCTATCACAGTTTCGAAGGCCATAAAATGCCAAAATCGCACAAAACCCCCCCAAATGACCCCATTTTGGAATATAGACACCCCAAGCTATTTGCTGAGAGGAATGGCGAGTATTTTACAGCTCTCATTTGTTTTTGAAAATGAAGAAAGAAAATATATATATATATATATATTTTTTTTCAATTTTCAAAACTTTGTGACAAAAAGCGAGATCTGCAAAATACTCACAATACCTCTCAGCAAATAGCTTGGGGTGTCTACTTTCCAAAATGGGGTCATTTGGGGGGGTTTTGTGCTATCTGGGCATTCCATGGCCTGCGAAACTGTGATAGGCAGTGAGAAGTGAAATCAAAAATTTACACCCTTAGAAAGCCTGAAGGCGGTGCTTGGTTTTTGGGGTCCCGTACATGGCTAGGCTCCCAAAAAGTCTCACACATGTGGTATCCCCGTACTCAGGAGAAGCAACAGAATGTATTTTGGGGTGTAATTCCACATATGCCCATGGCATGTTTGAGCAATATATCATTTAGTGACAACTTTGTGCAAAAAAAAAAAAAAATTGTCGTTTTTCCGCAACTTGTGTCAACATATAAAATATTCCATGGACTCGACATGCCTCTCAGTATATAGCTTGGGGTGTCTACTTTCCAAAATGGGGTCATTTGGGGGGGTTTTGAACTGTTCTGGCATTTTATACACAACATTAGGAAGCTTACATCCACTCTTCTAACCACTTGAAGACAAAGCCCTTTTTGACACTTTTTGTTTACATGAAAACATTTTTTTTTTTTGCAAGAAAATTATGTTGAACCCCCAAACATTATATATATATTTTTAAAGCAAAGGCCCTACAGATTAAAATGGTGGGTGTTGCATTTTTTTTTCTACACAGTATTTGCGCAGCGATTTTTCAAACGCATTTTTTGGGTTAAAAAATACACTTTTTTTTATTTTAATGCACTAAAACACACTATATTGCCCAAATGTTTGATGAAATAAAAAAGATGATCTTAGGCCGAGTACATAGATACCAAACACGACATGCTTTAAAATTTCGCACAAACGCGCATTGGCGACAAACTACATACATTTTTAAAAGCCTTTAAAAGCCTTTACAGGTTACCCCAGTAGATTTACAGAGGAGGTCTACTGCTAAAATGATTGCCCTCGATCTGACCTTCGCGGTGATACCTCACATGCATGGTGCAATTGCTGTTTACATATGACGCCAGACCGACGCTTGCGTTTGCCATTGGGCAAGAGCAGGGCAGGACAGGGGTGCTTTTTTTTTTTTTTTTTTTTATTATTAATTTTGCTTTTATATTTTATTTTTAAATTGTTCCTTCCAAGTATTTTTTTTTTTTTTATCATTTTTATTGTTATCTCAGGGAATGTAAATATCCCCTATGATAGCAATAGGTAGTGACAGGTACTCTTTTTTTGAAAAAACTGGGGTCTTCTAGACCCTAGATTTTTCCTCTGCCCTCAAAGCATCTGACCACACCAAGATCGGTGTGATAAAATGCTTTCCCAATTTCCCAATGGCGCTTTTTATATGGGGGGGGGGCATTCCCTCCCACTGCTTGTAAAAGCAGTCCAGAGGCTAATTAGCCGCTAGGATTGCTTTTACATGAAAGCCGGCCGCAGGCTGAAAAGAATGATACCAAGATGATACCTAAACCCGCAGGCATCATTCTGGTATAAACATTCAAAGTCCAGCAACATACCAGTACGTTGCTGGTCCTTGTTGGACATGTATTGTAATCTTTTTATTTCATGCAGCCAGTTGGCTGAACGAAAAAAGAGATTGATCGGTGGGTATGCCCACCATTAGAATACCGCCCTTCATCCACCCACTTCCAATGATGGGCATACACGCACCATTTATATATGCCGAAGCATGGGGGCATCCTCCCGCAAAAAAGTTATGCCGCACACACATGGTCGGACTTTTCCACGGGCAAGCCTCCGTCGGAATTTCGACCGTATGTACGCGGCATTAGGAGCAAAATCGCTCCTCCGCCCCTGCTGCCCCAATGCTTCGGCATATTTGCTTTTTTTTTTTAACTGTGGTGGTGAAATCACCTCCTACAGCACTGGAGTCGCAGGGATCAGGCCTGTCTCTGCGAACGCTGCAGTTATGTGTGTTGTTGTTTTGTAAGTGACAGTGATCGATCGATACTGCACTTGGGTGGCCTGGGCTGGACGGAGGGGCAAAACGCAGGTGCCAGCAGGTATCTGGGCTGATCCCGCTAACACTGCGTTTTTGGGAACCCTAAACTGCTGGGGACGCTAGTATAGATCTGATCAGATCAGATATTGATCTGTTCAGATACTATACCACTAAGGGGGGTGTATGCTTCACGCGTGGGTGTTAGCGTTACTGGCACTAACCTGACGCTGCCTGGGGTGTGACTCAGACCCTCTCTGACGCTAAAACCTAATTGATATCACCCGCCGGGCGATCAGGGGGTTAAACCTTTATTGGGTTATATACACGGCGGGTGCCCTGACACTATAAAAAGCAAACTAACTAACCAGCGTCACCCGTAACACTTATATGGTGATCACTGGTGAAAGGGTTAACTAGGGGCAATCAGGGGGTTAAAACCTTTATTAGATAATATATGGGGGTACCTGACGCTATAAAAACCTGCGGCGAACCTAAAAAAAATTACCAGCTACCGATCTGCATCACCGACACTAAGACAGCGTTTAGAAAAACGATTGCTTAGCGACAGTGGTGATGGGGGTGAAAGGGTTACCTGGGGGCGATCAAGGGGGTTAAACCTTTATTAGATAATATATTGGGGTACCTGACGCTATAAAAACATGCAGCGAACCTAAAAAAAAATACTGGCTATGATCTGCATCACCGACACTAAGACAGCGTTTAGAAAAACAATTGCTTAGCGACAGTGGTGATAGGGGGTGAAAGGGTTACCTGGGGGGCGATCAAGGGGGTTAAACCTTTATTAGATAATATATTGGGGTACCTGACGCTATAAAAACCTGCGGCGAACCTAAAAAAAATTACCGGCTACCGATCTGCATCACAGACACTAAGACAGCGTTTAGAAAAACGATCGCTTAGTGACAGTGGTGATAGGGGGTGAAAGGGTTACCTGGGGGGCGATCAAGGGGGTTAAACCTTTATTAGATAATATATTGGGGTACCTTACGCTATAAAAACATGCGGCGAACCTAAAAAAAATTACTGGCTACGATCTGCATCACCGACACTAAGACAGCGTTTAGAAAAACAATTGCTTAGCGACAGTGGTGATAGGGGGTGAAAGGGTTACCTGGGGGGCGATCAAGGGGGTTAAACCTTTATTAGATAATATATTGGGGTACCTGACGCTATAAAAACCTGCGGCGAACCTAAAAAAAATTACCGGCTACCGATCTGCATCACAGACACTAAGACAGCATTTAGAAAAACGATCGCTTAGTGATAGTGGTGATAGGGGATGAAAGGGTTACCTGGGGGGCGATCAAGGGGGTTAAACCTTTATAAAATAATATATTGGGGTACCTGACGCTATAAAAACCTGCGGCGAACCTAAAAAAAATTACTGGCTGCCGATCGGCATCACTGACGCTAAGACAGCGATCAGAAAAATGATCGCTAAGCGACACTGGTGATAGGGGGTGAAAGGGTTATCTGAGGGGTGATCAGGGGGTTAAACCTTTATTAGGGGGGGTTAGGGGGCTACACTGGACCTAAGACTAAACTTTGGTGACACTTTTACAGTCACAAATGTCACTGATTGCAGTGATCACTAAATAAATGGTCACTGCAATCAGTGACACTGTGACTGGGGGCTGGGGGGGTGATCTGGGGTGTCTGGGGGGGCCTGGGGGGGCGATTTATGTCCCTATGTGTCCTGGTGTCAGTGTAGTGTTGTGTGCACTGACCTGATATCTTCTCTTGTACGGCGCTCGGTATATGTGAGCGCCGTACCAGAGATGACATCACTTCCTCCTGCTCCCTCTGTCTGACACAGACAGAGGGGGCATTTCTATTCGCCGGGAGCGATCGCGAGGGGGTGGCCAGAAACGAATGGCTGCCCCCTCATCCCGGAACGCTCCCGGACACTTAGCCACCGCTCACTGTATAGAAGGGGGGTCCGATTGGACCCCCCAACTGTACAAAGGCAATCACGTACACTCTACGTGATTGTGCCTGTCGGTGCCATTCTGCCGACGTATATATACAGTGAGCGGTCGTTAAGTGGTTATACGGATACAGATAATTGCACTAATTAATGGCCAGATTTTCCTTTGTTTCTTTTTACCCAAGTTTATATTTGTGTGTCTTAATTTTGCACTTGAATTTTAGTTTCAATATTTCATTTTTTATATGTTTATATGCATATCATTCATATCTATGACAGGGTGCAATCTATTGAGTTGGGTTCAAATAAATACCAAATGTTCTAAAATACTGTATATAGTGTTTTTATTCTTCAATCAGTTAATATAAACATCTTTGATATTAAAGATGTTATAGAACGTAATTGCAGAATATTAAAAAAAAGTCAGTTACTTTGCTGAGTAACTAATTACTTTTTCAATGTAGTAACTGAGTTACTAACGCAATGACTTTTTGGGAGAAGTAATTTTTAACTGTAACTAATTACTTTTTTAAAGTAAGATGACCAACACTGGGCACCACATGCTTGACCAGATATATGTCGAACTCCCACGCAGCCCGTTGGCAAGCGTACATAAAAGACCCACACCAAAGAACAAAGCGGACCTCTCCTTGCTCCCTATCAGCTGGGATCTCCAACCCCACTATACCTTCAGTCCTCTCAGAAACCTGCACTGAGAGGAATGAAGGTGTAGAATTAGGTGTGCCACTGCCAAGTACTTGCGGGCAATCTGCTATCGCTACACCAACGTCCGAGTGTAGCAGGCAAATTTCCCTACCCCAGTTGCTAAACCGGCGAAAGAAATTCGCTCCCAGCCATCCACATGCCCAGCAGTTGAATGCTAGCTTGGCTAAATTGCTAGCACTCCAACTGCTGCCTTTTCAGCTGGTAGACTCTGCCCCCTTTCGTGAATTTGTGGAATGTGCGGTACCTCAGTGGCAGGTTCCCAAACGCCACTTTTTTTCACAGAAGGCGATTCCGGCTCTCTACCGGCACGTGGAAGTCAATGTCTTGGCCTCGCTGGACAGGGCGGTCAGCGGTAAGGGCCATATTACCGCTGACACATGGTCCAGCAGGCATGGACAGGGACGTTACCTATCTTTCACGGCGCACTGGGTGACTCTGCTGGCAGCTGGGAAGGATGCAGGACAGGGTGCAGTATTGTTGCAGCTTGTTCCACCACCACACCTCCAAAATGCTGGTAGTGGTGATTCTGACACACCTCTCTCCTCCACCCCCTCCTCTTCTTCTTCCTCTATGGCCTCTTCCTGTGCTGATTTGTCCTCGGAACCAGCGGTGCTCCGTAGGCGTTCAAGGGGCTACGCAAGCACTCAGCCAAAAAGATGCCATGCGGTGCTTGAGCTGGTGTGCTTAGGGGACAGGAGCCACACTGGGGCAGAGATTCTGTCAGCTCTGCAGGGGCAGGCTCAGAGGTGGTTGACGCCATGCCAGCTTCAGCCAGGAATGGTGGTTTGCGACATGGCACCAACCTCCTCTCAGCCCTCCGACAGGGACACCTGACCCACGTGCCCTGTTTGGCTCACGTCCTTAATTTGGTGGTGCAGCGGTTCTTGTTCAGGTACCTGGGCTTACAGGATCTCCTGAGGCAGGCCAGTGTGCATTTCCGCCGGACATATAATGCCAGTGCTCGGCTGGCTCACCTCCAAAAGGAATACAACCTGCCCAGGACCCGCCTAATCTGAGACATGCCCACCAGATGGAACTCAACGTTGGCCATGCTGCAGCGGATGCACACGCAGCAGAGGGCCATCAATGAGTACCTGTGCGACTATGGCACCAGGACAGGGTCAGGGGAGCTTGGCTTTTTTTTGCCACGCCAGTGGCTCATTATCAAGAATGCATGCACTGTCATGTCACCATTTGAGGAGGCCACGAGGATGGTGAACAGTGACAGTGCATGCATCAGTGATACTGTCCCCCTTGTGTACCTGTTGGAGCACACGCTGCATGGAATAATGGACAGGGCACTTGAAGCAGAACAGAGGGAGGAAGAGGAGGACTTCCTTACCTCTCAAGGCCCCCTTTATCCAGACAGTGTTCCTGCGGGCCCGCCGATCACACAGGAAGAGGAGGATGATTGTGTCAGCATAGAGGTGGAGCCTAGCACTCAGCAACAGCAGCAGTCTTCAAGGGATCGTTTACAGTCCCAAGAAACCCATGGACTTGTACGTGGCTGGGAGGAGGTGGCTGCAGATCATGTCGTCCTTAGTGACCCAGTGGACTGCAGGACCGAATGCCTCAGCAAACCTACGCTGCATGGCCTCTCTGATCCTGCAAAGCCTGCGAAAGGACCCTCGGATTCGTGTGATCAAGGAGAGGGATCATTACTGGCTGGCAACCCTTCTTGATCCACGTTACAAGAGTAAGGTTGCGGAACTTATCCTGCCATCGCAGAGGGAGCAGATGATGAAACATCTTCGGGAGGCCTTGCAGAAAGGTTTGTGCAACGCGTTTCCAGAGCCTGGGAGGTTACAATTTCCTGGTCCTGGACAACGTGTTGCTGAGGCTTCGGTCAGTCACAGAAGGAGCGGTGGAGAAGGTGACCGTCTGACCTATGCGTTCGGACAATTTTTTAGTCCGCAGTCCCAAGGTCTGATCGGTTCCAGCAATCATCGGCAGCATCTCATTTACAGTACATGGTGCAGGAATACCTAGCGGCAAGATCAGACTTGAACACGTTTCCAACCGAAAATCCACTGGGTTACTGGGTCTTAAGGATGGATCACTGGCCAGAGCTTGCACAGTATGCAACTGAGCTACTGGCCTGTCCTGCATCCAGCGTTTGTTCCGAACGCACATTCAGTGCTGCTGGTGGCTTTGTAACCGATCACAGAGTGTGCCTGTTCACCGACTCGGTTGATCATCTCACCTTCATAAAAATGAATCAGTCTTGGATCACCAGCTACCAAGCACCTGATGCTGATATAACCGATAATTTTTTTATGAATGAGATCCCTTCAAGACTGCCTATGCTGATGCTGATTGCTGAGTGACTATCCTGTTATGCTGAGTGACTATCCTATTCCTCCTCAATGCTCATGTTGATATTTTTGGTTCTGGGCACCAGCACCAGTGCCTAAAGACCAATTTTTCTGCCCCTGTTTAACAGGGGCATGTATAATTTAAATTTTTGCTGTAATATTTTGCAGCAGGGCTCATTCTTGCGCTCAAATGGAGTATCTGTGAGGGGTTGCAGTGTTGTAGCACCAGTGCCTAAAGCCCAATTTTCTGCCCCTGTTTAACAGGGGCGTGTATCATTTCAATTTTTGCTGTAATATTTTGCAGCAGGGCTCATTCCTGCGCTCAAATAGAGTATCTGTGAGGGGTTGCAGTGTTGTGGCACCAGCACCAGTGCCCAATTTTTCTGCCCCTGTTTAACAGGGGCGTGTAATTACAATTTTTGATCTAATATTTCACAGCAGGGCCCGTTCCTGCGCCCACCAAGAGTAACTGTGAGGGCTTACAGTGTTGTGGCACCACCACCAAAGGCCCAATTTTTCTGCCCCTGTTCAACAGGGGCATGTAATTACAATTCTTCATATAATATTTCACAGCAGGGCCTGTTCCAGCGCCCACCAAAAGTAACTGTGAGGGCCTACAGTGTTGTGGCACCACCACCACTACCACCAAAGGCCCAATTTTTCTGCCCCTGTTCAACAGGGGCATGTAATTACAATTCTTGATATAATATTTCACAGCAGGGCCTGTTCCAGCGCCCACCAAGAGTAACTGTGAGGACTTACAGTGTTGTGGCACCAGCACCACCAAAGGCCCAATTTTTCTGCCCCTGTTCAACAGGGGCATGTAATTGCAATTATTGATATAATAGTTCACAGCAGGGCCCATTCCAGCGCCCGCCAAGAGTAACTGTGAGGGCTTACAGTGTTCTGGTACCACCAACACCTAAGGCCCAATTTTCTGCAGAGTATATAGGGCAGGCCGTATAGTATATACAGGCGGTCCCCTACTTTCAAACATCCGACTTACAAACTACTCCTACGTACAAAGGGAGGGAGACAACAGGAAGTGAGAGGAAATCTTCCCCTGGGAAGGGAAATTCTCTCCTGTAAGAGTTAATATTTTTGCGAGTGTGTGGTATAGCACAGATGTCAATGTAAATCGCGGCCGAAATCGCATAAAGTAGTACAGAAACTACTTTTTGAAATCGGTGCAGCACCGCAGATGCGGCGTCGCACCGATTAGGACGGTGTCATTGCCGGCAATTTGCGGCAAATACTGGCGATTTGACATGCCAAATCGCATGTCAAAACGCACCAGTGTGAACCAGGGCTTACTCACTAATTCATTGGTGTGAATTTTTTGTTATATTTGTGTCATATCTTGACTACCATAAACGATACGATTTATTTAATCTTTATCACAGCTAGTCCATAGCGGTTTTATATAATAATATTCATTTGCTCTTTGGATACTAGCCGATACATGTGGTTGGGAATACATCTAGCACATAGGAGCGCGGCACCTCTATATACATATTTCTATAACTAATGTAAGGCGACTTCTTGAGTTGTGCATGTTTCAGATATACATGAATGCAAAAACAACATATGCAGATGCACAACCCTAGAGCGGAACTCATTAATTTACTGGCCATATTACATAATCTGTTATTGTGTTTCATTTTCATAATTTTTTTTATTTTAATATAGTATATAATTGATTTTAATCAATGATGGATACGGTATAGTGAAAATTGAGAAACAATAACATCAACAAGACTGACTTTTTATTCATATGATGTGGATATCATTTGTCACCATTTCTTTGGCTAAATGCCATAACGTTTATGACCATTTAAATATATATTCATCATTGGTGTGCGGTTGTTCATGAATGCTATCGGACTCATGACTGGATATTGTGCATATACAGAAAAAGAGAGAAATTCAATGTTTTCTTTTTCTTTCTATTTTTCAATCTGTTCACGTCCCAATCAATCCTCAGGGTAAACGATATTCCGCACACATAATGTAACACATAATGTAATATGGATTTAACATAATTATTTAACATATCTTTCTATAATTATTAGTTCATCTTAGGAGATTTTCACGCTTACTATAAATTTATCACTTATTATTTAATATTTCACCAAGTTTATCGGAATTTATTGTAAATATTACACATTTTTCCCACATAAGTAAGGAATTTTGGTTATGTAAACATTATTTCTTTATCACATTTACCGTATATACTCGAGTATAAGCCGAGATTTTCAGCCCTTTTTTTTGGGCTGAAAGTCCCCCCCTCGGCTTATACTCGAGTCAGCGAGATTTTACATTGTAAAATGTACCTGAAGGCTGCGGCGTCCATCGTTTAAAACCCACGGGCTCTTCCTGGTCCCTTCCGTGATAGGCGGAACTGTGTGTGATGAGAATCGCCTATCACAAACGTTCTCTCATCCTCAGTTTCCCAGCAGACGTCCGTGATTGGCGGAAACTGAACACAGTGTCTGCTGGGATGGGTGAAGATGAGAGAACGTTCGTGATAGGCGATTCTCAGCAGGCAGTTCCGCCTATCACGGAAGAGACCAGGAAGAGAGCGCGAGTTTTAAACGATGGATGCCGCAGCCTTCAGGTACAATTTTACAATGTTCAATTACAATTCTAGGGAAACAGTGAGGGTGGGGGTGGGCACAGTGAGGGTGGGCACAGGGGAGGGTAGGCACAGGTGAGGATGGGAACAGTGAGGATGGGAACAGTAAGGTGGCAATGGGCTTAGTGAAGTTGCAATGGGTGGGCATTGTTGACCCTAGGCTTATACTCAAGTCAGTAAGTTTTCCCAGGTTTTTGTGGTAACATTAGGTACCTCGGCTTATACTCGGGTCGGCTTATACTCGAGTATATACGGTGTATATATACGTGTATCACACACATTTTTTTACATACCATAACAGTTTTCACATTTTATTATTTCTTTAACACCATACTTTTTATCACATATATATGTGCTTTTTAGGGACACATTTATATATGTACATATATTTTTCTCACAAAGGGAACACAATATATAGTTTTTTCTTTCTTTCATATGGGTGTGCTTGTTTCTCAACCACATGTTTTGGGTTCACCTGTGTTCACAGGAAACACCAATTAGTAACTTGATTATCTCTAATCACCACCACTCTGGCCATGTGACCAGTGGGGAAGAGTATATATTTGATATCCATTTCCCATGTGTGTGTTAGCTATGATTAAGCACTAAGTTTTAGTGTGAAACGCGTCAGCTTGTGCCTGGTTTTCTGTGGCATGTATGCTGTGATTTTATTTTTACAATAAAAAGAAAAATGTTTGGAGTGCAGCTGTCCAGACCTTTTCCCTTCATTTTTTCAGGGAGAAAACAGGAAGTGAGAGGAAAGAGGAAATCTAACCCTGGGAAGGGAAATTCTCTCCTGTAAGAGTTAATATGGGAAAAAGGTGCCTTCACTGATGCTTTATCACCAATCCTTGTTTCCCCAAAAACCCCAACATTTAAAAATCCAATTGTCATTGGGCCAGAAAGTGAGGTGAAATCTTCTCAACAGGGGCACAGACAGCAAAACAAATGTTACAGGGGTGATGATAACCCTTCCCTAGGATATTCAAAAATTTTAAAAATAGATTTTTTGGCTGGAGCTACACTTACAAAATGTACCTGTTCCAAATTACAAACAGATTCAACCAATGAACAAACCTACAGTCCCTTTCTTGTTTGGAACGCCTGTATACTGCTGTTCAGGGTATATAGGGCCTGGGGGCCCCATGCCTTTTCTTTTTTTTATTTGGGTGCAGGGTTCCCCTTAATATACATACAAGACCCAAAGGGCCTGGTAATGGGCTGGGGTGAGGGGGGGTACCCATGCCATTTTTCTCAATGATTTTCATCAATATTGCCGGGACCCGACATTACATGACAGCCGCAAGCAGTTTTAAATACATTTTTTGCATTGATACATGTCCCCTGGGGCAGGACCCGGGTCCCCAAACCCTTTTTAGGACAATAACTTGCATATTAGACTTTAAAATTTGCACTTTTGATTTCTCACGTTCGGGTCCCATAGACTTTAACGGTGTTCAAAAGTTAGCGCAAACTATCGGTCCGTTCGCATGTTCTGGATGCATGTTTGGCTCATCCCTACTAGAGATCCTAGGGCTTAGATTTCTGAGACTCTGTAACAGCTACCAGGAAGGTCGCCTTCAGTGTGATGTCTTCCAAAGAACAGCCTTCCGTAGGCACAAAGGGAGGTGCTGCAAGAAAATTTAGCACTATCGGTAAGTCCCATTTGGGGTATAGACTTCTTGGTGGTTTTAGCCTTATTACCGCCCTTAGAAAGCATTCTACCAGAGGATTTAGGGCCCATCTGGTGTCCGTGAGAGCGGAGAGGGCCGAGACGAGCACCTTTAGGGTTATAAGACCTTATCCTAAATCTAGGCCTGACTGGAGAAATTGCAGCACGTTCTGAACCTCTGGTCTTAGTGGGTCAAACTGCTCTCATTGTGCTAATTTGAGACATTTCTGCCAATTCTGTAATAGGTATTGCTTGTAGAGGCCTTCCTTGCCTGAAGCAGAGTTTTCATAACTTGGCTGGAACACCCTACTTCTTACAATCTCCTCTCAACTTTCAGACCCTTAAATTCAGAGTCTCTGGATGCGGATTCACAAAGTCTCCCTGAGACAGAAGGTCTTGAAGATGTTGGAGAGGGAGGGGTTCGCAGACGGACAGATGCATCAGCAGGGTGAACAATGGCCTCAGCAGCCAATAAGGGATTACTGCCAACACGATCAGTCTCTCCTTGCTGAGTCATTGGAGAAAACATAGTCTCATAGGGATTGGAGGGAAGGCATAGGCCAAGGGAAAATCCCATTATTGAGCTAGCGCATCCACCCCCGCTGACATCCGGAAGACAAACAGTGGAACCTCGGTTTACGAGCATAATCCGTTCCAGGAGAATGCTTGTAATCCAAAGTACTCGCATATCAAAGCGAGTTTCCCCATTGAAGTCAATGGAAACGAAAATAATTTGTTCCGCATTGACTTCAATGGCATGCAATACCGCATGTGGCCAGAGGTAAGGGGGGCGCCGGAGAGCCTCGGAAACACACGGAAAGGCCCGAGGACAGCTCGGCTGACCTCGGCAAACCTTGAAAAGGCTCGGGAACAGAGTATTTCCAAGTCTTTCCGAGTAATTCTGAACGGCGCCTCCCACCTCAGGCCAAACGCGGTACTGCACACCGCTTTGGCTTAAATCCTGCTCGTTTTGCGAGACAACACTCGCAAACCGAGTTAGGATTTTTTAAAATACAGTGCTCGTATTGCAAAACGCTTGTTAACCGCGTTACTCGCAATCCGAGGTTCCACTGTATCTTGAAAAAAAGAGAGGCGTCTTGGTGTTCAGAGGCGAGGCAAAAAAGATCTATTAGGGGCTGACCCCATTGTTGACAAATCCAATCGAACACTGTCTGATTCAGAGGCCACTCGTTGTCAATAACAGATCCGCTGGCTGACATTTAACGGAAATTCAACCTGACCACCGACCGCCCCATTTGTGACATGAGTTCCACCAGGTGGAACTCAACATTGGCAATGCTGCAGTGGCTGATCACGCAGCAGAGGGCCATTAACCGCTTAAGGACCAGCGCATGACAATATACATCGATACAATGGCACGGCTGGGCAAATGGACGAACCTGTACGTCCCCTTTAAGATGCGGCATTGTGGGCGCATGCGCTGCAAGCTTCGTGAGTCCAACCGCGGGTCCCGCGGACTCGATGTCCCCGGGGATATCCGCGATCGTCTCACGGAGAGGAAGAACAGGGAAATGCTAATGTAAACAAGCATTTCCCCATTCTTTCTAGTGACAGCAGTCCTGTGTGAGTATGGCACAAGGACAGGCTCAGGGGAGCTTGGCTTCTTTTCGCCACGTCAGTGACTGCTGATAAAGGATGCATGCACTGTTCTGTCACCATTTGAGCAGGCCACAAGGATAGTGAGCTGAGACAATGCATGCATCAGTGACACTATCCCTCTAGTCTTCCTGCTGGAGCACACGTTTTGTGGAATCAGGGACATGGCACTTGAGGCAGAACAGCAGGAGGAAGAGGACTTCCTTTCCTCTCAAGGCCCCCTTTATGCAGATACCATTCCTGCGGGGCCGCAAGACAGGAGTCCCTAGAAACCCCAGGAGTTGTACGTGGCTGGGAGGAGGTAGTTCCTGACAATGTCATCCTTAGTGACCCAGAGGACTCAGAATCTCATGCCTCCTCAAACTTACGCTGCGTGGGCTCCCTGATTCTGGAAAGTCTGCGAAAGGACCCGAGGATTTGTGGTATCAAGGAGAGGGATCATTACTGGTTGGCAACCCTTCTTGATCCAGGTTACAAGGGTAAAGTTGCAGAGCTTATCCTGCCTTCGCAGAGGGAGCAGAGGATGAAACATCTTGAGGATGCCTTGAAGAAAAATTTGTGCAACACCTTTCCAGACACTGGGAGTGTAAGAGAAACACAGTTGACAAGCGCGCAGGCGCGCAAATACCAGGGTATGCACAAGGAGAAGCATGTATTGGCGCATGCGTGAGCGCACGCACACACATGCACGCACTGGCGCCAGTCAGCCTATTTAAACCAAGCAATGACACACACACATTGCTGAGTGGTCTTTCAGCTTGTTCCTGGTAACCTGTGCTTTGATCTGTTCCAGTAACCTGTGTTTGACCCAGCTTCTCCTGTACCATCCTTGGACTTCCGCCTGCCTACCTGTGACCTTGGCTTGTGTTTGACTCTGCTCCTGTCTCATGCACCTCACTACCTGATTGTGTACTGAACCCGGTCTGTATCCTGTCTCCGCTTCAGCCTCACGTTCCTGTACCTGCTCTACCCGGCTGTTGAGACCATGGCTTATGTTCCGGCAACGCTTCTGCCTGCTAATCCAGCGACACAGTGTTCCAGTTTCCAGTACCTGTCCGGTGATCTACGGCCATCGGGTTCCTGTCAAACCCCAGCTGGTGTAACCTGTAAACCGGCCCTCGTGCCACTCTGTGTCCTTCACTCCCTGTCATCTATATCTGAGGCGTTGGACAGGAGGTGCAAGAGAAGCTCTCTCTACAGCTAGATCTCCACCAGGTACATGACAGTACCACTCAGCCAGATGTCCGAAATTGAGAGAGGAGCTTCGCCCCTGGAGACGCTATGCCAGCAACTTGCCTCTCTTACCGAGGCAGTCAGCACCCTGCAAGAAAGCTACCTCCAGCTTGAGAGTCGCAACTTCAGCACCTGCTACTGCACCTGGCCATCCCACGTCTGAACAGACTGTTCCCGCATCCCCAGGAATTTTGCCACCACCGGAAACCAGAGTTCCTGCACAAGAGCTATTTTAAGGCAACTGGCAAAAGTTCTGGGCATTTAAGAACTCTTGTGAACTTTACTTTGCCCTGCAACCAAGAACTTTCTCACTTGAAACCACCAAGGTTGGTTTTGCCATATCCTTCCTTCTCAGAGAATCACAATCTTGGGCCCATCAGCTCATGGAACAGAACAGTACAATCTAGGACTATCACTCTTCATTCTTTGAAGCGATGGCTCAGCTTTATGATGACCCCCAATGTTCAGCTACTGCAGAGTCTACTCTCCATACACTACGGCAAGGTCACTGACCTGCTGAGGACTGATGTTGCTGAATTCTGTCACTGGGCCTCTGATACAGGTTGGAATGACGCCGCCCTACAGCATCAATTCCGCCTTAGCCAGTCTGAAGGGCTCAAAGACGAACTTGCTTGAGTCTTATTGAAGATTTCTTAAATAATTACCACTTTTTTTATGTGGACTTTATCTAATAATGTGAAGTTATGTTTTTTTTTATATTTATTTCACCCCCTTTTTTTGCATTCAGCGCAGCTTTTGGTTGTTTTTAAATTTGGAATTACTGTGAATATATCACATGGTTAAGTTGCTGCTGCATACTAACAATTTGAGACACTTTTGGCATTAGCGCGGTTTCTGAACAAGTTTTGGTACAGTGCATGGCAGTCAATCAGCTTGTTCAATTAAAGGGGTTGTAAACCCTCCTTTAAAAAATAAAAATCAACAATCATGTCATACTTACCTCCACTGTGCAGTTCGTTTTGCACAGAGTCGCCCCGATCCTCGACTTCTGGGGTCCTGAGGAGCGCTGGTAGCTCCTCACTGCATCGAGTGTCCACGTTGGAGAAGGCTCTCCTAAGGTGGACACCCGTGCGGGCTCGCTCCCGAGTCCTGCGTCATTGGATTTGACTTACAACCCCTTTAAGCTTTGACAAAAAAAAAAAAAGCTGGAAGCTGATATGGTTTCTATGAAGAGCTGCACCAGCTTTTGCACTCCAGTTTTAGTAAATAACCCAAATGATTCCACATAGTGTTTACAGAGGAAGGATTATCAGAATTGAATAAGATGATACAGTAACATTTTGCAAAAACAAATATCTTTTCTGGGTGCATTGCCATGCATTGTACTAATTACAGCACTTTTATGAAAACTAAACTACGTTATGGTCCTCCAGATATGTCACACACACTTGAGACCCCTAGATTTACTAACTTGACCGTTACTGGCTTAGGTCTAATTTAGACAATGACAGCAAGACACAGCAATTTTCAAAAAGATACAAATTCTTTATTTTTTTTAAAGTGCTTGGTGTAACATAATGTTCCTTTAGGTTCTAGACTGCCCCTCCAATCTACAATTTCATTTGTTGTGTTGGAGAAAAACAAAAATCGACATTCACTTTGGTTGCAAAACACATTACTAACTGCAACACTTTTTAGTAAAATCCACTCCATAGGAATAATGCTAATTTGTGTTTTGTCAGATCAACAAAATGCATAGTGTAAATTTAGTAGATTATATGATTACAAAAAATAAAACAAACACTGCTATGTAAAACAAGGCATACTGTGTGACACAAAAAAGATTACAAGGTCAGCTAAAACTATGACATAAAAATATATATGTAACCCATAGTCCTTGGACACAATCATAAAACTTACACGGATATCCATGAAACTTGTAGCACTTCAAGATGAAGTTTGTTAACAAAATAAAACCGTAACAACGTGTTACATTATTTACAAGTTGATTGACATTTGATCTATTTTGTGATCTTAGGTGTCTTATAGGGATTACAAATTGATCTTATTTAGAATTTGCGCTGCTTCCTTCAAGTAGGGTTCCAGACAAAATGTTGGTTTTGTTTAAATGCGTTAATACTGTGTGCGCTTATTGTAGGGGTATCTCTACACTTCCTGTTCCAGAGCCAAGTTGTCACTAAAACAAAAAGATGGGGGAAATCTCACCAACAGAAAGAAAAAACATTTCTGGTACAGTGGGGGGGAAGCCATCTTAGATTTCCTTCACAACATTGTCACTGGGACAGAACATGGTGGTAAATATTCCCAAGGCCAAGAGTAACAAAAAAACTGAAAGAAGATCTGACCCCCTCCCCAATACTACAAAACAAAGTTTGGATGGAGTTACACTTAAAGAGACCAAAATTGTAGGTAAATACACAGAAAAGTCAAATAACTGGGCGACAGGGTCGCTTTAAACCATGGGCGGCAACCTGTGGACCGCACCCAGCTCGCCATTGCTAATTGTCATTCTCGTTTTTGCCTGTGATTAATTCACGGGCACCCGTCCCGCGGACATGTTCGCCACTGTCCTCTCCATTGGACAGTGGCAAGCGGCTGGTATCACAGGGCTGTATGGGGGCAGGTATTCCAGCTATTCTCTGGATAAAATTCCAAATAAAACTTGAAGTTACTAAAGCAGGCTACACACAGATTGCATTGTAGCTGAGCCAGCCAAAAAATTATTTTGTGGATGGCTGTGTCTGCATCACCTAGCTTGATAAAAGTAAATTCTTCAACTGACTTTTGTCAAAGGAGCCAGATGGAAAACTCTCCACTAAACAGCGCCTGCATCCAATCAGATGCAAAGACTGTTTAGGCATTCTGAAAGCCAAGGGTGCCGGCTATCTATCAAAATACCATAGTTGGCACTGCAGATTTGTCCATCCACACTGTATTGTGAATGGCCAGCTTAATATCAGTTACAACACTCACCTCCTTTGTCCCTAAATTGCCAATATACTAATTGCATTAACTGGTGTCTGTAAAAAGTACCTACAAAACAATCTAAAATTATGAATGTGACAAAAACGACGAGTCTGCTTCTGACAATATACTCTGAAAAATATATACCTGCTGTAAAGACAGCCAAAAATTATGTGGCTTATATACTGAAAACTGACTAAAAAATGTATTATGTGTGCCATTAATTGTAACAAATCTAAACAGCTAGAATACCGTAGTGCACAATATAAAAAGAGAAAATCTTTACTGTGTTTCTTGCTCTAGTTTTTGTATCATCTTTGGCATGTGATAGATTTGTAATTCCATGCCACCACTTGGTATACTGAGAAAATCTGCATTTCAGTAATATGTATTTGCCAATACAATCATTACTGCAATGGAAATATTCAGTGTAACAATTAGTATGGGCTGATGCACTTACTGGGCACCAATGTACTAGAAGATGTTTTTCTGGTGCCTTATTTCTCTATGTACACTGAAAGTTTGCTAATCACAATAGCCGTAATGATAATCTGCAAATGTTTACTGACTTTTTACTTCCTGTCCTTTGCTTAGCTACTATTGGGCTCCAGCAGATGTAATGTCAGGATTTTCCATGCACAGTGCTCAGAATTGATTCTTGCAGAGCAAAGCATCCAATTATGCATATACAGTATATGTCATTATACTTGCAGCAGCCAACCACCATCGGTATTCCGGCTGGCTAGAAAGGCTACAAATCATATCAAATTCTACAAATAGATTACTAATAGTACGCTATTTTTCATTTTTTGGGGTTGGTAAAAAAAATCATCACTGCCTTTAAAGTGATACTAAAGTCTAGTTTTTTTTTTCGTAAAAAAAAATAAAAAATAATCATGATATACTTACCTGTTCTGTGCAGTGGTTTTGCACAAAGCAGCTCGGGTCCCTCTTCGGAGCTCCTGGCCCCTCCCTCCTGTTGAGTGCCCCCACAGCTTGCTATGGGGGCACCCAAGCTGAGACGCAGCTCCGTGTGTCCATTCAGACACAGAGCCACGGCCCGGCCCTCTCTAACTTCTTATTGGCTCACTGACTTTTATTGACAGCAGCAGGAGCCAATGGCGCTTCACTGCTGTCTCAGCCAATGAGAAGGGAGAGTCCCGGACAGCTGAGTCTCTTGTGTAACATCGCTGGATGGAGATGGGCTCAGGTAAGTATTAGGGGGACTGCAGCACACAGAAGGAATGCATTAAGATAAAAAAAAAAGCCTTCTGCCTTTACAACCACTTAAATACTTCCTAAAATAAGTTCTCAAAGATCTAATACTGTCCTAAGTTATCAAATGTTCTGTTTGTATAAGTGCAGAAGATATATTTGCTCTAATGTCAGTTGGTAGTATTTATGAAAGGAATGTATGCCTAGTATTAGTCTAATCTTATATTAATGCCAAAAAACAAGAAAAACACTGTTGGCAAACTGGTTGGTATTAGATCTACCAGATTCTAGTAAAACAGATTGATTCAGCTAACCTGGAGCACAAATGAGTTTTAAGGGCTGGTTAAATGTTAACTTGGTGACCAAACAATGATCAGTCATTTGGGAGCACAAAGTCCCTGTTCTCTGTGGCATGCCTCATGAGGTGGGGCTCTGGGCTCATTAGGACCTGGCATGTAAGGCCTGAGTGGAAAATTCGGGTCTGAAAATGTAAACCAAGCTTTGAATTTCCTTCCCGAACACTATGGTTTTTACTGACATGTAATTCTGATGATTAAAGAACAACTCAATTATGCATTCTCTGGATATAAACTGACAATATGGCATACCTGGAAAGTTAGGCCTCTTTCACAAAGACAGGTAGCTGCGGCTGCCGGATACTTGCAAGATTTGGCCGACTCTTGTTGCTGGAATGACCGGGTTATGCAATCAGCAGCGGCTGCTGTCAGACCACCATTCGTTCAAATGGGCCGAGTGGCTGCTGCTGATTGCATAATCCGGTCATTCCAGCAACAAGAGTCCACCAATTCTTGCCGCAGGAATCCAGTGACCACAGCTACCTGGCCATTTGAAAGGAGGCCTTATTGTAGCATTTACTGTTTATAAGATTCTCATGCGACCACCAGTCACAACAAATGTGGAAGAATAAAAAACAATAAAACAGGAACTGTGTGTTCACTCCTCTGTAGCGTTGTGTCACAGCTGTCAATGGTACAGTTATGAATACACAGCACAATACTGCTTCTGCTGGCACTTATTAACTGCTTGCCTTCATTATACTGTGGCAGGTCGGCATGATTCCGCAAGCCATCATAGCTGTACATCAGCTTCTTTAAGCAGGATAGCAGGCGCTCACGCCCGCTGCACTGCAGGGGTGCCGATGCGCGTGGCCGCGATGACCGCTAGCCACGCGCGATCATGGGCACGAGAGCCAGAACAGGGACGTGTGTGTGTGTGTAAACACACACATCCCTGTTCTGTGAGGAGAGGAGAGGCAGATTGTGAGTTCCTACTAGCTAGGAACCGCGATCTGTCATCTCCTCTACAGTTAGAACACACACTAGGGAACACATTTAACCCCTTGATCGCCCATTAGTGTTAACCCCTTTCCTGCCAGTGACATTTACACAGTAATCAGTGCATTTTTATAGCACTGATCACTGTATAATTGTCAATGGTCCCAAAAATGTGTCAAAAGTGTCCAATCTGTCTGCCATAATGTCGCAGTCCCGATAAAAATCGCAGATCGCCGCCATTACTAATAAAAAATAAAAATGACATAAATCTATGCCCTATTTTATAGACGCTATAACTTTTGCGCAAACCAATCAATATACGCTTTTTGCGATATTTATTACCAAAAATATGTAGAAGAATACATATCGGCCTAAACTGAGGGAAAAATGTGCTTTAAAAAAAAAAAATGGGGATATTTATTATAGCAAAAAGTACAAAATATTGTGTTTTTTTTTTCAAAACTGTCGCTCTTTTTTTGTTTATAGCGCAAAAAATAAAAACCGCAGAGATGATCAAATACCACCAAAAGAAAGCTCTATTTTTGGGTACAACGTCACATGACAGCGCAATAGTCAGTTAATGCGACACAGTGCCGTATCGCAAAAAATGGCCTGGTCATTGAGCAGCCAAATCTTCCGGGGCTGAAGTGGTTAAAGGCAGACTAAGTACCGATATTAACATGTTCTGGTTGCCAGGTTTAAATCGTATAAATTGCATTAGCAGACCTCTGAAAATGTTTTCTTTAAATTAAATCTGCCTTGCTTGCCTCTCCTCCTGAAAATGCTAGTTGACTGGCTGTCACGCTGACCCCTTTGCTTCAGCACTTTGAGGTTGCATTATTAAAGGCAAATAGGCTGTTCACTTTGAAAATAAATGTTCCCTTAGCTTAGTGAATGAGGTGAAAGCTTTGACAATGACTATGATGTCAGATGCTGCTAAATGCTAAATTTTGAGGCCAACCCCCTTAATAGTTTTTGGCTAAATTTCAGACACAAAAATATAAAAGATAACAAAATTCAATATTTAAAATGAAGGTTTGTTGATCTTATGTTGGAGAACACTTGACCTCATGTTTATTGTATGCTTTAAACAGGCAATAACCAGGTCCCTGTTAGGCTACATCTGGCTCTCAGGTGGAGGATTTCTGGCATGACCTTACGAAATCTCCAGTTCCTTCTGCTAGAGAGCCATAGGCAACCTACACAAGACTCTAGTGCACTTTCAACTTTCATTACGCTGTTGATAATTACACCTGGCTATTGGAGACACTGGTAGCCACTCCTCCCCCATCCAGTCCCTCTGTAGACTGGGAAGAGGGAGGCCGTGATGTCTTGGAGCGAGGTTGACAATTAGTTCCGCTAGGAGTCCCCAGCCTGTGGCTCATTTGAGAAGCTGTGTCATCAGATTCCCATCGTTCCAACTCCTCCCTCACTAGCCGCTCCATTTGTTCTTTGTGCAGCTCATTGTCCCGGCCAAGCCGTTCATCCTAGGGAGGAAATATACAGCTTAAATTAAAGTTAAACTTTTATAATAGTCTATAAATGTTTAGATATATGCTGGCTACATACAGTAGATATACACTATATTGTCAAAAGTATTGGCACGCTTGCCTTTACACGCACATGAACTTTAATAGCACCCCAGTCAGTCTGTAGGGTTCAATATTGAGTCGGTCCACCCTTTGCAGCTATAACAGCTTCAACTCTTCTGGGAAGGTTGTCCACAAGGTTTAGGAGTGTGTCTATGGGAATGTTTGACCATTCTTCCAGAAGCGCATTTGTGAGGTACTGATGTGGACGAGAAGGCTCTCAGTCTCCGCTCTAATTCATCCCAAAGGTGTTCTATGGGGTTGAGGTGCAGACCAGTCAAGTTCCTCAACCCCAAACTCGCTCATCCATGTCTTTATGGACCTTGCGCTTCTGGAAGAATGATCAAACATTCCCATAGAAAATCCTAAAATTTTGTGGACAGCCTTCCCAGAAGAGTTGAAGCTGTTATAGCTGCAAAGGGTGGGTCAACTCAATATTGAACCCTACGAACTAAGACTGGGATGTCATTAAAGTTCATGTACGTGTAAAGGCAGGCACCCCAATACTTTTGACAATATAGTATACATTATAATATAGTATAATATGACAATAATATAGTATAATATGACAATATAGTAGCTATATACTTATTAACTGTAATCTCTTTATTGAGATATCTATCTATATCTATTTCAATAAAGGGATTACACTTAATAAGTATTAAGGTATTATGCTGCAGGCTAAAACATTACTACTGGTTATTCCTTTTTAAGCAGTATAGCAATACATGAGATACATGTAGGTAGTAGGACCAGCCACTACAAAAGGTAGCCACAGCCAGAAACACGTAATCTTCGCATTCAACTTGTGAGCATACAACACTTCCTTGCTGTCCTCCGTGGTTCTTATCAATGTAATACACACAATTACAAAAAAAGGGCACCCAAGAGGCGCTGGGACTTTGATATAAGTTTAACCAAGGTAGTGAGAGGGCAAGGAACATCTGAAAAGCCCACTGGCTCAAGTTAGGCTGCTCATAACAGACAAGGCTACCCTACTGTGGGTACTCCAGCAGGTTACCAGGAAAAGACATGCATATATGGAACAAGCGCCAGACCAAAAAATAAGAGTCCAAATTAATTAATTGATATTGTATTAAAAATATATTATTATTATTTTGACACATACCAATAAATAAGAGAATTAAAAAAAAGAAAAAAAGACAGCCAACGCGTTGACCCCCAATTACACGTTGGCTGTCTTTAAACACAACATCAATAAATTAATTTGGCACTCCATCCATATATACATGTGATACACACAGACACTGCTTCTGTTGGCTCTTCCTGGTGTTTCCCTGGTTTACTTCCTGGTTCCAAGCATATTACATCACATCCACACGGAGGGGCTTTGTCACCACTGACCATCTGGAAGGATGCCACTTGTTGGAGACTTATTGATAAGTTTTTTAATCTCTTGTAAATGTGAGTACATATTTATTGTTTTTCAGTTCAGAAATAGTTTTCAATAAACGCTACACTTAGGTAGTGACACTTTTCTCTCCTTTTTGTTTTTACACAGCAGGACCAGCCACGTTGCTTATATCAATGCCAATCAAGGGCCATCATGATCTGGCTTGTCAAATTTTGCATTAATTGGAAAAATAAAAGGATGCTAGAAAAAAATATATTGTACCACATAGAAACCAATTAAAAGCCCTATTATTTTCTATAAGAAACAAGAACATTTCATGTTAGTATTCTATTCAGAGCCCCCACCCAAGTTAAATATGTACCTCAGTGACTCCATCCAAAAGTCTTGCCAAGACCTCTCTGCGCTTCACTTTGGCTCTCTCCATGGCTTCCAATTTAACAATCACGGCATCTATTTTAGACACAATACTCCCAATAGAATGCTCCATCCGATCTACTCTTCTCACAAGCCTATAAAAGAAACAGTTTCCCAGTGTAATGGCTTAAACATTCTGGATTTGTATAGTAGAAACATATTTTGGAATACTGAATCCAAGAAGTTTGTGTAATTTACCAATGCTACGAGGACTGTAAATACCAACATGAGAATAGTAGCAATGTATTATAAATTTTGGAACAAGTCAAAGTTAAAACCCCTTGAAAATTATTTTGATAAAAACCGTATGAACCAGTGTAACTAAGTTGGTTACAATGACTAAACGTGACAATGAAAATATGTATGGTTAATGAAATACTTTCAATAAAAATCTATTGGAAAAAAAAAAAAACCCCTGAAAAAGGAGAATATTACTGGACCTTTCAGATGCGGTCATAACCTACTACCACCCTTTTCTGTATAGTGTCAATTATAAAAGAATTTAAATTCAGCAATTTATTATGGTGGACACAATCAACAATTCATATGGTCCTAGTACAGCCTCTTTGTCTGCATCTTAGCTTAACCGTCTCAATATACCTAGCCTGTTAAAATCTAACGTATAGCTCTAGTTCCTAATTTATAGCAGTTGAGAACTTGCATTCTTAAGTGACATATTTAAAGCATTTTACATGATTTTAAAATATAACTAGAGTGGAGAGGGTTTAGAACCACTTGAGTTTTTATTGACGTTTGTGCCCCCATTGGGGAGATTCTTCCTCTCTATTTTTCATGTTTACCGTAATCATTGAGGCTGCATTCACACCTGAGCGTATCGTTTCAGGGGAAAAGTCACACGATTTTACTGCCATTTTGCCGCGATTTTGTACAGGTCAAAAGGTCACCAACGTAAAAAGCAGAAAAACGCCTGTAATCTGCCTAAAAAGAAGCTTATGTACTTTTCTGAGCTTCAGGCATTTTGCTTCAGGCGACAGAATGCTCAGATATGAACAGGGTCTATTTAAATGAATGGGATTTTGCTTGTTGGGCGTTTGGGAACTTCTGAGATGAGCGTTTTACGAGCTGAAAATGCTCAGGTGTGAATGGGCCCTTAAAGTGAAAGTAACAGAAAATCCTAAATTTGGGTTGAGAAAAGTAATACTAGGGGAATTTTTCAATAGGGACACTAGTTCTGCTCACCAGGGCAGCCCCAAGGCGTTCCCTTAATTTTCAGGGATTTCCTCTCACTTCCTGTTTTGGCAATAGGACAGGAAGTGAAGGCAAATCTCCCCAATGGTACACAGATGGAAAAAAAACTGACAGGTTATAACTCTTATTTGCTCTATCAAAAATGGGGAAAAAAAAGTTGTGCCTATAATTCTACTGTAAAGTGAGTCTGTATTCCAAGCTCCAGTAAAAACAAAAAACAAAAAGGAAAACGAAAATCAGAAAAGTGCACATTAATAGCATAAATGTTGTTGTCTGTGCTGTTAGACAGGACATTTACTTTTAAAAGTGTAAAATTAAGTATGTGTTCACTGTAATTCATAAGGTTTTTCACCTTCACTTGCAGACTGTCCAGGAAGGGCAGGGCTTGCTCCACTCAAAGCCCTGCTATTAAACCACTTTGTCAAAAAAAAAGCTTTTTGTCTACCACTGAAAACAGGTGAATGGTTGCATCTGAGTGTGGTATCTTTTAACCGATTCTAAAGAGCAAAAGCTTTCCACCCCATAGCTTGAGTACTTACACTTGGAACTCTTCATAAGAAACACCACTGGAGCTGCTGCCCCTGCGGCGAGAGCTGTGACCACTATCCTCATCATCATCCTCCTCTGAGTCATCCAAGCTACGTGGAAAGCTGCGACCGCTCATGGGACGAGGTAGAGAGCCACGATCCAGCTCCAGGTCCTCCTTGTGGGAAACAAACATGCAGCTACTGATTGCTGATCATGAGAGATAAAGACAATCTCACAGTCCCATGACATTTACAGTGACATTAAGTAATGCATTTCTCTTAGCTTATTTGTTTAGCATATTGGATTGTCTATAACGTGCCATCATCACTACCTGTTATGTCCTTTTCTGCAACAGAAATCAGCAATAAAGAATAAACAAAAGTGACCTGGCTTAAATGAGAATACAAGGAAAGTGAAAAATAATAAGGACTGTTACTTTTACAAGATACTTTGTGTGTGGAGCCACTCCAACCTCCGCTCAGCCCCTCAGCCTGAGGGATAAAAAGGTACTGGCTACGGGAGTCTGTCCTCGCTCCAACATGTCACAAGTCCAAGTAAAAGTGCCCACACACTAATGATGTCAATCCTCCAAAAGGGTTGTGGCTAATGTAGTTTGCACATCCTGAATAAGCTTTTGGAGCTTTAATGTCATTAGTGTGCGGTCGCTTTTGTATGGACTAAAGACGGCCATAGATTTTCTTCCTTGCAACCACAGGCTGCAGAAAAGCAAATCACTCGCTTCCCCCATCAACACAGTCAGTGTTGATGGAGGAATCCCTCCCATTGAGCCATTGTGTTCTGCAGTCCCCGCCTGGAGAACACAGTGATTACTGCTAGCGGCTATAATAGCCGCTAGCAATAATGGCATGTAAAGTCCAACAGGCTGGTTGTACCCAAGTTGGTTGACCGATCAACTTGGGTACAGTCAGCCTGTCCATACATGGTTTAAAACTTGTCGCTGCTGAACCGGCCGAGAGTCGAACCGTCTATGGCCGGCATTAGGATTGTTGTTTGCTTTAAATGAAAATCAATAAATTTTATGATAGTGTTAAGACTAAAGTATGCAAATAGGTTAATTATAAGCATCTGTGATAGAAAGCACTTAATTCTCAAAGAATATCTAGTACAACATGTCACTGCCTGCTAAGTCTTTAAGAGTTTACGTTAGCAAGACATGTTTCTATATTGATCTATAAGAAAAATAATTAAAGATGTCTGATTGGAGGTCTGGTGAGAACACTGTCAACTGGGTATATTAGCAAATGACTTGTTTCCAGCAATCTACCTGTTTATATTGTTTTCAATATATTTTTAAAAAAGTTGAACATTTTATTTAACACTGAGAATTCAGTGTTAGGTAGACAACATACGCTATGCTTTTCTAGTTTGGCATCAACTGCAGAGCTATTGTTTTCTACTGTGGTTCACATGCTGTACAATCATAATCCGCTATTCTAATCAAACAGCAGCACCTACTGTAGACAACACCCCAACAGTGGGGTAGGAATGCAGGTAAAGAACTTTTTGTGCCCTTACTAGAGAAGCAGTGGCTAGAGCCCATTTTCAAACCTGGAGAGCTATTTTACGGCATTGGAAATCACCTGATCCCCCTTCCCATAAAGAATGGTTACAGTGTATGGGAGAAAAGGTTGGAGAAGTATATACCGTATATACTTGAATATAAGCCAAGTTTTTCAGCACATTTTTTTGTGCTGAAAATGCCCCCCTCGGCTTATACTCGAGTCACCTTTTTGCGTCTGATCTCCCGGACTTTGGGGACCCGTTACCAGCCGGCCGTAGGTCCCCTGCACCCCAAACTTAGCCC
The DNA here is from genome assembly GCA_029206835.1 of Rana muscosa. NCBI lineage: Eukaryota > Metazoa > Chordata > Amphibia > Anura > Ranidae > Rana > Rana muscosa. The sequence continues at coordinate 447,812,545 of CM055116.1, forward strand.
CACTCTTCCTCGATAAGTGTGCAAAGTTTGTTGTTCGGGGGACCTACGGCTGGGGAGCAACGATTTTTCAAAGCTGGGCACCCCTTCCATAGACTCCCATGTTAAACGTCAGTCTAGTCATGGACACAGTGAGGCATGGGCACAGTGAGGCATGCACATGGACACAGTGAGGCACAGTGAGGCACCCTAGGCTTATACTCGAGTCAATACGTTTTCCCATTTTTTTGTGGTAAAATTAGGTGCCTTGGCTTATATTCGGGTCGGCTTATACTCGAGTATATACAGTATACTGTACTAACATTGGGGATGCCCCTGTAAAAATGATATCCTTTGGGGACCATGGTTGGACATCTAGAGCATGAGCCTGCTTGAGCTAGTCTTGAATAGTCTCCCGATAGGTTAATGTATACCTCCTTTGGTTACTGGTTTTAGTCGAATTGCTGCATAACAAAGGAAGTTACTTATGCTGCATAATGTCTTTCATTCACTGGCATGGTTTATGATAAACTTGGTGGTCTCTGCTATGATTTCCCAAGTTTGAATCATTAACTGATTTTGATTCTGTACATGGAATGGTTGGTCGGCTATCGCTATGGATACTGATCTGTTCTGGAATTGTTTTTTCTTCCTTTTTTTTTTTCAAATATGAATTTTATTAGATTTTTTCGGAAATGAACAGGGTTAACATAATTTTACATAGTTTACCAATGGGTGGTTATTAACTCTTTAAGGCAATTCACTTAGATACATAACATTAATTAGATTATACATGTAACATATAGTAGATTTAAGACAAAAATTACCTCTTATCTCAATAACTTTTTATCTCCTTCTTCATACCACCTTATATAATAGAACTCCCCCCTTCATTCCCTATACCTTAGATTAAAAAGAACTAGCAAAATCAAATCAAACCAAAACAAAACGAACAACAAAAACAAAAAACAAAAACAAAAACCTTATTTTTTCTTTTTCCTTCTTTTTAATAAAACTCTTCCCGATTAAAAAAAAATAACTTATTGTACTTTTTTTGTATATTTTGTGTAGAACGCATACCTATCTAAGGGTATGTACAGTATCTAACATATGAACAAGCACAGTAGAGGTAGCATCTAGTCTAAATACATTTTGCAAGTGTGGAGAAAAAACCATGCAGATAAAATTCATCCTTAATACTCCCCTAAGAAAGGGAACGATAAGAAGATAAGATAATGTTTAGGTGAGTTATTCCACATATTTTGAATTAGTCATTAGCTTGTTTTATGAGTGTAAGTACAGCAATTGACATAATTAGTGCTTGGAACTTCATCACCACAAAGAAAAAAAAGGGAGAATATGGTCACAAAGGAGGACACTAAAGCTAAAGCAATTAAATCGTAATGACCAGTGGGTCAAACGTACCCTATAAATGTGAAAGATAATAAACAAGCTCCCCACTGTAAATTCACCTTAGTGACCGAGGAGTGCCCTGCAAGTGTTCCCATGAGCCTTTACAAAGTGCAAAGTCAAAAAGGTATGCTGAATCACGGCAGCTGATTAACAAACCCTGGTATAAGGTTACAGAGGTTTCACCACAGGGTAATGCACCCATTGATGTTGTTTTTCAAGAAAAAGTGTCACAAATCGAACGTTATTCACTACCTGATGCATTGAAATATCACTTTGATTTATGTAATGTCATGCTTATTCGATTTATTACTGTAATGTTTTGAATTTGATCCTATACCACTTAGTTATTAAAGTGGTTGCAAACCCACTAGGTTTTTCACCTTACTGCATTCTATGCAGTAAGGTGAAAAACCTTCTGTGCTGCATTCCCCCCCCCCCCCCAGACCCCCCTTTTTCTACCTTAGCCTGATTCGAGCCAGCTAAGTGCATGAGCGCAGTGGCTCCAGCCGCTGTCTCTCTCCTCATTGGACAGATTGATAGCAGCGGGAGCCATTGACTCCTGCTGCTGTCAATCAAATTCAGTGGCAGGGTACGGCGCTGAGTCACCCTGTCTGTGTCAATGGAAGCAGCATTGGGACTCGAGAGCAAGCCTGCCATGGAAAGCGGCTCTCCGTGGGGTCACCCGATGAAGTGGAGGGGCCTGGAGCACCGGCGGGTACCTCAGAAGAAGAGGATCTGGGCTACTCTATGCAAAATTATTGCACAGAGCAGGTACGTATGGGCATGCTTGTTATTTTATTTTTTTAAAACAAGGGTTTACAACCCTTTAAGCGCAGCACAATTATTATACTTTAATGATAGGTCCACACTAAATTATCCACTGTACCCAATGAGAATTTTTCGTAGCTGCAAAATTAATGTAAACCATGTCTAAATTCTGCTACATACCCTACGCACAGTTTTATATGCATCTACCCAAAGGCAAAAACCAAAATGTAAACATTTTCAACAGAACATATCTAAAAATGCAAAGAACTTGCACCTTTTTATGACACATTTACTGGTAAAAAAGAGCTAGAGATATCGAAAAAAAATGCATTTGAAAGACCGCTGCGCAAATACAGTGTGATATAAAATATTGCAACGATCGCAATTTTATTCTCTAGGGTCCCTGCTAAAAATATATATATATATATATATATATATATATATATATATATAATATGTTTGTGGGTTCTAAGGGATTCTCTAGCAAAAAGTACAGATTTTTAAGCAACAGTAGTGTCAGAAAAATAGGATTTTTGTACTCACCGTAAAATCCTTTTCTCTGACATCCATGGACTGACACGGCGTCTCTTATTCACTGTACACGTGGGATGTCCCGAAGCAGTGTCAAGAGGGATGGGAGCAGTATAAATGGAAAAACCAAAAAACTTCACTCCAAACAAGGCAGAGCTCCTCAACGGAGGAGTTGCAACTCTAAACAGCGGCCTGCAACACCTTGCGGCCGAAGTAAGCATTCGAAGATGCAGCCACATTAACCTTATAAAACTTAGAAAAGGTATGAACAGACGACCAGGTCGACGCCTTGCACACTTATGCAACCAACACTTGATGTCGGAAAGCCCAGGAAGCACCAATTGCCCTGGTGGTAATGCGTTGTGCCGGGAAAGGGAGGCGCCCGCCCCTTGAGAGCATAGGCTTGAATGACAGTTTGTCTGATCCACCTAGAAATGGTGGCAGACGAAGCCGCTTGGCCCTGTTTCGGACCAGAGGCAGGTACAAACAGTGAGTCAGACTTCCGAATAGAAGCAGTAGCAGACAGGTACACCCGCAAGGCTCGTACCACGTCCAACGTGTGAAGCACAAACTCTCTGGGATGCGATGGGTGAGGACACAAGGACGGGAGGACAATGTCCTCATTTAGGTGAAAGGCCGAGACCACCTTTGGCAAAAAAGAAAGTCGCGGACGCAACACCGCCTTATCCTTATGGGTGACCCAATATGGCGACTTGCAGCACAAGGCCGCCAACTCAGACACTCGTCTAACAGAAGTAATTGCCACTAAAAGGGGCCACCTTCTGAAACAAAGTCAAGAGGGGAATATCCCTGATATTCTCAAAGGGAGGTTCCTGGAGAACCGAGAGCACCAATTCAGATCCCACGGGGGGAGAGGAGGCTTGACAGGAGGGAGCACATGACGAACCCCCTGCACAAAGCTGCTAACCAAGGAATGACCCGCTAGTGGTCGCTGAAAGAAGACGGCCAAGGCCGAAATCTGACCCTTAATGGTACTCAAAGCGAGCTTTTGGGCCACTCCACGCTGCAGAAAACGCAGGATTCTAGGGACGGAATACGTCCGAGGACGCCAGTCCAGCTCTTCGCACATGGCGATGTAAGCTTTCCAGGTACGGTGATAGATCATTCTGGAGGAAGACTTCCGTGCCCTTAACATGGTCGAAATGACCGAGTCCGAGAGACCTCGGTCTCTCAACAGCCATGCCGTTAAAGCCAGAGACTGTAAAGCAGGATGAAATATAGGACCTTGAGACAGAAGGTCCTCCCTTATTGGCAACCGCCAGGGAACGTCCGCGACGAGACGTACCTGATCGACGTACCAGTGACGCCAAGGCCAATCCGGAGCAATGAGGATCACCGGAATTCCCTCGGTTGCCACCCTGCGCAGCAGGCGAGGAAGCAACTGCAGCGGAGGATAAACGTATATCAGGTGATAATGACCTCACGGGGCCACTAACGCATCCAAGGCATCTGCCCAGGATCCCTGGATCTGGCCACAAACCGACACCTTGCGATTGAGTCGAGAGGCCATCAGGTCCACATCCGGCGTGTCCCACTGTCGGCAAAGGAGTTGAAATACCCCCGGGTGCAAGGACCACTCTCCCTGGTCCAGCGTCTGGCGACTCAAATAGTCTGCCTGCCAATTGTCTATGCCCGGAATGTAAACGGCCCACAGAGCCGGCACGCTTCTTTTAGCCCACTTCAGGGTACGGGCGACCTCGGAAGCCGCAGCTGAGCTCCGAGTCCCCCCTTTGATGGTTGACATACGCCACCGCCGTGACGTTGTCCGACTGGATCCTAATGGAGCGATCCTGTAATTCCTCAGACCACGAGGAGAGGCACAGTCTGATGGCCCGTATTTCCAGAACATTGATCGGTAAACAGGCTTCGTCCGCAGTCCAAAGCCCTTGGGCCGACAGGACTCCCCAGACTCCACCCCAGCCCGTCAGGCTGGTGTCCGTCGTGAACACCGTCCATTGGATGGGGAGGAACGACTTGCCGAACCGAAGAGCCGGGGACCCCAACCACCATGTCAGGGACACCCTGACCAGGTGACTCACCTGGATCGGAAGATCCAAAGACAACGGGGATTTGTCCCAAGTGAGCAAGATCTCCTTCTGCAATGCCCTGGTGTGTGAATGGGCATACGGAACGGCCTCGAAGGAGGCCACCATGAGTCCCAGGACTCACATGCAAAAACGGATTGACGACCATTTTCGGGATGTCAGCACCCGCACTGCAGACTGAAGTGTCAGTAACTTCCCCGGAGGTAGGAATACCTTTGCCTCCAAGGAGTCCAGAATCAGACCTAGATACTCCAGACGCTGAGTCGGGACCAGGACTGACTCCTGAATGTTCAGGAGCCACCCGAAGTCCCTGAGGGTCCGACTGACGATAGTCACACTGTCTTCTAATTCTGAGCCACTTTCTGCTCTTAGAAGAAGATCGTCCAGATAGCCCACGACAGCGATGCCTCGCCGTCTCAGCAAAGCTAGAACCGGCGCAAGCACCTTGGTGAACACCCTTGGTGCCGAGGCTAGGCCGAAGGAAGAGCCACAAATTGGTAGTGGACTTCGCCGATCGCAAGCGCAGAAACTTCTGGTGACTTGCGCAGATCGGAACATGCAAGTAGGCGTCCTTGATGTCCAAGGCCGCCAGAAAATCCCCTTGACGGAGTGTATCGATCACCGTGCGAATGGATTCCATGCGGAATTTTTGCACCTTCACGAAGGCATTCAGGGCCTTGAGGTCCAGGATAGGCCGAACCCCGTCCTTTTTTGGGACGAAAAATGGATTCGAGTAGAATCCCTGAAACCTCTCCTGTGACGGAACCGGCACAATCACTCCGGACCTGATCAAATCCTGAACAGCCCCCAGGCAGGAAGGAGAGGAAGATTTGAGGGAAGAATCTGTCTGGGACCAGGAACAGAACTATATCCTGTAACCTGAGGTGACCACCTCGCACACCCACCGGTAGGAGATCCGGGAGGTCCACCGATCCGTGAACCTGCAAAGTCGTCCCCCCACCCCAGAGTTGGGTGGGGACAAGACTTCACGCGGAGGCGGGCTTGGGAGCCGGCTTGTTTGGCTTACGCACCCAGGGGCGCTTGTGTCCGCCAGCCGCACTGCGGTCAGTCTGGGAAGGCCTACCCGTGGACTCTGACTGACAAAAAAAAAAAATTTTTTGCTGGAAAGGAAGGACCCTGCTTACGGCAGGCCTCCTTACCCTTGCTAGTCTGAGGAAGAAGAGTGCTTTTACCTCCCATGACATCCTTGATGATGTCATCCAGCGCAGCACCGAAAAGCCTACCACCTTTAAATGGTAGATCCGTCCGAAGCTTCTTAGAGGCTAGGTCAGCAGACCAGCATTTCAACCAGATAAGACGACGCAATACCACCGCCGAGACAGAGGCCCTGGATATTAAGGGGCCGCGTCTAATGTGGCGTCGCACACATAAACCAGGCCCTGCACCATTTGGTGGGCCAGAGCAATAGTGTCTGGAGGAAAATTATGCTCCTGTACAGTTTGGTGCAAAATTTTTGCCCATCCCGTAGGTGTCTGAGACACAAGGGTCGCCGCTACCACAGGCCGTAGGGCGGACCCCAACAAGGCAAACATGGCTCTGCTCACCACTTCTGACCTCCTGTCAGTGGGGTCCTTAAAATGCAGGAGTCCTCTCCAAAGGGAGCGTAGTGGCCGTGTTCAACCGGGCGACTGGAGGGTCGACCACTGGGGGAGAAGCCCACGTTTTAAGTAGGGCATCTTCAAAGGGGTATCTGATAGACAAACGCCGCGGGACCATAAAAGTCTTCTGCCGCTTTTTCCCAGACCTTATCAATGAGCTGGTCAAAGAAAGGTACATATGGAAAAACTTTTTTAGAAGGCCCGGCCTTAAAAGAACCAAAGGAGACTATCCGCCTGAGGTTCTGCATCCGCAGCATTCAGCTTGAGAGTGTCCCTCACCGCAGCAATGAGTTCACTAACAAGTGCCCTGTCATTTACTGACTCAGAACTGGAGTCTTCCTCGCAAGGAATTTCCTGTTCAAAACCATCAAAACATTCAGAGCTAGGGTCTAGGCCCATATCTGAATCAGCGCACACCCCCTTTTTTTTTAATGGAAATAAAGTAGGGAGAGGGGCTTTTTTGCTCCCTTGCGCTCGCACACCGCTTCTCTCCTGGTCAGAAATGATTCCAGGACTGCCAACAACTGGTCCATAGGGACCGCAGGTGCTGGAGTACTGCCTGTTGCCTCAAACATGTAAGGGGAAGCTGTGACACTGACCCCATATTGCCCCTCTCTGAGACTCCTCAGATAAAAAAGTCCACCCACAGGCTGTGCTGGCTGAGGAGAGGGCGCCCAGGGGACTCACCAGACCGGACCAGGACCGCTCAGATACGCTGTCTGTACCACGCTGTGTCAGCACGAGTGAGCTGTGAGGAGATTTGCGCTGTTACAGCTGCGATAGAGGCCAAACTAGTGCTGAAAAGCGCGCGGGCTACAAGAAAATGGCCGCCGCACTTCACTGAGGCGATCCGCGGCAAAATGGCCGCCATGCGCAGTTAAAATGAAATAATAGAAAACAGCACACACACACTGCCAAACGGGCCCGGGCCCCAAAAATCACACAAAAGGCCCCCAGAGATATGCAGACCAGCATGAGCCCCCCCCCCCAGAACAGTATGACCCCCAGGCACCCCCCACAGCACAGCGCCAGCAATGGTGACAGAGAGTGACAATAAAACACAGGGGGAGACAGGGAAAATCCCCCACAGAGAAACACACACAGCATTTTGTACTCACCTGCAGGCAGGAGAGACTACTTACCCATCCCCTGAGGGACCCACTGGTGTGTTTCTGACAGACCTATCACAGAGTAGTACTGCGTAGCTGTCGGCCCGGTCCACCGCGAGAGATACAGTCCGTCAGGTACTGTTCAATCTTGAGAGGACCGCGAAAGCATAAAAGCAACCCGGCCACCCCTGGAGTCATGGGGCATGTCGTGAACTGAGTCTCACGCACACAAGGCGAGGATCAGCAAGCTCGGTGGTCGGACAGGGAAGACTACGAGGATACTAGTGTACCCAACCTGTTGCCCAGCCGACAGTTGATTGAAGGTCTTAAAAATAAAATAATAAAATTCCCAAAGGAATAAAAATTTTAAGTAAAATCTTCCAGGAGACTGGCTCCTGAGAGAGCCACGTCTTCTCCTTCTGCTAGGCAGAAAAAAAACTGAGGTCTGCTGACTGCGGGGCTGTTCAACTCTGGCTTTTAGAATGTATGTATAACATCTCACATTCTACCTAGGTCTTCTCCTGCAAGCAGGGACATAACCCACGTGTACAGTGAATAAGAGACGCTGTGTCAGTCCATGGATGATAAGAGAAAAAGCTTAGGCATGAAGGGGTTAAGGTCCCATCCACATCTGTGCGGTCCAGTATGTTAGCATGCGTTGTGTTAAGGCAGCTCATCCATTTAAATGTCAATGTACCACAATGGACCACAAAATGAACCTGTGCTGCAATACAAGTACATTCCTTAGTGCATTGGGGTGGCATTCAAAATAATGGGTACCACAACACACACATAGGGGGTTATTTACGAAAGGCAAATCCACTTTGCACTACAAGTGCAAACTACAAGTGCAAAGTGCACTTGAAATTGCACTGAAAGTGCATTTGGAAGTGCAGTCGCTGTAGATCTGAGGAGAACATGCAAGGAAAATAAAAAACAGCATTTTAGCTTGCACATGATTGGATGATAAAATCAGCAGAGCTTCCCCTCATTTCAGATCTACAACTCAGATTTACAGCGACTTTACTTCCAAGTGCACTTTCAGTGCAATTCCAAGTGCACTTTGCATTTGTAGTTTACACTTGTAGTGCAAAGTGGATTTGCCTTTCGTAAATAACCCCCATAGTGCATTACCACATGGTGATTACTACAACGCAGAGGTGTAAACCCGACTTTTAGGTTATTCACCCTCTCTTTCTCCAGATCATCCCTCATCTGCTGATGTTCATGTTCAGTAAGTTCCTGGTCTCCATCTTGGTCATATTTAGCAAAAATGGCCTCAATTTCTGCATCTGTGTGGCCTTTCCTGTAGGAAAAAATAAAAATAAAGAATTCTGATCAAATTCATCATTAGGCAAACTATACAATTTAAAAGTTGAAAAACTAGGCTTATTGCAAATAATTGTATTAAAATATGTTAAAGTACAACTAAAGGCAAAACTTTTTCTTTAGTTTTGGATAGAGGGGAGAGGGATTAGAACGCTCCCAGTAGGGAGGTTCACTCTCTCTATTTGTCCTGTTTACTATTATTATAGAAAGTTAAAATAAAAGAAAATCCCAGTATTAGATGGGAAATCTTCCAATGGGGACATTAGCTCTGGTGACATGGCGGGTTCTCTTAATTTGCAGGGATTTCCTCTTACGTCCTGTTTTGGCTATGGGTCAGGAAATGAAGGAAAAATCTTCCCAATAGGACACAGATGGCAAAAAATAAACTGACAGGGGTTATAACACTCCCTTAGGCCTGATTCACACCTATGCCTTTTTAGTGCTTTTTGCATTTTGCAGATTTGCACTATAGTCCATTTAACATTGTTTCCTATGGAACACGTTCTGAAGAGCAAATCTGCAAAATGCAAAAAGCACTAAAAATGCATAGCTGTGAATCAAGACTCACTCTATCGAAAAAAAAATAAAAAAAAGTTTTGCCTAGTTTTACTTTAAAGGATAAGTTCACCTTTGTAAAAAAAAAAAAAAAAAGAGCAGTTATTATTATTTTTAATAAAAGGATAATATGATTGCGCTAAAATCAACCTATTAATAACAAAACACACCTGTGTATAAAGTGCTACGTGCAAAATATAAAAAGAGAAAAAAAGTCCATATAACAGGTAAAGAGAGACGGATCTGAGTCCTGGGATAATCACTGCAGGTAGCACCTGTCTGCAAAGTGAACTTTTTCAAAAAGTCACGTGTCTAGTGATGTAACGCGTAGGAGGAGCCTAGTGACGAGAAGGAAGCTGAGGAGCACAGCACCGTGTCTGACCGTTCTATGTGCTTTTACCTGTTGGGTACATGTGAGTGGAATAATTTGTCATTTTCCTTCTTTCTTCAGTACGAACTTACTGCACTATGTTACATTATCTCTGTACTTTGTTGAGATTTTAAAGCAGCGACTTGGAACCTTAGTACCTTTCTGGTCATTACTACGGTCATGTGGAGCAGAGTTTAGCACAAACCAGGATCTCTTTGCAGCCAGGTGCTACCTGCAGTGATTATCCCAGGACTCAGTTCCATCTCTCTTTACCTGTTATATGGACTTTTTTTCTCTTTATTTATATTTTGCACATAGCACTTTATACACAGGTGTGTTTTGTTACTTAATAGGTTGATTTTAGCGCAATCATATTATCCTTTTATTATACTATGCACAGTGGTTGTAAGCACTATTATTTTGGTTGCTGCTCTTATCATTTATTTATCTGTTATTTAATGTTTTAGCACAGTGCATTTTTCTCTCCTATTTTGATATATTATCAGCGCTTTAGTCACTTTATATTTCATATTATTCTTTTTACTTGGAGCCTGGAAAGCATTGCATGCTTTCATCTCTGCAGGAGTCCTGCAGACTTGTCATTGTATCTGTCTGCTATTACCTCGTACAGGCAGACAGATACACACTGACAAGAAGAATGAATGAACTACCAGAGTGCTCAACAGCACCATGGTAGTCCACTGAAACTACAAGCCGACAGCCTCAAAGGCTATTTGGACTTGTAGTTTCCCATTCACAGAGAACTGTGAATAAATGACGTGGCCGTGCCAGCGGAGCCCTGCATGGCCACGTTATTTTCAAACAGTGACAGCGGGAGAAGATGTCCCACCCGCTGTCACTTTTTGTTCATAGCAGTAGCAATATTTGCAAGTTACAGCGTCTCATTAAAATGTACAGCCAAAACTGTTTCTTAGTTTTGGGAAGGGAAAGATTTAGAACCTCTGTCAGGTTTGTACGACTATCCATGGCTCTGTTAGAGATTTTCCCTCACTTCCCGTCCTGCTGACGCACGGTTTTACCAGACAGGAAGTGATACAAACAGCAGAAACGCAGACAAAAAAAAAAAACATTCTTTAACACAGAAGGATAAGGCTAGGATCCCTGCCAGGTTTTTATTTCTGTCCCTGTTGCAGATTCCCCCTTGCTTCTTGTAAGGTGAAATGGTTGTCAAAAGAAAAGAAGATGGGCTAACTCTCAGAATCTTAGATAGCAGTAAAAATCCAGCAGGAGTTCTAATCCCTTGAAATTAGAAGAAATGGCCGCACACAAATCCTTTTTATGTGGACATCCCAAAAACTACAGGAATTAGAATGCTGGGTAGACGCGTTTCGCACACTTCACGTGCGCTTAGTCATTAGGTGCAGAGGCGAGCACCTACTGGATCATTAGGCTTCCTGGTCTCACCTGGAGCGGCGGGTGTGTCTTTTTCCATTGCAGTTTTAATCCTTTACCACTCTAAAGAACTAGAAAAAGAGCTTTTGGCTTGACATGCATTTTAAATATACATGCTGCGATTTCTGTTACACATTTACTGTACAAACTTAGAGATATAATATGGTGTGAATATCACTCAAGTATTGCCACCCTACCCCCTCTGTGAACCATGATTTTACCCTTTTAGGTCTTGTCTTAGCTCATCAAAGTTCAGCTTTCCTCCTCCTTGCCGGAGACTCTCTGAAATATCATCCACCGTAGTCTTCCTCAGTTTAAGCTTCACCAATGCTTTGCTACAGCCCTAGAGAAATGTAAATCTTTATTTTAATTTTGCTTCATTTGCATTTTAGTTTACTCTTTAAATTTCAGGCTAGCAAAAGAGAGCTTATTCATTAAACGGGCGGAAAACAGAAGTGCATGTTGGTGCAGTGGCGGCAAGGGAGCAAGCGTGCATTAGTGCAGTGGCGGCAAGTTAGTAAGCGTGCATCAGTGCAGTGGTGGCAAGTGAGTAAGCGTGCATCAGTGCAGTGGCGGCAAGTGAGTAAGCGTGCATCAGTGCAGTGAGGGCAAGTGAGTAAGTATGCATCAGTGCAGTGGGGGCAAGTGAGTAAGTATGCATCAGTGCAGTGAGGGCAAGTGAGTAAGTGTGCATCAGTGCAGTGAGGGCAAGTGAGTAAGCGTGCATCAGTGCAGTGGCGCAAGTGAGTAAGTGTGCATCAGTGCAGTGAGGGCAAGTGAGTAAGTGTGCATCAGTGCAGTGGGGGCAAGTGAGAAGGAATGCATCAGTGCAGTGGCGGCAAGTGAGTAAGTGTGCATCAGTGCAGTGGGGGCAAGTGAGTAAGTGTGCATCAGTGCAGTGGGGGCAAGTGAGTAAGCGTGCATCAGTGCAGTGGCGGAAAGTGAGTAAGTGTGCATCAGTGCAGTGAGGGCAAGTGAGTAAGTATGCATCAGTGCAGTGGGGGCAAGTGAGTAAGTGCACACTGATGCTGTGGCAGCGAGTAAGTGCCAGTCAGTGTAGTGCTGGTGAGTAAATAAGAGCATATCAGTACAATGGCAGCAAGTAAGAGCATATCAGTACAATGGCAGCAAGTGAAAGGGTACACATCAGTGCTGTGAATAAGTGTACGTTTGTGCCGTGATGGCAAGTGAATAAGTGCAAAGTGCATGTTGGTGCAATGACCGCGAGGGAATACGTATTCTTCAGTCCAGTATAGCGTAGGTAATCATGCAGATGTTGTGGTAAAAGGGGGTGGAAAGTGGTTGTGTGCAGATGGAGTGGGGTGGGAATAGGTCGAATACAGGTGCAGTGGTGAGAGCACAGTGGGGAGCATTTGTGTGCAGGTGTGGTAATGAAAGCGGAGCGGGTAATGGTTATGGGCAGGAGCAGTGGTGACAGCAGGGTAATTCCGCGTACACACGACCGTTATTCATGTCATGGAAAAAAACGATGTTTTTCTCGATGTGATTTTTCATGTTTCCTCTCAAGCCTGCCTTGCATACACACGTTCGTGAAAAAAAACGCTCGAGCAAAGCGCGGTGCCGTAGAACACGTACGACGGCACTATAAAGGGAAGTTCCATTCGAATCGCGCCACCCTTTGGGACGCTTTTGCTGATCCTCGTGTTAATAGAGTTTGGTGAGAGACGATTCGCGCTTTCCAGTCTTCGTGCTTTTCAGTCCGTTACAGCGTGACAAATGTGCTATCTCCATTACGAACGCTAGTCTTACCAGAACGAGCGTTCCGTCTCATACTTGATTCTGAGCATGCGCGTTTTTTTTCCCCTCGTAAAAGCATACACACAACCGTTTTTCACAACGTTAAAAAGAACGACGTGAAAAACGACGAGAAAAAATAGAGGAGGCTCTAATTTTTTTTCGGCCATTTTTCTCGTCGAGAAAAATGCTCTGGAGCCTACACACGACCGTTTTTCACAACCATTTTTAAAAATGGCATTTTTCTCCTCATGAAAAACGGCCGTGTGTACGTGGCATTAAGGAGCGGTTGTGTGCAGGGGAGTTAGTGAGAGCAGGGTGTGGAGCATTTGTGCAGTTATGGTGCTGAAAGCAAGGTTGGAGTGTCCGTTTGCAGGTATGTTGGTCAGAGTCGGGAGTGGTTGTTTGCAGCTGCAGTGGTGGGAGCAGGGTAGGTAGCAGTTGTATGTAGGTGAGGTGGTGAAAGTGTGGTGGGGAGCATTTGTGCAGGTGTGGTTTAAAAAAGCAGGGTGGGAAGCATCCGTTTGCAAGTGTGGCGGTGAGAGCAGGATGGAGAGTGTCCATTTTTATTTTTTTAGGTGTAGTGGTAAGATCAGGACTAAGCACATCTGTTTGAAGGTTGGTGATGAGAGCAGAGTGGTGAGGGTTTGTGCAGGTGCGTCTGTTTCCATGCGTTTTGTGGTGACACAGTCTTTTTTAACACCCAATGGGTAAAGTCAAATTGCAAAGTTCTGCTAGCACATATAAATGAAATGAGTTTGACAATTCTTGTGGTGGAAAGAAAAGGATTTCACCCTATCAGCTCACCGGCCTGTGTGTATAAATCGGGTACAATATTAATAGGCGGAGAGGGGAAAACCGTTCTGGTGACTCAGCATGTGCCCACTGTATACTGCTTGCCTAACTCCTCATCTGGTCTCCCTGTATTGTGAACATACTGACAACGTATTGCAGGATACCATATGCCCAACAGCTGACATGCATGCACGGTAGCTCATCTGGCGCCATTTCGGGTTAGCCCAAACTTGAATGAAGACCACAGGCATCCACACCTACCAAGCCTGCCCAACACAACAAATATGGCCACAACGAGACACATTTCTGCTGATAAAGCAGAGATTACTCCCATGTGTGTGTAATCATTTCTGTTTTGATGACAGCATTTTCCTGCTTTACATTACCACTGCTACAGAACCTGAGCGCCATCATGTTGAGGTCCAGGTGAAAAAAACAAAACATTTCTTTATTACCATTAAGGCCTCATTCTCATGTCCGTACCAATCCAAACAATCCAGTGAAGGGCCATTTTTACCCGCACAGGTCTATAGTGCAGCCACTTGCAGGCAGCCTGTTCAAATCAATGACAGGCGGCTGACTGCACAGATCTCCAAATGCATCCCAGAGAGAATTTGTACATTTCCAAAATTGTACATTCAAATACATACAAACTGTTCACCTATACCCACCTCTACTACCTAACATTCTCTTTTATATTTTAAACTTCACATCTCTATTTTAACCTGGAACTAAGGAAGAAACTAAAATACTATTTTACTTACTGTGTTCATTTATTTCCCAATAACTATAGTGTAACCAATGATAAAATAGATCTATGAAGAATGAATATAGAATTCTACTAAATGTCAGACATTAAAATCACATTTATGTAAGTGAATTAAAATATTAAATAATAAAAAAATTGAATTATATATGCAGTTGCACTCTGTAAAGGGCATCTGCCCCAGAGCTTAATAAATGAGGTGAAGCTTCATATTGCAAAGAATATCCCTTTTACATGCAAGGAAGAAAAAAAAAACAGCATTTTTGCTTGCACATGATTAAATGATGGAAGTCAGTAAAGCTCCCCCTTATTTAATAAGCTCTAGAGCAGGGGTCTCCAAACTGCGGCCCAAGGGCCAGATGTGGCCCTTTGCTAGCCTTTATCTGGCCCTTGGGGCACTATTCCTCCCACTAATATGGGGCACTATTCCTCCCACTAATATGGGGCCACTATTCCTCCCACTGACACCAACAATGGGGCACTATTCCTCCCACTGATGCTGAGCCTGTGCCTTTTTCTGCCCCTGCTGGCCACAATTCGGCCCTCCTAAAGTGTGAAGGACAATAAAATGGCCCTTTGTTTGAAAAGTTTGGAGACCCCTGCTCTAGAGCAAATGGCCTTCCAGAGTGTATCTGCACTTGCAAAGTGTGCAGTCTATTTGCCTTTAATAAATCAACCCCATAGCCTCACGACGCAAGACTGTGTGACCACAATGAACCAACACTCATACCTGGACCAAAGCTAGATATGGCTTCTGTCAGCTAGTGTTAGCAAGAAATAAAATATACCATGTATAAGAACATTTATTTGCAATCAATGAACAGGCACAAAATGACAACATACAGTAGAAGTGTGATGGCATAAAAGAGACCAAGTGGTTCATTGAGTCTGCCCCTTATTTTTTAACCTTTTTAGTAGAGATTTATGTTTGTCCCAGGCATATTTAAATTCACTTAGGCCGCGTTTTTAGGCAAAAACTGCCGGGAGAGTTTTCTTGCCGAGAAAACCGGCTGTGTGTACGTGGGTTTCAGTTTTCTCATCGAGAAAACTGGCCAGATTCCCCGACGAGAAAAAAGACAACCTGCGGTCTTTTTTCTCATCGAGAATCTCGTCGGCCTGTTTCTCGATGAGAAACCCGAGCGTGTGTACACTTACCTGTCGCCGTGGAAACCCGCGCATGCTCGAAATGACTGACGCATGCGCGGTAGCTTCCTAGGCATAGGGTGTAGCAAGATGGCGGCGACGGCATTGAATGTGACGAGCGCACGGTCGTCGATGACGTCCCCGAGTGCGTGCCATTCAAAAGAACGGCGGTTCTTTTGAATCGTATGTGTGTACACTCGGCCGGGACAAGTTTCTTGTCAAGATTCTCATCAGGAAAAACTAAGTTTTAGTACCCATCTGCAGCCTGATCTGTGCCCATCTACAGCCTCAATCCAGCCCGATTAGTGCCCATCTGCGGCCTCAATGCAACCTGATCTGTGCCCATCTGCAGCCCGATCTGTGCCCATCTGCAGCCGTTATGTGCCTATCTGCAGCCTGATATGTGCCCATCTGCAGCCTGATTAGTGCTCATCTGGAGCCTCAATGCAGCCTGATCTGTGCCCATCTGCTCCCATTGGCAGCCTGATCTATGCCCATCTGCAGCCTGATCTGCAGCCAGATCTGTGCCCGTCTGCACCCATATCTGCGCCCATCTGCAGCCAATCTCCCATCAATGCAGCCTCACTATCTCTCATGCAGTGCAGGAAATCACCGAGCCATCATCTCCTGTTTACCCGGCTCTCACTCGGCAGTCATATACACAGTCCCGCCTCCGCCATCGGCATTGGACCAGCTCCTGTGATTGACAGAACACTGGTCCAATGCCGGTGGTGGAGGCGGGACTGTGTGTGTGACGCCAGAGCCGAGTAAACAGGAGATGATGGCTCGGTGATTCCGGCGGCGCTCGTCCCCCTCCTTCTCCTCCGAGGTACACTATCGGCGTATAACACGCACCCGTGATTTGCCCCCTCTTTTTTTAGGGATGTCAGAGCGGTGAGATTGGGAGCTTTCTGGTAGCAGCCGGTAACTGTTCTGGGATTGCCCAGGGTGCACGCGCTCGGCACAGCGCTGTTTACATTCTGGTAGGCATATATGCGACCTCGCTGAGTTAAGGCCCACCTGCCGAGAGGCCGAATATATGCATACCGCTGGCGCAAAGGCGTTAATATATATATGCATGGTAGAAATATGTCCTCTAAAAAATTAACAACTTACCTTTTTTATAAGATCGGCCAATTCCATTTCAGTTTTTTGCTGAGCCATATCTGTTTTTACTTCTGAATAGGTGTCGCTGATGATGGCTAAAAACATGTTCTGTTGAAAAAAAAAAAAAAAAAATTCAGGTGATTGAAATGAAAATGACTATAAAAAATAATAGTAATATAAACCAAACCCTCAAACTAAACTAACTTATAACAAACGCAACCCTCAAAACATAATACTTAACTCAAACCCACCCCAGAAACTAACGCCTATAGTAGGCCCAAACCCTAAACTAAACCCCAAAAATGTGTTTTAACCGCATTCTAATTTGCATAACATGTGAGTGTGACCGGCTTTCAATGGAGCCGATTCACACATGTACTTTTCCCCCTCTTTTATGATTGGCTGTGGCAGAGGGCAGGGGAGACAATAGGGGTCTAATAGATCTCGGATGTCACCATGAAGACACCCTGTCACCTGCCCATGCTATTACATAGGAGACTTGTTAGACCCCTTGTGATAGCAATACAGTTTAATGAAGGAAAAAAATAATAATTAAAAGCAACCCTTTTGCCTTGCACACACACAAATGCAAAATGCGTGCAAAGGGTTTGACTGTGCCACACACTAAGTGTGCCACATATCAACATGAACGTTGTAGTGAGATCAATCATTTTAGGACCATTATTCACAGTAAACTCTAAATTGAGTGAGCTGTAAAGGCTTTTAACCTGGTCTCGACCGGCTCATGCAGATATACTGTGGCACAATGGCTCTCCTGGGTGAAATCCCGTACGTCCTTCCCCTTTAGTGGCCGCCAGAGGGCACGCGCGCGGGGCTGCTGCACATGGCCAGGAGGCACGATCGCTGCCGGCCAGGTGCGATCGTGTGCACGAGCGCCAGCACGGGGATTTGTGTGTGTAAACACACAAATCCCTGTGCTGTCAGGGCAGAGGAGTCATGTTGTTTGTTCCTACTAAGTAGGAACAGTGATACGTCTCCTCACCTAGTAAGTCACATCCCCACACAGTTAGAACACACTGAGGGAACACACATTTAACCCCTTGATCGCCCCTAGTGTTAACCCCTTCCCTGCCAGTGACATTTACACAGTAATCAGTGCATTTTTATAGCACTGATCGCTGTATAATTGTCAATGGTCCCAAAAATGTGTCAAAAGTGTCCGATCTGTCCGCCGCAATACCGCTAAAAATCGCAGATCACCGCCATTATTACTAGTAAAAGAAAATAATAATAATAAAAATGCCATACATTTTTCCCATAGCTTGTAGACGTTATAACTTTTGCACAAACCAAACCAATCAATATATGCGTATTGCGATTTTTTTACTAAAAATAAGTATCATATATATATTTATATTTATATCGGCCTTAACTTATGAAGAAACTTTATTTTTTTTTAAATGGGAATATTTATTATAGCAAAAAGTAAAAAATATTTTTTTATATTTTTTTTTAAATGGTCTCTTTTTTTGTTTATAGCACAAAAAATAAAAACGTCAGGTGATCAAATACCACCAAAAGAAAGCTCTATTTGTGGGGAAAAAAAGGACGCAAATTTAGTTTGGGTACAGCGTCGCACGACCGTGCAATTGTCAGTTAAAGCCACGCAGTGCCAAATTGTAAAAATTCCCTTAGTTAGGAAGGGGGTAAAATCTTCCGAGGCTTAAGCGATTAAAGCATCACCTATGGACAACTTTGTGTACTGTAGATTTTCAACATTTCACAGGTGCACACAATTTTAAGGCTTACAAGTTTTTTGGCATCTGTTGCAATCCCATATTTTATCACAAAATTGTTTTTATTTTTTTTATTGAAAATGTGTTTGATAAACATTTGTGCAAATATTGTGCGACATAAAAAAATTGCAACAACCACTTTTTTTTTTTTTTATTCTACAAGGCCTCTGTTTTCAGAAATTATATAATTGTTTCGAGGATTTTTGGTCACTTTCTAGCATTTGACCATGTGTATGCAAAAATGAAACAAAATGCTCCGGACATGAAGTAGTTGAACAACAGATCACACATACCAAAAGTATGAAGAAGATAAAAAAGACAAATGATGAAAAATAGATGGGCCCCAATATTCGATCTGCTTCCTCAATCTTGGTAAAGTCGAAATCTCCCAGAATAAGACGGAACTGGCTAAAGCTAAGAAAAGAAAAAAAAATTACCATTTTTATATAAATATATTTTAACATGAAAAAACTTGAAAAATCAAAACAAGTAATTAAACTTTTTTTTTTTTTGCTTGTAAATAGTGAAATAATAAGTCTAATCTAAGTCTAAGTCTAATCTTTCACGGGGCTGGAAACCAACATAATTATGAATCAGCCAAGTGGAAACTCTTATTTACAAACCACATTCTGTGCAGAAAAACCCTTCTCTGAATATTGTGTCACCATCAAGCTGTGCTCTCTTTATCACTTCTAAATCATATGTAAAAAAAGGTGGGAATACATCTCTCCTTGTGGTGCAAAGCTCTAGGATTGTATGTCAGTATGTAATTGTCAGGGGTCCGAGCAAAGGCTCAGTTAGAAGGTGCATGCCCCCAAAAATTTCAGAAAATCTGTAATCCATGGCTGGAATCCTCTATGGCTTCTAAGGCCCCTTTCACATGGGGCGGACTGCAGCTGGGATCCGATTGCTCAGTGGGGGTCCGGTCCACGGATCTCCGCTAAGCAGGCGGATGACAGGTCCGTGTCTGCTCCGCTAATGCAGAGCGGATACAGACACAGACTGCTCTCCTCTATGGGCAGCCAAATGTAAACGGACCGCCTGTCCATTTACACTGGACTGCCATCCAGTCCAATCCGCTGGACAGAAGGGGAACGGATCCCCATCGGTCAATTTTTGTCGGATCGGATTGGATGTAGGCAGGTGTAAATGGCCGCTTCATAGAGAAGAATGGAGGTTCCGATCCGTTTATCAGGCAGGCCCGAGCAGAACATCCGTGTGAAACGGGCTTTACTCAGAGGTGCCCTCTTCCTAGAGTACCGTCTCCAGGTGTTTCTTGGATTTTGGAATGCGCTTGGGGGAAGAGGGGAGGCACGTGTGCGTCTGTGTGTATGTGTGTGTGAATGGCTGGGTGTGACTTTGAGTTTTGTTTTTTGTTTTTTCTTGATTTGTGTGTAACTCAGACTGTTATGCCATTACTGGTACTGTTTAATTATGTACGCCGAGTTCCACCTTTACTGCAACATATTTTGTTCTGAATTGTGTCTGGCTTGCAGGACATTATACACACAGTGGGGTTGATTTCCTCAAACAGGAGAGTGCAAAATCTGGTGCAGCTCTGCATTGCAGCCAATCAGCTTCTTCAATTAACCTCCCTAGCGGTAATCCCGAGTGTAGCTCGGCATGAATTTTCAGTACCAAAAGCGGTAACCCCGAGCCACACTCGGGATCGCATCGCAGGATCCATGTACAGGTTACTTACCTTGTCCCCTTGTTTATGCGATGTCGCCCCGCTGTGTCTGCGAGCCGCCGTGTCTCGCTCGATTCACAGTGCCGAGCTCCGTTCCCTGCAAGCGCTGCGACGCACGGGGACGGAGCTCACGCGCCAAATTCAAAAAGTGAAAAACACAGTACAGCTACAGTACTGTATTCTGTAAGATTACAGTATACTGTATCAATTAATTACACCTCCCCTTTGTCCCTAGTGGTTTGTCCAGTGCCCTGCATGCACTTTTATATTATAAATACAGTAACTCCTGCCAGGAAACTTGAGATTGTCCATAGCAACCAAAAAAAGGGATTTTTATAACAGCTTACCTGTAAAATCCTTTTCTTGGAGTACATCACGGGACACAGAGCGACTTAGTCATTTCTAATGGGTTATATAGATTAACTTCAGGTGCTGGCACTGGCCACTTCCAAACCGGAAGTACCCTCCCCTATATAAGCCCCTCCCATCCGGGAGCACCTCAGTTTTGTAGCAAAGCAATAAGTGTCCCAAAAAGAGGGGTGGGAGCTCTGTGTCCCGTGATGTACTCCAAGAAAAGGATTTTACAGGTAAGCTGTTATAAAAATCCCTTTTTCTTTTTCGTACATCACGGGACACAGAGCGACTTAGTCATTACTAATGGGACGTCCCAAAGCAATGCCAAATGAGGGCAGGGATACATAAGCTGGGCGCCATCAGGCATGAGGCTCTTTTGCGGCCTGCAACACACTGCGCCCAAAGGCGACATCCTCCTGACTTCTGACGTCTACCTGGTAGAATCTAGTAAACGTGTGTACTAAGGACCATGTTGTGGCCTTACAGACTTGAGCCAGGGAGGCTTGGTGATGCACTGCCCATGAAGTTCCAACTGCTCTTGTGGAGTGCGCCCTAACTTTGAACGGAGGCGGTCTCCTTTTCAAGCCATAGGCTTGTATTATGACCTGTCGAATCCACTTGGCTAAAGTAGATTTTTGATGCTGCCTGACCCTTTCTGGGGCCTTCCGGCAGAACAAACAAAGTATCCGTTCTACGAATCTGAGCAGTGGCTTTAAGATAAGCTTTAACTGCTTTTACTACATCCAAAGAATGCAATAACTTTTCCTCTACCGAACTAGGTTTGGGGAAAAAGGAAGGAAGAACCACATCTTGGTTCAAATGGCACCTCGATACCACCTTAGGAAGAAGGCTGGATGAGGACGTAATACTACTCTGTCCTTATGGATAACCAGATATGGCTCCTTACAGGACAAGGCGGCTAATTCCGATACTCTTTTAGCCGAACAAATGGCTACTAAGAAAATCAATTTCCTGGTGAGAAGAACCAAGGAAATGTGCCGCAATGGTTCAAATGGTTGTTTCTGTAGAACCGACAGAACCAGGTTTAAGTCCCATGGACATATGGGAATACTAACCGGAGGGCTAATACGCATCACTCCTTGTATGAAAGCTTTGACTAATGAATGCAAAGCCAAGGGCCTTTGAAAAAAATATTGACAAGGCCGTCTGACCCTTGATAGTACTCAAGGCAAGCTTCCTATGTACAGCCCACTGTAGGAAGTCCAGACTCCTACCTATTACGTACTTAGGTGGATGCCATTTCCTGGCCTCACACCACGTGATGTACGCCTTCTAGATCCTATAATAGATCTGCCTGGATACCGGTTTCCTGGCATTGATCATGGTAGATACCACAGGATTAGAGAGCCCTCTCTTTTTTAGAATGTGGGCTTCAATAGCCAGGCCGTCAAACCTAGGGCTGGTAAGGAAGGGTAGTATATCGGTCCTTGCGAAAGCAGGTCCGGACGATGTGGGAGGGTCCAAGGACTTCCCACTGACATTTTTACAATCTCCGCGTACCATGCCCTTCGGGGCCACGCTGGAGCCACCAGAATCACTGGTTTCTTTTCTACCCTGATTCTGCGGATTAATCGCGGTGGGAATGCATATATCAGCTTGAACTGATCCCAAGGGAACACTAGGGCATCCGAACCGCAAGCTAGGGGATCCTTTGTGCGAGACACAAATCTGTCCACCTTTGCGTTGAATCTGGATGCTAGCAGATCTACATCCGGTGTTCCCCACCGCTGGCATATTGCCTGGAAAACCTCGGGGTGAAGAGACCATTTCCCGGGCATAATTGCTGGCGACTTAAAAAGTCCGCTCTCCAATTTTCCACTCCTGGGATGAAAACCGCGGATATGGCTGTGACATACCTTTCTGCCCATTCCAGGATGCAATTCGCTTCCCTCTGGGCTGCACGACTCCTGGTGCCACCCTGGTGATTGATATATGCCACTGCTGTGGCATTGTCTGATTGAATTCTGACAGGTGACCCTTGGAGTTTGGATGTCCGTGCTACTAGGGCATACCGGGCTGCTCGTATCTCTAAGAGATTGGTGGGCAGGGCCTTCTCTGCTTCTGACCACTTGCCATGGAGAGACCATTGCTCCAGTACTGCCCCCCAGCCTATGAGGCTGGCAACTGTAGTGACCACCTTCCAAGAAACCGGACTGAAGGGTTTCCCTTTTTCCAGATTCTGGTACCAACCACCAATGGAGGCTCTTGCGAACGGAAGGGGACAGGGACATTGGTAAGTCTAAAGCCTGAACTTTTTTGCTCCAGGCTGACAGTATGGCCCTCTGCAAGTTCCTTGAATGGAATTGACCGTAGGGTACCGCTTCGAATGAAGCCACCATTTTTCCCAGCAGCCTTATACACAGGCGTATGGATGGTTTTTCTTTTTTGTACCCACTAAGTGGGTCAAATCTTTCAAAGACGACACCTTCTCTGGAGAAAATCTTTCTCTGATTTGAATCCAGTCTTAGCCCCCAAGTATTCCAGGCTTTTGACTGGTTTTAGGGCTGACTTGTCTCGGTTGATAATGCAACCGTGAGATTCCAGATACTTGATTATCTTGTGAACGACCACTTCTAGTTTTTTTCACTGAGTGGTCTATCAGCAACAAGTCGTCTAGATATGCCATTATCGTTACACCTTGTGTTCCTAGTTTGGCCAATCGTAGGGCCAGAATTTTTGTGAACACTCGTGGTGCCGTGGCCAGACCGAAAGGTAAGGCTCTGAACTGAAAATGGCGCCCTTCTACTGCAAGGCGTAGAAATTTCTGGTGGGCCGGACAGATGGGAATATGCAAATAAGCATCCCTTATGTCGATCGAGGCTAACCATTCCTGCCCTTGTAGGGAGGTGGCCACCGATCGGATCGACTCCATCCGAAAAAGTCCTGAT
The DNA here is from genome assembly GCA_029206835.1 of Rana muscosa. Classification (NCBI taxonomy): domain Eukaryota; kingdom Metazoa; phylum Chordata; class Amphibia; order Anura; family Ranidae; genus Rana; species Rana muscosa. The sequence continues at coordinate 447,835,970 of CM055116.1, forward strand.
ATGTAGGAACTTGTTTAGCCCTTTTATATTTAATATGGGCCTCATGTCCCCATTTGGTTTGGGGACTGTGACAAGGTTCGAGTAAAACCCGAACCCGTTTTCTTCCAAGGGAACCTTCATGATTACCCTTGGGGCAATAGTTGCTCTAGTGCCAGAAGGAGGGATCCACTCTTCTGGGGATCGCTTGGCACGTTTGACCTTATAAAATGGGCAGGAGGAATGTCTTTTAACTCCAGCTTGTATCCCAGACTTACTGCGGAGATCACCCATCTCTGATGGTGTCCCGCCAGGTCTCTGTGAACAACTGAAGTCTTCCCCTCACCCGACTGAGTGGGGGCAACCCTTCATGACTTAGGGGGAGGTTTTGTACCACTCTTGACCCAGGGTTTCTTGTTACCCTGTGATTGTCCCTGATTTCTGCCCCCTGAATTTGACCGCGGAGGCCGTCGGAACTGTTTCACAGCCGATGTGCCAGGGACTGGAGAAGTAGGCCTCCTAAAAGAAGGACTTCTACTCTTGTTCTTAACCGGTAAGAGTGAACTTTTACCGGCAGAAATTTTCTGGATATGAAATGGGAAGCTAACCAGCAATTTCTTACAGGGAGCTTCAGCAGACCAGTTTTTGAGCCATAGAAGCCTACGCATATGTCTACAGACAGCGTAAAGCGGGATGCCTGTTGGATTGTATCCTTTATGGCATCCACCGCAACACAAGGCTCTAGGTAGGTCAGCTAGGGCAAGAGCCTGCTGATCTGGTAAGTCCCTTAAGACTTGTTTCAACTGATCTTTCATTGCTTGGCAGACTCCAAATCGCTGCTACTGCAGGTTGTGTCACCATGCTTGCTGTAGAGAAAGCAGATTTTAGTAAAGACTCCAATTTTTTATCTATTGGGTCCTTGAACATTGGAACATTATCTACTGGACATGTCAGTGATTTATTTACACAAGAGATGACTGTGTCCACTGTAGGGACCCTCCATTTTTTTTTTTTTTTTTTTTTATGAACTTATCCTCCATGGGATAGATCACTGGAAATCTCTTGGGGGGAGTAAATATTTTACAGGATGCTCCCAATCCTGGTAAATAAACCCTTCCAATAAAGGGTGGATTGGGAAGGAACAGACAGTCTGGGGAGCTTTCAGCGACCCCAGCGAGGAGACAGTAGTGGTTGATGGTTCCGCCAGAGGCATTTAAAATGCTGCTCGGACCATGTTAGTCAGAGACTGAACCCATAATCTTTCAGCCTGAGATGCTGAGAAAGGTTCTTCCACTGTTGATTCCTCTATAACTTTATCAACCTCACCTGATCCCCTTCAGGTAGGTCGATCTCTGGGACTGTTCCTCCACTAACAGGCACTCTGCAGGAGGAGACGGAGATCGGACGCGCTTTTCCTGTGACAGGGAAGCAGCGATCAATGCTGTTAATCTCTCTTCCAATCCTCCCAGAGTTGAGGATAAAACCTCCTCTGTTATATATATAGGAGCAGGTGGACTGGGGACAGCCGCAGTACCAGGTACTCCTGCGGGGTTCCTACGGCTACTGACCTCTGAAATTTCAGGGAAGATTGGCGCAGTACAGCATGCCCAAAATCCTCAGAGCCCGACGGAGACCCCTTTCGCTTCTTGGAAGATCTATTTCCAGAGCGTCTGGACGACATATCCTATAAGCACAAAGCTGAGGTATTCCCGTCGTCATACACCAATTTTGCTGGTAATAGTCTAACACAGTTGCTGCTATATACCAGCTGGTGTCCACTAAAGTGCCTTTCTATGGGGATGCCTGCATCAACCGCCTCTGTGTGCCACTGTTTGTTGCTAGCTCTGTTTGCATCCAGCTGACACTTGTACTGTGTCTTTATACAAGCTGGGACGCCTGCACATGCGCAGAAGCGCCGTGGCGCGCATCGAGCGTCATCCACCCGCCCCGCTTCATAGGAGGCGCGTGCACGCGCCCGCGCGCGCCCGTGCGCCATTGGCGCCCTTTTCGAAAATCAATCAGGGACTAGGAGCCAGGGCCCTTTTTGCCGGAGGGCCTGTGCGGTGGATGAGCGCAGCAACAGGGCAGAGGAAGTGGATTCCCACAGAGAAACTTACCAACTGCCTGGATCTTTTGACTTGAGAAAACCAAAGATCCACATGACAAGAAAAATGGACCACAGCGGCCTCTAGTGGTTTAACACAGGTACCGCGGTCCTTTTTTTTTTTTCTTGACTACTATTAAAATTTTACATTTTCAGTAGTTACAGGCATACACAGATATTAGCGGGAATACCGTTAGGTAACAGACAGAAAGACAAATTAGGCTTGGGGGTCCCCCAATAGAACCAAGTTCCTGGGGGCCCCCACTTACCTGATCCCCGCCGCAGGACTTTGTTTGGTCCACAGAAGCCCAAACTTCACCTATCACGGCAGGCATTGTAATTAAACCTTCAGGGACCGGGTTCCCAAGGATTCCACTCCCCTGGACCTGTATAGCACCCTGCACAGACAACATCTTGGTCGTGGGTATGACCAGAGCTCTGGATCCCAGGGTCCAGCCCTCCTAAGAGAGGCATTACAGGCAAAACCTTGCTCTTCTGCTGCAAGGCCCGGGTACCGACCGTTTAGCTATGAAGCTTTTTTGGTGGGATCCGGAACAGCTTACTAAGGCCCAAAAGAACCTGTACGCAAGCCCAGGAAAACACATGTTACTCTTTGGCCAACACCTTAGACACTGGCAAAAAACTGAGGTGCTCCCGGATGGGAGGGGCTTATATAGGGGAGGGTACTTCCGGTTTGGAAGTGGCCAGTGCCAGCACCTGAAGGTAATCTATATAACCCATTAGTAATGACTAAGTCGCTCTGTGTCCCGTGATGTACGAAAAAGAAAGTGTCCCTTTACATCAAAAGTGATAATAAATTAGAATCACTTGCAGAATTGAGAGATAGAAATTTGTAGGGAAATTCGTCATCAAACACTAAATCTAATGACAGCGACAATTCTGCAACTGAGCAAATTTCAGTGTTTTTGATTTGATTACATTATTGAATAATTTTTATTATTATTATTATATTATTATTTGTTATAATTATTTATAGTTATTTATTATATTATAATTTATGATTTTGTGTTTCAAACTTTATCATACCCGGGATGTCTACTAGACTCTGGTTTGGACAGATTTAAGTGAGTTATTCCTAAGAATTACAGGCCTACAATATAAAACGCCAAATTTCCATGCAAAACATTATACCGCTTTCAGCATCAAAAATCTGACATAATCATACCGCCAGGGAGGTTAAGCTTTGACAAACAAACTTGGAAGCTGATTGGTTTCTATGCAGAACTGCACCACATTTTGCACTCTCTAGTTTTAGTAAATCAACTCCACAGTACCCTGTGTGGGTTTTTTTTTTTTCAATGCAAAAATCCAAATAAACAAAGGATATATTTAAAGAGGAAGTAAACCCTCTTTTTTTTTTAAAACCCTGCAAGTGAAAGGCATAATGAGCTAGTATGCATAGCATACTAGCTCATTATGAATGACTTACCTTAGATCGATGCCCCCGAAGAGCTCCTCGTTACCCTCCGCCATCTTGCTTTCGAGTCTCTTCCGTGTATTGCCGCTCCGGTGCTGTGACTGGCCGAAACGGCGATGACGTCACTCACGCGCATGCGCGAGGGACCGGCATGTCCCATTCAGAAAACTGGGACGCTCAGTGCGCCTGCGCCGTTGTCTACGGCACGTATGCGCCGTAGACATCGGTGCAGTGTTTTCTGCAAATATCTGCTTAACCGTGTAGGTTAAGGAGATATTTCTTGCACCTACAGGTAAGCCTTGATCTAGGCTTACCTGTAGGTGCAAGTTGTCAGAGTGGGTTTACAACCACTTTAAGCGATGCACAATTTGTATTTAGTTTAATAGTGCCTTTATTCTGTGGATGAATCACAGGGTATGCGAGTTTGCTTATTTTCTGAAATATATGCATTTTTTTTACTGCATGCGCAGTGACAGATATTTCCTGCGTTGTCTCTATCGGAAAAAAAAAAAAAAAAAAATCATTATTGCCACTAGATGGCACTGATGATCCCTGGAATAAAAATGTATTAAGCCAACACTGCACCTCTGCAAATGATTGACCAATTCACAAAGCAAATTATTAACATATAGACTAGTGTCAGAAAGCATGTGCACAGGCAGTAAAGAACAAAGCTTCAGAGACCATTAGATACTCCTATTCAAGGTTTATCACAGTGCCAGTTTACACATTCTGCATGGTAAACCACCCAGTTTTCTCATGTAGGAAGTGTCCGTTCTGGCTGGCAGTGTAGTGTGCTTTAAATGCAGATCAAGGTTTACCTTAATATTTGTGTTAATAGTGTCAACATTGCATCATATAATTGATTTTCATGCACCATCGATCAACTACGGTGCAGAGAAACACAGAGAGAAATAGAGCTACGGGCAGGGCCGGATTAGGAGAATCATGGACCCGGTGCTGAGGATTTGGTTATCCACTGGAATAATACGAACTAGAGAAAAGAATGGATGATAGCAAATGGTCCCAACAGTGAATAAATGATTTAATAAAACGTAACTTTCTTTTGGTCCCTAAAAAAGGGTCATCATTAAAAAGAAATTTTAAGCAATAGGAGATATACACTCACCGGCCACTTTATTAGGTACACCTTACTAATACCGGGTTGGACCCCCTTTTGCCTTCAGAACTGCCTTAATTATTAGTGGCATAGATTCAACAAGGTGTTGGAAACATTCCTCAGAGATTTTGGTCCATATTGACATGATAGTATCACTCAGTTGCTGCACTTTTGTCAGCTGCACATCCATAATGCGAATCTCCACCACATCTTAAAGGTGCTCTATTGGATGGAGATCTGGTGACTGTGGTGGTCATTGGAGTGCAGTGATCTCATTGTCATTTTCCAGAAACCAGTGGTGAGATGATTTGAGATGTGACATGGTGCATTATCCTGCTGGAAGGAGCCATCAGAAGATGGGTACACTGTAGTCATAAAGGGATGGACATGGTCAGCAACAATACTCAGGTAGGCCGTGGTGTTTAAAAGATGCTCAATTGGTAACAAAACATGCCAAGAAAAAATATCCCCCACACCACCAGCCAGAACAGTTGATACAAGGCAGGATGGATCCATGCTTTCATGTTTTCTCCAAATTCTGACCCTACCATCTGAATGTCGCAGCTGATATCGAGACTCATCAGCCCTGGCAACGTTTTTCTTCTATTCCATTTCTTCTATTGTCCAATTTTGAGCATGTGCAAATTGTAGCCTCAGTTTCCTGTTCTTAGGTGACAGGAGTGGCACCCGGTGTGGTCTTCTGCTGCTATAGCCCATCTGCTTCAAGGTTCGATGTGTTGTGCTTTCAGAGATGGCATTCTGCAAACCTTGGTTGTAACGAGTGATTATTTGAGTTACTGTTGCCTTTTTATCATCTCTGCCCATTCTCCTCTGACATCAACAAAGCATTTTTCGTCCACACAACTTCTGCTCACTCTTTTTCGGACCATTCACTGTAAACCCGAGAGATGGTTGTGCGTGAAAACCCCAGTAGATTTTGAAATACTTAGACCAGCCTGTCTGGCACCAACAACTATGCCACATTCAAAGTCACTTAAATCCCTTTTTTTCCCCATTTCGATGCTCGGCTTGAACTTCAGCAAGTCGTCTTCACCGCGTCTAGAGGCCTAAATGCATTGAGTTGCTTTCATGTGATTGGCTGATTAGCAATTTGTGTTACCAAGCAATTGAACAGGCGTACCTAATAAAGTTGCGGGTGAGTGTATAATATAATATCGTAAGAATATATGCTTCTTTTGCCTTATATCACTACACCCACAGTGCATCAATTTACTATGAGGCAATATCAATTAACACTTTATTTGAGGTGTAGTAAAATTGATATATATCTTTTTGCTGCAAATTTTCATTTATAATTATTATTATTCAGGATCTATATAACGTCAAACGGTTTATGCAGCGCTTTACAATATAAAGGGGGACAGTACAATTACAATACAGTTCAATACAGATGGAATAGGAAGGAAGGATGAGAGATATACAATATTGTAATAAATCTACAGCCATAAAATGTATTTTTAGTGATGACCCTCTGTTTAATTAAGAAAATAATAGTTTTAATACAATTATTTTTGCTTTGCTGGGAGTCTGGACTATGTACTAATACCTGTTATTACTATTTATCAGTCAGGGGACAGACATTTAGTCTGCCCTTACCTGCTGGTGCCTGGCCGCAGTGGGGTAGATTTAGGGGTGGCAGGGATATGACGTTATGACGTAAGTAATGTCATATCCTAGCTCTCCTCTTAGGCCCCTTTCACACTTGTGTGACTTGTCCTGAAACTTGGGACTGCAAAGTTGCATGACAAGTCATTCCCCAATGTTTTCCAATGAGTACCATTCATATCTGTGTGACTTCAAGTCTCAGTGACTTCAAAGTAGTTCCTGCACTACTTTGGTCTGACTTTGATGTGATTTGAGGTCCATAGACCTCATGTTTACACAGGCATTGCTTAAAGTGGCATCAAAATCACGAAAGGGGCCTTACTGGTCATCCTCCTGACTTTCCAGGAGCATGTGCTGGGGTGCACCCAAACTTGAAAAGGTGCAGCCACACAGGCATAATGATAGGGAAGCACAGCGCCCGAGGCAAGTGCCCACTTTGCTCCCCCCCATCCCTTGTCCTGGCCCTGCTGCTCATTATTAATCCTGCCACAGGCGGTGCGTGCAAATGCAGAGCTGGTCAGGGGAGATCTCTCGGCCCATTGCTTTCCGTGAGCGGCCTGTTCTTTTTTGGCGGCTGGGCCTATATTAAGGTGGGGGCCTGGAGCTGCAGCTCCAAGAGCCCCTACATTAATTTTGGCACTGGCTACGGGTGAGCTGTAGTGCGGGATGGAAAAATGCAGACATGCTGCAGTTCAAGTGTGAACAGAGTATATAGAAAACAATTATTTTACACATGTGTAAACAAGCCCTAAGGCAGCCTCTCTTAGCCAGAGTTCCATGGAACCTTGGGGTTTCCTCCTGGATTTACTAGGTATTTCTTGAGAAGTGAGCAAATTATTCTACCACATACACTGACCACCAATGCAAAGGGGCAATTTTTACCTAATCACCAGCATAGGGGGTTGCTTCTACACAGACCACTAGACTTAGAGGATACTACAATTGTATTGTCTGTGCTTCTTTTCTGTTATAATTCATTTAATATTAAGAATAATACTGAAAATAATGTTGTTGTATAGACCAATGGGTGTTAAACGACGTGCCATAGGTGTCAAATACACCCTGCACTCCAAATTTAAACTTATTTAACCCTTGTTTATGCTAAGATAAATAGGCTGATCTAACGCCAGAGATTGTTGGAAGATGGCACACAGCTTTAATTAAGTGATATTAAAGTTAAAGCGGAGTTCCTCCCAAAAGCGGACGTTCCACTTTAAGGACTTCTCTCCCCCTTACATGCCACATTTGGCATGTCATTTTTGGGGGGGGGGGGGGGAGTGGGTACCTAGTTTTGACAGGTACCCAGCTCAAACTTCCGGTCGAACTGCCTAGGCGACTTGAGCGGAAGTTCTCCTCTCCCCCCTCCTATCTTCTGGGACACGTCACAGGCCCCAGAAGATTGCCCGGACATTGAGGAGGCGTAGCGCTACTCGTGCATGCGCAGTGCACACCCGGCTGTGAAGCCACAAGCTGTCACAGCCGGGTGCCCACACTGTCGGTGCCAGGGAGAGGCGAGAGAGAGAACTGAGGGTTCGGCGGCCGCATTGCTGAATCGTGGGACAGGTTAGTGTGTGTTTACTAAAAGTCAGCAGCTACACTTTTTGTAGCTGCTGACTTTTAACCACTTAAGCCCCGGACCAATATGCAGCTTAAAGACCAGGCCCCTTTTTGTGATTCGGCACTGCGTCCCTTTAACTGACAATTGCGCAGTCGTACGACGTGGCTCCCAAACAAAATTGACGTCCTTTTTTTCCCCACAAATAGAGCTTTCTTTTGGTGGTATTTTATCACCTCTGCGTTTTTTATTTTTTGCGCTATAAACAAAAATAGAGTGTCAATTTTGAAAAAAATGCAATATTTTTTACTTTTTGCTATCATTTATAAAAAAAAAATATTTTTTCTCAGTTTAGGCCGATACGTATTCTTCTACATATTTTTGGTAAAAGAAAAATCGCAAATCAGCGTTTATTGATTGGTTTGCACAAAAGTTATAGCGTTTACAAAATAGGGGGTCGTTTTATGGCATTATTATTATTATTTTTTTTTACCAGTAATGGCGGTGATCAGCGATTTTTTTCGTAACTGTGACATTATGGCAGACACATCGGACACTTTTGACACATTTTTGGAACAATTGTCATTTTTACAGCGATCAGTGCAATAAAAATGCACTGGTTACTGTAAAAATGACACTGGCAGTGAAGGGGTGCTGAAGGGGTTAAGTATGCCTAAGGGAGTGATTCTAACTGTTAGGGGGCGTGGCTACGAGTGACACGTCACCGATCTCCGCTCTGATTACACAGAGCGGAGATCAATGACAGTGTCAATAGGCGAGCGGGGAGATGTGTTTACACTAACATCTCCCCGCTCCATCCCTCCGTGAGACGATCGCGGGGACCCCCGCGGCGATCGAGTCCGCGGGACCCGCGGTCCGACTCATGGGGATGACTGCAGGGTCACATGCGTGCCGCCGGCGGCGCGTGCGCAACCACACGGCAGGCAGTTAAAGGGGACGTACAGGTACGTGATTGTGCCTGTACGAGACATTCTGCCGACGTATATATGCTGTGAGCGGTCGTTAAGGGGTTAATAAACACAAAAACTACTGGAACTCCGCTTTAAGGAATTTTTGAAACATGAGCTGCTAACAGCAGAACTTAAATGCTCTTGTTTTTTTTATAATGTTTCTCCTCCAAGCTTCTTTCTCATACTGCTCCCAGGCCGTGCTGCCAGATTCCAGATATGTGGGTGCCTCTCTAGATGTCGGGACATATGGATTTCTAACCAGTCTCCACTATGTGTACGCTCCCTTTTAGAACTAGAACCTTACATGGAACCGTTCCTAGCACCGCACATGCTGGCAGAGCAAGAGGGACATAGAGCCAAACCCACGGCTCAACATCACCCACCACAGCAGTGATTGACAGTGGCTCCTAAGTCAGCATGGCTGTGGCTCTGTGACCCTCTCAGGAACACTGCTTCACGTAAGGTTGTAGTTCTAAACAGGAATGTAGTTCTAAACAGGAGCGCTCATGTATTATAGACTCTGGGGGAACTGAAGGCAAAAAAAAAAAAATTTCATTCTCGATATAGTAGGGGAGGGTTATAACCACTGTCAATTTTGATGCCATCTATGTCCTATTGGGAAGATTTCCCTACACTTCCTGACCCAAAGCCTCAGAAGGAAGTGACAGTATCCCTGGAAGACTCACTAGAACGAAGATTTTCCCATCTATTCCCATTCTGATGACCATCAAAATTTGGGATGGTGAATCTCTTTAGTGGGGGCATAGACCGCGATAAAAAATTTACAGGGGTTCTAAACCATTTCCTCTATATCTAAAACAAAAAAAGGTTGCCTTCAGTTATACATTAACGTAAACGGAAAAAAAAAAAAAAAAAAAACTTTGAACTGGTCCTCGAAGACCACTCTTAAGGCTCTATTCACACCTGAGCGTTTTCAGCTGTAAAACGCTCATCTCAAAAGTCCCAAAATGCCCAACAAGCAAAAACCCATTCATTTCAATGGCCCCTGTTTACATCTGAGCGTTCTGTCGCTTGAAGTAAAACGCCTGAAGCACAAAAAAGTACATGAGCTTCTTTTTAGGCAGATTACAGGCGTTTTCTGCTTTTTACATCTGTGACCTTTTGACGTGTGCAAAATCGTGACAAAAATCAAGCGACTTTCTGCCTGAAAAGATACGCTCAGGTGTAAATGCAGCCTAAAAGGGCAGTAAAAAAATAAAAAAATAAAATTCAAATATGCCTGACATTCCTGGATTTATTATAAAACCAATTGGGCCTATTCACCTTTATTAATTTTCCTGCAGAAATTTGTGCATTTCAAGCGGAAATCCAATTATTTTCTACATGGCTGGTGTACATCTATTCACTAAAACGATGTACTAGATCACAGCTATGAGTAAGCATCACACGATGTGAAACATGTCAGCTAATTTTTTGACTGTATCGTTTTGGTTGTTTTTTGGATTTTACCTACCCAATAAAGACGTCGTTTTATAGAGTGCGGCAGTCCAGGATTTCTCTCTATCCTCTGTACTAGATCACACTAATAAGTTTGCATTGCCACATTGGCAGCAACACAGATCCATAGAATTGAATGGACACAATAGATTTTAAAACTGCACATACCATTTACAATTTTACACTGGAAATTATTTGGTAACTTTTAGAACATGATGTATACTTGACTTGAATTAAAAAACAACATGCAGGTTGTTATTGAAAGATGACTCAAACACTTATCAGCATCCAGTTTAGGCAAGGAAAATAACCAAATTGGATGAGTTACGGCTTTCTTCTGTCACACAACACTCCCTATTTGTACTGTGAATGTGATCCCACACACAGATGAATAGTGATGAACCTCCAACCACAATATTGCAGCATATGTGCACAGCACAAACCCAAGCTAATCACTTGTTTACTTCCATAATCCTTCTATGAAACACATTTGGCTGCACATTTTGTTTACCTCGATTTACAATTTTTATTGCTGCTACAAATCATAAAGTAGTTTTCTTCTCTATGCTAAGATTTCGTTTTTTTAAATAACCTATACAAGTACATTAATAAGTCACAATTAGGTTGGACTTGATGGACTTGTGTCTTTTTTCAACCTCACCTACTATGTAACTACAATTCACTGCTTTATCTATGAATGCTGGAATCATCATTTCCAAATGCTTGGAGTATGTCTCTTAGCTGGCAGCGGTTTAGAAATACGGTCTTAAAAAAATAATACAAGAGTCCTAGGAAAAGAGAACCCAGGAACAGAAAAGCCATCTATCACTTCCCACGTGGCTTTTAACCAATCACTGTTAAAATCTACATGGGTAGTGTTAGATCACCTTTGTGTTCCTGGGTTCTTATTTCCTAGGACTCTTCAAATATTTTTGTACAGGTATTTGGATCATATCCCCCACACTATATTATGGAGTGAGTTGGCATCCTATCATCATATTTAAAGCCCTGGTTAGAGGCGATTTTAGTAGATACTATCTTCCAAGACTGAAACAGCAATTAGATCTAAAAGGGTGAATGTGGTCATAGATACAACCATGGTTTAGCAGATTACCAAAACTGCTACTTATTTTTAAGCCTTGTACACACTAGTAGTTTTTTCTTTCAACCCAACAGGGCTAAACAAAAAAAAAAACTGACTGCTCAGGAGGAGCCGCTGTACTAACAATCCGATGTTAGTACAGTGATCTCCCCTGCAGTGCTATTGTGTTCTGACAGAGGGGAAGCCCCCCGCAAGAACACTCCGGTCAGTGCTCGCAGCTATTGGCTGCGAGCACTAATTGGAAGCCATTCAGCAGTCCTTTTTTGGCCGGATTCTGTTGGACCGACTCCAGTACACACGGGCCAAATGTCGGCTGGTTTCTATTGGACCAGCTGATGCCGCCTGATATTCGGCCCATGTGTACTAGGCTTTAGCAGTACCGTCTGCAGGCTTCAGTTCTACGAGTTTGGAATTAGACAGGCATCTGTACTAATCACTTTTACAGCTCTACAAACACAGGTATAAACACCACAAAGAGGCAATAGAAGAGAGAATTATAAAGATGACCAACATGATACAAGTTTAAAGCCCTGTACACACGGGCCGGAATGTCGGGAGACCCCAACAAAAATTAGAAAATTCAGCAGCCGACCGACCTTCCGATCAGCGCTTTCAGCCAATGGCAGAGAGTGCCCATTGGTGTGTTCTGGTAGGGGGGGGGGGGGGGGGGCGACGACGTTCCTCTGTCAGAACACAATAGCTCAGCAAGGGAGATCGCTGTACTAACTTTGGATGGTTAGTACAGCGGCTCTGACCGGAGCTGACAATTTTAATTTGTTCTGTGTGTGTACCAGGCATTAATAAAACAATGTCTTGTGTAAATTCAATTAGGCAGGCCCTTGCACTAAATAGTTGTTGGTAGACCTAAAGGAGATTGTACAATCAGACTGTAATGCATAACAAACTGTAGACATTCATGAGTGCGCATTGTTTTACTTCAATTTGCTGCAAATTATGATTGTGTATGGACATTACAAATTGTCCCCCTAAATTACTTACATACAGTCCTGGAAAGTACTGAAGTCATCAACCTGAGTACCAAACACAAGGTAGGCAAATTGGGCATATGCCAGAAATATGATGAAAAACATGATGGAGAAGCCCAAGATATCCTTGGCACAGCGAGACATAGTTGTAGACAATTGGGTCATGGTTCTGTTGAAGTTCACAAACTTGAAGAGCTGTCAGAATATAAGAATCTGTTATAAACATGCTGTTACATTCTAAAAACACACATCACTAGACATCAAGGGGGGGATTTACTAAAACTGGAGCACTCCGCATCTGGTGCAGCTGTGCATGGTAGCAAAGGATGAGCTCCGGCGTGTTCACAAAGCCCACATGCAGAGCCCGCCAGGAAGTCGGTACCCGCGCTGCGCTAATCACAGGCAGTGAGACATTTCCCGATCTCTGCAGCCGTGCATCGGGACAATGTCTCACTGCCTGTCATTAGCGCAGCGCAGTGCCGACTTCCTGGCGGGCTCTGTATGTGGGCTTTGCGAACACGCCGGAGCTCATCCTTAATGGTAGCCAATCAGCTTCTAACTTCAGCTTGTTGAATTAAGCTTTGCCAATAAAACCTGGAAACTGATTGGTTTCTATGCAAAGCTGCACCAGATTTTACACTCTCTAGTTTTGATAAATAACCCAACTGTGCTTTATCTCATTCCATTATGCTGAAGACCTATAGCCAGGCACATCTGTGATCCCCCTAATAAGGCTTTATTTTTAGAGCTACTTGATGGTGAGATGGATTGCACTGAAAGTCACTACAGGATGGATTAGACGGCAGGTAAGCAAGCATTTCACGCACTGGGAAATGTCAGACACCTGCAGCAACTGGAGGTCAACATCATGGCAGAATTTTATTACAAATTCATTGGATCTGCTCCCTGTGCTGAAAGGATCATTTTAAATTGGTCTTCTCGAAGCTGAACTCCAGGTTTTACATGCATGCAAGCATCCCTGCTACAGCGCATAGCACTTTTTCCCTGCAATCGCTTATCAGTAAGGTCCATTCACAACATACCCTAAGGGCCAGTTCACACCAGACGCAGTTCCGTTCAGTTTCGTGCACATTTTTTCTGCACAAAATGCATGCAGTATTTTCCATGTATTCCAATGGCTCTTGTTGGCTCTAGTTCACACCATGCAGTCAGTTTCCGGTCAGTTTCCGGTGCAGAAACTGACCGGAAACTGACTGCATGGTGTAAACTAGAGCCAACAAGAGCCATTGGAATACATGGAAAATACTGTGCATGCATTTTGTGCAGAAAAAAAGCACATGGAACTGCGTCTGGTGTGAACTGGCCCTAAAAGTTTGCTGACTACATAAGGAATAGCAGCAGGTCATCACACTTTTCTTGACAGTCAGCTAACAGTATTTGAGTGACAGCATTGCACAATGCATTACAGGAAGCTACAGACACAGCTGCAATTAAAAATACATTTACATGTTTTCAATATTTTATATTCACAGAGAGGTTTTATTTTTTTATTTAATAAATTTAGACCACAAGTAAAATATATATTAAGATTTACCTTAACCCAAGCAAAGAACACAGTCACAGCAACAATACTGTTAAACTGATTTTGCCAGTAAGCCAGAGATTCAAAGTCCGGAAATGAATTCATGTCCGCCAGGAGTTTATTGAGCGGTCCTTCTACAGATGTCATTCTGTATAAGCGGATTGCCACTGCCACCAAGGAGAACTGCAGGTGAGACAGAAATGAGAAGTATAAATCATGCTTAGACCTTAAAGTGGAACTTCAGTAATTTTTTCATCCTTCCATCTATTAAATCTTCTGCCTTTGTTGTTTTAAATTTGGATAGTAAAACATTTTTTTTCTGCAAGTAAATACCATATACTGCCCTTTTCTTGTCTAGAAAAAAGCCTAGGCTTATGACATCATGCACAGCTTTCTCTCTCACTCTTATGAGAGTTTGCCAGTAACGGAGGGGGTGAGTCATAAGAGGGCCAATGAGAGCTGCAGAGCTGGTGTGTGCCTCTGTGTGTCTGTGTAAATCCAGGAAGTGAACAGGCAGCAGCTTCAGCTGCCCACAGTTAAAATGGATGCAGCCAGACTCAGTGGAGGGAGATTTCTGCAGCATATTTGACAAGTACAGAATCACAGTTTACCGTATTTATCGGCATATAACACGTAGAGGCATATAACACGCACCCCAATTTTAAGGGGAAGTTTAAGGAAAAAATGTTTTCACAGCCCCCTTTACAGTACACAGTCCCTCTGCACAGTACACAGCCCCCCTCCCCAGTACACAGCACCCCAACCCCTGCACAGTACACAGCCCCCCATCTATTATACAGCCCCCCTCCCCAGTGCACAGCCCCCAATCCAGTATACAGCCCCCCCTCCCGAGTACACATCCCCCCATCCATTGTACAAAGCCCCCCTATCCATTATACATTTCCCCCCATCCAGTACACAGCCCCCCCGCCCATTATACAGCCCCCTCCCCAGTATACAGCCCCCTCCCCAGTATACAGTCCCCATCCATTATAAATCCCACCCCCCCATCCAGTACACAGCCCCCCTGCACTCCCAGGAGACCCCCAGTCTCCTGGGACAGCACTGCCAGCATTCTCTACAGTTAAGAAAAAATCACTGTCAGCCCCTTCCACACTGCTCCTCCTGTGTCACTCCTATTGTAAAATGAATCTTCCATATACCTCAATAGCTCAGTTTTTTTTTCACTGACCTGGTCACATGACTGCTCTCCTGTGATGTTACATAGATGGTCATGTGACCGCTCTCCTCCTCCAATCAAAGCTACACTCAGAGGAGGAGGAGGAGGAGAGCAGCCAGAAAAAAACTGAGCTATTGAGATATTTACAAGCTTCGTTTTACAATGACACTGACACAGGAGGAGCGGTGTAGAAGGGGCTGGCAAGTGATATTTTTCTTAACTTCAGACTATGCAGGGAGCGCTGTCCCAGGGCAAGGAGAGGCGGGACGGCCGGCCTGACACCCCCCCAATGGGTGGCTCCTGGGGCGGACCGCCCGATCCCCACCCTGTTGGTAAAACATGATATCGGTGTATAACATGCAGGCACTGTTTACCCTCTGTTTTCAGGGGAAAAGAAGTGCGTGTTATACGCCGATAAATACGGTATATAAAATAATATGCAAAGTGGTTGGAGGGAAGCTTCAGAATAGCAGTTCCTCTTTAAGAGAGTCATATGGATGAACAGACAGACATGTAAGGTAGCGCTCTTTTTTCTGTTCAATATATAATTGCCTCATGTATTAAAGCAGCCTTTCTCAATCTCTTCAACACAGAGGAATCCCTAAAAAAATAAAATTGTGGTCTCAGGGAACTCCTGCTAAAAGTTACTATAGCTATAACTCATGATAAATTATTGTGAGGGTCAGTGGGAAGAATGCTCTTTACATTTGTGGTCATTGGGAAGAATTATCCCCTTACAGATAGCTAAAAACAACATTGTTGTCATTGGGAACTTGCCTGAGATAAAGAAATTGCCCTAGGCTTCCGCGGAACCCTGGTTGAGAATCCCTGTATTAATGTGTCAGATCTGGTAACCTGGTCTTTAACCTCCCTAGCGGTAATCCCGAGCGTGACTCTGGGTTGTTTTTTTATGCTAGGATCGGTAACCCCGAGTCACGCTCGGGGTAGACATTGCAGAGCTCGCAGCGGAGTTTCCTTACCTTCTCCTGGCGATCCAGCGATGATGTCCTCTGCTGTGATCGCCAGCGAGATCTCCGGCGAGTGTCGGCACTTTCGACCCCATCTGACTTCCTAGTTCCGTTCCCTGCGAGCCGCAGCGGCGCAAGGGAGCGGAACTGGGCGGCAAATTCAAAAAGGTAAACACATAGTATACATACAGTATACTGTAATCTTGCAGATTACAGTACTGTATGTAATAATTACACACCCCCTTTGTCCCTAGTGGTCTGCCCAGTGTCCTGCATGCACTTTTATATAATAAAAATCGTTCTTTCTGCCTGTAAACTGGGGATTGTCCATAGCAACTAAAAAGTGTCCCTTTATGTCAAAAGTGGTTTTAGACCAGCTAGAAAACAGCGATTATAAAATAGAATCACTCGCAGAATTGAGCGATAGCGATTTGTGGGGAAATTCGTCAACAAACACTAAATCTAATGACAGCGACAATTCTGCAACTGAGCAAATTTCTGTGTTTTTGATTTGATTATATTATTGAATAATTTTTATTATAATTAGATTACTATTTTTTATAATTATTTATAGTTATTTATTATATTATAATTTATAATTTTGTGTTTCATATTTATCATACCCGGGATGTTTACTAGACTCTGGTTTGCTCAGGTTTAAGTAAGTAATTACTAAGAATCGCAGGCCTATAATACATAACACCAAATTTTCATGCAAAATAATTGTACCGCTTTTGGTACATAATTCCAGAAAGAATCATACCGCCAGGGAGGTTAAATACAGTGCACATGTGTGTGTCTATTCCATAGTGAGCAAGAAATACTGCAGTTAAGTTACAGGTCAAAAGTCATAAAATGTCAGGTGACAATCAATGCATCTATAGCTACATTACATCTCTGCAACCAATTCATTTACTGATGTGTAAAGAAAAGTCCCAAGAACTCTCTAACCTGTCAGCTGTTGTACCTACCACAATGATCACGATATCAAGACAGTTCCAAAGGCTTCGGAAGTAGTGCAGGCGGTGAATGCGGATCTCTAGGAACTCCTCTACCATGTAATAAAGTATAAAGAGACAGAAAGCTATTTCACAGGCAGCCAGGAAATAGTCAAATGTGGAAATGTAATGAATTAACTTCACGGTCTGAAAATGCCAAGATGTGACCAGGCCACCGGTAGCTGGGAATTCCACCAATAACCTGCATGACAAAATCAACAGTTCTGTGATGAGATTTCTTACATCAGGAAGAATCAAAATGCCATTTGTTTTTCAATTAATTAACCGAAATATGATACTTTGGAAAAAAGGCACAGCTAATTATACACAGATACATTTCTGGTATCATGTTATTTAGAAAGAGAAACGCACTGTATGGACAGGGAGAGGGACAGACAGAAATATGTGTCCTCTGCCAAGCCATTAACATCCATATGCAACATTACAAATCATTTAAGTTGTGTAATCTAAATAAAAAATAAATACCATTTTTATTTAGATTACACAAATGAATCCCAGAAGATTGTTAAAGTGTTACTAAAGTCAAATATTTTTTTTTAAATTAAAATAACAAACATGTTATACTTACCTGCTCTGTGCAGTGGTATTGCTCATAGTGGCCCCGATCCTCCTCTTCTGGGGCCCCTGGCGACGATCTTGGCTCCTCCTCTTCTTTTTGAGAGAGCGTAGTCTGCGCGTTCCTGACCTGTGTGTCTATGGAGCTGAGCGGGACACAGCAGGACTTAGGCCCGCCCCCCCACTTCCTCTTCACTGGCATCTGATTGACTACAGCAAGAGCCAATGGCTCCTGCTGCTGCTTAAATACTGTGTAAAGAAGAAAAGAGGGGAGAATTGACGCAACCATGCACAGCGCTGATCTCTTCTCCCCTCTCTTCCCCTGCAAACAATACATTAAGGTAAAAAATAAATTGGGGTTTAGTAACACTTTAAGGGTTAACATTACAGTCAGAGACTAGTGTATCTTTTAGTGGTGTCCATCTGTACAGTATTTTTTTTTGTATAAATCGGTATTTATTGAGAATAATAAACATGACAAGTAAAAGAGAAACATATGGCATACATGGACTACAATGAACAAATAAACATATTCGGTTTAGAAGGTACAACTTGGCAACAGAAGAACAAGGTACTTCTTCCTAAGCAGTGCAACAGTTCCACTTGGGGGGGAAACTAGCCCACCCAGCTAGCAATCTTGTCCGCTACTGTTTCCCGGGGATAGGGATCAAACTTCTCAAGGAGGACTCGCCTCCTCGCGCCCCATATGGGGAGGGGGGGCCAGATAGCCCCCATCAAACCCTCACCAGCCAAAAATTGGCCCACGGGCACAAAGAGGTGAGGGACCTGGCTCCTCTAGGAATCCTTTCTCCTCAACCAGAAGGGAAAGAGACTTCATCTGTGTAGGAAGATCCGGCCCAAGCTAGGGGCCAAAGAAATAACTTCACATCAGAAGTCCCCCACCACACCAGAAGCCCTGTTTCAGGCCACCGACTTCCTCCTTCATATCAGAGTCCCCCCATTTCCCTCTTTCACATTAGAGTCCTACTCTACCTTACAGCCTGCACCACAACAGCAGCATGGCACAGGGTGGGAGGCCGAGTAGGTTTTCAACAGAGTACAGGAGGTGGAGCAGGTCCTCTAGTGAATGCTGGGGCAGTCCTGGATGTTGCCAACCTGGATCGGCAGCATCAATGATTGTTTTGGTGCTGGTGGCCGGCCTGGCTGCACCATGGAAACACAGGACACAAATATGGGACAAGTGCTGCAGACAGGGTTGTAGTTTGGAGACCCCTGGTGTAGAAAATAATTTTGCATAAAGTTCATTTTCAGTTTGCCACTTTTTCAACATTTAGTATAATTCTGTGAATAAAAGCCAGGAATAAGATTTTGGGAGTTAATTTTCCATCCAGGCTCACATTCACTGTCAGATAAAATCCACAAGTTCACATTGTATATTTTGCCTGACACCCCCATTTAACATTTGCATTAAGAAACATACCTCACAATGCAGAACAGGTTAATATTTGCATTGTAAACAGAGAAATCAATAAACACTGCACGGGTGCCTCTGTCCAACCACATGTTTTTCTTTAGAGTTGCAATTTGCGCAGTGGCCTCTTCTCTCTCTCTAGATAGGTCCAAGTAATACCCAGACCCACTATATATGGCAATAAGGCCCCACTGGCTGCTGCCATTCAAGTCCTTTTCTTTGGTGTATGTCCAGCTAAAAGAAATCAGAAATACAAAAAACTGTTGTAATATCATCCATAATATCTTCAAAACAATATTCGCATGGTACAAAATATTGCCATGATGCTATGTGATCCATTATGTGCAAGGATCCCAGAATGCCCTAGCTCTACATTTTGTGTAGCAGTAAAATATACTTGAAACCCCACTGGTCCACTTTACACTATCCCCTGACAATGATCATAAAAAAAAAAAAAAGAAGACAAAACAAACAAACAGTTGAAACACTGGTCTTTTCGCCTCAAATCAGTCAAAGACAGAGAATGCAGCAAGTGCGCAAACATTCAAGGGTCTCAATCTGGCTGTTGCCAGACTACAAGTCCCATGAGGCATTGCAAGGCTGACAGTTACAAGCATGATTCCCACAGGCAGAGGCATGATGGGACTTGTAGTTACGCAACAGCTGGAGGACCGCCAGTTTGAGATCCCTGCGGATTAGATCATTTCCCAATCCAACTGTTACCAGCTGTGTGTCAGATGACTTTCATCTTAGGTCTATGGGTATGCAAGGGGGGCACTTTTAGGGTGTCATTGTTTATGCAATATAAGCTACTTTGCAAACACCTATCTGGTTGCTCTAGAAAATTAGTCTACCAAATGTCCCAAAGCTAAAGTGGAGCTCTAGCCAAAACATTTCCCAGTTTTGGGGAATCGTTTAAACTTCTGTCTTGTTATTATTTCTGCCCCTTTCACTGACATTCTCCCCAGGAAGTAAAGGGAAAAATCCCCAATTAGGAAAGAAAAGGCAATAAAAACCCTAATAAAATCTACTACTGGTAATACTACCACTTAAAAAAATAAATAAAAAAAATAATAATATCAGAATGTAAGTTAGCCTAATAGAGGTTTGGAAAAAAAAAACGAAATTCCCTATTTAAAGCCAACTTTGGTTATCTCCTACCCCTGTTACGTCATCTTTTATCAATGATTGAGTACCAGCACACAGGAAAAGTTGCCTATTTTCCTTGGTGGTGGAACTTCTTGGATCACAATATCCTGTTGGATTCTACATCTTATCACTATTCTATGCAGGTGACGTGGTAAGTGACGGTCGGCATCTGGTGGCAGGCGATGGTGGCAAGTGACACACTCAGGGCTCCCACTGATTCTGCATTATGTTGGGGTGTATGATCTGGATACTGTGAGTCACGGACCATCCGAACGGGACGTATCATCTTAGGAAGGGACGATTGCAACACTAAAGACCGCGGCTGGGTCACAGTCGAATGCCCCAAACCGCTTGCCTTCTGGTAAGCTGCTTCCCCTTCTTTTGGTGGTGGATACCTCACGCTTTGCTTTGAGTAGTCACTGTGGTGTGAAATCTGTGGTTCCCCTGCCATAAGGATTTACGGACTATTTCAGATCATCTGTTTAATACCATTGGACTATTTGGTGTAATGCCTGCTAGTTTACCATGTGCATTTAAACAAGCATAAAAAATTCCTATTAGGCTCTAGTTTAGATTTCTAAAAAGTGGCGCAGTTTTTTCTTTTTCCAATTAACAAAGAAGATATAGTTTCAAAACTGGACACACTACTAAAAAACCAACCAGTGGATGGCCACTCTAGAAATCAATAATAGAACAGTTGCCCTATTCTATTTACTCATACAGAGAGATTCTATTACTCATACAGAGAGTCATATAATACAGGGGTATCCAACCTGGTGCCCTCCAGCTGTTGCAGAACTACAAGTCCCATCATGCCTCTGGGAGTAATGTTAACTGCCGTGCAATGCCTCATGGGAAATGTAGTTCCACAACAGCAGCTGGAGGGCCCCAGGTTGCCTACCCCTGATCTAACAAGTTACAGTTTTCATGAGAGCTAGTAGCTTTTTTCCTCTATATACACTATAAAACAACTATATCAAAAACTACTAATGAGTAACAGATACATATTTGCTTTTTATTTGAAGGAACCACTAACCACGAAAAGGAAGCAGTTTTCCTAAAAACAATACGTGTGTCAGATATACATACGCTGTTCCATTTCGTAGCCCAAAGGGGGCAGTATCTTCACTCCTCACAGAATACATATCATAGCAGTCTTTGATATCATCTTTTAAATCTTCTGGCACAGTGCAGGACCCATTCCTCACTTTAAGTTGACGGAGACGTGGAACCCCAAGTAGCATGTTCTCAAAATAGATGAAGCTTTGGTTTTCTGTCGTTGTACGGTTGTTGAACCACATGTCCCAATATAGACCATCCAATAGTGGGCCCTCTGCAAACTGTAATTAGGAGGAAATTTTTGAATCAAAAACATATAGCAAGGACAAAAACCATACTACCCATAGAAGGTACGCCTAAATGAGGTAGAGTAAAAATACATAAAATGCGTGTAACTGATATACGTTACAAAATAATGTGACACTATGCAGCTGAAAAGAAAAGTACGGCCAGACTGTTTTTGTTGGCTGTACATCTTTTGGGTCACAGAAATACATTTATTTTTGTTCTTCTGCGACTCAGAGTCAAATGATAGTGAGCTATTGGCCATTATCAGCTGATGGGACAGAGTCGTGCCAAGTACAGGAAGGAGCCTGATTTAGATTCAGCACCCCTGCCCAACCTCCCCAGCCTGGCACTCTCATGAGCGCTGGAGGAGTAGAGAGGTGTGCAGTGACTGACGGTTACTGTTCTCTGTGGACTGATCCTCAGTAATGTTATTGGTCAGTTTTTGGCCTTAAGGCCCGTACACACGATCCGATTTTCTGACAATTGTGTAATGGCAGGGTTTTTGTCGGATAATCCGACCATTTGTATGCTCCATCGGACAATTGTTGTTGGATTTTCCGACAACAAATGTTGGCTGTGCATGCTCTCAAATTTTCCGACAACAAATGTGTTTCGTTGGATTATCCGATTGTGTGCACACACAAGTCCGTCGGAATAAAATCCAAAGTACAAACACGCATGCTCCGAACCAATGCTATTTATAAGACAACATTAGCAGAAGTTGCCCAAAGGGTGGCGCTAAAGAGCAGAAAAACCACGTAGTTTTGTGTATGTTGGCTGAAAAAGTTCTGCCGTCTGTATGCAGAACAAGTTCACGGCCAATGCCTTCGCACAAAATTCCATGGATTTGTCCGATTGTGTGTACGAGGCTTCAGAGCCGACGTGGGACTGATGCAGTGTCACATGGATGCTGCAGCATTAAGGTGAGTATTTACAGTATGTTTGTTTTTTTATTACCCCAAATTTTTTCATTTAAATTACTGAGAAAAGCATTCTACTTTAGCTAGATTTTTTCTGTAAACACATAAGATGAAAACCATACCACTGCATACTTACTAAGGCTCGGTTAACATATACAGTGAGGGAAAAGTATTTGATCCCCTGCTGATTTTGTACATTTGGCCACTGACAAAGAAATGATCAGTCTATAATAATAAGTTTATTTTAACAGTGAGAGACAGAATAACAACAAATAAATCCAGAAAAACGCATTTCAAAAAAGTTATGAATTGATTTGCATTTTAATGAGTGAAATGGGTATTTGACCCCTTCGCAAAACATGACTTTGTACTTGGTGGCAAAACCCTTGTTGGCAATCGCAGAGGTCAGACGTTTCTTGTAGTTGGCCACCAGGTTTGCACACATCTCAGGAGGGATTTTGTCCCACTCCTGTTTGGAGATTCTCTCCAAGTCATTAAGGTTTCCAGGCTGACGTTTGATAACTCGAAACTTCAGCTCCTTCCACATATTTTCTATGGAATTAAGGTCTGGAGACTGGCTAGACCACTCCAGGACCTTAATGTACTTCTTCTTGAGCCACTCCTTAGTTGGCTTTGGGTCATTGTCATGCTGGAATACCCATCCACGACCCATTTTAAAAGTCCTGGCTGAGGGAAGGAGGTTTTCACCCAAATTTTGACGGTACATGGCCCCCGTCCATTGTCCCTTTGATGCAGTGAAGTTGTCCTGTCCCCTTAGCAGAAAAACGCCCCAAAAGCATAATGTTTCCACCTCCATGTTTGATGGTGGAGATGGTGTTCTTGGGGTCATATATATGAAAAAGGGGGCGCTCAAATACTCTTAAACTTAATTAATAAGTGATAACTTATCTAATAAATTATTGTGTGAATAATTCTTAAATATAAACACCAACACAATCCTGTGATGCCTATATACAAAAAGGTGAATTGAAAGTCACCATATATAAATCGATTAGTCCCAATCGTAATAATAGCGTGCTGTCAAGCCCACAACAATCAAAGAAATCTATAACACTCAATTATAGAAAAGTCTCATAGATTAAGTTAATGAAAAATCAAATGTGTAACAAATCCAAAAAGTGAAAAATTATTTCAACAAATAATGTTCATAATATATTGAAGTTAATTTCTTCAGAATAGTGCAAAGAGTTAATCCTTCACCAAATCTTCATGTGAAGCTAGAACAAATCTTCAACAAATAATGTTCATGATATATTGTGATTGTTTTCTTCAAAGTAGTGCAAAGAGTTAATCCTTCACCAAATCTTCATATGAAGCTAACACCCGAAGTGCACAAATAATAGATTGCGCTTACCAAAGGATGTGGACCTCTTTAGTTAAAAAGAAGGTCTTTAACAGCTTGAGCAGGATTGTGCCTGCACACATATGGACAATGCTGGTAGAGAAATGTTGGAAACTCCTCCCTCGGTTAATTAGGCGGAACATGTGAAATACAAGCAAAAGGACTCCATAGTGTAACCCGTATTTATTTATAAAAAGGCAATAAAAATAATGTAAAAAACGTATGTGGCCTAGGTGGCCTCTTACATTAAAAAGTGCCCATCCCGGCACTGGGGCTGCAGGCAGACAATAGGGAGCTCACAGCTCATGGACTCCTAGAAACGGCGTGCACCGAAGCCACCGTTCGCTGCAGTCAGGGACCCAGGATGGAGCGCTGCGTGTGTATACCACGTGACCAGGCTGCGCCGACCGACGTACGTTTCGTGTTGATTACGTCTTCAGGGTGGCGTGTGCCTGGTCACTGGGTCACGTGTATTTATTAAGAATGGAGCATGATTGGTGGGCAGGACAAACGGCTAATCACTCAATGCAGCTGCAGTGCCAGAAGGAGCCCTGATAAACACCATACACATTCCTCAATTTTACAAACTTAAAATAAATAATATATATAAAAGTTGGTCTTTCTAATTGCCGCTATTTTCATATATAATAGGAAATAGTTTTATATTATTTGCAACGAATAATCTATGACAATATATAATACTAATGACATGTCAAATATTCTTTGGCCACTAGATGGAGCCCTCTAGATAGAAAACCATACCCATATGATTGCATATGGATTTAGATCACAATGTGGCCAATCTGACATTACATTTAAACATTGGGGAAAATTTTTTTTTTTTTTTTTATTATTTTTTTATTATGTCGGTCCGTTCTCAACTATTTAATTGACAGTACAGACCGTCCCCAATATTAAAACTCGTATTGGCCATTTAATATTGATGGTAAATTAGATAAGTGGTTTACACTATATATTAACCATATATTGGAAACATGGTTATTGGACCAACCTACCAAGCAGGAGACATATTTACCAATATATATTTATGGCTATATTTATGTTTGGAATTACATGCTTATTAAATATAAATCTATATCAGGAGAAATTAATTTATTCCCTCATAATATTCCCCAGTGGTGTGTTCATGATAAAAATTAACCCATCTTGGATCTAGTCCAAAGGAAAGGAAGGTTGAAAAACGGTTACCTTCAAAAGTGCCAAATGGTTCCCCGCTGGAGGAATGTCCATCACTTAGTCATTTGATAGGTAACAGTTTAAATCTATCTCGATATTTAAACCATAGGGCTGCATACTATTTAATTTTATACAACCACCTGGTTTCATTTTGTGATATGGCCCTCTTCATATGTGTCCCTCTCCAGTGATTTGAGATTTTATCTATTCCAAGCAATAGAAACATTCTTGGGGTCATAGGCAGCATTCATCCTCCTCTAAACACAGCGAGTTGATGCCAAAGAGCTTGATTTTGACCCAGTTTTTCACCTAGTTCTTCTCTGGAATCATTCAGATGTTCATTGGCAAACTTCAGACAGGCCTGTATATGTGCTTTTTTGAGCAAGGGGACCTTGCGGGTGCTGCAGGATTTCAGTCCTTTGCGGCGTAGTGTGTTACTAATTGTTTTCTTGGTGACTATGGGCCCAGCTGCCTTGAGATCATTGACAAGATTCTCCCGTGTAGTTCTGGGCTGAATCCTATCCGTTCTCATGATCAATGAAACTCCACGAGGTGAGATCTTCCTTGGAGCCCCAGACCGAGGGAGATTGACCGTTATTTTGTGTTTCTTCCATTTGTGAATAATCACACCAACTGTTGTCACCCTCTCACCAAGCTGCTTGGCGATGGTCTTGTAGCCAATTCCAGCCTGGTCCCTGACATCCTTGGACAGCTCTTTAGTCTTGGCCATGGTGGAGAGATTGGAATCTGATTGATTGCTTCTGTGGACAGGTGTCTTTTATACAGGCAACAAGCTGAGATTAGGGGCACTTCCTTTAATAAACCTACCATTAAAATTATAGACTGATCATTTCTTTGTCAGTGGGCAAACGTACAAAATCAGCAGGGGATCAAATACCTTTTTCCCTCACTGTATGCGAATCGGATGCTCTTTGAACCACATCAGATTCACATAAAATGTGAACCAGATCGGCTTTCTGTAGAGCCAGTTCACATATGTGAGAGCCCATGCGGTGCAAATTAAAAAAGGGCCCTATGCGTTTTTCAGTCCGGTTCAGATGTGATTTCAGTGTCAAATTCACACCCAAATCGCAACTGAACCGCTGAATGGAAACCTCACCGGACTCTGCACCAAAACCGGACCCACATATATAGGAATCCAGCCTAATCAAATAAAAGTTTTCCGTAAATAAGTAAGGTGTGCAAGGTACCAACAAACCTAATCTAAAATGTATAAAGCATGCTTCACCAGATAACCTGTAACACAATATGATAAGAACAGATATCTGGGATCCCACCACAGCTCATGCAATGGGAATATATAATTTAACAAGCACATATTTATATTAATTACTGGTATTCCGGCATTTATCCTTAAATATATATATCTATTTATTTTTTAAACTATCTCATGCTATGGGTAGTAGGATAATGGTGCAGTCCTGTATTCCTATCCTGTTCTGTTTTCCTGATACAGTAGGGAGAATGAATTTTAAAAAGGAAGCCAATGTGGCCACCACATCTAAAGACTGATAAAATGCAATATATTACCTTTTTATTCTTGGAGTTTAGACATGCTTTAACTAATAAAGTGACCTCTATGATTTAATCATATGCAAACTCCCTGCTTAAAAAAGTGTGAGATTTCATAAAAACAATTATGATACTCACCAAGATGGATGCTGCATCCGCCCCCCACTGCCTTTAAGACGAGAACTGAGTGATCAAAGACCGCTGATCGCTCAGTTCTCAATAATCAGTCTGCAAAGAGCCAGTAACTGTCAGTCCCCAGCTCTCTGCTCTGCCCCTCCACTGCTCACTGGAGCGCTGGGCTGTGAAACGTGCGGGAGTGGCTGGCTCATGCTCTCAGTGGCGTGCTGAAAGGCTTAGCCAGCTGCTGGTCAGGTATCTGGGCAGATCCCAACATTATTGGTAATGCTATACTGTTGGTAAGTTGCCATCTAAATCACACTAAAAATTCCATTCCCGTGGGAGCCAGAAAAAAACAGAATCTTTTTGTTACTCACCGTAAACTCCCTTTCTCTGAGTTCACTTACAGACATAGCTAATTCTTCTTTAGTAGTAGTGTCCTTCTCCTGTAGGTGGGGCTATAAACCCTGTCAGGTCATGGATAAAGAAGAAGCAGCTGTGTCTGTCAATGAACATAAGAGAAAACTGCTCAACTGATGAGGATTTCATTGAGGAATGTAACTAATATTAGAGGACCCATTTTCAGCCAGGACTAAATCCTGCTGTCGGCTGACATCACAGAGCCAGCGCAGGCTCTGAAAAGATACCGACCATATGCTTGGGATGCACCCAGTTGCCTGGACTAGCAACTGGCTCAGCCTCTCAGTGAGTCACTGAGAGCCTGAGCCACCCCCCTTCCACAGCCCAGCGCTCCAGTGAGTACTGGAGGAGTAGAGCAGAGACTAACAGTCACCAGTCACTAAGAACTGAATTCTCAGAGGTGTTTAATTGCACAGTTCTCAATCTTAGAGCCACCTAGGTGAATATAATTTGTTTTGATTTTTTTTTGTTAACCCACACGTCTCTTTTAAAACAGAGGATATCCAGAGCAGTGCTTTGAGAGAGGGTTTGATATAACTGCCCATAAACAGAGAATTTATCTTCTGGGCAGGAATAAGACCACACATACACATACATCAAAGTGGAAGGCTATTGTTACATTTAAAACAACTTTTTCAGTGAATATGATCAGATAATAAATATATATCGATATGAATAACCATCCAATCATCTATGCAATTGTATGAAATCCTATTTATGGGTTGACATTTTTCAAGTCGCCGGGCTCCCTCCTCTCTCCCAGTTACTTTAAATCTACCCCTAGGGCAAGGAACTGTTTGTCTTGTTTTGGTTCATTTCGTTGTGGAGCTACCACGTGTAGATATTGCCGGGTACACAAAGTGAGCTGGAACTTTGTCTCCTCTGTCACTGGGGAAGAGCATAGAATTGTGCAATATATTAACTGCAGCTCAAGTTACATTGTATACTGTACACAATCTGTAATACACTGGATGCACTACATGCCCATTATGTACACAGATTGGGGAACACTACTGTGATACTGTAGCTCTAACATTAATGCAAAGACTATTTCCAATGTATCTAAAACATTTTAGAGACTCTCATAGGCAACATGTCATCTTTTACCTTTTATGGTATTGAAAGGGTGTGTTTAACAGACTGGGGTGGAAATAGATGCCAGAGGCTTTTGGACCGAGAGGTCTGGTGGATATACAGACTGCAGACCCACATGCCTGGCGGTCTAAACCAGTGCTGGGATGTGGCTCTATATCGGAGGTAGCTCAGTTTAACCATGGCTTCTATTCCTCCCCAGGGCTCCATGTGTTCTACACATCCCTCATGTCTGTCCTTAGCAATATTTACCGTATATACTCGAGTATAAGCCGAGTTTTTCAGCACATTTTTTTGTGCTGAAAATGCCCTTCTCGGCTTATACTCGAGTCACCTTTTTACTGCCTGATCTCCCAGACTTTGGGGACCCGGTACCGGCCGGCTGTAGGTCCCCTGGACCCCAAACAGTGAGGCATGGGCACAGTGAGGCATGGGCACCGTGAGGCGTGGGCACAGTGAGGCGTGGGCACAGTGAGGCGTGGGCACAGTGAGGCGTGGACACAGTGAGGCATGCACATGGACACAGTGAGGCACAGTGAGGCATGCAGATGGACACCCTAGGCTTATACTCGAGTCAATACGTTTTCCCATTTTTTTGTGGTAAAATTAGATGCCTTGGCTTATATTCGGGTCGGCTTATACTAGAATATATACGGTATTTGGATTTTTAAAGTTTATAACATAGGAGGCTTCTATTTCTGTAATATTATGTATGTTGTTGAGATTTTTTTTATTGATTTTACTCTGATTATGTATTTATTTTGTGCTATTTGGATATCTTATCGGACTCCTCCTCTTTCTTAGCCCTTCCCCCTTTTCTTTGCACGTGATTTTAGCTAAGGCCAATTTCAGCCTCTAAATAACGCCTGAAAATCGCCTCCCATTCACTGCAGTGTGACTTTTCACACTGGGGTAGTGCAATTGCGGGACGTTGGGAAAAGTCCTGCAAGCAGCATCTTTGAGGCGGTTTGGGAGCGCAGTATACAACGCTCCCAAAACCCCCTGCCCATTGAAATGAATGGGCAGTGCTTCCGAAGTGTCTGAAAAGTGCTTCCGAAGCGCTGCAAAACGGGTGCTTTTAACCCCTTCTAGGTCCACTAGCGGGGGTAAAAGTGTCCCGCTAGCAGCCGAAAAGCACCGCTTAAATAGCGGTAAAGCTCCTTTAAAACGAGCGGCGCTTTACCGCTAACGCTCGGCGGCCCCAGTGTGAAACTGGCTTTAATATTTAAGGTTTGTGTTATGTTCACAAGCTAGCCATGAGTAAGGCCTGAACAGCCGAAACACACTGGCCTTTTAATGGCTGCGTTCCACTATGTATAATTAAGGAAAACCGCTTTGCTGATTTATACCGATGAGCTGGCTTTTTGCGGATAATTATTGGGATTCCAGCAGAGCCTGGACTGTATTCTGTGATGTCAGCTGATAGAGGGCTTAGTGTATGGGTCACAGGAGTGCAGAATTAATTTCTACAAGAGAAGTAAAGCCAAAATAGTGTTGGCCATATGTCTCCTTTAAAGTGATACTAAATCCGATTTACAAAAAACAAAACAAAAAAAACCACATAGTGCTGTAGCCCCTGTCTCCCTACAGGGACCCATGGAGTCACACTTATGTGCACACTGCTGCCTGGCTACAGGGATGAGTCTTCTATTGTCCACAGAATACCATAGACCCCGTGACAAGCCCCTTCCCCCTTCCTTCCTCGAGTTGCTGCTTGGAGCCTGTGCTGTCCCTGCTTTACTGTGTATGTGAAGGGCACAGGGGATGCACTCCACTACCTGCAAGTTCAGGGGAAGCAGCGTTGAGGATGTGGAGTCGGCAGCTGTGAGCAGAGGGTGTAAGTAAATATTTGACACACATACTAAGAAAAAGTGTACTGAAGACTATTGCACTGCTTGACAATAAAAAAGGGATCGTTTTATACCACTTCTACAACTGTTAAGATGTCAAGAGAAGTTAGGAGCGGAGTAAATTTCTGGAGGATTAACAGGTTTTTTTTTTTACTTGCAGAGTTTTTGGACCTGTTCACACTAGAATGCTGTGCGGGAAACCATTGTTTTGTGCCAGTTTCCTGCACCGCATTCCAATTGCACTGCCCCCGCGATCTGTAGTGGGTGTCAGTGCAAAGTTAACCACACCCCAGACGCAGGTCGTAAACGCAGTGCGTTTGCCTGCACCGAATCACATGGTACAAGAGTACCATGCAATCTGGTTGCTGTGTGTTTCCAAAGGTAGTGCATGCACTACTTTTGGTGCAGTACGATTTCAAAATGAATGGGCTGAAATCGCACTGTACAGAACTGCATGTGAATCGCACAGCGTTCTTGTGTGATTTACATGCAGTTCCTAGTGTAGGACCCTTTAAAGGGATAAAATATGGGGAAATGTACATGTTTTGCAGAGATATACTGCATATGTTTTTTTTAGCTTTGCCTGAAAGTACACTTTTAAAGAGGTTGTAAACCCTCAGGGTCTTTCGCCTTAATGCATTCTACCTTCTGTAGTGCAGCATACCCCCCCAGACCCCCCCCCCTTTTACTTACCTGAACCCGAATAATCCAGCGACGGGGACAAGCACAGGCCATTGGCTCCCGCTGCTGTCAATCAAATCCAGTGACACGGAAGCCAGGGGCAGGGCCGAGTCCTTCTGTCTGTGTCAATGGACGCAGCAGCAGGGCTCGGGAGCGCATGAAATGCGGCTCTCCGTGGGGGCACCCGAGAAGAGGAGGAGCCAGGAGCGCCGCCAGGGGACCCTAAAAAAAGGAGGATTGGGGCCGATCTGTGCAAAACCCTTGCACAGAGGTAAGTATGACTTGTTTATTTAAAAAAAAAAAAAACTTTACAACCCCTTTAAATACGAGTAAAGATTGGGTGAGAACTTCACAGCAAATCTCCCCCAAAAAAATTCGGAAACATGCTGTATCCAATAATCAGATAATCTAGTAGAGAAATGCTAATATTTCAGCAAAAAACATTTCAAGAATATTTTTAGATTTGAAAAATGCTGAGGTTTTGAGTGGCCAGTTTAAGGTTTGTATGTACCAACTCTGGATCTACAAAACAAGGCCCTCACTGACTTTTCTCACTAATACTGCTGATGTGTACAGGACGCTATCCTAAAATATCTCCTGCAGATGTACGAGATCCTAGCTTAAAATAACTCCAACCCTTCTCAGAAAATAAGGGGAAAAAGCAATGAGTGGCTTGATATTTATAACTATAGGACGGATGGTTTCTGAGGGCAGCATTAGCAGCACTCTCCCGGTTTTCATTATAGACTGGAATTACGGTAACTTTTTTTTTAAACCCATGCAATTATATGCCTATAGTATAAACCTAACTTGATTTTCATATACTATTAAGCAACTCACCTTCCAAAAGTCCTCCTTTTTCATCAAGGTTTTAAAATTTGTCCTCTCAGACTTTGAAACAGGTGTGTCCAGAAATTGCTGGGTCATTGCCTTTGTATAGTAAAACATGCTGGAAGACACCATCCCATAAGATACTACAAAAAAATAAAAAAATACAGAAGTAAAAAATAAATAGTGTATATATATGCAGACTTGTCATTGTATAAAAACATACAAGGGAATTTCAATTGCAATAAAAACTATATATATAGTGGCAGGAAAATGTATGTGAACCTCTTGGAACGTTTTTTCTGCTGTAATTTGTCATAAAATGTAATCTGATCCTCATCTTTAGCCTGGTACACACGATCGGATTTTCCGCGGACAAAGCGCAGGACTTTTGTCTGAAGGACATTGGCCAGGAATTTGTCTTGCATACAAAACGGCACACAATTGTTGGCCAACAAACACAAAACGACGTGCTTTTTCAGCTCTTTAGCGCCACCCTTTGGGCAACTTCTGCTAATGTTGTGTTATGGTGAGCATTGCTTCTGAGCATGCGTGTTTGTAATAAGTGTTTATTTGTATGAAATCTGATAGCTTTTAGTCTTTTACTGATGGCACTAATTTCATTATTGCTTTACAATTGTTTCTAATTAGGAGTTACCCACCACACGCCCGTTTTTGATCACATGCTTTGTTAAGAGTGGTATATATATTAGAGTTCATTTTGGTTTAATTTAGCTATGAGTAAGCACTAACTTTGTGCGAAACGCGTCAGCTATCCTGTTCTAGCTGGTCTTTGTAGTGCCTGTTGAATAAACACACGTTGGATTGGAGTGCGGCTGTCCTCATTCAATTTTTTCCTCATGCGTGTTTGTACTTTGGAGTTTTGTCCGAAGGACTTCTGTACACACGATCAGATAATTTGACAGCACACATTTGTTGTCGGAAAATTTTAAAGCATGCTATCCAACATTTGTTGGCGGAAAATCCGACAACAATTGTCCAATGGAGCGTACAAACGGTCAGATTTTCCGACAACAGCCTGTCATCACACAATTCCCGTTGGAAAATCCGATTGTGTGTACGGGCCTTAAAGGGGAGTTCCAGCCTTTTTAGGTTTATTAAAAGTCAGCAGCTACAAAAAGTGTAGCTGCTGATGTTTAATAAACAGACACTTACCTGCTCCACGGTCCAGCGATGCAGCCGCCCGGAGCGTCGCTCCTCCTCCCCCCTCTCCGCCGGCGCCTCCATTCACATTGTAGGCACCCGGCCGTGACAGCTTTCGTCTTCACGGCCGGGCACGCACTGCGCTCCCTGAGTGGACAGGCGATCTCCTGGGACCTGTCACGTGTCCCAGGAGATCGCCTAGAGGGAGGGGTCGCCTAAAGCGTGAGGAGGAGTCGCCTAAGCGGTCCCTGGGTGGATTTAGGACAGGAAGTCCCACTCCTACCGAAGCCCCCACTCCCCCCCCCCAAAAAAAAATGACATGCCAAATGTGGCATGTAAGGGGGTGAGGAGTGCTTAAAGCGGAAGTTCCACGGGGTGGAACTCCGCTTTAAGTCTCAACAATAGACAAACACAAATGGGGTTGATTTACTAAAACTGCAGAGTGCGAAATCTGGTGCAGCTCTGCTTAGAAACCAATCAGTTTCAATTTTTTTTTGTCAAAGCTTAACCACTTAAATACTGGGCACTTTCACCCCTTCCCTCCTAGGCCAATTTTCAGCTTTCATCGCTGTCAAACTTTGAATGACAATTGTGCGGTCATGCAACACTGTACCCATATGAAATGTTTATAATTTTTTGGCAACAGATAGAGCTTTTTTTTGGTGGTGTTTAATCACCACTGGGCTTTTTCTTTTTTTTGCTTAACAAATGAAAAATGACCAAAACTTTTAAGGAATTTGTAGTCATCCTACAAATATGTCTGAGCTGAAGCAGTTTTGTAAAGAGAAATGGTCAAAAATTTCTACTAAACATTGTGCAGGTCTGATCTAGAGTTAGCAAAAGCGCTTGCTTGAAGTCATTGCGGCCAAAAGAGCTTCGACCAGCTATTACTCCAAGGGTTTACTTACTTTGTCCTCTAGCACTGTGACTGTTTATAGGATGTGTTCAATAAAGAAAAGACAAATTAGAACGGTTTGTGTGTTATCAGCTTAAAGTGGTTTTAAAGGCAGAAGATTTATTATCTTAAAGTGGTTGTAAACCCACTTTTTAAACAAAGACCTACAGGTAAGCCTAGATTAAGGCTTACCTGTAGGTGCAAGAAATATCTCCTTAACCTACACGGTTAAGGAGATATTTGTATGTAAATGCGGCGACGCTGACGTCACCCCATTCACAAATTCAGCTAGGTCGCAACATTCGACGACGTAGCCGAATTCGACAGCTCACGCGCGCATGCGTGGAGTCACGTCTTCACCGCTCCGGCCAATCACAGAGCCGGAGCGGCGCTGTGATTGGCTGCAGCGGCGATACCCGGAAGTAACATTCCGGCTATCGCCGCAGCGATGGATGCGGCTAGAGGAGGGACACGGACGACTTCTGGGGCCCCGATCGAAGGTAAGTGGTACATAATGAGCTAGTATGCTAGTCATACTAGCTCATTATAGCTTTGTCTTGCAGGTTAGTAAAAAAAAAAAAAAAAAAGTTAAAAGGGTTTACAACCACTTTAATGCATTCATTACATTAAGATAAAAATCCTTCTGTGCAGCAGCCCCCCTAATACTTACCTGAGCCCCATCTCTATCCAGTGATGTTGCACAACAGCCGCGACTGTCCGTGGACTCTCCCTCGTTGGCTCAGACAGCAGCGGGTGTCATTGGCTCCTGCTGCTGTCAAAGTGAGTAAGCCAATGAGGAGAGAGAGAGGGGGCGGGGCCGAGCCTGCGGCTCCGTGTCTGAATGGACACACGGAGCTGTGGCTTGGGTGTCCCCTACAGAAAGCTGCTTGCTGTGGGGGCACTCAGCAGGAGGGAGGGGCCAGGAGCACCGGCGAGGGACCCGAGAAGAGAAGGATCTTGGCTGCCCTGTGCAGAACCATTACACATAGCAGGTAAGTATAACATGTTTGTTATTTAAAAAAACAAAAAAACAAAACTGTAATATCACTTTAAAGCGGGTTAAAATACATTTCAATGCGTATACAAGCGTTTAGAGCAGGGGTAAGCAACCTTTTGAGCACAGTGTGCCTAAAAATGTTTTCAAAGAAATTGAGCGTGCCGATTTTATAACAAAAAAATGTCAACTTCACACTCTCAATACTCTTTAGTAGTGAGAAATTAACATTAACATTCAAACCTTTTCAGTTTTACAACACTCAAACATACAACAAACTTAAAGTGGAGTTCCACCCAATTTTTTTTCTTTTTTTTATTCCACTCCTCACCCCCTTACATGCCACATTTGGCATGTAATTTTTTTGGGGGGGAGTGGGGGCTTCAGTAGGAGTGGGACTTCCTGTCCCACTTCCTCCTTCCGCCCTGGGGCCGCCTAGGCGATACGTCATATCGCCTTGTGGCGGCTCCTCCCTGTAGGCGATCACCTGGGACGTGACAGGTCCCAGGCGATCGCCTGTCCACTCACAGAGCGCTGCGCCGTTCGCGCATGCGCAGTGAGTGCCCGGCCGTGAAGCCGAAAGCTGTCACGGCCGGGTGCCCATACTGTGAATGGACCCCCCGGTGGAGGAAGGGGGAGAGGAGCGGCGCTCCAGGCGGCGCGTCGCTGGACAGTGGAGCAGGAAAGTGTATGTTTATTAAAAGCCAGCAGCTACACTTTTTGTAGCTGCTGACTTTTAATAAACATAAAAAAGGGTGGAACTCCCCTTTAACACCAGTATATCAAATTGTATATAGTAAGTATATTCTTTTTCATACAATCCCCAATAATATTAAAATAATAGTAAATAAGAATACTTACATACTAACACATTAAAACATAATAAACAACAAAAAAAAAAAAAGGGGGAAGAAACCATAAAAAAGCCTTCTCTTCTCTCCCCTCTCTTTGGGAAACCCCTCACCCCTCCAAACTATCACTATAGAACCTCCTTTAGCCTCCACTCTCACGCCTCAGATGAGCCCCACTTCCAGCAACTACAGACCTCAGATGAGCCCCAATTCATAAACCTTCACACCTCAGATCACTGTCCCCCCTGCAAATCTGTTTCACCACTGTACCCCCCTGCTCATCTGCGCCAACACTGTAACCCCCTGCACATCTGCCCCACCACTGTACTACCCTACACATATGCCCCACCACTGTAACCCCCTGCTCATCTGCCTCACCACTGTAACCCCCTGCTCATCTGTCCCATCAATACACCTCCTCTCACATCTGCCCCAACACTGAACCCCCCTGCTCATCTGCTCCACCACTGTAACCCCCCTGCTCATCTGTCCCAACACTGAACCCCCCTGCTCATCTGCTCCACCACTGTAACCCCCCTGCTCATCTGCTCCACCACTGTAACCCCCCTGCTCATCTGCCCCACCACCGTACCACCCTGCTCATCTGCCCCACCAATTTACCCCCTTACTCATCTGCCCCACCAATGTACCCCCTTTCTCATGTGCCCCACAGCTGTAACTCCCTGCTCATCTGTCCCACCAATGTACCTTCTTTCTCCTCTGCCTCAACACTGAACCCCCCCTGCTCATCTTTCCCACCACTGTAACCCCCTTCTCATCTGTCCCACCATTGTAACCCCCCTGCTCATCTGCCCCATCAATGTACCCCTTTTCTCATCTGGCCCACCACTGTACTTCCCTACACATCTGCTTCACCGCCATATCCCCATGCTCTTCTGTCTCACTACTGAATCACCTTCTCATCTGTCCTAACACTGAACCCATCTCCTCATCTGCCACACCACTGTAACCCGCTTTCTCATCTGCTTCACCAATGTACCTCCTGCACATCTGTCTCACTTCTGTACCCCCCTGCTCTGCTGCCCCACCACTGTAACCCCCTGCTCATCTGCCCCACCAATACACCTCCTTTCACATCTGCCCCACTGCTCTACCCCCCTGCTTTTCTGCCCCATCACTGAACCCCCCTGCTCACCTGGCCCAACACTGAACCCCCGCTCATCTGGCCCACTGCTGAACCCCCTTCTTATCTCTTCCACCACTGTACCTCCCTGCACATCTGCCCCACCTCTGAACCCCTCCTGCTCATTTTCCCCAACGCTGTACGCTCCTGCTCATCTGCTCCACCGCTGTACCTTCTGCTCATCTATGATATGCATGATATACAGAATGGTGAAAGGAAGCAGAGATGAGATACATCTACCTGTGATGGCACACTCATCCTGCTGATCCACCTCTCGCATCCAGCCCACCTGCTTGTATGTGATGTCACATACAAGCATATGGAATGGATGCGCAATGATGAGCTCAGGTCAGGGGCATTTTCTGAAAGCAGTGGGCCTGTGTGCAGGATCATAAGTTGGGCCCCCGCAGCTGAGAAAAAGTGATTGGGTGTGATTTTCATTGCGCTGAATACTGGTTGTGGCTTAAAGGGACACAGAGTGTAGGGGTTCACTAGTAAGTGACGCAAAGGTTCAGGAATAATTTAAAAAAGATCCCAGAAGCTCAACAGTAATTCCACAAACTGTCACCTGATTGGAGTTTTCTCACAGTGAAATCCCTTCTTTCTGAGATTGGTAGTGGCAACCAAGCGAGTTATCTTCCTCCAGATGGTGGATGGGGCTAGCAGGACCGTGATTGGCGTTAGCAGTGGCCAAGACAGTCCTCCTCCTCCTGGAAACATGGACTGCCCCCCCCCCTAGCAGAACTGCACCGAATCTCTTCCCCATCACAAAAGCTGACGATCGCAGCTACAGCAAAGTTTAAGAACCAAACAAGGTTTCCCATCTTTTGCAATGTGTGAGGGCACAGTGCCTCCCCCTCATTGCAGGTGCGGTGTGGGGAATTCTGAAATTGGAATGCATAAGTGTCTCATTGACACTTCCCTGCACTGCTCTGCTGATCGGGAAGGAGTCCAGTGCCGGCAAAAGAGGCTTGGTGTGCCGCTTGCAGCACCAGTGTCGGGGGTTGCCTACCCCTGGTTTAGATTGTCTAATCAGATCCAGGATGCAAAGAATCCTATTTTCTCAAAATACAGCTAAACTGACTGCACACAAACACAGGTAAATGCACAGTGTAAATGTACCAGTGAAAAATCATTACATGCATTTATACGAGTTTAGAAATGTCCTCAAAATGCATAAGAAAGTAGGTTTGAAAATGCTGGTGGGAATGACACATGAAACCGCTCCTGTTAGTAGGAATCCTGTCTCAGCCTGCAAATGTTCCTCCTCTTGCAGCATCCTGTGTAACATAACGGAGAAAATAAAACCCCATCGTAATGGCCGTGACAGGTTGGAGGACACAAATTTACATGTTAGAGAATGGAGATATACAAGAAGCCAGCGGGGGGTTCAACCCACCTCCATCTGCCCGAAACCGAAATCCCACTTTCAGGTAGGCTCACCCTGTAATTGGCCCTTCTGACCTTTTATCTATAGTAAACACAACACATTCTCACATACAGTTTATTGCTCTAAAAAGCCACAAAAATGCTTTA
Source organism: Rana muscosa (assembly GCA_029206835.1). Taxonomy (NCBI): domain Eukaryota; kingdom Metazoa; phylum Chordata; class Amphibia; order Anura; family Ranidae; genus Rana; species Rana muscosa. Next base: position 447,874,084 of record CM055116.1, read on the forward strand.
GCGCACCCATCCCTTATTAGAGAAGTCTTTGTAGGCAGACTGCCAATGCTGAGTCTCCAGGGCTTCACCCAAGTGACTTATTAATACTGTTATCTAGTAAAACACTAACCAGCTAGGTAGGAGAGCACAGACTGAGAGTGAAATCGTGGGGGGCTCAGCAGGAGAACTATTTGTTTAGATAGCAGGTAAGCTCAGAACATGCTTCCCATTACTCCATTAGGGATGTATGGCAAAGAATGGAAGACCTGTAAAGAACATGTTTCTTCGAAAGGGACAGCCATTGCAAGAACCTACCTATGAAAAAACAAAATGTTTTATTACACAAAAACTTCAAGACTAACGTGTGTATGCACATCTAAAAGTGCATAAATGCTAGCCACCTTTAGCATTAATTTAATTTTAATGGCCAGGATAAATTATTATTCTGGCCAATGAAATGAATTAACGCCTAAACGCAGTACATGCAATTACAAGCGTCAAGCATTTTTTCCTGCCTAAAAAAGGTGTCTAGGAGAGATAGCAAAAAGTCCTGTGTGCATGGAGCCTTATGCCGTGTACACACGATCGGTTTTACCGATGAAAACAGTCCGATGGACTTTTCTCATCGGACAAACCGATCGTGTATGGGCCCCATCTGTCATTTTTCCATCGGTGAGAAAAAATAGAACATGTTTTAAATTTATCCGATGGGAAAAAAAACGATAGCAAATTGCGATCGTCTGTGTGGGACTCCATCGGACAAAAAAAACACGCATGCTCAGAATCAAGTCGACGCATGCTCAGAGGCATTGAACTTCATTTTTTTCGGCTTGTCGGAGTGTTTTACGTCACAGCGTTTGGAACGGTTGGATTTGTGACTGATGGTGTGTAGGCAAGACTGATGGAAGTCAGCCTAATCGGATTTCCGATGGAAAAATCCATCGGATTAGAATCCATAGGAAATCCGATCGTGTGTACAGGGCTTTAGGGTAAAGAAGTGGTAAAAGCTGAACTCCAAGCAAAGAAAAGATGGTCTAACTACAAAAGTCATGTGTATTCTTCTTTGGATCTTGGTGTACTTTGTGTAGTTCTACATCTATGCAGTAATCCAGTGTGAAACGTTACCTCTGTGCTGGAGTTTCCTATAATAAAGACCGCTCACTGCTGGGTCCCTCCCACAGTTCTACTCTCTGCACAGGGCATTTACGGCAAAGTGAGGATTTCACCACCAATATTACAAATTAAAAACTGGGCATGGAAAGACATTTGGTGCACACAGTGGATTTATACATTTGTTTCTATTAACCACTTGCCGACTGCTGCACAATGATTTACGTTGGCAGAATGGCACGGGTGCACAAATGGGCATACCTGTACGTCCCTCTCTCATCACAGGCTAGCGAGCGTGTTCCCATGGACTCGATGTCCGCCGATGGCCTGCGATCCTGGCAAGGAGAGGCAGAACGGGGAGATGCCGATGTAAACAAGGCACTTCCCTGTTCTGCCTAGTGATATGACAGATATCTACTGCTCCCTGTCATCGGGAGCAGTGATCTCTGTCACGTCCTAGTGAGCTCATTCCCCCTACAGTTAGAACACACACAGGAGGGAACACACTTAACCCCTTGATCGCCCCTAGTGTTTAACCCCTTCCCTGCCAGTGACATTTATACAGTAATCAGTGGCTATTTTTAGCTCTGATTGCCGTATAAATGTCAATGGTCCCAAAATAGTGTCAAAAGTGTCCGATCTGTCGCAGTCCCGATAAAAATCCCTGATCGCTGCCATTGCTAATAAAAAAAAAAAATTTATAATAAAAATGACATAAATCTATGCCTATATCTATCCCCAGTGCGGGCATCATCCCAGTATAACCACTTCAACCCAAGGACGTCATATGGCATCCTACGGGCAGGAAGTGTTAAAACATGCTGCTGAGAAAGAAGTCATGCCCGATATCAAATGTATATTTATGCATGTCTAAAAACACAAGGAGTAGTTGAGTAGTTTAATTTCCAGCGCATGTCTAAAGAATAGCTTTGTGGTTTATTTCCCAGTTCCCAAAAGATGACATAAGGCTGATTTGTACAATGCATTTATGCACATCAGTTATTGCAGATTTCTATTCTATCAGGTCCATTGAAACTCAGATACATATATATATTAGGATTTTGTATAAATTGACCACAAATTGTGGTTGTCATCTGAAATCCTTTCCTAAAACTCTTTACTCCCAATTGATCAGCACTATTCATACAAGATATAGATAAAAAAAAACATTAGATTCAGTGTAAAAATGGCACAAGCACCCACATTTTCACACTTCATGAACATCTGGAAGGAGCAATGCTGACTACTGCTGTTCTGTAGAGAAAGGTTTATTTTATGGCATTCTTGTAATGACATTGATTGTATAAAAACCTCCATAAACAGCAATGAATGCATCTCTTGCAGAGTTTCCATGGATAACATACCAGTTGAGTATTGTGATTTACACAAAATAGTAAAGTGCCCAGTAGAAGAACTCCTACCATTGTATACAATCATAATACAATAAGAGGTTAAATCGGGGGTGTTCAACCTTATGAAGGGCGAGGGCCAATTTGGTAACCCCCGCGAACCGCAGTAAACAATGGGGTTTTACTGTCCCCCAAAGTGCAAAGGTAAACGAACCCTTACTGTCCTAAGCCCACTATAGGGCTGCTTTCACACTGATGCGCTGCGGTTTACCTGCACTGAGCCATAGCTTGCATTCAGGAGTTTTGGCACAGGTGGAGCTCAAACACCCCAACAGCAGCCAGCTGCTCACATCATGTGACCCCAAGCACGGCACTGGCTTGTCTGGGGTCGGGGAGGCTTCCTGTGTATGTAAACTGTCAGCGCATGTGATCAAACATAGCGGCAGCTGCATTCGGTCCAGGGCTGCTGTCATATCCACACTGTCAGCTGGAGCTCCTATGATACCCTATTCACACTTGTGTGACTTTGAGCATTAAAGTCGGATTACAAGTTGTAATTTTTGTCTTCCAATGATAACCACTCATATGTGTGCGATTTAAAGTCGCAGCAACTTCAGAGTAGTTCATGCACTGCTTGGTCTGACTTTCATGCAACTTGAGGGCCTTAGCTTAACTTTGCTATGCCCTCCGAAAAAAATAAGAATCTGAACCACTGATCCTGACAGGACTGTATAGTCCAATATACATGAAACCTTAAAAACGACCTCAATCCAAACCCACCCCGGTTCTAGATGCCCTCCAGTGCCATAGAGTGGGGCAGCATCAGGCATGTGCAGTAAGAGGACCTGCAGGGGAGGTTTTTGCTACAGAAACTGTGCGATCAGGGCCAAACAGTGGTAGGTGAACAGGAAGGTAAATATTTTACTAGGTGGGCTGCACTCAGAAGGCTGGGTGGGATTTATTATAATTTCAATGTAGAGGAGTCAGAGAACTTATTTTTAAATGCTTGATTTTGATACAATTACTTTAAAGCAGAGTTTCACCCAAAAGTGGAACTTCCGCTTTAAGCACTCCTCGCCCCCTGACATGCCACATTTGGCATGTAATTTTTTTTGGGGGGGGAGTGCGTTTCCTCTTTTTAGTGGGACTTCCTGTTCCACTTCCTCCTTCATTTTTTCGGCTGCCTAGGCGACTCCTCCTCTCGCCCTAGGCGGCCCTTCCCTGCCAACGATCTTCTGGGACACAACTCAGGTCCCAGAAAATCAGCTGGTCAATAGGAGTGCGCAGCGCGACTCGTGCATGCGCAGTGCACGCCCGGCCATGAAGCAGTAAGCTGTCACGGCCGGGTGCCCACAGTTACGACAACGGCGCCAACGAGAGGAGGGGGAGAGGAGCGAGCCTCTAGGCGGCCGCATCGCTGGACCGTGGAACAGGTAAGTGTCGGTTTATTAAAAGTCAGCAGCTATGCTTTTTGTAGCTGCTGACTTTTAATAAACTAAAACACGGGTGGAACGCCGCTTTAAGGAACTAATTTTGCTCAGTACGTTCTGGTGTGTGCGTGTTATAGCAAGCGTTAATGTGCATTGCATGAAGACCGCCATTTTAAATGAATGGGCTGTCATTGCACCAAAATGGACAACACACAGTAGTCAGTTAGCATGAGTTGTAGTGCGCTACAGTGAATAAACGGCACCACAACATGCTAACCCATGTTACCACAATCCATAGGAACAAAGAAGTGTAAAGGGGCCCTAAGGGCGACCTGGAATTCATACATCCGGTAAAAATTGTACACAACATAAAGAACAAGTAAAACTGCAATATCAGTATTAATACTTATTACTATAATAACAACGCTAACACAAACTCTGGGTACCAAACTGGAAGGTGCTTTGGCAGTTTACAGGAGGAGTATCTCAGTAGTGTGAAGTCCATTAAGAAGGAAGGTGAATGAAGCTGCAGAGCTGCAATAGTATATATAGTGGAGAAATCTTCCTGGCTATGCAGCTTGATAAGATGTGTACATTGAATGAACAGAATTCCAAAATACTTGGGGCTATAATGTCGGCCACACATGTGTATTTAACGTTTTTTAGTAAGTTGATCTCCGGAACTTTATACTTACGAATACATAAGATAATCAGAAACCCCACGTAGGTGACCAGCTCGCGGAGCACACTCTTCAGGTATTTCTCTCTGGTAGTCATGCGGTCTTCTGTGTATCTTGTACCCCAAAGACCTATACAGGAATGCAAAGGAAATATAAGAAAAAAATAATACTTAAAGTATATGTGAACCCTGAACAAAACAGTGTAAAATCAAAATGACCCCACACAGCGGCGCTAGAGAACAGTATCCTCCCCCCCTATGTCCGTGTTCAATGGACCGAGGGAAAAATATTGTTCAAAAAATTATATATACACCCTGTGACATAAGTGAATAATGTGCACAAGTAAAATAAAGTCCACACAAATTCAATCCAAATGCGTGAGAAAAAATCTTCTTCCAATCCTCCACCACACACAGTGTTCAGTGTTTCGTGATCCCTCTCCCATCAGATGGACACTCACCAAAGCAAGTTGCCTCACACTCTCGTGTTTGGCATAAAAATGTGTACAGATATCTCACAAAGCTGTGCACACGATCCTCCAGACTTAAATCAGGTGTTTTAAGGGATTACTCCATATGCAAATATAAGAAAAAGCTCCAAATAGTGTGATAACGTAAAATCAGTTTAATTACACACCAAAACACACACTCCAAATATTGCAATTACCTAAAACAAAACTTAAATAGGCATATTAAAAGCACTGCAAATCCAAAGCACAATGCACCGAAAAGCGAGTGTATAGGTCGCGGCGGACCCTCAGTAATCACAGTGAGATCTCACCAACTTTCTGCTGCCACTCACTGATCCTTCGCTACTTAGTTCGATCCTGTGACGTCGAATAATCCGTCAGACGGTTACCGCATAACCATATGGGAAGGGCACAATTTATCTATACCATTTTTTCACTATATGTGAACCCTAACCCTAAAAAACTTCTCATATTTGCTCCTTTTTGGGCAGTTAAATCTACCTTGGAAAACATTTTGTTATATCTTTTTGAGAAAAATAAATAAATAAATAAATAAATATATATATATATATGTTCACCCTGCCAGAAATCCAGAGAGCTCATAACTGTCTGTAGTGGGCTGACGACATTCCTCTGCTGCACTGAAATCCCATGCAGTGTTATTAGCTCTGCTTAGTTTGCCCATGTGACACTACAGAACATTTCCCAATTTTGTTGTAGAAAGAGGAGAGGAGAAGGTGTAGTGCAAATAAGTAATAAGCAGCTTCGGGTGACATCGCTGCTCCTTCACAGATACAATACAGGTTAGCATTGTCACCCTAAGACAGGAAGGGTGTTATGGGCAGAATCACCAGGTAGAAAGAAAGAATGAATAAAAAAATAAAACATAAAAAAATCACAGCCACTACATCTAAGGACTGTTAGGCTGGATTCAAGTACTAAAATGTGTGGCAAAAAGCATGTTAAGCACATTGCTGCTTTGCAGGTCAATTCATTTTGAACAACACCCCAACGCACCTGAGTTGCAGCGCACAACAAATGCTAATGCACCACCATGCATTATGGTGCAATCTGTTGCTAAAAATAGTGCATGTACCTTTTTCATGTGTTCTGGAGTTTTAGAAGGGGCTGGCTTAACGCAATGGTGCCATAATGCAGGGTTCGATAAATTACAGGTCGCCATGGTGACTAGAAATTGCATTCTGGTGCCTAGGCTTTTGTCAGCCCAGGCACCAGGCAGTGGTGGAAGTACCAGGATCACACTTGCGACTGGGCCCTGATGTAAGGGGGTGATCTGCGGACTCTGATGTAAGGGGCTCTGCAGACTGATGTAAGGGGTGGCTCTGCGGACTCTCATGTAAGGGGGGGCTCTGCGGACTCTCATGTAAGGGGGGGCTCTGCGGACTCTCATGTAAGGGGGGGCTCTGCGGACTCTCATGTAAGGGGGGGCTCTGCAGACTCTCATGTAAGGGGGGGCTCTGCAGACTCTCATGTAAGGGGGGGCTCTGCAGACTCTCATGTAAGGGGGGGGCTCTGGAGACTCTCATGTAAGAGGGGGCTCTGCAGACTCTCATGTAAGGGGGGCTCTGCAGACTCTCATGTAAGGGGGGGCTCTGCAGACTCTCATGAAAGGGGGGACTCTGCAGACCCTCATGAAAGGGGGGGCTCTGCAGACTCTCATGTAAGGGGGGGCTCTGCAGACTCTCATGTAAGGGGGGGCTCTGCAGACTCTCATGTAAGGGGGGGCTCTGGAGACTCTCATGTAAGAGGGGGCTCTGCAGACTCTCATGTAAGGGGGGCTCTGCAGACTCTCATGTAAGGGGGGGCTCTGCAGACTCTCATGAAAGGGGGGACTCTGCAGACCCTCATGAAAGGGGGGGCTCTGCAGACTCTCATGTAAGGGGGGGCTCTGCAGACTCTCATGTAAGGGGGGGCTCTGCAGACTCTCATGTAAGGGGGGGCTCTGCAGACTCTCATGAAAGGGGGGGCTCTGCAGACTCTCATGAAAGGGGGGACTCTGCAGACCCTCATGAAAGGGGGGCTCTGCAGACTCTCATGTAAGGGGGGCTCTGCAGACTCTCATGTAAGGGGGGGCTCTGCAGACTCTCATGTAAGGGGGGGCTCTGCAGACTCTCATGTAAGGGGGGGCTCTGCAGACTCTCATGTAAGGGGGGGCTCTGCAGACTCTCATGTAAGGGGGGGCTCTGGAGACTCTCATGTAAGAGGGGGCTCTGCAGACTCTCATGTAAGGGGGGCTCTGCAGACTCTCATGTAAGGGGGGGCTCTGCAGACTCTCATGAAAGGGGGGACTCTGCAGACCCTCATGAAAGGGGGGGCTCTGCAGACTCTCATGTAAGGGGGGGCTCTGCAGACTCTCATGTAAGGGGGGGCTCTGCAGACTCTCATGTAAGGGGGGGCTCTGCAGACTCTCATGAAAGGGGGGGCTCTGCAGACTCTCATGAAAGGGGGGACTCTGCAGACCCTCATGAAAGGGGGGCTCTGCAGACTCTCATGTAAGGGGGGCTCTGCAGACTCTCATGTAAGGGGGGGCTCTGCAGACTCTCATGTAAGGGGGGGCTCTGCAGACTCTCATGTAAGGGGGGGCTCTGCAGACTCTCATGTAAGGGGGATCTGCAGACTCTCATGTAAGGGGGATCTGCAGACTCTCATGTAAGGGGAGCCTCTGCAGACTCTCATGTAAGGGGGGGCTCTGCAGACGAAAAAAGTTAGGAGCCACTTTTTTTAACAAAAAAAAAAACATTTATTTTCAACGACAAAATCCCTTCTCTTATGTAGCCCTGATATGTATCTTTACAGATGCACGACACAGGGTTACACACAGTTATGCCTCTCAGCTTTTTCCTATTAACCTGCTTAGGATCCTTAAGGCCTCATGCACACTGGATTTTATAAAATGCCAGTAGCGTTTGCTGTAGAAAGCTGCAGCTGTAAAATTCGTTTTGCAGCGTTTTTGCAACCACTCTGTTATCACTTGCAATGCATGCGGTTGTGACATGGTAGTTTGGCCTTTTCAGGGTTAAAACAGACAACCTGTCATTCGCCCCCTGAAAAGCAATTCACCATGGATTGCTTTTCAGAGGGGAAGCAAGGGCTGCTGCACATCGGATGAAGCCCCAGGGTGGATAAAAATTTATATTTACAATTTTTGGATTTTTTTAAATCAGATTTTTTTTTTTTTATTTAAATCGATTTTTTTTTTTTTTTAAATAAAATGCTTTTGGGGTAAAAATATAAAGATAGTTTTCTATTTAAGATACATTAATAATTTAGTTTATTCAGAATGAAATGGAGCTTAGTTGTGTCACATGAGGCTGTATATTCTGCAATATTTAATTTTTTTGTAAACTCATTCAATGAATCCAAGCTCTGCAAGCTGAGATAACATGCACTGCATTGATGTATTTACACAATTTCATAGTCTTTGGGTGCAGCCCTTCCTTTTACATCACCCCTTCCTCCATAGTCATGGAACACTGGAATGAACTCTTATGCCGCGTACACACGACCGTTTTTCATGACGTGAAAAATGCCATTTTTAAATTGGTCATAAAAAACGATTGTGTGTAGGCTCCAGAGCATTTTTAACGACGTGAAAAATGGCCTAAAAAAATTAGAACCTGCTCTATTTTTTCACCTCGTTTTTCACGTTGTTCTTTTTAACGTCGTGAAAACCGGTCGTGTGTGGGCTTTTACGAGGGGAAAAAAAATGCGCATGCTCAGAATTAAGTATGAGACGGGAGCGCTCGTTCTGGTAAAACCAGCGTTTGTAATGGAGATGGCACATTCGTCACGCTGTAACGAACTGAAGAGCACGAGGCTGAAAAGCGCAAATCGTCTCTCACCAAACTTTACTAACACGAGGATCAGCAAAAGCAGCCCAAAAGGTGGCGTCATCCGAATGGAACTTCCCCTTTATAGCGCCATCGTACGTGTTGTACGTCACCGCGCTTTGCTCTAGCATTTTTTTTCATGATCGTGTGTAGGCAAGGCAGGCTTGAGAGGAAACAAGAAAAATCACGTCGAGAAAAACATCGTTTTTTTCAATGACATTAAAAATGGCCGTGTGTACGCGGCATTACACTGGATATGTACGTAGAAATATATAGAGTATCCACATGCCAACCAGCAATGTACCGCACGTACAGCTGCAGGCATCACCCTGGTACCATTTTTTACATCATTTGTCGCTGCTGCAGGGGGGGGGGGGTGCACAATTTTAAAGCATGACGTGTTTGGTATCTATTCACTCGTGTGACATCATCTTTTAGATTTTTCCCCCCAAAAATTGGGTTATGTATTGTGTTTTTTTTTTTGCATTACAATTCAAAAAAGTGTATTTTTTTTTCCAAATAAAAACGCATTTGAAAAACTGCTGCGCAAATACCTTGCGATATAGAAATTGCAACACCCACTCTTTTATTCTCTAGGGTCCCTGCTTTGAAAAAAATATATAATGTTTGGGGGTTCTAAGTAACTGTGAGATAAAACAAAGTTCAGGAATATTCCTTTATCCCATTGTTTTGTAAATCTTTGTAAATTTGTACACTACAAACTGTATGATTGAATCAGTTCTGATATCGTTGTTTTACTAACCTGATAGCTTATTATTCTAAATAGGAAACCTTCATTTTGTTTGCAAATGTTAAAGATTCTAACTACCAGCAAGAATAAGTCGTTATATTTAAGGAGCACCTGTCATTTCAGACCCATCATGGCAGTGCCCGATAGTGGGCATCCACTTACATGCTGCCGCCACATCCCTCACCTTGTTGTGTCACTGCCACATCACCAGCCGTCCCATTAAAGTGAATGAGACTGTCGGTGAGTCAACAGAGGAGGAGCCGCTGCGGGACAGAGAGGACAGTTGCTCTTTAAAAATGATCAATTACATACATTGTGATTTATATTGACTCGATATAAATCAAATCCACCCTGTCAAGCCCTAACTTCGAAAATGACAAATCACAGACTCAGCATTATTGAGCTCTCTGCCTGGCCACAGTGCCAGTCTCAGAAAGGCACAGCTGCCAAACCTCTTCAGTGACTGGAAGGTCCACCAGTCTGCCATGTGGATATAGAAAAGAATTCAATCCGGATGGCCGCACTCCAACAACGATTTCTTTATTGGCTAGAAACCATACAGCAAAAGATGCAATCAACAGCTGACATGTTTCACACCGTAACTACTGATGCTTACTCAGCTATAGCATCAGTAGTTACGGTGTGAAACATGTCAGCTGTTGATTGCATCTTTTGCTGTATGGTTTCTAGCCAATAAAGAAATCGTTGTTGGAGTGCGGCCATCCGGATTGAATTCTTTTCTATATGCTATTCTGCATACTGAGCCAGCGCCATCATTTTGAGGAGGAGATTTCTTTTGACCCAGACACCTGGAGCGGGTTCTTTTCCCAGTCTGCCATGTGGAGGTGAGCTGTTGGGTGGACAATATCTTATGCATTAATTAATACACTAGTTCCCCAGCAGGTCCACCTCCCCTTTAGATTGACAGTGGGTGGAGCTAGATGGGTGATGCTAAGAGACTAGTTTTTCATCAGGTCCACCTTCCTTGTGATTGATGAAGTGTCCATGCCTGTCACAGACCTATGATGTAGTATGTTCAGGCCTGTGTCATTGGTTGCTAAGATGCTGGTGGCTGTCAGCATCCTAGCAACCCATGGAGTGTTTGGTGGAGGTAAATAAAGACCAATATGACATTGGTCTTATTTTTCTCTGGTTTTCTTAAAACCAAATCAGATGGTACTTTTAATAAATAAGTCACACCATAGCAACATATCAGTAACTTGACAAAAGTTTTCCACCTTGTCCATTTTAACAGAAGTCGCTCTCTCACCTAATAAGTGACTTTTTTTGAACTAGGATGGCCAGACCCAGATTAAATTGTGTCTGGCTCCTGCTGAATCATCCGAATTTCGATCTATGGCCAGCTTAAAGCGGAGCTCCACCCTAAAGTGGAACTTCCGCTCATCGGAACCCTCCCCCCCTCCGGTGTCACATTTGGGGGGAGGGGGGTGCAGATACCTGTCTAAGACAGGTATTTGCACCCACTTCCGGGAGTCCTCTCTGCAGGTATTCTGTGGGTAGTACGTCACTTCCCGCAGAATACCCGTTGTGTTCTGAGAAACACACGGCTCCCAGAACACAACAGGGACCAGTGAGAACAGCGCGGCGCGACTCGCGCATGCGCCATAGGGAACAAGGCAGTGAAGCCACACTTCCTGGTTCCCTCACCGAGGATGGCTGTGGGGGCAGCAGAGTGACGAGCGATTGCTCGTCCTCTGCTGCCGACGTCGCTGGATTCCAGGACAGGTAAGTGTCCTAATATTAAAAGTCAGCAGCTGCAGTATTTGTAGCTGCTGGCTTTTAATATTATTTTTTTCGGCGGAGCTCCACTTTAAGACGTGGGTGGGAGATCCGGCCCCACAGCTGCTTGATGTAATTCGGGTGAGAAATTCCCTGCTCTGTATACAAAGGGGTGGGGATGCTTGTGACATCATTTACCTAATAAGGACACACTCCCTTATTGAGACATCCCTGGCAAACAATGAGAATCAGGTGGGAGATTCCTCGCCCGGCAGCTGCATGTAACAAACGGACGGGGATGCTCATGACATCACTGACCTAATATAGCCATAGTAGGTCAATGATGTCATGAGCATCCCCAGCCCTTTGTTAGGTGCAGCTGCTGGGTGGGGAATTTCTTACATACACCTCATTGGATTGGCATGGATGTGATCATGTGACAGCTTCCTAGGGATTTGGGCAAAACTGGATTTGGATCTGAACCCAGCTCATCCCATCAGGCCTGGAGTGTAAGAGCCGGTTCCCACCAGAGCAGGGTGCAGAAAGCCCAACTTCCGTGTATATTTTCCACGCCGCGTTTAAAACGCACTGCAGTGGGTGTCAATATAAGGTTAATGACGCCACACGCTCGCTTGCACTGAATCACATGGTACAGAAGTACCATGCAATGCGGTTGCAGTGAGTTTCCAAAAGCAGTGTAAGCACTACACTTGGTGCGGTGCAATTTCAGCTCATTCAAAATGTATGGTCTGAAATCGCACCGCACTGCACGTGACACAGACAGAAACGCAAAGCCGGTTCCTGTACGATTTCCCAGTGTGAACCGGCCCTACGGCTCGATTCACACCTTGGGTTCCTGCATATGATTTTCATACGATTCCACGTGTCACGCATAGGGCTGCCCTATGTACTCATGTCGCCCAAAAGAAGCTCCTGCTCCTTTTTGAGCGTCAAGCTTCATGCACGTTTTAAAGACGCGTTTTGCTGCGGTTGCAGCGTGATTCTGTCACATGACGATCATGACAAAAGCGCACTGCATTTGGGGGTGAATGGAACCCAAATGCGCACTTTGCACCAATTGCTATGCGGTTTGCGAATCCCCAAGTGTGAATGGGGCCTTAATAAAGAAAACTATTCTCAGCTCTACAGAGACTCTTTGGGTCCACCCCTTCCTTTTAAATCAATCACCCCTTCCTCCATGATCATGGAGCACTCTAACACTGGATATGCACGTAGAAATATATAGAGTATCCACTTGCCAACCAGCAATGTACCGCACGTTGCTGGACTTCAAGTGGTTACACGGGATGATGCCTACAGCTGCAGGTATCACCCTGGTACCGTTTTTTTAGAGACAACTGTTGGGTCACCTGTAAAAGCAATCCTAGTGGCTAACTAGCTGCTGGATTGCTTTTACAAGCAGCGGTAGGGGATGCCCCCCCTCCACTCGTGGCTTTACCAGGATCTCTCATATCACAAGGAGTCCCAATAGATCATCCAGTGTCTTGTCGAGCTGGTTCCCCTATCGATATGGTTCCGGGCTCCACTGCGCAGGCGCTGCTGAACAGCTGTTAAAGCACAGAGATTTCCGTCTGCTCGGCTTGTGCCTGCGCAGTCAAGAGGGAACCAGATCGATAGGAGGAACCATAGGCTCGCCAGCTGTGGACGCGCTCGCCCCCGATGCTTCATTACACATGCCGCTTTCTTCTTCATGCCGCTCTATACAGCAAGGGGCGGATCAGATGTGATATTGAGCAGTGTGATTTGTTTGTTTATACACGACGCTCTACACAGCCCCTTGCTCTATAGAGCGTCGTGTATAAACAAACAAATCGCACTGCTCAATATCATCACATCTTATCCGCCCCTTGCTGTATTCAGCGGCATGAAGAAGAAAGCGGCATGTGTAACTAAGCAACGGGAGCGAGCACGTCTGCAGCTGCCGAACAGCTGATACACCTCTGAGATTTCCGTCGCCTCGGATTGCGCCTGCGCAGTCGAGCTCGGAACCATATCGATAGGAGGAACCAGCTCAGCAGAACACCGGCGCTTCCACCGACTGATCATAGAGGCAAGCAAAGGCCGGAATAGCTTTGATCATCTCTATGATATAGGAGCTGCAACGAGATGAACTTATTTCACTTCTGGTTTCCGTCCGGTCTTCAAGACCCCAGATATCTCCATAAAGAAGACCTGTCACGTGCCTATTGCTGTCACAAGGGATGTTTACATTCCTTCTGACAGCAATAAAAGTGCTTAAATTTTTTTTAAGAAGCGACAGTGTAAAAATAAAACAAATAAATGAAAAGAAAAAATGTAAAGTGCTCGCAGGCAAAGCTGAAAACACTTCTTTGTCCCAAATGCACGCAAACAGCGATCACCCCAAACATGTGAGGTATCACCACGAACGTCAGATCATGGGCAGTAATTCTAGCAGCAGACCTCCTGTGTAAATCTAAAGTGGTAACCTGTAAAGGCTTTGAAAGCATTGCCTGTGGGTAGTAAAATGTATGCCATTTGTCGCTGCTGCATGGGGGTGCGCAATTTTAATAAAGCATGACGTGTTTGGTATCTCTTCCCTCGTGTGACATCATCTTTTAGATTTTCCAAAAAAAAAAAGGGTTATGTATTGTGTTTTTTCTTGCATTACAATTCAAAAAAGTGTATTTTTCCCCAAATAAAACGCGTTTGAAAAACTGCTGCGCAAATACCGTGTGATATAAAAATTTCAACACCCACTCTTTTATTCTCTAGGGCCCCTGCTTTAAATATTAATATATATGTTTGGGGGTTCAAAGTAATTTTCTAGCAAAAAATGCTGATTGTTACATGTAAACAATAAGTGCCAGGAAGGCCTGCGGGTGTAGTGGTTGTACAGTATATATTAGCTATGTGTCAGCTGAGTGTACTGTAGGTAGTTACCTCGGAGGGTGTGCAGGATCTTCCCCCAGCCTTCCAGCTCCTGAGTGCGCTCAGCTCCATGGGTGGCAGTGCCCGCTGTAGTGCCAGGCTCCCCTCTCCTCCTCCTCCCTCCTCTCTGCCCCTGTCCCCCCATATTATTGGGGTGATACCCCACCATGCCAGTACTGCCCCCACTACTAGAGGAGACCAGAGAAGAAGACCTCCGGGCATGTCCAGCAGAGGGATGCCATTCTACATCCATCTCCACCACCGTGCCCTCCTCCCCGTCCTCCTCCTCTTCCTCCATGCCGTCCTCCTCCGCCTCGAAGCCCGGGTTGTCGCGGCTCCATGCCTGGCGAGAACAGGAGGAGAGGGGGGACGGGGTGGACCCTCCGGGGGGCGCCTCTTGTCTGGGCAGAGCGTCCATCTCTAACATGACCCGGGCCGGGGGGCTGGGCGAGGAGGAGGAGGACGGCGCCGTCTTCATCTCTAGGTCGCCTTTCCTTCTCTTCTTCTTCTTCTCTCCGTCCAGATCGGGGGGCGGCTGGGGCTTCACACGGCTGGGGTTCACCATCCTCTCCTCTCCCCAGCAGCCATCTTAGCTCCAACTTTTATCCATGGACTTTTCTGGGACTTTCCCTCTGTGATCCCGCCCTCCTTCCTCTCACACAGACCCGTTATCCAGGAAAAGGCTGAGCACTGTGCTTGGCAACAATGCCACTGCACCTCCCTCCTGGACTTGGTCTACAACTTCCCTCCAGAACACCACAGAGGTGTCTCCATAGCCATCTCTCAGGGGTGTCACCCCTCTAACAATGCCACTGCACCTCCCTCCTGGACTTGGTCTACAACTTCCTTATAGAAGACCACAAAGGTGTCTCCATAGCCATCTCTCAGGGGTGTCACCCCCTCTAACAATGCCACTGCACCTCCCTCCTGGACTTGGTCTACAACTTCCTTATAGAAGACCACAAAGGTGTCTCCATAGCCATCTCTCAGGGGTGTCACCCCCTCTAACAATGCCACTGCACCTCCCTCCTGGACTTGGTCTACAACTTCCCTCCAGAACACCACAGAGGTGTCTCCATAGCCATCTCTCAGGGGTGTCACCCCTCTAACAATGCCACTGCACCTCCCTCCTGGACTTGGTCTGCAACTTCCTTATAGAAGACCACAAAGGTGTCTCCATAGCCATCTCTCAGGGGTGTCACCTCCTCTAACAATGCCACTGCACCTCCCTCCTGGACTTGGTCTACAACTTCCCTCCAGAACACCACAGAGGTGTCTCCATAGCCATCTCTCAGGGGTGTCACCCCTCTAACAATGCCACTGCACCTCCCTCCTGGACTTGGTCTACAACTTCCTTATAGAAGACCACAAAGGTGTCTCCATAGCCATCTCTCAGGGGTGTCACCCCCTCTAACAATGCCACTGCACCTCCCTCCTGGACTTGGTCTACAACTTCCCTCCAGAACACCACAGAGGTGTCTCCATAGCCATCTCTCAGGGGTGTCACCCCTCTAACAATGCCACTGCACCTCCCTCCTGGACTTGGTCTGCAACTTCCTTATAGAAGACCACAAAGGTGTCTCCATAGCCATCTCTCAGGGGTGTCACCCCTCTAACAATGCCACTGCACCTCCCTCCTGGACTTGGTCTACAACTTCCCTCCAGAACACCACAGAGGTGTCTCCATAGCCATCTCTCAGGGGTGTCACCCCTCTAACAATGCCACTGCACCTCCCTCCTGGACTTGGTCTACAACTTCCCTCCAGAACACCACAGAGGTGTCTCCATAGCCATCTCTCAGGGGTGTCACCCCTCTAACAATGCCACTGCACCTCCCTCCTGGACTTGGTCTACAACTTCCTTATAGAAGACCACAGAGGTGTCTCCATAGCCATCTCTCAGGGGTGTCACCCCCTCTAACAATGTCACTGCACCTCCCTCCTGGACTTGGTCTACAACTTCCCTCCAGAACACCACAGAGGTGTCTCCATAGCCATCTCTCAGAGGTGTCACCCCCTCTAACAATGTCACTGCACCTCCCTCCTGGACTTGGTCTGCAACTTCCTTATAGAAGACCACAGAGGTGTCTCCATAGCCATCTCTCAGGGGTGTCACCCCCTCTAACAATGCCACTGCACCTCCCTCCTGGACTTGGTCTACAACTTCCTTATAGAAGACCACAGAGGTGTCTCCATAGCCATCTCTCAGGGGTGTCACCCCTCTAACAATGCCACTGCACCTCCCTCCTGGACTTGGTCTACAATTTCCCTCCAGAACACCACAGAGGTGTCTCCATAGCCATCTCTCAGGGGTGTCACCCCTCTAACAATGCCACTGCACCTCCCTCCTGGACTTGGTCTACAACTTCCCTCCAGAACACCACAGAGGTGTCTCCATAGCCATCTCTCAGGGGTGTCACCCCTCTAACAATGCCACTGCACCTCCCTCCTGGACTTGGTCTACAACTTCCCTCCAGAACACCACAGAGGTGTCTCCATAGCCATCTCTCAGGGGTGTCACCCCCTCTAACAATGTCACTGCACCTCCCTCCTGGACTTGGTCTACAACTTCCCTCCAGAACACCACAGAGGTGTCTCCATAGCCATCTCTCAGGGGTGTCACCCCCTCTAACAATGCCACTGCACCTCCCTCCTGGACTTGGTCTGCAACTTCCTTATAGAAGACCACAGAGGTGTCTCCATAGCCATCTCTCAGGGGTGTCACCCCTCTAACAATGCCACTGCACCTCCCTCCTGGACTTGGTCTGCAACTTCCTTATAGAAGACCACAGAGGTGTCTCCATAGCCATCTCTCAGGGGTGTCACCCCTCTAACAATGCCACTG
The DNA here is from genome assembly GCA_029206835.1 of Rana muscosa. Lineage (NCBI taxonomy): Eukaryota > Metazoa > Chordata > Amphibia > Anura > Ranidae > Rana > Rana muscosa. The sequence goes on from CM055116.1 coordinate 447,891,197, forward strand.
CACCTCCCTCCTGGACTTGGTCTACAACTTCCCTCCAGAACACCACAGAGGTGTCTCCATAGCCATCTCTCAGGGGTGTCACCCCCTCTAACAATGTCACTGCACCTCCCTCCTGGACTTGGTCTGCAACTTCCTTATAGAAGACCACAGAGGTGTCTCCATAGCCATCTCTCAGGGGTGTCACCCCTCTAACAATGCCACTGCACCTCCCTCCTGGACTTGGTCTGCAACTTCCTTCCAGAACACCACAGAGGTGTCTCCATAGCCATCTCTCAGGGGTGTCACCCCTCTAACAATGCCACTGCACCTCCCTCCTGGACTTGGTCTGCAACTCCCTTCCAGAACACCACAAAGGTGTCTCCATAGCCATCTCTCAGGGGTGTCACCCCTCTAACAATGCCACTGCACCTCCCTCCTGGACTTGGTCTGCAACTTCCTTATAGAAGACCACAGAGGTGTCTCCATAGCCATCTCTCAGGGGTGTCACCCCCTCTAACAATGTCACTGCACCTCCCTCCTGGACTTATTCCCTCCAGGGGTGTCTCCATAGCCATCTCTCAGGGGTGTCACCCCCTCTAACAATGTCACTGCACCTCCCTCCTGAACTTGGTCTGCAACTTCCTTCCAGAACACCACAGAGGTGTCTCCATAGCCATCTCTCAGGGGTGTCACCCCCTCTAACAATGTCACTGCACCTCCCTCCTGGACTTATTCCCTCCAGGGGTGTCTCCATAGCCTCATCTCTCAGGGGTGTCACCCCCTCTAACAATGTCACTGCACCTCCCCCCTGGACTTATTCCCTCCAGGGGTGTCTCCATAGCCTCATCTCTCAGGGGTGTCACCCCCCTCTAACATTGGCACTGCACCTCCCTCCTGGACTTGTGTACAGCTCCTTCCAGAAGTGTCTCCATAGCCTCATCTCTCAGGGGTGTCACCTCATCTAACATTGGCACTGCACCTCCCTCCTGGACTTATTCCCTCCAGGGGTGTCTCCATAGCCTCATCTCTCAGGGGTGTCACCCCCTCTAACATTGGCACTGCACCTCCCTCCTGGACTTGTGTACAGCTCCTTCCAGAGGTGTCGCCATAGCCTCATCTCTCAGGGGTGTCCCCCCCTCTAACATTGGCACTGCACCTCCCTCCTGGACTTGTGTACAGCTCCTTCCAGAAGTGTCTCCATAGCCTCATCTCTCAGGGGTGTCACCCCCTCTAACATTGGCACTGCACCTCCCTCCTGGACTTGTGTACAGCTCCTTCCAGAGGTGTCTCCATAGCCTCATCTCTCAGGGGTGTCACCCCCTCTAACATTGGCACTGCACCTCCCTCCTGGACTTGTGTACAGCTCCTTCCAGAGGTGTCTCCATAGCCTCATCTCTCAGGCGTGTCACCCCCTCTAACATTGGCACTGCACCTCCCTCCTGGACTTGTGTACAGCTCCTTCCAGAGGTGTCGCCATAGCCTCATCTCTCAGGGGTGTCACCCCCTCTAACATTGGCACTGCACCTCCCTCCTGGACTTGTGTACAGCTCCTTCCAGAAGTGTCTCCATAGCCTCATCTCTCAGGGGTGTCACCCCCTCTAACATTGGCACTGCACCTCCCTTCTGGACTTGTGTACAGCTCCTTCCAGAGGTGTTGCCATAGCCTCATCTCTCAGGGGTGTCACCCCCTCTAACATTGGCACTGCACCTCCCTCCTGGACTTGTGTACAGCTCCTTCCAGAAGTGTCTCCATAGCCTCATCTCTCAGGGGTGTCACCCCCTCTAACATTGGTACTGCACCTCCCTCCTGGACTTGTGTACAGCTCCTTCCAGAGGTGTCGCCATAGCCTCATCTCTCAGGGGTGTCACCCCCTCTAACATTGGCACTGCACCTCCCTCCTGGACTTGTGTACAGCTCCTTCCAGAGGTGTCGCCATAGCCTCATCTCTCAGGGGTGTCACCCCCTCTAACAATCACTTCCTTCCTCTGAGGGCTCCTTCACACTAGCTTTGGTCTCTGAAGAGGTCTCTGAAGAGCCATTCACATTCGACAGGCGGTGAAGTGGCACCGTATCGCCTCCTCACCCCCTGCTTTAACCTCTTGATTTCCTCGCTAATACACCAAAACCGTGTACACAGTGTGAAATAAGAGATACACCATATTGCCAAAAGTATTGGGACACCTGCCTTTACAAACACATGAACTTTAATGGCATCCCAGTCTTAGTCTGTAGGGTTCAATATTGAGTCGGCCCCCCCTTTCAGCTATAACAGCTTCAACTCTTCTGGGAAGGCTGTCCACAAGGTTTAGGAGTGTGTCTATGGGAATGTTTGACCATTCTTCCAGAAGTGCGTTTGTGAGGTCAGGCAATGATGTTGGACGAGAAGGCCTGGCTTTGTGCACTGGTCCAAATTTTTTTGCGGGGATTATGGTGTGGGGTTGTTTTTCAGGAGTTGGGTTGGCCCCTTAGTTCCAGTGGAAGGAACTCTTAAGGCGTCAGCATACCAAGACATTTTGGACAATTTTATGCTCTTAACTTTGTGGGAACAGTTTGGGGATGACCCCTTCCTGTTCCAACATGACTGCGCACCAGTGCACAAAGCAAGGTCCATAAAGACATGGATGAGCGAGTTTAGGGTGGAGGACCTTTACTGGCCTGCACAGAGTCCTGACCTCAACCCGATAGAACACCTTTGGGATGAATTAGAGTGCAGACTATGAGCCAGGCCTTCTTGTCCACCCTCAGTGACTGTCCTCACAAATGCGCTTCTGGAAGAATGGTCAAACAGTCCCATAGATACACCCCTAAGCCTTGTTGACAGCCTTCCCAGAAGAGTTAACGCTGTTATAGCTGCAAAGAGTGGGCCAACTCAATATTGAGCCCTACGGAATAAGACTGGGATGCCAATAAAGTTCATGTGTGCGCAAAGGCTGGTGTCCCAATACTTTTGACAATATAGTGTATGTTGCTATTGTTATTGACTGATCACTTTCGATCATGGAAATCATTTTATTTTGTCAGTGGACAAGTCCTAATCGAGCGACAAATAGTAATTTGCACTGCAATTGGCCGAAATTCTCTATGTGTATTTATGGCAAGCATAAGGAACAATTTTTTAAAAAGTAGATTACAGGGTCATTAGGTAGTGGATGAGTATGGATTATTTTTGTAGAATAAGGATATCAGCTTGATAGATTTTGCGGTTGCAATCGTACATCTGAACATGCATGCGATCCGGTGCTGCAGCCGTATCACGACGTATGCCCTACTCTTGTTCACCTGCTTTAGGAAATAAGCCCCAGTAATCACAAGCACACAACATCAAAGTCTTGCTCTTTTTCTGCATTCCATTGGGCAGGGATTTTTGTTAACAAGTTTTGGAGCTAAACTGGAGTAGGCAGTAAAAATAGTATGGAATCTAAAGTTATAGTAAATTGAATTAACCTCTGGCCTCTTTTTTCTATTTGTCTTTCAGTTCCCAATTTTGTCCATAGTACTTATCGAGTGTGACTACACGCTCTCCTATCACTTTATTGCCTGCTTACTGTGACTCTTTAGGGGGGGGGAGACAGAAATTGTTTGTTAGGATGGTTACTAGGCAACAGAGCAAATAACCTTCATTCATTTAAAGAAGATGGAAAAAAGAGGGGAGGGGGTGAAGGTAAAAGCAAATAAATGGCCATTTGTAGCGTAAGTGTGAAGTGAAACTGGTTAACAACATACATGTGTTGCCTTAACTTTACAGGCGCAAACCAATATTATGGCCCTTAGCAAAGCTGAAACGTAGTAATATTTCCTATAACAATATTAAAGTACTGTATATACTCGAGTATACTTTTTTGTGCTGAAAATGCCCCCCTCGGCTTATACTCGAGTCACCTTTTTGCGCCTGATCTCCCGGACTTTGGGGACCCGGTACTGGCCGTAGGTCCCCTGGACCCCAACCTTGGCACACATGTAGCCCCACTCCAGAGGCGTAGCGTGGGGGGGCAGGGGGGGCCGCCGCACCGGGCGCAACATTGGGGGGGGGGGGGGGCGCGAAATCCCGCACCAGTGTGTCACTTTTCTTAACTCTGTAAGATTCCATCTACTGTGTCCCGACCACAATGTTGCGGCAGCTGGCGCACTGTGATTGGACGAATGCAGTCATGTGCTGTGGCAGGGCTGGCCAGTCCTTGAACGCGCGCAAAGGCTCCCCCTGGAGGAGTCCCGCCCGCGCTTCTGTTAGCCGCCGCCATCACCCTCCCTCCTTACCGCGCCGGATCTGGCAGTGGACTTCATCTGGGACTGACTGGGAACTCGGCAGTCGGCACTGCTGACTACAAATAGGGAGGTGAGTGACCGAGTCTGTGAGGGAGGCAGAGAGCCAGCTCAGATGGGACTCGGAGCAGCCGCGGCCGGGTCAGCAGCAGCAGTTAGTTTGGCCGGAGTGAGAGTCACGCCACCCGGTGAAGGGGGGGGGGAGGGGGGATGTTACTGTCTGTACACCGCCATGCCACATGTTAGCAGCATTGCCAGCCAGCCAGCCAGTCAGCTCACACGCAGCATGTCTGCGTGCCTAAGTACAGACAGTTACATGCTTCATGCTCCCCCCCTGCAAGAACCTGATAATTAATTTACTGAGCTCAGCTTCATGATGTATCCTATCCCCTCAGGGCATTCGACATGTAAGGGGTTAAATGATTATTCCTGCTATGTAATGTATCCCCTCAGACTTTCAGCATGTAAGGGGTTAAATGATGAGGTATTTAGCATTTCGAATGCCCTGAGGGGATGCATTACATAGCAGGAATAATCATTTAACCCCTTACACGTCGAATGCCCTGAGGGGATACATTACATACATACCTCCCAACTTTTCAACATTGAGCTGCGGGACACCTGGGGAGCAGGGCAGGTTGTTAAGCAGGGGGGCTGGTTGGTGCTGCTAAAAAAAAATTGTTGCGCGGGGGGAGGTTGCAGGGTGCTATCACGGTTACGCCAGAAAATTTTGAAGTTGGAGGCAGCTCCTCTAATAGGCCCTGAATGCCTATATGAAGTGAGTGCGAGTAGAGGAAGAGGGTGCCAGCCTTCTGGAGGTAAAAGAACAGATATGCGTAAACACCACTATAAAAAATGATTGGGGGGAAAAAAAAACTCACTTTCGTATGTGAAGAAGGTGCTTATTATCGTCTGCAGCAGGCATGTCCAGCTGCTCAGGTGGATATTGGTGGCTGCCGATAAGATGTCGGCGGCTGCAGATGGAGTGTACCAGCGGTTCCATCCTTGGATACTACTGTCACTATAGTATCCAAGGATGGAGCCGCTGGTTACACTCAATCTGCAGCTGTCAACATCTCAGATGTGAATATTTGATGTTAAGGGACACGCTGATTGGCATATTTTGGTGTGGCCCTTAACATAAAATGTGCCCATCAGCATGCCCCTTATTTTGTTAAGGGGGCACGCTGATGGGGACAGCTGATGTAAGGTGGCACAGTGATGGGGGCACCTAATGTAAAGGAGCACTCTGATGGGCACACACACCTGATGTAAAGCATCACTCTGACGAGCACACCTAATGTAAAGGGGCACACTGAAAATATGCCAATCAGCGTGTCCCTTAACATAAAATGTGCCCATCAGTGTGCCCCTTAACATTAAATATGCCCATCTGAGATGTTGACAGCTGCAGATTGAGTGTAACCAGCGGCTCCATCCTTGGATACTATGGTGACAGTAGTATCCAAGGATGGAACTGCTGGTACACTCCATCTGCAGCCGCCGGCATCTTATCGGCAGCCACCAATATCCACCTGAGCAGCTGGACATGCCTGCTGCAGACTCCATACCATCACACCACAGGCATCTGTCTCACTCATATCCGCCAGTGTAGCCACCACACCGTCCTCTGCCACAGAGCCCGAGCAAGACCCACTGCTCCTCAGACGATAATAAGCACCTTCTTCACATCCTAAAGTGAGTTTTTTTTCCCCCCAATCATTTTTTATAGTGGTGTTTCTCTACGCATATCTGTTCTTTTACCTCCAGAAGGCTGGCGCCCTCTTGCTCTACTCGCACTCACTTCATATAGGCATTCAGGGCCTATTAGAGGAGCTGCCTCCACTTGTGTTTCAACTTCAACCTGTCCTTTTGTCCCGCAGTGCAATATTTTTCCTCCTTTACTAATTTTTATGTCTTAATTTCATTCAATTGAAAATTACTTAGACTCATATGAATTTAAGAAATTGGAGACTCTGCATTAGTTTTCCTTTTCACCAATTTTTTACATTACACCTATTGACATTCATTTATTTATTCATTTAGCGCTGTACCTCATTTTACATATTTCAGTGTAGGTGTAAGGTCGGTGGGTCAGTGTATGTGTCAGGTAGGTGTCGGGGGTCAGTGTGTGTCAGTCATTGTAATAGTCAGTGTTGGTGTCAGGTGAGTCAGTGTAATGTGAGTAGTGCATTAAGTAGGAGTGAGGTGGGTTAGTGTAGGAGTGAGGTGGGTTAGTGTAGGAGTGAGGTGGGTTAGTGTAGGAGTGAGGTGGGTTAGTGTAGGAGTGAGGTGGGTTAGTGTAGGTGTCAGGTGGGTTAGTGTAGGTGTCAGGTGGGTCAGTGTAGGTGTCAGGTAGGTCAGGTGGGTCAGTGTGCAGGGTAGTGGTCAGTGTGCAGTGTAGTGGTGTGCAGTGTGTAGTGGTCAGTGTGCGGGTTTGTGGTCAGTGTGCGGGTTAGTGGTCATTGTGTAATGGAAAGTCTGCAGGTTGGGGGGGGGCGCAGATTTCTTGCCTTGCCCCGGGCGCTGACAACCCACGCTACGCCACTGCCCCACTCTTCCTCTACAAGTGTACGGCCAGGGAGCACCGATTTTTCAAAGACAGGCACCCCTTCCATAGACTCCCATGTTAAACGGTAATTTCTCTGGTGATTTGGGGACCCGGTATTGGCCGGTGCTAGGTCCCCTAAACCCTGAACTTGGCACACATGTAGCCCCATTTCTCCTCTACAAGTGTGCAAAGTTTATTGTCTGGGGGACCTACAGTCGCAGAGCACCGATTTTTCAAAGCCGGGCACCCCTTCCATAGACTCCCATGTTAAACGGTCATTTCTCCAGTGACTTTGGGGACCCGGTACCGGCCGGTGGTAGGTCCCCTGGACCCGGAACTTGGCACACATATAGCCCTATTACTTCTCTACAAGTGTGCAAAGTTTATTGTCTGGGGGACCTACAGTCGCGGAGCACCGATTTTTCAAAGCCTGGCACCCCTTCTATAGACTCCCATGTTAAACGTCAGTCTAGGCATGGGCACAGTGAGGCATGGGCACAGTGAGGCATGGACACAGTGAGGCATGGGCACAGTGAGGCATGGGCACAGTGAGGCATGGACACAGTGAAGCATGCACATGGACACACTGAGGCACAGTGAGGCATGCAGATGGACACCATAGGCTTATACTCGAGTCAATACGTTTTCCCAGTTTTTTGTGGTAAAATTAGGTGCCTCGGCTTATATTCAGGTCAGCTTATACTCGAGTATATACGGTAAAACTATAGGCAAAACGTTTTGTTTTTTTTCATTTTGGATACAGTTAAGGGAGTTTTTTTTGCCATCTCTGTCTCATAGGGTAGATTTCTTTTCACTTCCTGCCCCATTGCCAAAACAAGAAGTGAGAGGAAATCCTTCCACAGTGAGGGAATACCTGGATGGCACCAGGGTCACCAGAACTAGTGTCCACCCCATGGATGGTGTCAGTAGAGCAGTGGACATGTCAGTAGGACAGAGGCTGGTGTCAGTAGGACAGTGGGTGTGTCAGTCAGTAGAGCAGTGGACTTTGTCAGTAGGGCAGAGATTGGTGTCAGTAGGGCAGTGGACTTTGTCAGTAGGGCAGAGATTGGTGTCAGTAGGGCAGTGGACGGTGTCAGTAGAGCAGTGTATGTTGTCAGTAGAGCAGTGGACATGTCAGTAGGACAGAGGACGTGTCAGTAGGACAGTGGATGTGTCAGTCAGTAGAGCAATGGACAGTGTCAGTAGGGCAGTGGACTTTGTCAGTAGGGCAGAGAATGGTGTCAGTAGGGCAGAGAATGGTGTCAGTAGGGCAGAGAATGGTGTCAGTAGGGCAGAGAACGGTGTCAGTAGTGCAGTGGATGGTGTCAGTAGGGCAGAGATTGGGGTCAGTAGTTTATTTTTATTTATTTTTATTTTGTTATTATTTATTCAATTTTAATTTTTTCTGCCATCAGCAGGGGAATCTGCGTCGCACAGGGTGATTAGGATATGCCCAGGCACACCTGGCACACCCCATGTGCACGCCTATGCTTCTATTCCTGTTCTGATGGGATTTTATTTTATTGTCAATGATAATGGTAAACAGGACAAATATAGAGGGATAATTTATCTAACCGTGGCACAGACAGCAATAAAAACCCAACAGGTGTTCTAATCCCTCTCCACTCTCCAAGTTTTGCCTTTAGTTACATTTTAATTCAATGGGGTTAGTTTATAAAAGGTAAATACAGTAGACGGTTCACTTTGCATGGGAATTTTTCTCATGCTTAGTAAATGAGGTGAAACTCTGCTGACTTTCATTATCCAATCATGTGCAAGCAAAATTATTAGGTATTTCACCACCTTCACTAAGACTATTTGCTTTAGTAAATCAACTCAAGTGTATTTATTCAGTATACTGAATTCTGGCCAAAATTATAAAATATTTTTTATTTATTTTAATTATTTTAGTGTTTTAATGTAGCCAGGTGCTTGGCTAAAAATGGAGAGTAAGAGAAACACTGGCTACAGCAGCTTTAGGGGGGCCCTCCGGATATCGGTGGCTGGTGGACAAGACAACCTTGTCCCTTATGACAAATGATGGGAGGAAGGGCCGGATAAACATAGGGGCTATTGGAGCTGCAGCTACAGGCCCCTTCCTCAAGATAGGCCCATTTGCCTCCCAAAAAAAGAAAAAAAGATCAACTTCGAGGGTTGTAGCTCGCCGACCAGGGGTCACATAAATCCCACATTTGGGGGGGGGGGGGGTAGCTGAAGACCTACCCCACCACTGGTCAAAATATGGGGGTCCTATCATGTATGGTTCCGGAGATACGGGGCTGCTTGCTCAGCCTGTCAGAAGCTACATACAGAGCGGCCAGTATAAATACAAACTGACACACTCTGCAGCAGACTGAGAGGATGAGCTCACAGTGCTTATACTAATTATTTGTATATTACTTATAGTAATTAACCCCTCGCCACCCAGGCCAATTCTGACACTTCTCTCCTACATGTAAAAATCATCATTTTTTTTTTTTTTTGCTAGAAAATGACTCAGAACCTTCAAACATTATATATATTGTTTTAGCAGACACCCTATGGAACTTTGCAACTTTTTATGTTACACGATATTTGCGCAGCATTTTCAAACTTTTTTTTTTTTTGGAAAAAAACTGTTTCATTCATAAAAAAACACTAAAGTTAGCACAATTTTTTTTTGTATACTAAGCGATGCTTTACATTTTTTTTACAGGTTACATGTTTAGAGTTACAGAGGAGGTCTAGTGCTAGAATTATTGCTCTCACTCTAACGATCATGGCATATGTAACTTGTGTGTATCTGGCTCTGATACTAGCCAGTGCCTACCCAGCCACTGACTAGTATCTCTCCCCAGCCTGTCCCCACACACCCTCTCACCTGCTGACCTGTGGATGGGGGAATCACTCCTGCAGTGCTATTGTGTTCTGCCTGCGAATACAATGATCAGTGTTGCTAACTATAGCTGGCAGCACTGATTGTTTTGGGAAAAACCTGACAGGCTGGTTGTACTCAAGTCGATTAATTGACTTGTGTAAAACCAGCTAGCCCATACATACTGTAGATTGACTATGGCTGGTCTCTGCTTTATTGGCGTAATTTCAATCCATATATGGCTGCTTAACCACTTAAGCCCCGGACCATTTTGTTGCTAAAGGACAAGGCCCTTTTTGCGATTCGGCACTGCGTCGATTTAACTGACAATTGCGCGGTCGTGCAACGTGGCTCCAAACAAAATTGACGTCCTTCTTTTGCCACAAATAGAGCTGTCTTTTGGTGGTATTTGATCACCTCTGCGGTTTTCATTTTTTGCGCTATAAACAAAAATAGAGCGACAAGACAATTTTGAAAAAAATACAATATTTTTTACTTTTTGCTATAATAAATATCCCCAAAAAATATATAATTTTTTTTTTCTCAGTTTAGGCCGATACGTATTCTTCTACATATTTTTGGTAAAAAAAATCGCAATAAGCGTTTATTGATTGGTTTGCGCAAAAGTTATAGCGTCTACAAAATAGGGGATAGTTTTATGGCATTTTTATTAATCATTTTTTTTTACTAGTAATGGCGGCAATCAACGATTTTTATTGTGACTGCGACATTATGGCAGACACATCGGACACTTTTGACACCATTTTGGGACCATTGTCATTTTTACAGCGATCAGTGCTATAAAAATGCACTGATTACTGTAAAAATTACACTGGCAGGAGGCGCTGAAGGGGTTAAGTGTGACCTAAAGAGTGATTCTTACTGTTAGGGGGCGTGGCTTGGCGTGACATGTCACTGATCATTGTTCCCTATGACAGGGGACAGACGATCAGTGACAGTGTCACTAGGAAGAATAGGGAAAGGTTTGTTTACACTTATCTCTCCCCGTTCTTCAGCTCTGTGACCCGATCGCGGGCACCGGCGGCGATTGGGTCCCGTGGGTGCGGTCACGGAGTTCCCGACAGGGTCGCACATTAAAGGGGATGTACCTGTACGCCAATGTGTGCAGCCGTGCCATTCTGCCGACGTACATCGGCATGCGGCGGTCGGCAAGTGGTTAACCACTACGCAGTCCCTAAACATCCTTCCACAAACCTTTACATTTTTCCTTCCCAGATTCCTCCATCCTTCTCACCTGTACATAGTGCCCACTGTCATACTCTCCACACTTCTCTCCTATACATAGTGCCCGCTGTCATACCCTACACACTCCTATACATAGTGCCCACTGTCATACCCTACACACTCCTCTCCTGTACATAGTGCCCGCTGTGATACACTTCTCTCCTGTACATAGTGCCCACTGTCATACTCTCCACACTTCTCTCCTGTACATAGTGCCCACTGTCATACCCTCCACACTCCTCTCCTGTACATACTGCCCACATTCATAAACTCCTCTATTGTACATAGTACCGGCTGTCATACCCTCCACACTCCTCTCTTGTGGATAATGCCCACTATCATAACATCCACACTCCTCTCCGGTACATACCGCCCACTGTCATACCCTCCACACTCCTCTCCTGTACATACTGCCCCCATCATACCCTCCACACTCCTCTCCTGTGCATACTGCCCACTATCATACCATTGACACTTCTCTCCTGTACATACCGCCCACTGTCTCACCCTCCACACTCCTCTCCTGTACATACTGTAACCCAACCTTGCCCTCCACACTCCTCTCCTGTACATACTGACAACTATCTTTTGCTCCACATTTCTCTCCTGTACATAAAGGCCCCATCATACCCTCCACACTGCTTTCCTGTACATACTGCCCACTGTCATACCCTCCACACTCCTCTCCGGTACATAAAACCACTGTTATACCCTCCACACTCCTCTCCTGTACATACTGTCCACTGTCATACCCTCCACACTCCTTTCCTGTACATACTGCCCACTGTCATACCCTCCACACTCCTCTCCGGTACATACTACCCACTGTTATACCCTCCACACTCCTCTCCTGTACATACTGCCCACTGTCATACCCTCCACACGCCTCTTCTGTACATACTGTCCACTGTCATACCCTCCACACTGCTTTCCTGTACATACTGCCCACTGTCATACCCTCCACACTCCTCTCCGGTACATACTACCCACTGTTATACCCTCCACACTCCTCTCCTGTACATACTGTCCACTGTCATACCCTCCACACTCCTTTCCTGTACATACTGCCCACTGTCATACCCTCCACACTCCTCTCCAGTACATACTGCCCAATGTCATACCCTCCACACATGTCCTGTACATACTGCCCACTGGCATACCCTCCACACTCCTCTGCTGTGCATACTGCCCACTGTCATACCCTTCACACTCCTTTCCTGTACATACTGCCCACTGTCATACCTTTCACACTCCTCTCCTGTACATAGTGCCCACTGTTAGACCCTCCACATTCCTCTCTCCCACCAGAACATTCTTCCCACTTTTATACCATCCATACTCCTCCCCTATACCTTACCCATAAAAACAGTTGTTTAAAATTATACTGAATATCCTCAATGTTACCAGCTCTAGAATGGGCACACTTTTGTTAGTTCAACTAAAGGAAATCTTCTCAGTCCTCATATTTGTTCTGCCCCATATCATTTTGTGATTACTACTGTGATGTATAGAGAAACAAAGGGGATCTCAGCTTTTCTAAACATAGCACTTGTAAAAAATAAAAAAAAAGTGTCCCTGAAAATATTTTTGAAATGTTGGCAACTATGCACTTGGGCACTGCCTAAGGGCCACCGGGTCAGTAGGGGCCCCCATGAGAGGCTCCTGGGATCCTGTGATATTAAAGCGGTAGTAAACTTTGCTAACATTACTACTTTTTAGAGGCCCTGAGGTAGGTTATGCGACAATGTACAAGTATGCACAGCATATTAGCACATTAGGGTACACTTGTCAGACTGAGCCCTCCAGCGCTGTGATCAATCCGGCGGTGCCCGGGCGCTTCCATCTTCACCCGGTCTTCCTTCTGGGTTCTGTGCCTGCGGTCACTTGCCTTGGCAGGACTGCGTCTCTCTCTCTCTCAAAAATTGTTTGTATTTTTATTTATAAAAGGCCCCACCAAAATCCTCTGCACCAGGCCCATGGTGTTCTTAATCTGGCCCTGATGGGAGGTTCTGCTAATGTGAATCATTTGGTTTTGTGTAAATTTTAACTTAACCACTTAACCACCGCCCACCGCCGAATAACGGTGGCAGGGTGGTTCCTTAAGTCTGGGAGGGCGTTAAATAACATCCTCCCAGAATCGCGCTCCCCCTGGGGCGCGCACACGGGAGTCTCCAAAGGACCCGGCGCATCACGGATCACGGTAAATCGCCGCTGATCGCTCCGTCAAATTTTATAACAGAAACAAAGAAAAATTCATTTTTTTTACAGAATTTTCAGTCTTTTTTGTCTTATAGCGCAGAAAATAAAAAACCCAACAGTGATTAAATACCACCAAAAGAAAGCTCTATTTGTGGGAAAAAAAGGACAAAAATTTCATGTGGGTACAGTGTTGTATGACTTATGCCCCGTACACACGATCGTTTTTAATGTCATTTTTTAAACCAACGTTTTTCTCCTCGTTTTTTTTCATGTTTCCTCTCAAGCCTGCCTTGCGTACACACCATCATTAAAAAAAACGATCAAGCAAAGCGCAGTGACGTTCAACACGTACGACGGCACTATAAAGGGGAAGTTCCGTTCGAATGGCGCCACCCTTCATGTTAGTAAAGTTTGTTGAGCGACGATTCGCGCTTTTCAGTCCGTTACTGTGTAATGAATGTGCTATCTCCATTACGAACGCTAGTTTTACCAGAACGAGCGCTCCCGTCTCATAGTTGCTTCTGAGCATGCGCGTTTTTTTTCACGTTGTGAAAGCATACACACTATCGTTTTTCACGTCGTAAAAAAAAAACGACATGAAAAACGACGTGAAAAAAGAGAGCATGTCCGGAATTTTTAATGGCCGTTTTTCACGTCGTTAAAAATGCTCTGGAGCATACACACGATCATTTTTAATGGCCATTTTTTAAAATGGCATTTTTAACGGCATGAAAAACGATCGTGTGTACGGGGCATAAGTAATTGTCATTCAAAATGTGAGAGCACCGAAAGCTTAAAGGGGTTGTAAAGGTTCTTTTTTTTATTTTCTAAATAGGTTCCTTTAAGCTAGTGCATTGTTGGTTCACTTACCTTTTCCTTCGATTTCCCTTCTAAATGTTTTTTTTCTTTGTCTGAATTTCTCACTTCCTGTTTCTCCTCACTAAACTTCACACCATCATCCGAGTGGTGTTTAGTCAGCCAGAACAGCTTACTGAACAGCTTACTGAGGAGAAACAGGAAGTGAGAAATTCAGACAAAGAAAACAAAGAAAAAAAATATTTAGAAGGGAAATCTAAGGAAAAGGTAAGTGAACCAACAATGCACTAGCTTAAAGGAACCTATTTAGAAAATAAAAAACGAACCTTTACAACCCCTATAAAATTGGTCTGGTAATTAAGGGGGTTTAAGTGCCCAGTGGTCAAGTGGTTAAAGAGAAGCTATGGTCATTTTTATGTTTATTTAAAGTCAACAGCTACAAAAACTGTAGCTGCTGACTTTTAATAAACAGACACTCACCTGTCCCGGGATCACCCGATCCATTCCTTCCCTGATCTTCTGTCCCCGGCAGCAGCATCTCAGTGGTGGACACCTTGCAGCTTTACAGCCGGGTGCCCACTGCGCATGCGTGAGCCACGCTGCGCATTGTGAATGGTCCCGTACTCTTCTGGGACCTGTGACGTGTCCCAGAAGACTGAGGGGGGGAGGGAGTAGAATTTCCACTTTAATCGCCTAGGCGATCCGAGCGGAAGTGGTAGTAGGTACTTATCAAAACCAGGTACCTGGAGGAGGCCTAAAAGCGGAAATTCCCCTTTTGGGTGGGGCTAAGCTTTAAGTTTGCCTTTAGCTGTTCATTGAAGTTATGGACTCTTTCCCTTCCTTGGGGACCAAATGTTATCCAGTGGTGGGGGGAATGTATAGCCAGGTGCTTGGCTAAGAATGAAGAGTGAAGAAACACTGGCTGCAGCTGCTCTCTGTAGCTGTTGCCTTGCAGTGCTGAAATGGTTAACAGCTACATCAGCAAGAGGAGGGAGCTGCTGAGCAGGAAAAGTTTAATGAGTGAAGAGTGAGTTAATCAGCACTGCACTGTGGGAATGAGAGAGACTCTACAGTACTGTAATCAAGAGATTTTGAACTGCATTTCCCAGAGGGAGATTGCCAGGAGGAGGGAAAAGAGCTGCGGGATGCCCTATGTTTGTTATTCAAAAAACGAGCCAAAAAACATACGCTTTCACTACTCTAGGTTTGAATGGGGCCTGAATGTGAAATTGGTGTGTTCACACAACAAGAATGACGCTCCATTCACATCTGTGTGTTTCCAAACGCATGGCAAACCACACAGAAAATGCACGCATTTCTAAGTGTTTCGGAAACCCTGCGAATGTGCATTGTGCTTGTGTTGTCATTACATGTTAACCACCTCAATACAGGGCATTTTCATCCCCTTCCTGCCCAGGCCATTTTTCAGCTTTCAGCGCTGTCACATTTTGAATGACAATTGCGCGGTCATGCTACACTGTAACCATGTGAATTTTTATCATTTTCTTCACACAAATAGAGCTTTCTTTTAGTGGTATTTAATCAATTGTGTGTTTTTTATTTTTTCCAAAAATTAAAAATAAAGACTGAAAATAAAAAAAATAAAAACGTTTTTTTTTTCTGTCAGTAAATGAGTAATTTTTCCCCTTCACAGATGGGCGCTGATGAGGCAGCACTGATGGTCAATGATAGGCTGCACTGATGGGTACTGATGAGGAAGCACTTATGGGCACTGATGAGGCGGCACTTTTGGGCACTGATTTGGTGGCACTGATGAGGAGGCATGAATATGCCGCACTTATGGGCACTGATATGTGGCACTGAGGAGCACTGATAGGTGGCACTGGTGGGCACTGATATGTGGCACTTTTGGGCACAGATAGGTGGCACTGGTGGGCACAGATAGGCGGCACCAATGGGCACTGAAGGGCTACACTGATTAACTATGATGGGCAGCAGTGATGGACATTGATGGGCAGCAGTTATAGCAAGCACTGACTGGCATCACTAATGGGCACTTATTGCTGGCACTTGTGGGCATTGATTGCTGGCACTGATGGGCACTCATTGCTGGCTACTATTGTAATCAGGGCACTAATGATCAGTGCCCTGATTACATACCTAGATGTCCTCTGTGAGGAGATGCCGCTTATCGGCTCTCCTCTGACTCTGTCAGTGTGAGGCGAGAAGCACCGATTACTGGTATCTCCGTGTTTTCATGTGACCAGCTGTGATTGGACACAGCCGATTACATGGTTAAAGAGCCGCGCCTGCGCCTCTTTACAGAGATCGGGGTCGCGCCGTGTCCTAGCAACACACCGCGAACGCCGCACTGTGTACCCCTGCGAGAGCCGCACCGCGCTGCCGTCATTTGACGGTGGGCGGGCCAAAAGTGGTTAAAGACACCCCAAGTGCGGCTTCAAAAAAAGTTCTGGAGCTTCTCTGGGGCGATTGTTGCGTGTAGGGCAGCCCATTCAAGTGAATGGTCTGCCCTACACGTGACGAGTGAAATTACTTCAAAACAAACACATGCGGGATGGAACGGGAACTTTAGCTACGTGGAGATGTGAATGGGCCTGACAACAGAGTGTCCGTCCTAAGTACTTGTATAAAGATGGCTGATTGTACAATCTGTGAAAAATTTCCTTTAGATTTACCCATACTAGGGAATAGAGGACACAATCCATTCAATTCGTATCAAATCAGACAGGCCCTTGTACTACATAGCTGATGGGAGATCTAAAGGAGATTGTACAATCAGATTGTATAGGAAGGAAATGGAAGGTAGTATTTTAAAACCTCCTGTGGACAGGGCTGCCATCAGGGGGGTACAGGCAGTACACTTGTAAGGGGCCCGAAGGTCCCCAGGGGCCTGGATGGCAACCCTACTTTTTTTTTTTTTACCTAAAAAAAAATAAATTGTAAGGGGCCCAGAGGTCCCCAGGGGCCCGGAGGTCCCCAGGGCCCCGGATGGTAACCCCCCTTTTTTGTGTATTTTTTTATAAAACCCCCCTTTTTTTTAATAAATATACAGTATATATATATATATATATATATATATATATATATATATATATATATATTTTTTTAATAAATTATTATTTTATTTTTTTTGTGAGGGGCCCAGAGGTCCCCTGAGGCCTGGAGGTCCCCAGGGCCCCAGATGGCAACCCCCCCATTTTTATTTGTTCTTTTATTGTTCGTCAGCACCCAAAGCCCCCCAACCTCAACAATTCGCGGCGGCAGCACCCCTCTGCTTCTCAATTTGCGGCGGTAGCGCCCCCCCGGTTCTCCTCTGCTCCAGGGGGCCCATGCCTGAAGCGTAAGGGCCCCCAAAATTCCTGGTGGCGGCCCTGCCTGTGGATAAGGAAAGTGAGAGAAAAGCACATTGGTTTGACGGGCCAGAAATGGCATTGGAAAAACGCTTCTATTTATTATGAAAAGTGAAACGTATCCTTTAAAGTGTTTGAAGAGATTAGACGGCCATTAAGCGTTAGGCTTTATTGGCATTTGGGCATTCCAGGAGTGTGCGCAGAAGTTCATATTTTCCGTGCATGTTCTCAGAATGAGTGAAATGAGTGAAAAACATGACTTGTTCATGGCATTCCAAACTCAGCAGGGAAACACACATTTGCCATGCGCAAATCCACAACAAATGCAGCAAAACATGCGGTAAAAAAACTCCATGAGCTACTTTGCTATTTGTTGTATGTGTGTCAGACAAAAAAAACAAAAAACGTGGGAATGAGGCCTTCAGTTTCATTCCATAACAAAAATGTTCTTCCACTTTCATCCGTAGGGGTTGGTGGTACAGCGGACATAATACAAAGAGCACATCCAATGCTGTAACATAGATTACATTGTTGGTGTTGCAATAATTGTAGTATTGTATTGCTTAATAGGGATTTTTTTTCCCAGTAATCATTTTGCTTTTATTATGTACTTTGCAATATCTACAAGTGGTAAAGTCACAACAATATGAACTCTGACAATTAGCCAAGTCTTTTAAACCCTCTCTTTGATCTATAGTAACTGGGCAATAATAATGTTCCCATAGTGGGAGCCCTCCTGCTGGAAAAGAAACGGCCAATTTTCAAGATAAGAAAAAAAGTTTGTCATTCTAAAGAATCAGGAGATGTTTATGAAGAATATTAGTGATGTCACAAAACGCAGCAGAAAAGGTAGTCACAAAAGTCACATGTTTCTCTATATCCGGGGTCTCAAATCTGCGGCCTGAGGGCTGGATGTGGCCCTTTGCTAGCCTTTATCTGGCCCGTGGGGTACTATTCCTCCTGATGATATGAAGCACTATTTCTCCCACTGACACCAACAATGGGGCACTATTTCTTTCCACTAATACCAATAATGGGACACTACTCTTGCTCCTACTAAGCACCAACCCTGAGGACATGTTAATTTTCACTGATGCTGGACTCTGGACATTTTCTACCCCCAATGGTCAAAATCCGCCCCCCTAAAATCTAAAGGACAGTAAACTGGCCCTTTGTTTGAAAAGTTTGCAGACCCCTGCTCTATATTATGTTTTAGCGAGGGTTTATCATTTCTTTTACTGTTGTTCAAAAGACTGCCTCTGTCTTTATTAGAACCATTTTCCCCTTTCTATGAACCAGTCAGAATAACCACTTGCTTCCAATCTTTCCTATATTACCAAATATTCTGACTTGAGCTAGCTTGTATGAACTCTTCAACAGGTATAGATGTTTTATAAATAAGCATTTACAGTATAAACTAAAGTAAATAGTAGCGCTAAACAGTATAAATAAATAAACCCAGTGACAGGTGATAGTAATCAACACTAATACATAAATAAACAATTAATAATAACATTTGTGCAAAAATACCATGAGTAAGTCGTTATGACGAAACGTTGGCACGTGGCTGTACGGCAACAACTTTTTCACGCTTGACGCTATACCCAAAGTGACGCTCAGAGGATCACGATTGTTCGCTGGTGAGATTCAGCTCACCTATGCTGTGTCAGCTGAGACCACATTACACCAGTACTTGCTACTGCAAGTGGATGCCTCTAGGCTTCATTGATTCAAGCTTACAGTATGGCTGGTTTCACACTGGGGCGGTGGGTGCGGTGGCGGTATAGCGTCATTATTTTTAGCGGCGCTATACCGTTGGAATTGCTGAGGTATTCGGCCGCTAGCGGTGCAGTTTTAACCCCCGCTAGCGGCCGAAAAAGGGTTAATACCACCCGCAAACCGCGGCTACAGCCGCGGTTTGCGGGCGGTAATACCGCGGTGTCCCATTCATTTTAATGGGGAGGAGCGGTGTAGGAGCAGTAAACACACCGCTCCTCTCACCGCTCCAAAGATGCGGCTAGCAGGGATTTTTTTTAACGTCCTGTTAGTGCACCGCTCCAGTGTGAAAGCCCTTGGGCTTTCACATTGGAGAGACAGCAGCCGCTGTTTAGGCTCGGTTTGCAGACGCTATTTTTAGCACAATAGCGACTGCAAACCGCCCCAGTGTGAAACGGGCCTAAGTGAGTGCAATGTTTGAAGCTGTTTTTAACTAGTTGGAGCCCCGGCCATTGTCGAATGACGGCCTCAAGGTGGCTCTTAAAATCCGGGAGGATGTCAATAGACGTCCTCGGCTCCTCCGGCCACTGGGGGACGAGCATGCCTGATGGCCGTGATGTCCGCCGGGCACCCGCGATCGGCCGGTACAGAGACAAGGACATGGATCTGTGTGTGTAAACACACAGATCCATGTCCTGTCAGGGAGAGAGGAGACCAATGCTGTGTCCCTTGTACATAGGGACACAGATCGGTCTCCTCCCCCAGTCACTCCCCTCCCTCCACAGTAAGAATCACTCATAGGGCACACATTTAACCCCTTCCTCGCCCCCTAGTGTTAACCCCTTCCCTGCCAGTGTCATTTTTACAGTAACCAGTGCATTTTTTTTAGCACTGATCGCTGTATCAATGACAATGGTCCCAAAATGGTGTCAAAAGTGTCCGATGTGTCCGCCATAGTGTCGCAGTCACAATAAAAATCGTTGATCGCCGCCATTACTAGTAAAAAAAAAAAATATTAATAAAAATGCTATAAAACTATCCCCTATTTTGTAGACGCTATAACTTTTGCGCAAACCAATCAATAAAAGCTTATTGCGATTTTTTTTTGGACCAAAAATATGTAGAAGAATACGTATCGGACTAAACTGAGAAAAATTTGATTTATTTTTTTAAAATTGGGATATTTAATTATAGCAAAAAGTAATAAATATTGTGTTTTTTTTCAAAATCGTTGCTCTTTTTTTGTTTATAGCGCAAAAAATAAAAACCGCAGAGGTGATCAAATACCACCAAAAGAAAGCTCTGTTTGTGGGAAAAAAAGGACGTCAATTTTGTTTGGGAGCCACGTCGCACGACCGCGCAATTGTCATTCAAAGCGACGCAGTGCCGAAAGCTGAAATTTTGCCTGGGCAGGAAGGGGGTTTATGTGCCCAGTAAGCAAGTGGTTAATAAAATAAACTTTTTACAACAATACTGCACTATTGGAGCACTTTGTTTCATTATATTTGGAGTGTCCATGATATTGGGTGTCATGTCTGGATATCGGTGGATATTTAACCCTGTAATGGTTGATGCTGTTTTACCGAGCATGAGAGTGAAAGGCATCACCATTCGGTGAGTGTTCATCCAAAGGGGAGTGGAAACACTGAGTGCACGTGTTGTGGTGAAAGTTTAGAAGATTTCACATCAGGATATTGTCAGGGCTGGGCTCAGCTGTTCTTTCTCTGAGCTGGCCGCTCAGCTGTTGGCTAAATGCCAGCTCCTATCTCTCCACAGTGACTCACCTGTTGATAATATCCTGCTCGTCAGTCCTGCCTACTTAAGCCGTCCAGCTCAGTTGTTCTCTGCCTTCGCCTTGGTCAACATCACAGAGAATATATCCCGCGTTCCTGTTGAAGACTTGCTTGGCTGACGTTCCTTCTGGCTCCAGATCCTGCTTTCTGTACTACTACGTTTATCTCTGGCTCTTTGACATTTGGCTTGGCTGACGATCCGATCCGGTTCCTGAACTCTGGCTATGTTTTGACTACGCTTACTTTGTTTATCTTTTTTATATTATTATTATTATTATTAATAAACAAGTGTGATTTTAGGCCCGGTTCACACAGGGGCGACTCGTCAGGCGACTCAGTCGCCTGACGAGTCGCGTCCCACGCTGTTCAATGGAACCGTTCTAATAGGAGCGACTCAGGTCGCTCCGACTTAGAAAAAGGTTCCTGTACTACTTTTGGGGGCGACCCAAGGCGACCTGCATTGACTTCTATACAGAAGTCTTTATGCAAATCGCCTCGGCGTGCGTCCCAAGTCGTCTTGAGATCATGCCGCCGAGGTCACCCCCAGAAGTCGTGCCGCGTCGTGCCGCCCCTGTGTGAATGGGGCCTAACTGTACTT
This sequence comes from Rana muscosa, assembly GCA_029206835.1. Taxonomy (NCBI): domain Eukaryota; kingdom Metazoa; phylum Chordata; class Amphibia; order Anura; family Ranidae; genus Rana; species Rana muscosa. The sequence continues at coordinate 447,912,541 of CM055116.1, forward strand.
CTGTCTCTGTCTGATTCATGGTTTCTGACAGATATATTCAGCTTTCCTTGTTTGAAACAATCCAGTCTCATGTATGGACTATTTTTGCACAAACTTTATTATTAATTGTTTATTTATGTATTAGTGTTGATCACTATCACCTGTAACTGGGTTTATTTATTTATAATGTTTAGCGCTACTATTTACTTTAGTTTATATGGAAAATGCTTATTTATATTTATTTTATTTAAAGTAGCAGCTGTTGCACATTTAGGTTACTTTTGTCGCAGTGGTGGTACTTGAAGAGTGGGTGTACGGATCTTTTTGGACCAGTTTTTGAGGTATAGATGTTTTAGTGTGTGTTGAATGACAGCTTGAGGCTATTAGAGTTAGAGATTGCCAACACATGATTTCCAAAAAGTGGTGGTGGAAACCTGCCCGTTTGTCACGTCCAAAAAAATGAATGGTCTTATTATCCCATTCAAATGAGAAATGCATTATCAAGTCATTATTATTCAGATAATTCACAAAATCACACGTATGCTTCCCGTCTCCATCCTATACTAATATAACAGGTCATCAATATAGCGACCGTACCAGCATATTGATTCTTTGTAAGGATTTTTTTCTGCAAAGGTAAAAAAAAACTCCTCTGACCACCCCATGTATTAATTAGCTAGGGATGGAGAGAATTTGGCTCTCATTGATGCTAATTAGTTCAGAAGTTACCAGGACATATCAGAGGCACAGGAATGGTGTTATCATTAGGGATGAGCCGAACACCCCCGGGTTCGGTTCGCACCAGAACCTTCGAACGGACCGAAAGTTCGCGCGAATTTTCGAACCCTATTCGTTATAATGGACGCGAACGTTCGAAATCAAAATTGCTAATTACAACGGCCAATATGCATGTTAATGTTATAAAACAGGTTTGGGGACCCGGGTCCTGCCCCAGGGGACATATATCAATGCAAAAAGAAATTTTAAAAACTAAAGTTTTTTCGGGAGCAGTCATTTTAATGATGCATAAAGTGAAAAAAAAAAAAGTGAAATTTTCCTTTAAATACGGTACCTGGGGGGTGTCTAAAGTATGCCTGTGAAGTGGCATGTGTTTCCCGTGTTTAGAACTGTCCTTGCACAAAATGACATTTGTAAAGGAAAAAAAGAAGCCATTTAAAACCACTTGCGGCTTTAATGTCATGTCTTGTCCTGGCCGCCATATGGCTGAAAATCCTTGAGAAAAATGGCATGGCTACCCCATCACCCCCCCCCCACCCCAGCCCCTTTGGGTCTTGTATGGATACTAAGGGGGACCCCGCACCCAAAATAAAACCCTATACCTACAACCCTATATACTCTGAACAGCAGTATATAGGTGGTGCAAACAAGACATGGACTGTAGGTTTGTTCTTAAGTAGAATCTGAACAGGTACATTATGAAGTGTAGCTACATCCCAAAAAAATCAATTTTTAAGCTTTTTGGAGAACATAGGGAGGGGTTATCACCCCTGTAACATTTGCTGTCTTTGCACATCTGTTCAGAACATGTCACCTCACTTTCCGTCCCAATGACAAATGTTTTTGGAAAAGTGGGGTTTTAATTGAAACAAGGATTGGTGATAAAGCATCAGTAGAGAGGAGATACCTTTTTCCCAAATTAAATCTAACAGGATAGAATTTTCCTTCCTAGGGGTAGATTTCCTCTCACTTCCTGTTTTCTCTTGCCGTTTGCAAGTAGGAGTCGTTTGTAAGTTGGATGTTTGAAAGTAGGGGCCTGCCGTATATACTCTGCAGAAATTTGCCCTATTAGATATTGGTGTAGCCACAAGACTGGTGGGCACAGGAATGGGCCCTGCTGTGAGTTAATAGATCAAGATTTGTACTTGCATGCACCTGTTGAACCGGGCAGAAAAATTGGGCCTTTGGTGGTGGTGGTGGTGGTGGTGGACGGTGTTGCCACAAGACTGTAAGCCCTCACAGTTACTCTTGGTGGGTGCAGGAATGGGCCCTGCTGTGAGTTATTAGATCAAGATTTGTAATTGCATGCACCTGTTGAACAGGGCAGAAAAATTGGGCCTTTGGTGGTGGTGGTGGTGGTGGACGGTGTTGCCACAAGACTGTAGGCCCTCATAGTTACTCTTGGTGGGCGCAGGAATGGGCCCTGCTGTGAACTATTAGATCAAGATTTGTAATTACACGCCCCTGTTAAACAGGGGCTGAAAAATTGTGCCTTAGGCATTGGTGCTGGTGCCACAACACTGCAACCCCTCACAGATACTGTACTTGGAGCACAGCAGTCACACCTGTTGCGAAGCATCTTTTTAAAAAATTGTAATTACACGCCCCTGTTATACAGGGGCTGAAAAATTGTGCCTTAGGCACTGGTGCTGGTGCCACAACACTGCAACCCCTCACAGATACTGTACTCTGAGCACAGCAATGAGACCTGTTGCAAAGCATTGCCTAAAAATTGTAATTACACGCCCCAACAGGGGCTGAAAAATTGTGCCTTAGGCACTGGTGCTGGTGCCACAACACTGCAACCCCTCACAGATACTGTACTCTGAGCACAGCAGTCACACCTGTTGCGAAGCATCTTTTTAAAAAATTGTAATTACATGCCCCTGTTATACAGGGGCTGAAAAATTGTGCCTTAGGCACTGGTGCTGGTGCCACAACACTGCAACCCCTCACAGATACTGTACTCTGAGCACAGCAATGAGACCTGTTGCAAAGCATTGCCTAAAAATTGTAATTACACGCCCCAACAGGGGCTGAAAAATTGTGCCTTAGGCACTGGTGCTGGTGCCACAACACTGCAACCCCTCACAGATACTGTACTCTGAGCACAGCAGTCACACCTGTTGCGAAGCATCTTTTTAAAAAATTGTAATTACACGCCCCTGTTATACAGGGGCTGAAAAATTGTGCCTTAGGCACTGGTGTGGTGGCATGGATCATTGAGGAGGAGGAAGAGGATAGTCAGTGAACATAACAGGACAGTCACTCAGCATCAGCATAGGCAGTCTTGAAGGGATGTGACATTATAAATTATTCCGTTATATCCGCTTCAGGTGTCTGGTAGCTGGTGGTGATCCAAGACTGATTCATTTTTATGAAGGTCAGTCGATCAACCGAGTCGGTGGACAGGCGCACCCTATGATCGGTGACAAATCCTCCAGCAGCACTGAATGTGCGTTCGGAAAGAACGCTGGATGCAGGACAGGCCAGTAGCTCAATTGCATACTGTGCAAGCTCTGGCCAGTGATCCATCCTCAGGACCCAGTAAGCCAGAGGATTTTCGGTGGGAAAGGTGTCCAAGTCTGACCTTGCCCCTAGGTATTCCTGCACCATGTATATCAGACGCTGGCGATGGTTGCTGGAACCGATCATACCTTGGGGCTGCGGACTAAAAAATTGTCTGAACGCATCGGTCAGACGTCCACCTTCCCCACCGCTCCTTCTGCTACTGACCGAAGCCTCAGCAACTCGTCGTCCAGGACCAGGAGTTTGTAACCTCCCAGTTTCTGGGAACGCGTTGCACAGACCTTTCTGCAAGGCCTCCCTGAGATGTCTCATCCTCTGCTCCCTCTGCGACGGCAAGATAAGGTCCGCAACCTTACCCTTGTACCGTGGATCAAGGAGAGTGGCCAGCCAGTAATGGTCACTCTCCTTGATCCGAAGAACACGAGGATCCTTCCGCAGGCTTTGCAGGATCAGGGAGGCCATGCAGCGTAGGTTAGCTGAGGCATTCGGTCCGGAGTCTTCTGGGTCACTGAGGATGACATGATCGCCAGCCACCTCCTCCCAGCCACGTACAAGTCCACTGGTTTGTTGGGACTGTACATCATCCCTAAAAGACTGCTGCTGCTGATGCTGAGTGCCAGGCTCCACCTCCATGCTCACACAATCCTCCTCCTCCTCCTCCTCCTCCTCCTCTTCCTGTGTGATGGGTGGGACAGAAGGAACATTGTCTGGATAAAGGGGGCCTTGAGAGACAAGGAAGTCCTCCTCTTCCTGCCTCTGTTCTGCCTCAAGTGCCCTGTCCATTATCCCACGCAGCGTATGCTCCAACAGGTGGACAAGAGGTACAGTGTCACTGATGCATGCACTGTCACTGCTCACCATCCTCGTGGCCTCCTCAAATGGTGAGAGGACAGTGCATGCATCCCTGATCATGCTCCACTGGCGTGGGGAAAAAAAGCCAAGCTCCCCTGACCCTGTCCTGGTGCCGTAGTCGCAAAGGTACTCATTGATGGCCCTCTGCTGCGTGTGCAGTCGCTGCAGCATGGCCAACGTTGAGTTCCACCTGGTGGGCATGTCACATATTAGGCGGTTCTTGGGCAGGTTCAGCTCCTTTTGCAGCTCAGTCAGCCGAGCACTGGCATTATAAGATCGGCGGAAATGCACACAGACTTTCCTGGCCTGCCTCAGGACATCCTGTAAGCCTGGGAACCTGCCCAAGAACCGCTGCACCACCAGGTTGAGGACGTGAGCCATACAGGGCACATGGGTGAGCTGCCCCTGTCGCAGGGCGGAGAGGAGGTTGGTGCCATTATCAGAAACGACCATTCCTGGCTTAAGCTGGCGTGGCGTCAACCACCTCTCGGCCTGCCCCTGCAGAGCTGCCAGAACCTCTGGCCCAGTGTGGCTCCTGTCCCCCAAACACACCAGCGCAAGCACAGCATGGCATCTTTTTGCCTGCGTACTCGCGTAGCCCCTTGTACGCCTACGGAGCACCGCTGGTTCCGAGGACAGAGCACTCGAAGAGGACATGGAGGAAGAAGAAGAGGAGGGGGTGGAGGAGAGAGGTGTGTCACAACCAGTAGTAGCATTTTGGAGGCGTGGTGGCGGAACAACCTCCAACACTACTGCACCTTGTCCTGCATCCCTCCCAGCTACCAATAGAGTGACCCAATGGGCCGTGAAAGAAAGATAACGTCCCTGTCCATGCCTGCTGGACCATGAGTCAGCGGTAATATGCACCTTACCGCTGACCGCCCTGTCCAGCGAGGCATGGACATTGCCTTCCACATGCCAGTAGAGAGACGGAATTGCCTTCCGTGAGAAAAAGTGGCGTTTGGGAACCTGCCACTGAGGAACCGCACATTGAACAAACTCACGGAAGGGGGCCGAGTCTACCAACTGAAAAGGCAGCAGTTGAAGCGCTAGCAATTTAGCCAAGATAGCATTCAACCGCTGGGCATGTGGATGGCTGGGAGTGAACTTCTTTCGACGGTCCAGCAGCTGGGGCAGGGAAATTTGCCTGCTAGAATCGGACGTTGGTGTACTGCTAGCAGAGTGCCCGCAAGTACTCGCCTGTGACACTCGTCGGTGTACTGCAAGTACTTGGTTGTGACACACCTAATTCTACACCTTCAGTCCTCTCAGAGCAGCTTTCAGAGAGGACTGAAGATATAGTGGGGATGGAGATCCCAGCTGATGAGGAGCAAGGAGAGGTCCGCTTTGTTCTTTGGTGTGGGTCTTTTATGTGTGCTTGCCAACGAGCTGCATGGCAGGTCGACATATGTCTGCTCATGCTTGTGGTGCCCAAGCGGCTGATGTTTTGGCCACGCGAGATACGCTTGAGACAAATATTGCAAATAGCAGTGGTGCGATCTGATGCACTCGTCTCAAAAAAGGCCCACACCAAAGAACTTTTGTGATAACGTGCAGAGGCAGCGCCCTGCACAGGCGGAGCTCTGCGGTGTGGTACAGTTGCTGTGCTGGCCTCTAGCTGGCCTCCAGGGGGCATCCTGCCTCGTTGGACATGTGACGCTGCATCCTCCTCCTCCTCCTCCTCTCTCCCTTCAGGCACCCACGTGGAGTCAGTGACCTCATCATCCCCTCCCTCTTCACCACTAGAGCAAACCTGGCAGTAAGCTGCAGCTGGTGGAACACTACTGCCAGATTGCTGTCCTTCAGCATCCCCTTTCTCTGCGCGCACACTACTGACTTCCTCAAGCTGGGTATCATCATCCGAGCCTTCGAATCGTTGGGCATCCTCCTGGAGCATGTACCCAACACTGTGCTCAAACAGTTCGGGGGACTCCTCAGGAGGACATGGTGGGTCTAGGGAAGGGGTGGCTGATGATGCCATTGAGTACGCGTTGGCAGCTGCTCTGCCAGTACCCTGAGCCTGGGTGAGAGAGGATGAGGAGGATGAGGAGGGCTTGGTCATCCATTCTACCAAGCCTTCGGCATGATGCGGCTCCACATGTCCAGCTGCCGAAAACAAAGACAAGCGTGTCCCATGGCCACGTGCTGATGACGATGCACGACCACGTCCACGGCCAGCACTGTTGTCTCTAGAAACAGAGCCTGCCTGCCCTGTGTTCTTGCCTCGGCACGCTCTGCCTCTCCTTGGCGGTCTTCCAGCCATTGTAGTCGGTAGTGTATATAGTATAAAAAATAGAACTCCTATGTGTGCTCACAACACACTGTAGGTCCTATGGGTGCTGACACTAACACACTATAGGTACTATGTGTGCTGCTGACAAGAAAATATAGGAGCTCTGTTTGCTGCCACTAACACACTAGAAGTCCTATGGGTGCTGCTGAGAAGAAAATATAGGAGCTCTGTTTGCTGCCACTAACACACTAGAAGTCCTATGGGTGCTGCTGAGAAGAAAATATAGGAGCTCTGTTTGCTGCCACTAACACACTAGAAGTCCTATGGGTGCTGCTGAGAAGAAAATATAGGAGCTCTGTTTGCTGCCACTAACACACTAGAAGTCCTATGGGTGCTGCTGAGAAGAAAATATAGGAGCTCTGTTTGCTGCCACTAACACACTAGAAGTCCTATGGGTGCTGCTGAGAAGAAAATATAGGAGCTCTGTTTGCTGCCACTAACACACTAGAAGTCCTATGGGTGCTGCTGAGAAGAAAATATAGGAGCTCTGTTTGCTGCCACTAACACACTAGAAGTCCTATGGGTGCTGCTGAGAAGAAAATATAGGAGCTCTGTTTGCTGCCACTAACACACTAGAAGTCCTATGGGTGCTGCTGAGAAGAAAATATAGGAGCTCTGTGTGATGCCACTAACACACTAGAAGTCCTATGGGTGCTGCTGAGAAGAAAATATAGGAGCTCTGTTTGCTGCCACTAACACACTAGAAGTCCTATGGGTGCTGCTGAGAAGAAAATATAGGAGCTCTGTTTGCTGCCACTAACACACTAGAAGTCCTATGGGTGCTGCTGAGTAGGGATGAGCTTCGTGTTCGAGTCGAACATACGTTCGACTCGAACATCGGCTGTTCGATCGTTCGACGAAGATCGAACGATTTGGGCCGTTCGCGCCAAATTCGAGTGACGCGAACGGCCCACAATGCACTACGCCATCGCAGTGTCATCCAGGCGCTGTGATTGGCCAAGCATGCACTGTGACCCCGCATGCTTGGCCAATCACAGCGCCGGCAGCGAGGAGAGCAATGATTGGCCACAGGCAGGATGCCTGTGGCCAATTATTGCTGAGGGTGTTTAGTACACGCCCCACACTATAAAAGGCCGCCAGCACGGCGGCCTAGTGTAGTGTGTTCCGGAGCAGGGATAGAGCAGCATAGGCAGGGACAGTGACTGTTATTTCTTTCTTGCTTAACCTGGATTCCTTTAGTTTAGGGAAAGAGAAGGATAGGTAGGGAGAGTGTCAGTGTGTTTTGTGCTTGTGCTATAGTGTGCTTAAAAAAAACATTTATTCTAGGGACAGAAAACTGTAGGTAGGGACAGTGTCAGTTTCTTTCACTCTGCAAGTCCTTGTTTCCAGGGACCTGGAAGGACAGTGAGTGAATTGTCCTTGTGCTATATTGTGCTTAAAAAACATTTATTCTAGGGACAGAAAACTGTAGGTAGGGAGAGTGTCAGTTTCTTTCACTCTGCAAGTCCTTGTTTCCAGGGACCTGTAAGGACAGTGAGTGAATTGTCCTTGTGCTATATTGTGATTAAAAAAAACATTTTTTCTAGGGACAGAAAACTGTAGGTAGGGAGAGTGTTTTTTTTCTTTCACTCTGCAAGTCCTTGTTTCCAGGGACCTGGAAGGACAGTGAGTGAATTGTCCTTGTGCTATATTGTGCTTAAAAAAAACATTTTTTCTAGGGACAGAAAACTGTAGGTAGGGAGAGTGTTTTTTTTCTTTCACTCTGCAAGTCCTTGTTTCCAGGGACCTGGAAGGACAGTGAGTGAATTGTCCTTGTGCTATATTGTGCTTAAAAAAAAACATTTTTTCTAGGGACAGAAAACTGTAGGTAGGGAGAGTGTTTTTTTTCTTTCACTCTGCAAGTCCTTGTTTCCAGGGACCTGTAAGGACAGTGAGTGAATTGTCCTTGTGCTATAGTGTGCTTAAAAAAAACATTTATTCTAGGGACAGAAAACTGTAGGTAGGGAGAGTGTCAGTTTATTTCACTCTGCAAGTCCTTGTTTCCAGGGACCTGGAAGGACAGTGAGTGAATTGTCCTTGTGCTATATTGTGATTAAAAAAAACATTTTTTCTAGGGACAGAAAACTGTAGGTAGGGAGAGTGTTTTTTTTCTTTCACTCTGCAAGTCCTTGTTTCCAGGGACCTGTAAGGACAGTGAGTGAATTGTCCTTGTGCTATATTGTGATTAAAAAAAACATTTTTTCTAGGGACAGAAAACTGTAGGTAGGGAGAGTGTTTTTTTTCTTTCACTCTGCAAGTCCTTGTTTCCAGGGACCTGTAAGGACAGTGAGTGAATTGTCCTTGTGCTATATTGTGCTTAAAAAAAACATTTATTCTAGGGACAGAAAACTGTAGGTAGGGAGAGTGTCAGTTTATTTCACTCTGCAAGTCCTTGTTTCCAGGGACCTGGAAGGACAGTGAGTGAATTGTCCTTGTGCTATATTGTGATTAAAAAAAACATTTTTTCTAGGGACAGAAAACTGTAGGTAGGGAGAGTGTTTTTTTTCTTTCACTCTGCAAGTCTTTGTTTCCAGGGACCTGTAAGGACAGTGAGTGAATTGTCCTTGTGCTATATTGTGCTTAAAAAAAACATTTATTCTAGGGACAGAAAACTGTAGGTAGGGAGAGTGTCAGTTTATTTCACTCTGCAAGTCCTTGTTTCCAGGGACCTGGAAGGACAGTGAGTGAATTGTCCTTGTGCTATATTGTGATTAAAAAAAACATTTTTTCTAGGGACAGAAAACTGTAGGTAGGGAGAGTGTTTTTTTTCTTTCACTCTGCAAGTCCTTGTTTCCAGGGACCTGTAAGGACAGTGAGTGAATTGTCCTTGTGCTATATTGTGCTTAAAAAAAACATTTATTCTAGGGACAGAAAACTGTAGGTAGGGAGAGTGTCAGTTTATTTCACTCTGCAAGTCCTTGTTTCCAGGGACCTGGAAGGACAGTGAGTGAATTGTCCTTGTGCTATATTGTGATTAAAAAAAACATTTTTTCTAGGGACAGAAAACTGTAGGTAGGGAGAGTGTTTTTTTTCTTTCACTCTGCAAGTCCTTGTTTCCAGGGACCTCTAAGGACAGTGAGTGAATTGTCCTTGTGCTATATTGTGCTTAAAAAAAACATTTATTCTAGGGACAGAAAACTGTAGGTAGGGAGAGTGTCAGTTTATTTCACGCTGCAAGTCCTTGTTTCCAGGGACCTGGAAGGACAGTGAGTGAATTGTCCTTGTGCTATATTGTGATTAAAAAAAACATTTTTTCTAGGGACAGAAAACTGTAGGTAGGGAGAGTGTTTTTTTTCTTTCACTCTGCAAGTCCTTGTTTCCAGGGACCTGTAAGGACAGTGAGTGAATTGTCCTTGTGCTATATTGTGCTTAAAAAAAATATTTTTTCTAGGGACAGAAAACTGTAGGTAGGGAGAGTGTCAGTTTCTTTCACTGTGAAAGTCCTTGTTTCAAGGGACAGAGAAGGACACCTGAAGGTAGCCCTTATTGCTTTTTTCCCATCTCCCTGCAGGCCATCTATTAGAATGTCTGGAAGGCAAACAAGGAGAGGCAGACAGTCAGGAGGCAATAAAAGAGGGCAAGCAGGCTCTGTGTCTGGGGGCAACAGTGCTGGTCGTGGACGCGGTGCATTGTCATCAGCACATGGCCATGGGACACGCTTGTCCTTCTTTTCGGCAGCTGGACATGTTGAGCCACATCATGCCGAAGACTTGGTAGAGTGGATGACCAAGCCCTCCTCCTCCTCCTCATCCTCTCTCACCCAGGCTCAGGGTACTGGAAAAGCAGCTGCCAAAGCGTCGTCTTCCCTGGTATCAATGTCAGACAAATCATCAGTCACTCCTTCCCTAGACCCACCATGTCCTCCTCCTGAGGAGTCCCCCGAACTGTTTCAGCACAGTGTTGGGTACATGCTCCAGGAGGATGCCCAGCGTTTCGAAGGGTCTGATGATGAAACCCAGCTAGAGGAAGGCAGTAGCGTGAGAGCAGACAGAGGGGATGCTCAAGAAGGACACCAATCTGGCAGTCATGTTCCAGCAGCTGCAGCATACTGCCAGATTGGCTCCAGTGATGAGGAGGGAGGGGATGATGAGGTCACTGACTCCACGTGGGTGCCTAATAGGAGAGAGGAGGAGGAGGAGGATGAGGAGGAGGCACATCTCCAACGAGGCAGGATGCCCTTTGGTGGCCAGCGTAAGGGCAGTACACCGACGGAATCACACCGCAGAGCTCCGCCTGTGCAGGGCGCTGCCTCTGCCCGTCATTCAAAAAGTTCTTTGGTGTGGGCCTTTTTTGAGGCTAGTGCATCAGATCGCACAGCTGCTGTTTGCAACATATGTCTCAAGCGTATATCGCGTGGCCAAAACATCAGCCGCTTGGGTACCACATGCCTGACCAGACATATGTTGACCTGCCATGCAGCTCGTTGGCAAGCCTACCTCAAAGACCCACACCAAAGAACAAAGCGGACCTCTCCTTGCACCGCATCAGCTGGGATCTCCAACCCCACTATAACTTCAGTCCTCTCTGAAACATGCACTGAGAGGAATGAAGGTGTAGAATTAGGTGTGTCACAGCCAAGTACTTGCGCCCACTCTGCTAGCAGTACACCGACGTCCGATTCTAGCAGGCAAATTTCCCTGCCCCAGCTGCTGGACCGTCGAAAGAAGTTCACTCCCAGCCATCCACATGCCCAGCGGTTGAATGCTAGCTTGGCTAAATTGCTAGCGCTTCAACTGCTGCCTTTTCAGTTGGTAGACTCGGCCCCCTTCCGTGAGTTTGTGCAATG